>OY998142.1:20306415-21506415 GCA_963921925.1 Sphagnum tenellum | reverse complement strand
ATGCGTGGGGTTTTTCATTGTGACCTTTTCTTCTTTTTCTTCCAAGTCCAAAATTGGGGATTTAGTCTTCCACAAGGAATCGGACTTTGTCCAAACCGAACAATAAACATAAGTTATAGCAAACCCCTTTCTTTTGCTTTTCAGTTGTTGGGGGTGGAACGGAAATTGTCTTTTCCTTCGGGGTTGCTCCATATTTACTCAATGTAGTTTTTTTTATAAAAATATTTAATTTATTATTTTTATTTTATTTTTAAAAAAAATTCTGCACACATATATTGCTGTTTTACACAGTGTTTTTTTTCTTTTTAATTTTGTGATGTTGCTCAAGTGACCATCATCAATAAGCAATATTTAACCAAATTGGCAATATTCAAAACTATGAAAGTAAAAAATCTTAAGCATCTTAAGCACCCTTTAACATTGTAGATGATTGTTGCTTTTTATTTATAACCTCATTTTTTGGCAATTTTTCTCTTCATAAATTGAAAATTTGCAACAGAATATTATATTTCCAAAAAAAAAAATTGCAATTTCTAATTTAAAAAGAATTTGCCCGCAAAAACTCACTGGAAACTTGTACCAGAGGGTTTCCAAACCCGATGCTTTAACACAAAATATTATGCAAACAAAAATCTGACCCTTTGTCTCAGCATAAATAACATGTTGTGTAACGTACTTACTTCTCTAACGGTCCAATGGTCCATTAATGAAATAATTGCATACATCAGAAATTGTTCCAACAAGAATTTTTTTTTTTTTTAAAAGCCCGGTGCAACAAAAGTTCATCTGTTTCCCTTTAGCTTTCCATTTCTGTTTGGAAGAAATTCATTCAAAAACAAGTTCAACTCTCTTCCGAAGGAGTTCAAGTCCAAATTTCAAGTGTCAAGTTCTTTTTTGCTTTTTTTTTTTCCTGGGGGCCATTTTCTAGTAGGCTAACTCCCAAGGAGCTCCTCCTTACCAAAATAAGTGCCACCTTTTGATGCCGATCCAAGGGCACTTATTTCAAGCTCATTGGAGACAAAATCAATCAAGGGTCATTTATTAAATGGGAGCGGGAGGGTTCTTATGCCTAGTCTTCTTATCGATATTTGGTGTAAGATACCTCCTCGTCACAAAGGAGTAGGGATCTTAAGAACCCTTCTCTCTTCTAGGGACGATATTCATGATATAAAATGCCTTCCAACTACATTTGGAAATTACTCCAAGTGCTTTACAACATGTAAGGTAAAGCACAAGGGTGAGAGTGTTCCCAAAGTAAGGGCCTGCATGAGGGCCTAGTTGAGGGTGTGTTAAGTCCTAAACACTAGCATGGTGTTAGGGGACTCAATACGAGAGTCCCTAGTACAAAATTTGAAAATGTTCTTTACTTGGAGAAGGAACCACCATTGAGACTCTTCCTGGATTCTGGGGCAGGGCCTTAGGCTATGATCACCCTTGGGCAGGCCATCAAATCCCAGAAGAGCCTCAATGCAGGTCCTTACCCTATACTTAAGGTGTCTACGGCCCTTACATACCTGAGGCCATAATGCTCATTGCTGAAATGGCGGGATGTGATTGAGAACCCTTCCTGAAAATATTGGATGTAATCTGTCCCTTTTGTCCATTGGGAATGGAGTTCTATGAAGAATTGTTTTTCCTTTGCAGCATTTGTTGTCTTGTCATTCCCAAAAGTATTTTCAGCTTAATGTGAGTTTTATGTGATTTTGGGCAGACTGGTTATCTTGAAAGTTCATCCATTCCAATATTATTATTTTCAGCTTAAGGTGAATTTATGTGCATCCTTACTTTCGCTTGAGATATCATCCATTCCCAAGACTATTTTTCAACCTTTAATGGTGCTGGACTTGTGAGTTAAGTTGGGCTAAAATGTGCATAACCATAAACGTAAGTTATCCTCCAACCTTTACAAGCATGATTTATTTATTTTTCATTTTTTTAATATCAAAATTAGCCTTAAAACCAAATAAACTCAGATTTTTTTTTTTAAAACTTTGCTTACAAGCAATACATACATTGCTCCCAAGACCATCATATTATGCTACTAAAAAACTACATAAGACAAATTGTAATTGGACCTATGATGGGCTTACTTTTCAATTTTTGTTTATTTTATTTGTAGCACATGCTGGGTCTCTGGAAGCCTACCTGTGCTTCTCTGACACTGGGTTGTGAAGGGAGTAGTACTTCTGTGCCATTTTTTGTTTTGTTTTAGCAACCGCCTCCCTCCCCACTTAGTCTACCCTTTTGCATTCCCCCAATACTAGTTTCTTTACCCCATGCTACTCTTTGCATGTCATGTTAAACCAATTTAGTCCAGAAATTTTCAAATTGGAATAATACTTGTTGCACCTAATGGTTTTCAAGAGGCCTTTTTTTGCCTCATTTCAGTCCCCTTTACAAGCCAAAATGGAGGGGTTGTGTGGGGGTCTAGGAGACCTAACTTGGGCACAGTGAAGAAGAAGGAAAAAAAAATCCATGGCATAAGGAAAAAAAAGCTAAATCCAGAATTCGCAAATAGCAAAACCACAATTAAAGATTTTCCATCTCAATTCTCTAGTTTTGTTTTGGTTTTTTTTTTTTTTTTTCAAAAATTTCACCATATAGTGGGGGCATTTTAACAATTTAGAAAAAATAAAAATAGAAATTAAATAGAACCTTGGTATCCATAGATGCATAACCCCCAAAGAAAAAGGGGAGAAAGGATTTCAATTGGTCTTTTTGCACATGCATGCAAAATCAGTTATGGAGTGGACTGTTTCCAAACACTACAAACAATAATTTGATCATGCATAGAAGTTTTTTTTTTTTCCCCCTCCATGCAAATGCACCCAAAAAGAAAGAGTCATAATAGACACTTGGAATTTGCAATTGTTCCAATGTGTGAAAACCACTTACAATTCTACAAATCATCAAAACCCCAACCCCCGCCGCCCCCAAAAAGTGTAAACCATTGCATGGTGATCAAAAGCATATAATGGTTGTTTCGCCCAACTATTGCCATTCGTAAGGAAACACGGCCGCCCCCCCTAACCCCTTAAGTACATAAACTTGTCTAAAATCCATTGCATATATGTTGGCAAACTAACAATGCATTATCGATGAAATGTACAACAAAAGGTCCTTCATATGGACGCACTTGCATACACCTCTAACACATTCATTGACTCTTTCTTCTTTTTTTTCCTCTTTTTCAATTTTCCCCTTGAAGCACTTGATCATGCCTTGCTAGTTTGTGTTTGCCTTTTGCAAGAGATGTTTTGAGTCTTTCTCGTTATCCCATTTGGTTATCGCATTTAACTCATTTCATAATGTGGATGAATCCCAACTTGGTTTGCATTGGGTTTGGTTTTATTTTTGCTTTTCTTCATGTGTCTTAAACAACACAAAAAAAATTTAAAATTGTCGGGTGGTTTAAAGCAAGAGATTGGAGAGAATGGGTCTCAAAGATTGTACTATTATTGATTAGCATTTGTGTTGACCTGGTACTTGCTTTTGGGCCAGTTTTGAGTCTAGTTCCTAATCTTGTTCCCTAGGACCGTTATCAACAACTATCTATCTATTGAGGAAGGTAGCTTGTTTGTTTTGTTTATGGTGTTGAGATCTCACCAACCGTGAAGTGTTTGGTATCGTTTTTTGTCATTTATTTGTTGTGACTTCTGACAAATGTAGAGGTAAAGGGTGTTGTTAAGGGAAGTCATTTGATTATGACCTATTTGTGATGAAAAAAAAGAAAAATCATATAAGTGTCACCTTACCTTTGACACCTCTTGTTTATTTTATGTTTTTAAAATCCTTGATTTGCAAGTCCTTTTACAATTATCCTAATAGAGTTGTGTTTTTTCTTTAACACATATGTTGTGCACTACCATGTTGTTGTTTATAACTATTGTTGTCCACACATACCATATAACATGGAATGACCTTAAATGATGTATCATATTCATAATCGTGATGATTCAATATGATTCATCTACAAACAATAAGAACCTAAGCTCAAACAAAAAATGAAATACATAAAAAACAATGTGCCACAATGAAACTTGCATAAAACAGAAAAAAAATTATTACAATAAATTTGTGTGTTCTAGAGTCTCAAAATCACCAAAAAGTGATTTGAGACACACAACTTGGGATTATATCCCAAACATGAAACATCTCAAACCATGTTTGCACATGAATTAATTTTAAATTAAAACACAATGTGTTGCACTAATTTAAATTAAGATTAACCTAATCAACATTTAACCAACTAATTAACATAACACACCTAACAAATTGAAGAGAAATCACATGTTTTTTTTCTTAATTCAATACCTTCCACTTGCATTATTGTCACCAAATTTCTTTCAAACCAACATCTATGGTGGATTTCTCAAAAGAATTCAAAACCCTTTATATAGTTTGATCATCTTAATTGGGTCCAAACAAGTGCAAACAAGCCAAAAATAGTGACAATCATCACATGTTAGACATATATTTATGCATTACTATGCAAAAATTATTTCAATAATGGAAAATTGTGTTCAATGATTAATATGAATGTCAGGAAATTAAAATTTTAAATTCTATTAATTAAATTTTAGGCTTTGCTTTTAGTTAAGGACTTTTGAACTTTTATAAAAACCATGTTAAATAAGGACATTTCTATAAAGGACTAGGCTAAAGACTCTTTCAGTAAAGAAATTTTGATAGTAAAATGAAATGATATTAACTTACTACCCAAACTCAAAAGGCACTCACAAGTTTAATAATATGAAATTAAAAATTCTCCAAAACTCAATGTAAGCTTTAAAATCTCATCATTTCAAGAGTCCTTCACCACATGCAAATGGAATGTAATGTACATAAAATATTTTTAAAATGTATAGCTTATAACTTTTTTTAAAACATTAGAATAATTAACATATTTTGGTATGATTTTAAATGTTGATCAAATTTCAAGATAAAATGTAAAATTTCTTCAAATCTACACACTTTTAGAATCCCATATTTATCCAAAAATAATTTTTTATTTGGACAACTACAAGTATTTTTAATAATAAGCGGGTGCAAATATGTTCAAAGGAGCCAATGAGAGTATTTTATAAAAAATTCTGAATCATTTTTAGTCTTTTTCTCTTTCTCATATCAAGTAATTTTGAATGAAACCTTTGCAAATTGTTATTAAAATTGTATATAGTTCTCCCAATATCTCACATGTCACTTGAGTTAATCATTGTTAAATAATGTGAATTTATCAAAATGTCTAGATTTTGCCAAATTTTATGTTTTGTTTTGAAAAATTATCATAATTTTGAATCATACAAAAATATGTTAACTACTTTAGGTTTTTTTTTCTTATATCATAAACTATAATTTTTTATTATATGTCATGTGCATTACACCCCATTTATATGTGGTAAAAAGACTCTTAAAATTTGAGGTTTTGAATTATTAAAAGTTTCAAATTCCATAATTTTAAAATTTTGAACATTTTTTGAGTGTGGGTAATAGGTTATTATTGTCTAAATTTTTTTTATCAAAAGAGTCCTTTACCTTAGTATTTTACAAAATTGAATATGTTTGACACATTTATTGGTCGAGTTCAAAAGATTTACTTAAACCAACACCCAAAATTGAAATTAATATAATTTTAATTTGGATTCTTCAAAGTTCATATTAGACATTTAACATAACCTAAAATGATTAACATAACTTTAAAATGTCAAAAAAAAGTGTAAAAAGGTTTATAGTTTTCAGCACTATTGGACATGGTTTGTGGCTCCTTTTAATGTATTCATATCCAAGTTGCAAGAGATTTCATCCCAAAAAAATCATGAAAAATGTTTTTTTGTGACAAAAGTGTTGTATATCCTTAAAATAAAATAATCTTTAGTTCATTTGATCTTGTTTGTACCTGATTTCTCTTTTTGATTTGGTCATGTTGAGAGGCTTACCACATTAAGAAGTTGCATTATCCTCCATTATGAACTTCTATGATCCTTGTTCACATGATGTTTTTTGGTAGTCTTGGAAATATGATTAACCATGTTTTGCTAACATTGTGATGTGTTCATACTTATTTAGTGCAAACTCATAGTTAATTCCATTGTTGCTAATAAACTTCCTAGATTATTTTGTTTCTTATCCAACCCATTTGTAGCATGTGTCCCAAGCTTCCAAGACTATGTTTTTTTCATCTAACATAACACATTTGTACCATGTTTTCCAAGTTTTGGTGACAAGGTTATAATGATAAAAAAGATGTAAACTTGTTTAGATGCATAACTCAATATGGAAACAAAAAATTCAAATTTCAACTTGCAAGCCAATCTCAAATAGATTATGAAATGTTTGTTTTGCTCATGCGTTGAAAACACAAGGCCTATAAACAACGTATGTAGATGACTTTGCCTAAATGTAAATTCAAATTTCACTCAACTTTGGCTAAAGTGAAAATTCAAAGTGTACATCCTTGAAAGTAAGGGCCTCAAATCACATCTATTTTTTAGAATTCAATTTTTCCTTCATCTCAACCAATGCTACTTGTTCCCAGTTTTGCAACCAATTTCAATTCTTAAAACCCAAATTGATGGTTTTTGGGAGTTCAATAACTGCTTCAAAAACCAATCTAGCAATGTTTGGGGTAGTGAAGAACTACCTCCAAAACTAATTGTGCAATTCTTATGGCCCATTTGGTATGTTCTAGTTCCTATGTGTAAGTAATTGGTAGGCTACTCTAGGATCTTGTATGTTTACTATTGCAAAATAATATAAACTTAACCATTTTCTTTTTGCTCACATGATTGTCAAAATTGAATATGGAAACCAATGTCTGCATTCAAGGAAGGTTAATTAAACCATTAATATGTTGATCTCAAGTATGGGGAGCATAGTAGTTGATGGAGTTACAATGGATTATTTAAAGCAAACTTGGAAGGTTTGGTAGGACATGAAATGATGGCAAGAAATTTATGAATTACTCGAGAAATGGAAACTTGATCTATGTATTCAATTCATGTATCTATGGTGCAAACAACAAGGGTTCACATGAACTTATATTTACATCCTTACACCCTAAAACTCAAATTAATGGGTCTTATCAATATAAGAACCATTAGAACTAAGAATTGGTGATAATTTAGTTTTGACCTAGACCGAGAACCAATGGGTTTTCTTTTTCTAAACAAATAAAAAAACCAAAACTAATGGTTCTTCATTTTAATGAAAATTTGAAGAATTGGACCCAACGAGTTTTTTTTAAACCTAAGAACTAAGCAACATCGGTTTCAACTTGTTCCTTAAAATTCATATCTTAATGTAAAAGACAATGTTTTGAATTAAAATACTCATTTAATTGATTGTGAACCTTAGTAAGAGAGTAGAATGGGGAGCTACTCAAAGGTTTGACAAATTGAACCTCAGATGAGTAATGTGAAGTTCCAACTGGATGATTAATTTGGAATTTGCATTGAGTAGTTATTTTGGAGTAGAAGGGAATGTGGAGGTATTCTATAGCTTGACAATTTGAATCACATAATCATGTAGTTGCAATGGAACAATTATTGTAGAATATTTGAGAAGTCACTATCAATGTTTTTTTCCCCCCAATTTTGTAATGTAGCCCAAAGTGGTGATTGTCTAGAAGAAAATCTAGTGAAATTTGGCTATACACTAAATTTTTTTTAATTTAAAAAAAAATGAAGAATCCTTCTATATTCTTGGCTACCTACTAGAACTTATCATAAAAATATGGCTACATGGAGAGAAAAAAATCTCAAAATTGACAAATTTGGGTCTTTTTGTCCATGGAAAATCCTCTGTATAAGTTGGAATCATATATATAGCAAGGCAAAAAGTAAGAGGACATCAAACCATGTTTCCTCCTTGTGCTCAAAGAATTGGCAGAACATTGCAATCCCGGGTGATCAGATGTATACAGTCCAATCCCGCATCTGGTTGAAGACCACTTTGCTTTGCTATCAAGATTCATCACATTACCAACATGAGTACTCCCTGCAATCGTCACTTCATACATTGATGAAAATGCAACAAATTATTGGACATTTTAAGAAGCCATGGGCAACAGACAATTGCAAGTGAAAAAAAGGCACAGAAATACATTATCTCAAATGTAATAAGTCTCTCTATACATGACAAAAAAGACATCAGTAAAAATGTCTGAAGTGTTTGGGCTTTGCACTGAGAGAATAGATCATGTTGTTATGGTATATAGGCTTGTGCCTGGTATCAATACCAGTACACCTTAGTCTAAGTTGCTCAGGCTTTGCACTTAGAGAAAAGACCTTGTTGGTATGGTATATAGGCTTATGCCTGGTATCAAGGAATCTACCAGGCTGCTATGACCTCAGGCAGTACCAGCCTTGTGCCAGTACCAACCTAGTAGGGACCTGTGGTAATCCCAGTTTTGTACCAGTTTCATCCTAGTTTCAATACCAGGTTAGTATACACCTTCCTCATACCAGCCAAAAAAGAGTCTTGGGCCCCTTACCCAGACCAGGCTGGTATGAATTGTTTTAAAAGGGTATCCATACCAGGATGTAGAAGAAATTGGTACTGCAAATGGTGGGAGATTATCAATAGCAACCCACCTGGACCCATCAAACCATCTAGCCAATCAACAGCAATTGTTAAGCTTTGCTACGCCTTTTGCCAGCCTCAACATCCTCTGAAAAAATGCTGAGCAAAACCATTTTGCTGAACTAAACCAGCATATGTTTTTGATTTTCTTCATCCAATTTTAATTTGCTGTGCAGTGCACCAGTGGAGTTGCTCTAAGTACTGATGTATGTACAGTGCACTGGCAGAAAATTAGGAATGGGCATTCATTCCACAACCCAGCCATAAGTAACCACCTGACAATTCCAGTTTTGAGTCAAATCAACTCATTCATCCTTAACCTTCCATGTCACTCATGACTACCAAAAACAAACTATGCCTAAACAGACCAGGAAAAACCATCTTCCTTAAGATACAGGAATGAGAATGAACATCATATTGACTTCAGCAGCTGAACATAGAAAAGTACAGTTCTTTAAGCATAGTCTACCTCAATCTTGTTCTGACCTGAAAAGTGAAGATAGGATAATAGACACCAACTGCTCATTTATTAGTGTACAAGATGACCTACTTTGGTGATATGCTAAATGTCGCCAATCCTCTAATTCAATGAGAAGCTAATGGAGCTAATGATGCAGTGGTGTTCTTGGCATATTTGGCTCCTTTCTATATCATCAAAGTGTTGTACTGTGGTCACTGGCATAGGCATAGAAGCGAGAAGAAAAACACATCTAACGCTATATTGACTAAGCTACCTGAAAGACAAAAACAGTGGACATTGAAGAATGTCACAAACTTTAGAAGAATATTTACATACTGACATGTCATGAACACAAATATTGACCTGCTTTGCAAATGTTCTCCACAACTGTAAAATTGGTTGTGTCTTTAGCTGTTGGTGAGATAACAATGCCTGATAGTGATGTTTCTCCAGAGCAGGAAAATTCAACTCTCACAACAATTTTGGGTTTCTCCACATGTCCATTTCCATTTGAAGTTGGCTCCTCTGGTTTGGGTCCAATTGGCAATTGTGCACGCAACCGTTGTGGGGGAGCATTCACCTATTCCATACACAAGAAAATTCAAACTGATGACCATTCTGAAGTTCCAACCTGAAAATTGTCCCTAATGACTGGATCCAACTTCCCAATGCTCTCAAATTTCCCTAAACCACTTGCTCAATTCACATGGCAGAAAATATCAGGTGAACACTCTAAGTGATAGATAACTTCGCCCTGCTTGATAACCAGCTTGAATAAAACCTTGTCATGACCATGATCCATCCGTGTTTATCAAAGCTGGAATTTCAATGAAAATAGTATGGTAATCCACTCATTTGACACAAGGCATCAGAAGAAAGAGCAGCAGAAATATTCTAGGCTAAAAATTGAAGGTATGACAGGAAGCAACATATGAGGTTTGAACAGATTATACATTTTTGACAGGTAGTACAGGGTTTCCACTCCAAGCACAGTAAGAAGAAAATCCAAGGAGATAATGAAAAGACACACACCTCAATGTGGGGCACCTGCCATCTCAGCTCATTGGAAGTCCGGTCCAGAGTACCCCTAATTTTCCCCATCATAAAATGTCAGATTGTTGAACTAACAGTCCACTCTCTAACAAGAGTTTAGATTCTCAGGAATCATCAATGAGCCCAAGAGAATCAAGACTAGCAGTCAATGGAATTATCCTAACTAAGTTGACTTAAGCACTTTCAGTATGGCTGAGTTATTTGGACAGTGACACAGTTGGTTGCTGCATCAGTGTGGCCCTTGTTCTAAGTCTCATGACTCCAGAGCTCATCCCAGAGATGCAAATTGTAGGTCTTGGGCTTTTGTCAATGTAATCCCATATCAGGGCAGGCAAGAATTTGAGTTCACTACAGTCCCAAGCAGCACTGTGATCTTGTAGCAGAAGAATGATTGGGTGAAATTTTCTCTGACATTGAGTACAACATCTGACCTAAATACCTATGAATCTCAGGGATAAGATTGGATTCTGGAGCTTAAGATTCCTTGGGGCTTCATAAATTATTCAAGGATTTCAGCCCTAGACACCTTAACCTATGTTTGTAGACTAGTCAAAAAACACCTACAACAAAAAATAAGCAGAGGAGGTAGCTCCAACTGTCCACAACAAATCAAAGTTGAGGTGCACACCTTGGAGACATCTTCAATGAAATCGGAGAAAATGGCAAACTCAAGATGAAGTTCACATCCTTCAGTACACCCGGCAGATAGGGATTGGCAACATACTGCATACACATAATCTTTTTGTATAAGGATCAGATAAGTCCTAGACTGTTTGAAGCAATGTGACTCTGTTCAGCCAGTTCATATAAGATAGAAAGGGAAAGTCTTACCTGCACCATAATACTGAGCAATGAATCCTCCGACTTTGAGAATAACCTGTGTTTTCAGCCAGACCCGAAACAGATTACCCAATAGCATAGTATTACTAGGGTAGACCACACTAAGTTGACTGCAGTATAACTTTAAAATCTCATCCCTGTTGCATGCCTTCATGTGCTACAGTACTCTTGCTAGAGACCCTAACTCCTATCAGAATGTGGAACTACTTCCACAACCTAGAAGGTATCAAAGCTCCCCTGGTCTTCTTTAAGCTTCTATTGATGTGGTCATAGGACATAAAGCTTATTTCTAACAAGGGGAGAAGAGAGAGAGAGAGAGAATCCAAAAACCTTGTCTGTAACACTGAACCTCCTGTGTTCTCCAGATCAAGCTGCTAAAGTTTTCTATATATGTGACCGAACAAATATAGTTGATTACCTGACCCGTAGAGGTAGGGGAGTGAAGCGAGGTTGCAGGCGATATTTCACAAGAGTCAGAGGCTTGTCTGATGGTGCTGTCCGCACATGGAAGAGTCCCTTTCCCAGACTACTTGTCACTGAAGTCTGCACAACTGCCCTCTGCTCCAACACATCAAATCAGAATCCAGGCATGATGCAGGAAGATGAATTGTCTCCTTTAAGGAAAAAACAGTCAGATCTACTATTCTGCTTTGATACTTAACACTAATTTCACCACTACGGTTCCAAGCACTGAATTTAATGCACTCTTAAGGGTCTGGATATTGGGAAGTAATATCTACCTTGATTCCAGCAGCCCCATCAAGTGAGAATGAGAACTCAATGTCACTTTTGTTGCCAGAACCAGAGGACGAGAGAGTCTGCAACTGCACAGAACCTTGTAGCCCCACACGAAGAAGGGTCAAGCCCTCAAACTCTGCACTAATCTCCTCTGTAAGCCAGAGCAGTGGGCCCTTGATTGGGGCTGCCTTTTCAACCATACCACCTGCAACATTGAAACTTCGGTTATTTTAGATGGAAACTACATTGCACTTTTTTGGGTTCATGATATCAAGTTTACAGCAGTTCAAAGCATAGATAAAGAATATAAGAAACAGAAGGCCTCTCTCAATGGGAACACATTAAGCTCCATGATTCATCAATATCCTGATTGGAAGTGACCTATATGATAACAATTCGGAAAGAACCTGAAAGTTGATCAAAACCAGCAAGCTCAAGAGCCCCTGTTGGCTTTGTAGCTCCATCAGCAGCTCCTGGGACCTTCCCAGCTTGATTACTGATACCACCTTCAAGAAGTTCAAGTCCACCAAGCCCTGGTGCTTTATCCTTTGGTGCGGTAGTGGCTCCAAATTCAGAAGGATCCAAACCTCCTCCAAAGGCTTCATTGAAGCCCTCAAAAGCATCACCAAACCCACCTGCTTCATCCCCAAATTCGACACCTCCATAATCTCCTTCAAAACCTTCTATGGCTACTGAAGTAGACTGAGCACTGCCACCCAGAGGAAGAGTAGGGACTGTCAGATCTGCAAGCCCTGCCGTGACATCAAGTTGAGCATCTTTTGATTTCTGGAACTTTCCAACAAGATCACTCTCTGGTGTAACTATAGCATCGCTGGCAGCAAATGGATCTGCATTTGGCGTGTTGAGTTTTTCTTCTGACTGTTGGGATGCCTGTCAAAGTTTGCCCAAAACAACAGCCTAGTTAGTGAAGACATTCAGAATTCTTGATTGTTGCACACAGAAACTAAACTCTCACCAAAAAGATTCTAGAGAAAAAAAGGGCACACTAAATGCTGGTTCAAAGGCCAGAGAGCATTACAAAACAATGTCATTGTCTATTCCTGACCATGACCTCAAAAGTTGACCACAGATGATCAATTCTATTAGTTAACAAATTCTGTCATCCTGCCACAATCAGGAAAAGTTCAGGACAGGATTGTTGTACATACAGGAGTAGCAGTTCCAGAGGTTTGTGATGGAGTCCCAAATGCAGCTGCTGCTTCATCACCTGCTGCTAGGGTTTCCTCTGGTAATTCAAAAGTTGTGTTTGAAAGCACCTACTCCAGCATGAGGGCATATTAGACAATCAGCTACTCTAACCAAGGAAAAGAACAAAGAGAAAACCAAATTCAAACTCCCATAGCTTCTTCACATGCATGAGGACCTTAAAGCCTCTCATACAAAGAGCACATACACAAGTTAACAGGAATATGATCACATCTGCCAACAAGAACCCTAAAACAAACCACCCAATAATCAATCTATAAGAAACTCTAACCAAGGACTTGTGCAACACAGCAATTTGTACAATCCAAGAAATTAGCATGAAATTATTAAGATTTTTAGTGCTCTCTTGGAGGTGAATTCTGAAAATGCATTAATGTGAGCAGAGAAAACTTCAGGAAGAAAGATGGCATGAGCACTAGTTGCCTCTCAATCACTTGCAATATGTTGGTGAAATCAAGCTCTCCTCAACTTAGGATGCTTGTGAAAAAACAGGCCCCCCTACCTCAATGTTCGAAAGACGATCTAGGGGGTACACCTTCACTTGATTCCAGCTATCGGCCCCTCGAGATTTATTCTCTAATTCAGTTGCTGATGTAACAATATTTGACACACCCTCAGCATGAAAAGTGGACAGTATTGTTGATAGCCGTGCAGCACTGACTCCATGGAGGACCACATCCAATGCCATGTACACCTGTATTTGACTCACAATTATAGTTCAACAACATTAATGAGGATGCCAAGAAAAAAGAATTCTAAGAAGCAGAAACAAATGCTTTAATCACCAAAGAGAAACGTGGATGAATGTATGAATTTCTGGAACATCCAGAAAGCTCTGGGACACCATGAGATAGATACAAGAACTTCTGAAATCTGAAAGTTCCATGCTCACCTCCGTGTACTTACGGCTAAGCTTGTCAGGAGTAACGTCAACACCTTTGCAGGCTGCCACCACCACACTGTAAAACCAAGTCCCCAACCCTTTGGAAGAGTTATATTCATTTCATTATCATGAAATTCTTTATTCTTTGGAAGATCACAGTGATATTGAGAGAAGGGCAGAGGATTGCCCCTCAGGCCCACAAGGAAAACTGGGTGTAAGGGTAAAAACAAACAAAGACCTGACAGCCTGGTTGACCATGCATGCACATGCGAAGATATTTGAGTCGACATCATCCAAGTCAGCACTCGTTATGCCAAGCACATAGACTGTATTTACCAGCCGATAAATCACTCGGTACCTGTGCACACACATCAGATCTAGCATGAGAAAAGAGTAGGAGAATTTTATTTGGATGACAATAGACCCAAGGTGGAAAAATGTCCGTCAAATGTGACAGGCCCCAATGATGATATTGAGGATCATTAAGAAGGGTGAAGATCCCATACTTGCTTTCCTTGCCAACCACCACTTGTCCACTTGATGCTGCCAGTGCTTCATCCCCAAGTCTTTAACAGCCAAAAAAAAGGGGTTGACTCGCATCAGAATACTGATACAAACCACATTAGAGACAGTACTTGTGTACATGTGCTTTCTATAACCTTTGAGTGAGTGGACATGATGCCACAGACCCATGTTCTCACTCCAAGAGTGGGACTTACTTTGGGGCATATGGATTGTATGAGCATTCCAGATATGTGCTAGCTTACTATTCACAAAAGCATGACCTGTGTTGTGCATAATCAAATCACAAAGTATACAGCCCATAAGGTTTCATGGGTAAGCAGCATTGTAACTTGAACATTAGCAGACAAAGGTGCTTGAACAAGGTTTTTGGTGCTTTAGGAAATGGGCTTCCCTTTGGATGCCATAACCTTGCCACGGTGTTGAAAATTGAGCACAGTCCTCTTTGTGTTTACACACTGAGAATCAATAGTTGGGCATTCCCTCTCTATGACCCTTTAGTGTCCATAGTAGAAATCATGCCCTAATTTCATCAGCACCCAATAACCTGTTGTCCAAGGTTTAAAAGCTGATTTTGAACAGGATTAATGGACCTGTTGAATTCATAACTTTCTTTTTCCTCTCCACACCACCCACCTACATTGTGAACATTCCAACCCAAGCATCTGAAGTTCCTTTTAGCCTCACCATTTGTAAGTACACTTGGTAGAATCTTGTTTGATATCTTCATATTGAGTTTATATCAATTGCACAGAAATGGCTACCCCTGTAAGCATGCAACTTGTAACATTACTCCTTCTTATCTTGTTTTTCAAATCACATCCGTTTTTTATAATGAGGTTTCTTAAAAAGAGGTGCACAACTCACCCAGGGCTGAGTTCATCCATAGGATCATGCCTATTAGTCGCATACTCAGCCCTCGTAGTTCGGAAACTGAACGATGCGACCGCCGCTCTAGCAGGTGGAAACCATTCTCGTCTGCCAGGAACGAAACCAAAAAAAGACACATAATTTTTTTCAATATAAATCCGTGGCAAACACACAGAACTAATTTCAACTTCTCAACTTATTTGCAAGATTGCAGACATCGATCGAGCTCAATCCCTAACCCTAAAATTGATTCTAATAGCCGAAAAGAAGCTCAGACATCTTGAACAAAAACCATGAAATACTTGATTTGTTATCAGACTTCGCTCTTAAAGGAGAACAGACGCCGGAAGGATCGCAACAAATCCCCGGTCCAAGAGCCTATTCTTAATCGTAGAAAACCTACTTCATCAAAGTCTACACTCTTGGATCAGGTGAGATCCAAATCTTGTGAAAAAGTAGACAACAAAAGAAGAACATGACCAACTGTGAAAAACAAACAATGTCATCAAAGTGTGAAGAGCACATACGTTTGTAGGAGAACGTCAGGGCCGTTCACCGGCTGTAAAGACAACGCCAAGCACGCCATCGCTACCGATCGACAACACCAACTCTCCCCGAACTCGCAGCGAGCGACAGAAACGAGTGCGAAACAATGCGACAGAAGATTTGCAACACACAGACTTGTTGGACGGAACGAAGGCCCAATGAGAGAACGGGGGTCCTGACTACTTTCCATGTGGAGACCGACCCGACCCGACCCGACCCGGCCCAACCAACGTTTTTTTTCTTAACATATGAAATTTCGCCCAAATACGAAAATTAAAATGACTAAAAGGGAATATTCTGTAGCAATAATATTTTTTCTGGGTAACAAATTCGCCAAATTTCCAAATATTTAAAGACCTCAATTTCCTTGAGACCTCAAATGTAAGATGATGTGATTGCTTCTAGAGCCAACAAATTGGCTAAACCCTCGACCAAATCAACATCCCAAAAAATTTAGGTTATTTTTCAAGCTTTTGAGGAGTTAAAAGAAGTTTGCAAGAAGATGAAGAGTGTCAAGGAGCTTTGTTTCTTCCACTTCATGCCACAAACCTCCTTCCACTTGTTCCTTAACGGTTTCTTCCATTGTTCCTTACATTTGTGAATGATGTTGGAAGCTCTTCAAATGCACAAAAAGCAATTGTGCTCACAAGAAAATGACTTCGTGGACCGTGATCTTTTGAGTTTTGACTTTAAAACATGTTTATCCAATTGTTATCACCTTCACCATAAAGATTTGATCAATCTATCTAACCTCGACAACAATCAACTACAACATCTAGAACATGTATAGATCCATGTTAGGCTAGGTTATTCAATTGCATTCTAGCAAGTAGGAAGTCCTACAAATACATGATATGAAATTTTTGCAATTTAAAAAAAATTATATATTAGACACTAAAAATTATTATTATTATTATTATTCTGCAAAATTGTTTCACAAAAAAATTCATGTTTTCCTTAATGATGTCCATATTGTAACTAAGAGAAATGCAATAAAATGTGTTCTTAATCTTGATGGTTAATTTCACAAATGAATATAATGGAAAACCTAGGGTTGATTGTGTAACAATTTGATATGTTACTTATTTAACAACTATTGCAACAAAAGGCAACAAGTATTGCGCTCCAAAAGTGAATCAAATTCATTCAATAGGAACATTATACCTCTGTAAATTTCAAGGTGGGATGCTTGTATCTTAATGATAATTTTCAAATCTTTTAGATTTAATATTGAATGTTGAAAAAAAATCAAACATACAAACTTGCAACAAAGGAATTTTTGCTATTGTGTTAAAACATGTGTAGAATTTGAACAACTATTTGTAAAATATCGGTTTATGTATTATTTGTTCTTGTTGTACATTGAAATAAGAACACTTTTACAATATTTGATATGTGTGATTGAAAAGGTCAAGCATAGATTTTTATAACAAACTTAAAATGAGTATATTTCTTAATTATGTGTACATTTGACATAAGTCTCAACTTAATTTCATGCATTAGAAGATTGTGAAAATAAAAAAATATTCACAACATGTATGTAAGTAGACACTACAAAAACTAATGACTAATGTCCAAAAAAAATTAAAGTTGAATTACGATGGCTCTAAAATTAACCAATCCTATATGCCAATAGATGGTAACATGATTCAATAATTATTATTTTCAAATTCTTTCCTTGTGTTTCTGTCATCCATCTAAGAACAAATATTTGATTGTTTGATATTATTTATATATGAAGGCTTTTGGGGATGAAAATGAAGCCACCCCCTGATTTCGCCCCAGTGTATTTTTGGGGATGTAAATGAAGCCACCCCCTGACTCTGCCCGCCCGAACTGTCATCCATCTAGCCGGACGGACGTTTCATCCACCTTCAACTGTCACGGAATCCAAAGGCGCAGAAACCCATATCCCAAAAAAAAACCCATACCTTTTCGTTTCAGGTCTCAAGAAATGAGGGAATAACTTCCTCCTCCTATCCCTGGCAGCAAAAGGAAAAACAAACATTGCCCGTTCCCTGTGTAACTTCCTCCTCCTATCCCTGGCAACAAAAAGAAAATTCGAAACAGGGCAGGGCAAGGGCAAGGGTAAGGGCAGGGCAGGGGCAGGGGCAGGGTAGGGGCAGGGCAAGGTAGGGGCGAGGAGGGGCAGGGCAGGGTAAGGAAGGGCAGGGCAAAGCAGTAAAAAATAAAGAGTAAAAAATAAGAAAAAATAAAAACAGTGGCCAAAAGTTACAGGCACCCACAGGGGACTTCACAGTGGCCTTCGGCCATGGGCCCACTAGTAATACAAGAAGCAAAAACCTTAGATTTTTTCCACAATCTTTTATAACTTTTGCTTCTTATTCATGAGTTTCCCCTAAATATTATGTCCATTAGTTTGGTGGTTGTATAGTCCCCATGTCATTTACAAAGTTTGATTATGCAAAAGACACAACATCCTAGTATGTTTTCATTGCTTTGACAAACTTTGCTTTGCACTTTGTTTGAATATTGCACCATATGTTTGGTTCATTTTTTAATGTTAAATTAAAGGAAGAGGTGTACATGTTCCAATTGAAGGTTTTGAGGTGCCAAGACAAGAGGTTCAAAGGTGTATAAGTTGATGAAAGCATTGCATGGATTTAAATAAAACACCAAGGGCATGAAATATGAAGAAATTGATATCTATTTCGAACAAGGATTAATTAGGAACATTGTGAATCACAACCTATACTACATTCACAAGGAAGCTAGAAAAATGGCAATCTTAATCATCTATGCAGAAGATTTGCTTCTGACAATAAGTAATACAAAAAAAATTGATTGCTTCATTCAACAACTTATTAACATATTCAAGATGTTTTAACTTGGAAGTATGAAACTTCACCTTCAAATAAATTTATCTACTTTCTATAAGAATTTCCATGACCCAAAGGGAATATGTTTGTTGAACATAAGTTTAATTTAAAATATATTTTAAAGGAATGCAATGCCAATCCTACACCAATGCTAGAGATTTAAGAACTCCAAATTTTTAGTTGACATGAATGAAAAAAAGGTGGACATTCATCTATATTGTATAATGGTGAAGAAACTAATTTACCTCGGTAGCACATGATTCAACATTTCCTATATTCATGGGAGTGGCCAACAAATATATATACTTTCATCATTAAACAATCCTCAAAATAATGAAATGAATTTTGTGAAAATATGAAGTTGACATGTTGAAAATCATCATAATTATCATAGGCTACACTTTGAATAATTTCACTATTCATGTGACAATATCATAATAGTTCATGAAAATTTTGAATGATTTCAAATCTTTAAAACTAATATTTTTATAATAAAATTATTTTTTTGTCAATGTCGAAATTGACTTTTAAGTTACAATGATTGACTCATAGAATCCACATATGAACGTTATCAAAAGGAATTTTATATATTTTTGGGAGGTAGTTGATTTTGGGCTCATGTTTACACTGGTAGGAGAAGCCAAACTAAAAAAATTGTAAATGTAAATTGGTTTTGAGATCATAATACTACAAGATCAATAGTTATATATGTAATCCGACTTAGTGGATCAACTATCACTTGATTAAGTAAATGACAATGAATAGTGACACTTTTGTCAATAAAGGTTGAATATGTTGAACAAATATTGAAGGTATGAAAAAGTCCATGTGGTTGCAAAGCTTGATGAGGAAACCAAGATTTTTTGGGGGGGGAAGTTATCCAAATTTAATCAACATCACATTTGTTAATGACCTTATTTTTCATGCATAAACAAAACACATCAAGGTGCATTATCATTTCATTAAGAAAAACTCTTAATTGGTGAAATCACATTCTTAAGTTAGTGATATAAAAATCAACATCTTCACAAAACATTTAGGAAAAAAATGTTTCCCTTGTTTCAAGAAGCATTTAGTTTATATAGCCTTCAACAAATCTAAAGTCAAAAGAAAACTCTCAACGCTCAAAATAAGAGTATCTAAGTCATAATGATTGTTTACTATGTCTTCTGTGCATTTGATCAAAAAATGATAAGGACTATAACAGATTATAAGCTAATAAAAAAATATATAAAAATACATTGTGTAGAATAGCGTTCTACATAGTAATTATCTATATTTAGATATAATTTTTCAAAGTTGAAAATTGTTTGTTCTTCAACATCAAAAAAATTGTATTTTTTCTTCCAATCTAGACTTATAATCTAACATTTAGCACCAACCATTGAGTTGAATCTTTTGCAAATGATCGGTGTGCACAATGTTTAATGAATGTTATTCAAGTGTGTCTACAACAAAGGAACATTAGATTTTGTTAGAATCATTGTAATAGAAAAAAGGATAACAGGGATTAAGGTTAGAGATGGATTTTTGCAATCTAGTTTGACAATTTGGAACAAGAAGGTGTTTGGCAAGAATCGTTCATAGGAAGTTCACTAAAAGGTTTAATGAACTTGAAATGATTATTGGATCTTTAAAAGGGAAACAAGACCTTTCAAACTTGAATTTGTAAATAGTTTTTTAAAATCTTTTTCCCAAGAAAGGTAGCCATGAAATTGAACAACTTGTGGAAAAAAAAAAGCATTCATGATGCCAAAAGGAGAACTGCCATAAGATCAAGTCATTAATAACTTAACAAATACAAACCATCTATCATTTGGATTTTAGAAATTGATTTTTTTTTACCAAAAGATATGTTAGTGTGTTCTAATCTAGATTGCAAAAATATGTGTACACACACCCCAATTAAAATTAGAAAAAACATGAGACCTTCAAAAAGAAAAAAAGAGTTTAACAAATCAATATATCGCTAAATGTTAAATTAGTTATTTAATCTCATTTCCACATTTTTTCACGCTTACATAATCATTTAAACTTTGAACAATTTTTCATTAATGATGCTTTTAAGAAGCATTTAATTCATATAGCCTTAAGCAAATTTGAAGTCAACTTGTTTATTGAATTAATTACATGCCCATAATGCATATATTTAATTTCTTAGTTTTTTTGGTTTTTCTTAGTTTAGTATTAAGATAATTCACTTACGGTGTCTTTAAGTGGTAGAAATTGTTATTAGCCTTTTAGAATCTCTTCACTTTCACACTCTTCTAGACCTAGAAATTGATATTAGATGTGGTTGGTATTGAACAAAGGACTTGCGTGTGTGCTCATGACTTACTATGATGGGGGCATAATCCTAGTTTCTTGTTGTGTGATATTGGGTTGGTGGAAACACCATCCCACCACCTAATGGATTGTCGAGAGATATGATTTGTTTTGAGTGGCATATGCTTTGGCAAGTGAGACAATGACTCAATGATCTACAATGAATCCTTGGTGAAAGTGTTGACATCATAGAGAACCTATTAGTTCTATTGATTGCTATATCAATTTTTATTTTTGAAAAACAACCAAAATTTGATTTATTTCATAACATTTCAATCTATTTCATAATCCTTGATGAAAGTGTTGATTATCATAGAAAAGTAATTCTATTGATTGCTTTAATCAATTTTATTTTTGAGAAACACACCAATTGACATACTTCATGGCATATTACTCCACTTCCTATAGTAAGAGAGAGGTGATGCTTGCACAAGTTTGACAACCATTACTCTAGATCTAAAGGTGCTAGCAACCTTTGGTTTCTATTTTTTTTACCATTCAAGTGGGCATGGCTACAAGGGTAATGGGTGTTCACTACATCCATTGAACTCTCTATTTGGGCTTTTTCCCCTACACCATAGTACCATGACAAGATCAAACATTTCATTCTCAAATAATTATTTTATTTTGAAAATTCCCATGTCCAAAAATAGAATAATGTTTTTAAAAATAAAAAATAAATAAAAATATTTTAAAATATTTTCTTTATTTTCCTTCATTTAAGTTTTTTTTTTGAAAAAAAAATTGTCATTGAATTTTTTTTTGAAAATAATACAATTATATATGTGGATGGTTGCCAAAGGGGAATACAATGTTATTAATAAGAAGTTGGTCAAGTTTGCATCAAAATGGTACCCTACTAAAACCATTCCACACAATTTATTGGCATTTAGTCGATGAAATGTGACCATGTCCATCCCAATGTATAACATTCAATAGATGAAAATGTGACCATGGCCATCCTAATTTACAACATTCAGTAGATGAAATGTGAGCATGCCCAGCCCAATTTATGACATTCATTGGATGAATGTAACCATGTCCATCCCAATTTATGACATTCATTAGATGAAATGTCACCATGTCCATCCCAATTCATGATACTAGTGGGTACTCGTGACCTTCGGACATTAGGAAGTCCCTTGATTTCTTTTAACCGAAAAGGTCCATGGATTAAAATAAAAACAAAAATCATGACCGTAAGTGTCTAGGGCTTGGAAAATCAAAGGTGACAATTCTTGAGAATTTGAAATTTGTCCTTTCATTAATTAAAATTTCCCACCCGGTCCTTCCTCGCCTGCCCCTCGTGTTGACCCCCCGCCCTCCCCCCCCCGTGCTGACCCCCTCGCCCTAGGAACAACAGTTACATTTTCAACAGTGTCTGTTTGCTTAGTAGAAAATAACTTAGATAAATTAAGTAAATAAAAATAACTTCGAAAATGTAATAACAGACAAGACATTGTAACTTTCCATCCGAATCCCGTTTATGCCGGGCCGGGCCCGGTCGTCCTTCTGTGACGGACCCGAGCTCCGTCACGAACAAACGTAATAAATTTACATATAAGATTCATTAGATGAAATCTGAGCATGTTCATCCCAATTTATGACATTCATTGGATGAAATCTAAGCATGTCCATCCCAATGTATGACACTCATTAGATGAAATGTGACCATGTCCATCCCAATTTATGACACTCAATGGATGAAATGTGACCATGTCCATCCATTTTTAAACAAATGGATGAAGAGAATAAAAAGTGTGAATTTTATTATGACCTCTATTATTTCCCTTTGTCGTCTCTTATCGGTTGGATCTCCGATCGGACGGTGATCCAGTTAACTGCCGTGAAGGGAAAGCAGAGCTTGCCGCTGCTGCACTTGCGTTCGCTTCTTCCGTCCATCTCTGCCTTGTTCTGTTTTGTGCTCTCTCTCCCTCTCTCTTTCTCTCAAAACCAGGCGCAGCAGCGTCGGAGGTCTGCCTTTTTGTTTTTTTCCGGTGATCTTTCCATCCGAGGAGCTGTGTAGTCTCTCGTCTCCTAAAAAAAAAAGGCTTTGTGAGATCCGTTTGTTAAAATATTATTATTATTATTGTTACTATTATTTTTTGTTGCGATTCTTTCTTTTCTTTTTTAGGGTTGAAGGATCTGCGAGCAAGGGTTTCGGTATTGAACGCGATCTTTGTGCATACAAAACGAATGCGTGTTCGTCTTCAATCCGCTTGAAGTTCGTTGCCGGAATTGTTTTCGCTTGGATCTTTTGTGTACATCAGGTTTGAGCTCTCGTTACGCTTTTGTTCTTTATTTCTCCTCTGTGTGCGTGCGCGCGTGTGTGAAACCTTGGTTCCTTTGCCCTGTCTTGTCCATTGTTTGCATTTGATACGTTCGAACTATGTCTTCCTAGCTTATTTCTTGTTGGATTTCCCTTGCATATTGGCCTCAAGGTTCGTGTCTCCTCTTGATTTTCGTGAATGGCTGTATAGCTTATAATCTTACATCCCGGGCGGCAGCCGTCTGATAAAAAAGGAAACAAGAAGACGGAGAGGAGGAGGAGGCGAAATGGCTCACAAAGCTGATGATGAATACGACTATCTGTTCAAGGTAGTTCTGATTGGAGATTCTGGAGTCGGGAAATCCAATCTGCTTTCCAGATTTACAAGGAACGAGTTCTGCTTGGAATCCAAATCTACCATAGGCGTGGAGTTCGCCACACGCTCTATTCAGGTCTGTGTCTCTTTATATTCTCGCACATAGGGTGACTACTCCATCAACGTTGAATATGCTATTCTGTCTTTATCTCCTGATGGGAATCCATGGTGCCCACATATTCAAGGTTTCACTCTGTTCCATTTTTATAGTACCATGGTAGTCCTCACTATTGCTCTGAGAAGCATTGTCAGTTTCTTAAAGTGCTCCCTGGTATCCCTCTCCTGCCATTTCTCATGGATTCAAACTTACTCTCTGATTTATTTTTTGGTATGAGGAGACTGAGTCACACCATATTTTTATGCTCTGGGTGTTTGTTGCAGTCTGCACATTTTTTATGTTTGATGGTTTCCTGGTGCTTACTGATTTTTGTTCATTGGGTTTTGACACCAGAGGGCTCATGTAGCACAAGTGTTGAGGAGATTTTTTCCAACTTCTTTTCACTTGTTTTTTATGTTCTTGTTAGGTCGATGGTAAGACCGTCAAAGCACAAATTTGGGACACAGCAGGGCAAGAACGCTATAGGGCAATCACCAGTGCCTATTATCGGGGAGCTGTAGGTGCTCTGCTTGTTTATGACATTACAAAGCACGTGACTTATGAGAATGTGGAGAGGTGGCTGAAGGAACTGAGAGATCATGCAGACTCTAACATCGTTATCATGTTAGTCGGCAACAAATCAGATCTCAAGCACCTGCGAGGGGTTTCAACTGAAGATGCACAATCTTTCTCAGAGAAAGAGGGTCTTTCTTTCATAGAAACATCAGCTTTGGAGTCAACAAATGTTGAAAAAGCATTCCAGAGGATCCTGACTGAGATCTACCGGATAGTGAGCAAGAAAGCTCTAGCTTCAGAAGAATCAACAACTGCAGGCCCAGGAGAGGGAACTACCATTGTTGTGGGTCAGGACACAGACTCGGCTGATAAGAAAAAGGGCACATGCTGTTCTGCATAGATGTAGGCCTTGGAGGCAGCAAAATTCTGATTCTTTGGGGATATTTGCAAGTGGCGCTTATAATACAGAGTAAAACTTGTTGCTTGCAAAGTACCAAGGAAATTTATGGTGAGTGCTGCCTAGTACCTTCTCATTATTCTCTTAGAGGGGAGTGGCAGCAAGCTCTATTCAGGGTTTTCACTGAGAAAGGTTCTTGGTGAATGTCAACAGTCACACACTGTTGTGTGAGAGTCTAGAGACCTGATTTCTCTTAGAAGGGTGTGAACACTTTTACCCTTTCGAGAGGCTCAGTAAGACAGGTTTTTGGTAAATGTAAACATTGGCTCGCTAAAGACAACATAGGTTCTAGAGATCTTGATTTTGGCCAAAATCACCTTCGGTCTAACTGTATTACAATGACCAGAAGGAAATTGTTGTTTGTCTGATAGGTTGGTTCTTCAGATAGTGAAGGTGGTGCAGAGCATATTCAACCTTGACATCTTTAGGGTTGTACACTATCTGTGCTAAATGCCTTCATGTAGCTAATTGTGAAGTAGAAGAAATGTTTTGTGTGGAACTGAGCTGCTTGGGAGGCAGTATTCTAGGTGATAATAGTCAGCCTTCTTACATGTTTGTTGTTGCGTGAATAATAACCACCATCTTTGTTGGTTATTAAAGCACACAGTCGATTTTTTTTGCTGTTAGGGCCAATGCAGACTTTTTTAGCTGCATTGCACCAGCTAGAATATTTCAGATTTGTCTGTTCCAAGAAGTTCTGAGCTGTAATGGGTTGGACAGCTGGAGTGCTGATTGCTAATTGTATGTGTCTTAATTTGTTGTCAACTCTCTGACTCGGGCTTATCTCATAATTCACTTGGGCTTGACATATGTGGTTGGATTCTGCAACAATGGTATGGTGTCCTATATCATGTACCCATATCATGTCTTCTGTAGCTGTTCCAATGTGCTGATTGCTAATTGTACGTGTCTTGCATAGCTGTTCCAATGTTCTGTTTGATAATCATCAGGTCTCCTAGACTAGAACATTTGACAGGAAAGTTTTGAGATGTTCAAATCTTTAAGGGCATCATTTTGTAGAAACTCAAATGCCGTTTGGGACTTTTGGTTGTATATTGGGGGAGATGTTTGGCAACTTTGGCAACATTAGTGGTTACATTGCATTTAGTAAATGGTTATTTAAACACTTTGTTTCATTTAAACATTTGTTGAATGGTAAAATATTGGGGGTTTTTCTAGAATTGATGGGTGGTGAAGATAAACCTAATACCAAAGCCTTCTGTGAGTCGTCAACAAGAGAAAAATTGACTTACGAATTGTAGATGTGCAATATCTATCATGCGCAGATGTAGTTGGATTTAAGTCCATTAATTTGGTGAATTTATATGTATCTTGTGTAATGGCTACATGTCATTTCAAAGCTTAAGTACAATTTTAAGATCATAACACTACTTTATGCTGTTTTAGTTGACTATTCTTCATTGCCTGTGTACTGTTTCATCATTAAGCCTCGATACTATTTGAATTCACTTATGCAGTTCAAATGATGTCTTGTGTAGTAAATGTTTATTAAATCCATTTGTAAATTTGTATTTTATCTTGAGATATAGACTCTAGAAATGTCAATATAAACATGACTGTTTTGTTCAATCTCCAGAAGCTACCAAGTCTATTCAAATTGGAACCTAATAATTGTGTAATCATAAAATGAAATAAATAATTTAGTTTCAAAAGAAGTGAGGCTTGGAATTGAAGTAATCGTTTTAGGAATCATTTCTAGAATTGTCTAGGGATGACCATACAAAGGATTATGCAAAACAATTGATTAAGGACGACCATATGAAAGATTGTGCAAAATCGATTGTCTAAGGATGCCCGTACAAAAGATTATGCAAAATCAATTTTCTATGGGAGACCATACAAAACATTATACAGAATCTCTCATAGACAAATCCCTCAAAAAAATTCATAATTGGACTTAAATTTGACATTTAAATCAATAATGATGAACTATTGAAAAATATAGGGGAACATAAGAAGAAAAAATAAATTGATTGTCACTAATAAGCCACAGTAGCATAGAGCCCAAGTAAACTTATGATATCATTGATTACAAAGCTGGGGACTACTTTGGGCAGGATTCAGCTTGCAACAAAGAAAACCAACAAATTGATATTACATGAAACTCTGAATTTGCGGTGAAGGTACTTTGAGATCTGAAGGACTGACTCAAAAATATGAACTTCCCATATGACTTTTGCAATTCCAATAATGAAGGGTAAGTGTTTCTGGATGGACAGTCCGTAGAGTCACAAAGGCTTGAGAATGTGCAGTTGATGTTCAAGAGGCCTGCTTAGAGATGCCACCATATAATATGTTTCAACGGACCTAATATCCATCAGGATTCAGGGCTTAAATCCTCCCCAGTACTCACAGCTACACAAAACTTGAGATGCTCCCTACATGAGTGCCTTCAATTCTCCAAAGAGTGCCCGGTGCACAAAATTGGTACCGGGTATTATTATATGCCACAAGAAAAACTGTTAAGAACCACATGGCGCTGTTTCCATTTCTATGGAACCTTGTGGGGACTTGACAGAAAAAGGAGGGAAACATAACAGGAAAGATATGGCACTATCATAATTCCATTCCTCCTCTTTCCTCCTCCCAATATCCTTCCCTCCCACACCTGCAGTTGGACCTGAGGCAAAGACAGAGATAGATGTTATTTGTGGCCTCAAATTTGAAGGAAGTGATAACAAAGAGATGTTTCTTAATTCAGAGATGTTATCAGACAACTGGCTTTGACTTGCTATTACTTATTCGTGCATGAATCTGCTTGTGAGCTGCTACACAAAATTGCACAATTATCAAATTTCAGAAATACACAATAAAGGTGCAATGCAGCAGAGGAAGTTGAGTGCAGTGATACAGTGACCTTGCCCAGGACAGCAAAGAAGAAATTCATGAGACATACCTGGAGACCACTAACTGACTCAAAGGGAGTCTCTCCTATTCCCCTTCTTTCCAGTTTGGTATATTAGCAGTAGCCTCATTGACCATCCTCACCAATGTCACCTGCAGTCATACGCACAAAGTCACTGTAACATTGCCACCACCTGCCCAAGGAAACATCAGAAGGGTTTGGTCTGTAGTATATCAAAGTATTATGCTATTCAAGCCTGCACAACAGAGAATTCCTATGTTTCCACCATTCACAATAAGTGACAGAAAGTAACAAAACATACCACTGTCTCAGGCACACCCGGTGGGGGCATGGGCAAATTTTTGGGAGGGGCACCAGTTGTAAAGGAACGCTTATCGAAACGCCATTCTCCAATTGTACCATATGTCAATTTGCCCTATTAGAAATGAGGCACTACACTTCAGCTGTTACTGGATTCATAAAGTCTCAACAGGAATAGTTCCATAACCATATACCAGCAATTGCAGCTTAACATATACAGACATCCATGACATGGCTAAACAAGAGCAGAAACTTTCAGTCACCTGCATGTTATAATCACAACCATATGTGTAATGGATGATGTACTTGTCTCCTAATTCAGTGTCCCATGGAGGCTGCAACAACAAATGCAGGCACACCATGGTTCATCACAGGAGGTGTTTGTAGTTGATAATGAAAAAATGTGTTTGAAGTCATCGAGCCAATTGAGCATGATGTGAAGTTGGGATGTGATCTTTTGGCATAACGAGTACTTGACAGTCACCAAACTGCTGCTCAATGCCCTTTCTATGGACCCTATGGTGGCTACAATTCACAAACATGTAGACTCTGTAATCCAACATCATTGTATTTTTGTAGAAACAGAATCAAGAATTGTTTGAAATCAGCTAATGGAACTTGCTCACAGCAACAAACATGTCAGGATTGAAAGCTACTTTCCAGTTCACAAGCAGTTGTAGGAATTCAGAAGTTGTGGGAATTAAGATGCTAATATGCACCTGAAGCATAAAGTCCTTCACCAAAATATGTTGCACATCATGTAAAGCTGATGCTGTGGCATAACCGTACCTGCCCACATGACAGATGACCAAAAATTAGCTGAAGGGAAGAATAAGCACATCCTTCACCATCCACAATGTCCTCACGAAGGAGCATGATCATGATCACTTTGGCTCTATGCAGTTGCACCCAGATGCAAGGAAAACTAGCATTCCTGTCATCAATTCCACATGTCAGGTTTATGTGTGAGTTTGTTTTATGAAGTCTTACATTTCCAACACCCAGCCAAATGTGGTGTCAGCCTCAGGATCATCTTTCATGTTGATTGAGACATTTGCCCATGTGGGTGCTATCTTCTCCAGATATGCCTGCTCCACAGTAGATATCACAGCAGTCTGTGTTAGCTGTCAATCAGAGCATAATTTGCACAAAGATTTATGACATATGTCCAAAACTTACAACAAAGTCATTGCAGAGAGAAACTAAACAAAAACATGTTGTCAGTTCTGAACAAATCAAAACACACATGACAAGAATGAGTGCAATCATAACCTTATGGGTGTCACCCACAAATTAGCAGACTGTCACCTTTACACAAATGGCAGCACAAGCTGCAACTATCCACCTAGGTCTAGGAATGCACTTCATGTAAACTGCTTACAGCTGTCTGACACCACTGGTTGCCACAATCAAAATCAAGGTGAGCAAGAAGGCAAAGGTCCTAGTAACTTTGAAAGTGATTACTGAATGCTGAACAAAGGTCTTAGGATGCATATGAACATCAGCAGTAAACTGGAACACTAAGGTCTTCATTACAGCTAGCAAGAAGACCCACATATCTAAAAGAAAAGCATAAAAAAATTGGTTGATAGGTGTATTCCTTTAAAATAGAAGGGAACACAGAGTCAACTCTTGAACTATTGAGTATCCTATTGATTAAATCTCAAGCCCTTTCAGCACAGCCTTTATTTTACACGATCACATGAACTGAAAAGACTCAGGCCTAAGCATGTAAAACACATTGGGCAGAAAAATGGAGTAAAAGGTCATGAGGAGACAGAGATTGATCAAACCTTCTGGATAATAACAGGCGAATTGCCTATAGGATCAATGTTGGTAATTGGCCCCTTCTCTTCTGGATAGAATTTCCGAAGCACATCTTCATTCTTTTTGGGCTCAATGTAGAAGAATGGAAAGGCAGCAGGCATCAATTCAGAAGCTAGATTTGGCAGTGGCTTTATGAACACATGATCTGGCTCTGCCATCATGATGTAGCTGGATACCACCACAACCACCATGGCTCCCATATCAGAGACAGCATGACCAGACAAACACTCACAGTCCACATTCTGCTGTTTCCATGATAAAGTGAACAGTTCAGCTGTGGCATAAGATGAACCCTCTACAGCAACAAACTTTTACAACAAAAAATCACATCTGAAGACATACATACTCTTCTTCAATGTTGGCCTTTCGAAGCCATTGTACAAAGGCCCATGGTCGGTTCAACACAACATATCCCTGCAAATCCATTACCACATATCTTTTAGCCTCCCATCAACTCTTATTCCCTCCTCTTATTATCTGTGTCAGTTGCTAACAGACATCTTCCCTCATTCACAAATCAGTTGTTGCTTACTGGGGTTTCAGTTGCCGCTGATGGTGGGTAGATGTGCAGCACACACATATGGACATAACTTTGACCAAATAGAGGTGGTACAAGCTCACATTGTTCCGTGATCTAGAAGTTAGGAACTGTATGGATCTCAATCAGGCTTACAGATCTGGCAAGCTAATTGTAGCCCCTATGTCAAGATTGGTTGCTATACACCTCCATGAGCACACACCCCCCCCCCCCCCCCCCCCCCTTATGCACAATGGACTTAAGCAGGCTTTAGCTCTCTACCCGATCTTCTCCTTCAGGCAGGGGATCCACAACTACTGTTGGAATCTCGTCCATGATATTATCTGGCTTTCCAGAATGCAAAATTCGTGTGAAGCCCCCCATCTCCGACAGTGGGTCATCCTTGAATTTTTTATACCAGTAATACATAATGCGGGTCTGCCATCTGTTGTAGGGGGAGTCATTCGCAGTCACTGCAACATGGAACAACCTCTTGGGCCCTCTCTTCACATTGTCTGGCATCTTGACGAGAGGGTTGAAGAAATTTCTACCATCATCAACCTCATCCATTCCTTGCAAGGCTGGAATGGCACTTGACTTCTGGTAGCTCATCAACATGGTGACAGTGTTGTAGGTTACTATGAAGACTGCCATTGCCACCACCACCAAGAATGGCAATGATGCCCGTGCCATCTGGCTCCTCTCTCCTTGCTCTTTTCTTTCCCCACCTACCCACCTTTCTAAACAAACAAACAAACCCAGAGGTGCAATCACAATTCAGGTTGCTGCTGATGTTTCTTACAAAATCTACATTCTGTAAATTAGATTGAGCTTTGAGATCAGTAGGGTAATGGGCCCTATCAATGCAAAATCAATGTATATAATCTCCCTTGAATGTAAACCCAATATAATTGTACACCTGAAATTTTGGTCCAGATCTAGATATTCAGTCTGGTAACTATTCCAGACTAGTAGCAGTATCATAACACACCTGGATAAAGTGATAGAGGGAGGAATGTTTGGGAGCATAATTTCTCCCACATATTATGCAAGCCATTGCCAGGTTTCCATTATGCAAAGGATCTATCTGCACACCTAAAATTTTATAGAGCTTTCTCTAAAGGCTTGGCTCCTGGATCAATGCCTACAGTTAAACCACTTCAGGCTTAAACTAACAATAAGATGCTGAGAATGCCTTACTGTTGTGTCTTCACTGCACCCAGGCCCAAGCACAACAGTATTTTCCCTCTTCTTCTTCTTCAGCACATACTCTACCATCACAATTCTTCTCTGATGTCTCCACACTGTCAATAATAAGCAGGACCTCATTTCCTGGACTTTTAGTGATTAGCAAATTGTCCAGTGTGTGATCCCTGCTAATCATTGGAAAAGGGTTGCACTACCGTCTTGCAGGCATTGATCCAATTTGTGCCTAAGGTTAAAATCAGCCTCAGAATCATGGCATGATGCTATCTGTTTTAGGCATCTGAACGAAAAGACATGGGATTTCATTACTTTCATACACAAGAAACACAAACCAGTTCCACTTTCCAAAAGCAAGCAGGGCAGCAGCAGAAAACATTTATTTTGTGATCTCTTTTTTGAATTTCAAAACAGCACTGTCTTCTCCACTGCTAATACGGACTCTCTCTCTTGCGTTGACCTACAACACTGTAGTCTCTCTGGAGTCGAACAAAAAATGCAGTCACTCAAAAAGGAATGCAAAATCGGAGGATTGCGTACAAAACCTATCTTCAGAAACGGGCGTTCCATTTTGCGTAGGTGCAAATATAGTGTAGATGATGGTCAATTCCTTTACTTCAGGCCAAAAAGACACTCATTACGACTATGGGAGATACTTCTGAGATCCAGAGAATAATACTAAAAGATTCAAGACGTAAAAGCAGAGGCGTGAAGGAAAGAATGAAGCAAAAAAAGAAGTCAGAGAATTGCTGCTGCGCGTGGTGTTCCGCAACTCACCTAGAATTTCATGATCGCTTTGAGAACCAAAAAGAACAGAAAAATCGAAATAAGGAGCAGCTTCGGTTTTGCATCACAGCTTCGTCGCACACTCCCATCGCATCGCTCAGCTATGCCGTAGAAAAGGCACCGACAAACAAACACTCACGCACCCACACAGGCGCGCACTCTCACTCTCTCACACACACACAACGAGACGCTAAGTGCGTACACAACAGCAGCGATAGGGTACTCGGCGCTCGCAGCAATAGGGTACGACAAAGACGACGGCTGAAATGACGGGTTACCCGGTGAATGTTCGTGGGTCGTGCATACCGGTGATAACCAAGTGTTTTTTTAATAAAATTTTGTGAAGTAGCCGAAGTGGCGATCATCCCTAGGCAGGTTTAGCCAAATTTGGCTATTAACAAGATATGAAAGTAAAACAAAATTGAAACATCCTTTTGAGGGGTTTTTTTCCTTTATTTTATTTTTTTCCCCTCTAATTTTTTTTGTTAAGTAGGTGGACTGGTGATTATCCACAAGAGAAATGAACCAAATTTGGCTTGAGTTCAGCCAACAAAGTAGATTTATTTTTTGGATGCCACTTTGTTATGGCAAACTTGAGGATCTCATTATCTAAATATGGCCAAATTGACTTTTTTTTCCTCTCAAAATACCATGATTTTTCCACTTGAAAAAAGAAAAAGAAAACCCTTTGTATACTTTTGAATTGCATTATTTTTGTCATTGGAAATATCCACAATGTAACCTTGATTTTGGACCCACTTTCACCCCCAAACCTCTATTTTAATGTTAAACATCATTATCCCCAAAACTAGAAAATATTATCAAATCTAACTATAAAATGTTAGAACTCAATATTTAATGCACATGATTCAATAATAATCATAACAACAATACATGCAGCAACAATGAAAGTGCCCCACAAAAAAGAAAGAAAAAAAAGAGAGATGAAACTCATATTATCATGGAATTTGATGATAATATGAGTTTCACACCCCCATTTAATAGTAATGTATTATTTAAATCTCACCTTTTTATGGCTAAACTTTGGTATTAATGCTATGTTTCTTTTTTACTTTATTGTGGTTCAGTTTGCCGAAAAATGAGAAGAAGAAAAAATGGGGAAGGGGGGGATCCTTGTGTACTTGAACTATGAGTGGAAAATCCACGATTTTCCTTATTTGAGGGAAATTCTGGCGATTGAAAATCTCAAAAATCACTTCATCTTAGCAATTATTTTATTTTATTTTATTTGACTTTTTGACGAAACTTCGCCCGTGGTAAAAAGGTCTGCCTGTGACCCGTGATAACCTCGCCTCGGGTCGCCGGGTCACCCCGCGTGAAAGATCGTGGTCTATGGTTCCCGGTGACCCGGTGATAACCCGGGGTGAAGCCTTCGGGCCATTGCAATGACGTGCGCGACGAGAGCTCTTTCCCTCTCGCTCTCATCGTGCGCCCTCCCCTGCCCGACGACGTGCCACATCTCCTTGCAACCGAATTCTCGCGCCAGTAGTTGCAAATTTCGAACTTCCCAGGAGAGATTTAAGAAGGTCTGGTCTCGGAGTTTCTGGGGATGTGAAATTTATGGCGAATAAGACTGACTCCAGACGGCGGAAGAGGAGGGAAGAAGGAGACGGCGGGACGCAGAAGAAGAACATGGCTTGTGTCTTGTGTTGAGAGAGAGATAGAGTGCGTGTGTGTTTCTTTGAGAGAGAAGCGGTGGGAGAAACACAGTACAATCATTTTGTCGGGTTTTGTTGTTGCAATTGCTTGCGCATCATGAACAGCCTCGTGCAGTCTGCGTCTACTCCGAGTTCAGTAGTTCTGCAGCCCCCAGGCACTGCTAATATTGTTGCCTCAAAGACAGTAGTGTTGTTGCATCCGTTTAGAGCGTTGTCTATTGTATGCCGTGTGAAGAATTGGAAGCGACGACGAGCGTGGCAGGGAAGTAGTAGGGTAGTGGTGAAGGCGAGTTTTTCCCGGGAATATGATGCTGATGATTCTTCCGACAGTTTTACTCCATATCTTGCGAGAAAAGGAGCAAATCTGTTTGCGGAAGAAGAAATCGGCGCGGAACATGGAGAGGGATTTGCTACTTTTAGACCTACAGGACCTCTGCATGTGGATGTCGACTTCCTCAACGATCGAATGCGCGAGAGAGGCTTGCAACGAATTAGGTATGCCATGAAACCTGATGAGGCTTTCGGCTTGATTTTCTCTTGGGACAATGTGTTACTCAACACACATGCCCTTCGCATGGTGGCTTGGCATCGGCTTTCTGCAGAGGAAGGCCAAACCCTACCTTTAAGTGCAGAGAAGCAAAGACAGATGTTATGTTTGAGTGTTGATCGAGTGCTGGAACTCGTGTTAGATTGGGGACATGTTCGTGAAAGTGAAGTCGAGAGGTTGACAAAACGGTTGGCCACTCTATACTGTGAAGAATTGGCATCAGTTCAAGTGCCAATGGAGGGGTTGAGGACATGGCTAGAAGCACTCTTCAATGCAGGGGTTCCATGTGCTGTTGCATCCTCCATGGATCGCATTAGCCTTCTTGCTGCTCTACAGAGGATGAACCTCCTCAAGTATTTTAAGGCTTTTGTCACTGAGGAAGATGGCATGGAGTCCATTGCACATAGGTTTCTCTCAGCAGCTGTGAAGCTTGACCGACCTCCTGCCAAGTGCGTAGTATTTGAAGATGATCCCCGAGGGATTGCTGCTGCACATAATTGTACTATGAAGGCTGTTGCGCTTATTGGATCACACCCCGCATATGAACTTACACAATCAGATTTAGCCGTTAGTAGCTTTGCTGACCTTTCAGTCATGAATTTGCGACGCCTGTTCGCCAACAAGGGAGCCGAATTCATGGATTTGCAAAAGCAGCCTGAAGAGAAGAAACCTGCAAAGAGGAGACTTATGATGGATACATGGTTTTGAGATATTAAATGCCAACCCCCCAAAGCACATGGTAACTCTTGGTTACCCTTTCCTGAAGCTCTCAGTGCATATTGTGTGTTCCTCTGAATGATGTTACTGGAAATCTAGGAGCAATTGATCTGTGTACTAGTATACAAGATATTTGTGAAATTGATGATAACAGTGACCAATGTTACAAATCACCACTCTTCATTGTGATAATCTGCTTATGGAGGTTCTGGGTCTTCCTGTTCTGCATTTCTGATGAGTACAGGACATTTTCTATTTGTACATTTTGCAAATCTTAGTGATCCAAGTGTAAAAAAAGCTTACCTGGCTGTTTTTGTGCAGGCTATGCCTGTACAGCCTGACTTCATTACATACCCCTTTGAAGTTTGTTGAACCTGATGTAGTTCTTGTTAATATTTGCATGTTCATAGTTGTGTGGTGCACACAGGACAGTAGACTTGTCAGATTTCATTTCCATGACAAGTAAAGAGGGATTAGCCATAGGCAAAGAGTGAAATGAATCATCTAAGTGTGGTCTGAAACTGTATTTCATTTGTACTTTGACTAGCGTTGTAAGAAATCAGACTTAGAAAGCTTCTGATTGTTTTTAGCATACTTCAGCAGACACATTTGCATCAGAAAAGTCTTCTTTGTGCGAGTGGGGTGAAGACTGATCTGTTCCACTCTTTAAAAGCAAAGGGTAAATGCAGGTGCACATGAGGAGAATAGAACTTTCATAGATGGATGGGAGTTGCCTGAAGAAATATTTTGTGACTGGTTTTGGTTTTACATCATATAGATAACACCCATCAAGCCTTGTCCATATGCATTCACTGGAAAGTGGAAACACTTCTTACTTCATATCTTTCTGCTCACAGACTTATAAATCTCTTTTGCATGTGTTGTACATATCTCAAGACCAGTATATTTCTAAGAGCTGCTCTCTGTACAAGTTTTGAAAAACATCTGAACTCACCAACATGTCAGTGACTGAAGAACTTTGTGAACTTCACATTATCATTTTCCCTGAGATTTGCAGAAAGGAACTACAGGTACTGCATTACCAAGTCCGCACTTTCATTGTACCTGCAAACCATCAGTGACATGATCATGAGTCCCAAGTAGTATTATGCTATGAACGTGGGTTGCTCCTCTGAGTACAAAACAACTGGGGTGGGGACAAAAAGCTTGAACGATATGGTTCAACTGCACTCGATTCAGTGCACAAGAGAAAAGCAGCAGAGAGTTGAAACACAATTGTCAAAAACAGATAGGACTGAAAGCACACCTTTTAGGATCTTTCCAGAGCATTCCATAAACAACCTTCCTCAGTCTGCCTGTAGATAATTTCCGAATACCCCACTTGTTGTACATTTGATAGCGCTCTCGCCTACTGGCATGTGTGGCAATGTTGGTGTATATGATATCCCTTTGTTGTTTAACCAGCTCCTTCAGCATCTCTCGATTTTCCAATCTTTCTAGCAGTCTCTCAATGCTCTGAATTTCCCAAGCAATTGTGGGTGCACCATGAAGTGGTGGCACATCATATGCCAATCTTACCTATCACACAAATTGCATTTTTGTTCAGTACCAAAATAAGCAGGGTAGTTTTCAAGGGTGACATGCAAGAATTTCCACACTGCAAGAGAAGAGATTCCAGATACTTCACATGGCCCTTGCATGTTGCATAGTCAGAAACATTACCTCATGACTGAGGAGGTTAGGGTCTGTGATCAGCTGCTTATATTTTAGTGACCTTGTCAAAAGATCCACAGACTGCTCATCCCATAGCTTACAAAGATCATGCAGGGATGGCAAACAGTGGCCTGATGTGCCTCTTAGGCCACAAGCCCATGTGCAAGATGAAGATGCAGCTCGACGTAAAGTGGTCTCATCTTGACTCCGGGGTGTCATGGGCAAGGGACCAGAAAAACTCTCCGACAAGGGGCACTGCTTATTGATATGTTTCTCCAATGTGTCAAAATTAGTTTGTACCCATATAGCTGTCTTCTGACCACAATCAGGTGAGTCGGCAGCATCACTTTTATCTGGCTTGCACAGTGGTGAATCTTCACAAGTGAAAAGTGACTGCTGATAACTTCCCTCAGTGGGTGTTCTCTGGAGCAAAAGTTGCAGAGCATACAAGCGTTAGTGCAACAGCCTAATCTCTGCAAGTGCAGGTACTTGCGAAACAAAGCCCTATTGATTCCAAGTCTAGTGGACATTGCACCAGTGAAGTTCAATAAGGAAATGTCCTCTATAAATCTGTGCATTGACATATTCACTGAACTCCACTAAGTCTATACTTGTACTGTAATGGAGTCTGCTCTCGAGTTGACGCGCATTCTCTCTTACAGCAGCCATTGCACATGAAAAATACAAACACGCTCACTCAGATGAAAAAGACTTCACCTTGTCAAGTGTTTCAAGTAAGTAATCAGTGGTAGCTGATTGGACATTTGCAGTTGATACAGTGCTTTCACTATCAGAATCACACCCACCCATGCAGGAATCATGAGATGGTGTGACTTGACTCTGCAGGAAATATTTCCTGGAAACTGACATAGATTGTGCACTGGAAATCTCCTGTTCATACACCGCACCAGAAGAGCTTGCTTTTGATGTTTCAACTGAGCATTGAAAATCTGGTGAAGAGGGACTCGGACACACATTTCCTGACATGCTCCTGTTATCATCAACCACACTGCATGATGAGGGAATATCTTCTTTTGACACGCAAGGAGTTTGTTCATCATCTCGTACAGTCTCTGCAGATGACATTCTCTCATGTGACGAATTTTGTGGTTCCTCTTCTCCATCAATGCAAGAGGTGCAGTCAGGTTTAGAATCAATTATGCCATCAAATTGGTCAGATTGCAGACAGACCAGTGACTTTGACAGGATCGACTGAGGGTCCTCTGTATATGTATCAGGCATCTGCTGCCAGCGACTCAAAGATGAAACCAGTGCTGTGCCTGCTTGGATGTCAGCTACCAAATCACGTGAGCCCCCATTGTGTTGATCTGTAGTCTCGACTTGAACTCTCCCATAGACAGTGTCAAGTTCTCCCTGTGTTGCTGCTGGCCCCTGATAACTGGGACCCCATGGTTTGTTGGGTGTCCATGGGGATGAATCTGAACTTGCTTCTGAAAATGGTAAAAAACCACCTGAGATCCCATCAAAAGGAGACTGGAGGGTTGATTGTAAGTATCCAGTACTTTGGTTACCATCTCTTAGAGGCCATGGACAATCTTTCAACATGTTCATGCCTGCATCACTTTGAAAAAGATTATTTCTCTGAAACAGCTCACAGTCTGGACCTGGTTGTGACATAGGTAGACTAGGTTCTGTAACACTACATCTGGCATCATCAGCTGACACTTGCTGTTCAGATTCTTGTGCACTAGTCATGTGCCCCACTTTGGAGGAGGTATTTAACATGTCTCCAGCACATCCTGCACTCTCTTGAAGCCCATCTCCATTTCCAACAGGAAAATCAAGCTTCCTTGCAGAGTTGGCAGAGTTTACTTTACTTTGGACTCTGGCTTTAAAACATGAACCTGGTTCAAGATGCCCTGTCAGTGAAGGTGCACTGGCTTGGAAGTTTGAGGTACCTGATGAAGATACAGCATCTGCCCCTGTGACTAACAACTTTGCTAGCTCCTCTAGAAGTTCCTCCTCCATAGCAGGGGAGAGAGGGGAGTCTGACCCTCTACAGTGAGTGACCAGTGGTGTTACTGCATGCACTCCAATGTTCAAGGAAGCTGAGGCATCATCAATCTGATGGTGTAGGTCTAAACTTGCAGATCTTTTCACTATGAGACCAGCAGACATTGGGGAGCATTCAAGGCTGCCTGTAGCATCTAGAGAATTCTTCGAATTGTGAGAGGAATCTTGAATCCAAACACCATCTGTTGGCATGCTTTTAATCTCTGTGGAGTCCCACCAGCTGCTAGGAATATCAACCCGCCCAAGATCTTGAAACCACCTTCCAGACTGTGGCACATTATCAAGTTTGACCTCAACAGGAACTCGAATCTTCCAAGAAGGGGATGACTTGCAGCTTCCAGCAGGTGTGGAAATCCATTCTCTTGTAGGTGAAAGGGGCGATTCTTCTAAATAGCTCTGTTTGAAAGTAAGTGATGGCAATCTCTTTACTCTCTCAGTTGGAGCATTACACAAATCTGCAGAACTGGGTTCACTTTCAACTGTAGATGGAAGCTTTCTGCCATTCTCCACAACTGTCTGGTTCCAGACCCAAAAAGGTGATGAAAGAGCAGTTGGGCTCTTGACCTCCAGTCCTTCATCAGGCTCCTGGGGAAAGCTGAAGGCAACTGAATTTGCAAGAGAGAATGCACTGTTGATGTTTGTGACAGCTGGTGCATTCTCTACACCAGTAGTACAGAGTAAGTCCATGCCATTGTCAATGCTTGTATTTCTATTTAATGTGTTTGCTTCTGGAGAAACAAAGAAACTGGTCGCCAATTCAGTCAAAATCTGATCTTTCCACTTTTCTGAGATGTTGACATCGTAAAGATAATCAACTGGTGAAGTAGGCATTGCAAAGAAAGACTTCGCTGTGTCACCTGCAACACCTCAAAGAGTCAGATATCTGAGCAGCAGTTCCCAATCTAATTACTGTGCAATGTAGAGCAATATGTGGTCCTGTTTTCAATCTCTCCTCTTTAAATGCCAAATCAGAAGGATGGGAATAATAATTACCTAGTGAAATCAGAAATTGTGGATGTGAAATGCAATAACAAGAAAGACTCTACTCATCTCGTTAAACAACTCTGCATACCTGATTTTTCTGGTAGTCTGCTACATTTTGCAGTCATCAAGTCAGGAGGCATATATGTTCTTTGAAGAGCATGGACTCCCAAGTACGATTCATCCAAACCTCCTTGTCCATTCTCACTACATATGTTTCTAGACAATGATATAGTTCCCTGGACCTTATGGCTCTGATATTTCCTCCACCACTTTTGGAGGAGTAATGCTACACTCCGAAGCCTTTGATAGTTCAATCGGGCCACATGCATACGCCAGAATGTCTGCACATGTATTTATGACAAAGGCCTGAACCAGATTAGCACCCTTTGACAGGACAATTGGCAGGCATAACATATATGGAAGCTTTAGTTCTAATACCCAACAGAATGAGAACACATTTGGAATTTACTACCACAGAGACTTCAGAGAAGCTTTGGATGCTTTTGAATAATCCTAAAGTCCTTGTTTCTCTGAGTAAAATCATGATTGAACTGGTCGTGAATTGGAAAATTAACCTGGAGCCGTAGTGCAGCTTGGTGTAGTTTTGCTGATTGAGGAAAAGTCCAGTAGCCAAAGTGCAGCAGACTCTGCAGTGATGGATGTTTCGAGCTCACATCAGCTATCAGGCATCTGGTCTGTACTCTTTCCACGATCAAAGCTGACAATTTCGTGTTGTTGGAACATCTTGGAGAGATACGATGACTGACTGCCACATTACGGAGCCTCACTTTCACAGACCGTTGTGGTTTCCGTTTGCGATACAATTTTGAGGCTTGATAGGTTTTCAAAGGAATGGCTCGTTTATCTGATTCAACTGCTGCAAGCCCCCACTTCCTGTCCAGTTGGGTCATTTTCTTAATTACATCTGCAAACAATGCTTAGTTTGTCACTTTGAGCAATGCTGTGAACATCTTTCAACTGAAGAGAAGGTCGATATTTTAAACAAGAATATAAGAGGCAGAACTCTTCTTTTAGGTGGATCATAGCTACTGGTCACAGCAGGAAGCAAGTGGAAGCATACCAGCCTTGGAGCTGACTTTGACACCTGACAGTTTTTTTGAAGGCTGGAGGAGAGCTCCAATTTTAGCATTGACAGCATGAACTTCACTGGCTTCATGCTGATGCAAATGGTTTGATACTTTACTCCAGTTGTACACAGTCTTCGACATTATAGGTCCTCCTGAGTATGGAGCATGAAATCAAAGAGATTCAGTCTATTAGACCATATACATCTTGAACGTGTAATGAAGAATGGAATGCATTCCATAGCTGTCAAATTGCAACCATATCCAAGTACCATTATATATCTTGGCGAGTGTCTCCCAGTCACCTTTGAGTATAGCATCTGGGCAGTATTTGAGCGAGCAGGATATTGCAGTATTTTCAGCACGCTCCAAATCCCTGTTTCATCCCAACTCCATCATAAGTTTCGAGCTGCTTCATCATCCTGCTGTAGCGACAGCAAAATTGCATCATAGTCTCAGCATTTCCAAAATCGAAGGACAGCATCCCCCTACCATGCAAAGTCAAAGAGGAATCTCTGAGGAAAAGATCTGTTTCGCAAAAAACCCAAATACCCAAAAACCCTGCAGTTCGTTGTGTACAATTCCCTGCAGCATTGGTGTCTCCTGCCTATTGAAATCCTCTCCATGGCCAGGAAACCATGCTTTAAGACATGATCTCCCTGCGCTCTCTATGAGCTTTGAGAGATTGGAGGAGTCAGGCATCATCATCTACTGTCAAAATTGTTACTGGCGCATATGTTGCTGGAAAACATACTACAGAACTTCTCGGGTCAACCCAGCCACATATCATTTTTGGGGGAGATTCATCAAATAAGGTGTAGGGAGGCTGCACCGTATCGATGCGAGTATGTATCAATTCCTTTTTCCAGACAACAGGGCCCTGCCTACAGTTACGAATCACACCTTGAGCAAACCATTTTGGACCGTCGCAATAATTGTGCCGCATCGCCGGGCATGGCTGCAGATGAATGTGAAATTGACCCTCCACGGCCTGCTGCAAAGCACCTGCGAAAAACAATCGGTCTCCCTTTCACTTGTCACAGCCAGAAGTCATAAATGACTAATTTCATTCCTACGATATCGTCTGAAATCCGGAAACAACAGAAGAAGAGGAGCGATAGTGATGATAATCGCAAAATAAAACTGCGAAGACCAGACTCTTACAATGCGCAGTCGCAGCAGCAGGAACCTGACTCTGCAACCAGATGTCCACCTGATTCTGCAACAGATTGCCCCCCTCGGACGACGACTAACGGTCTGCAGACGGCGCGTCAAGAATGACCGACGTCCGGCATAAACGATGCAAAGATTGCTTTCGCGAAGTTCGTCGAACCACTCGCAAAACACGCCTGTCGAAGCTGGTGGAATGGAACAAATGCAGAGACGAAATAAAGGAATAAAACACAAAGAGAAACTGAAGCCGATAATGAAGAGGCATTGCGACAAACGCTCGCTCGCCAGTTGGTGGCAGGATTAGGTGCATAGAATCACGAAGAGAACTCTAAGAACAGACGCGCGGAGAGTGAATACATTCCGCATTGCATTACATCTCACGGTCGCTTGCAAATCAATACTACTGTGGCAGGTGCAGTAGCAAATTACAACACAGAAGAAACTTGACATGAAAACATCACCAAACCACGGCGGGAAAAAAGAAAAACAGCAACATAAGCACAGAACGTGGAGAGTATATCACAAAAGCAAAACATTCAGTTTGTAACAATCGCTTAGTGTCCAACATTTGCTTTGCGACAGAAAACATACATGAAGCAGAGAAAGCAACCGATTCCAGCTTCAAAAAAATTCTCTAAAAAAACAACAACGACAACAACGAAAGAGAGAATAACAGAGACGAAACCGTGACAGAAATGCAACAAACAAGAAGGCATGAGAAGACCGACGAAACGCGTGCGCGCACACAAAGAGCGCAGAACAGAGCAGAGCAGAGCAGGTCTCGCTCGCCGCTCGCTGGCTGCTGCCACTAAACACGCAAAGACAACCCGAACAACGAAGGCGGGGAAGAAAACAAGAAAAGCGACACATTCCAACTTCCAAGTGAGCATTACAAGCATCTCACTTGACATTATGGTACTAGAATGACGTCATAGATTGGGAAACTCACGTCATCATGAGACGTAATAGCAGCTAGGTTATGCATTATGAACATGGTAGGTACCTACTAGTTATGTCTAAACACAAGAACCTACTTATTAGGTACGTTTAAGGTACCTAAAACCTACGAAAATACAAACGAAAATCAGGGTCTACAAAAAAAGGGCAAAAAGAATCCAAAATAAGTAAAATAAATGATTTAAATACTTACCCAGTCGCATTTTTATTTTATTTTTTGGGGCAAATCTCTGGTGATAAATGAAAGAAAAACACCTATGACTCTCTTTTTTGAGAAAAAAAAAACAAGTGCGAAATTATTTGATTTAGGGGGAAAAAAAAAATCTTCTAATAGATGTGTGTTTTGGAGTGCATTGATTGGCTTAGAAGGTCAAAATTTTGGGGTAAGTAAGTTAATTTACCGCTGATTAGTTTGGGTCTTTTCTTTCTTTTCTTTTTTGAAGGGACAAATGGGGATCCCAAACCCCCCCCCCCCCCCCCCCCCCAAAAAAAAGCCTAGAAAAAAAAAAGCCAAAGAATTGAAAAAAACGAAAAAAAACCCATAGGTGGTAGTGAGGGGCTTTCAATGCTGCAACGGTGGGCGGCTAGTACCCATTAAATTGGGACATTAAAGAGAGGGGAAGATCACAAATTTAGAAGAAAGTTTGGGGGTGGGGGTGGGGGAGGTAATTTTGCCCATTAAATGGCGGAGCCCTAATTACTCGCTGTAATTCGAGCCTGCTACTAACACTTACTATTACGATTTGAAAATTTGAAACTTTGGGGGTGACGTCTCTGGTCAAAGTTGGAAAAAAAAAAGTTTCCGGCCCCCAATTTAAAGTTTTCATTATTTTTCAGATAGAGCCTGGAAAATTTTTGCTGCCCAAAATAGGTAGTTTTAAATAAAATCTCGGGTTCTGTTTAGGGTTGAGAGAAGAACCTTTTAAGTGGGGGTTGTGGGTTCAAACCCCATTAGCTTCTTTTCATCTTTGGAGTGGGGGGGGGGGGAGGGGGGGGAATACATAGGTTGTGTGTTTGTGTTCTTGTACTACACATTCCGGGGATTCATATTCGTGTTCCGGGGTCATGTTTGTGGTCTTGAACTTCACGTTCCAGGGTCCGACACAACAATATGGTTTATAGTCGGACACGATTCGCGCATTTAATTGCATATCATGCACTCTCTCAATTGAATGGAATTTGCCAGACTCCACCAACTAAAGAGTTTTGCAGTTTGTAAGCAGTGGACCATTTAATATGATTTACTGATGACCCATGGTGGTGCTCAGTCCGTCACTCGCATGTGCTCGTGCGGGCGCAAGTGTGAGGGGCGTCTTCTTTCTTCATTCAAAGGATTTACAAACCGGGTTGTCTCCCAACTTGGTCTTTGTCTACTGCACCCCCTTTCTCACCAGAAGGGGATTTCCACCTTCCGCACAAAGTACTGAGTACGATTGCAAAAAATCATTTCTCTCGGATGTCATTGTTTATTCATGTTTTTTTTTTAATCAATGTTGCGTTTACGTACAAGACATCAAATTTTTCACTTGGAGACCCCTCTTGGAAGAGCTACCATGATACTTATTAAATCGGTTCGACTTTTTCATTGGACTTCAACTCTGCACTCTTGGGGGGGGGGGGGGGGGGCGAAGGGGGGGCTAAAAAGCTTCGAAAAACCAGGTCGGGTCACTTATACTCTCATACTCATCGGAACAGGTCCATTGGAGGTGGACCCTGGTTTCATACTTTGTTTTCAGGTGGGCTGTTGTTCTTCAAGTCATGAACCCAAAGTTGCTTGAATAAAGAAACCCCGTGTGTGAAGTTACTACTACTCCTATGGGAGTTTTAGGGTTCATTCATTCCCCCAAGTGCAAATTTTACTTGTGAGATTTTTTGGGGTTCATATACCCTCAAGTGTAATGTTACTAAATGTGATTCGTAGCCTCCATTAGGGGTAGAAATGGCCCATCGCCAAATGCATTACCTATCACCAAGCAACGTGCAATATTTTACTCATTCCCTAAACCAAATTGACCCATTTGGGTGCAAATTGAGCAATTTTGGTGTCATTTGGACATGCAAACTGAACGGTTACAAATGTTCTTTGATTGAGTGTTAAAAGTAAAGGAGCATTGCAGAAAACACAGGAAGAGACTGAGTGACAATTTGCTTCACAAAATTTGAAGAAATAATTCTAGACTTTTCTCTAGTTCTCTTGTTCCAGTCTTGTATCTTTCTCATTTTTTAATTTTTTTTTGAGTGATTTAAAATTTGATGGGTGCACCAACTAGGGCTTTACAAAACATCTTGTGTTTTCCAGAGGCAAAGATATAATACCGAAAGATTTTAAGCTTGAAATCTTAATCTTTTTTAATTCACCCATCACCATAAACCAGCACCCACATTGGTACCATGGTAAAAATCCCAAAATCCATTTAAATTATTTCTAAATATTACAAATATTACGTGTTTAGGGTCACTTTAGATGAGGGTCTAAGCTCCAGGGTCCAATGAAATAGTGCAATCCTATTGGCTGAGAGTCATAAATTGGACCCATGGCCTTTAGATGAGGGTTCAAAACCAAAAGGCAACGAATCAAGGTTAAAGCTATATAGTACCATTTTCAAGGGAAAATCAATGGGTTCAGACCCCCAAAAAAAAGTGAGCTCCAAGTAGAGCTCATGATATGGAGAATCAACATGCAAGCTAAGGTGCGAAGCGGGGTCCAACTGGAGGATTCAATTTGCTTTCAAATGAGTCCAAATTGGTTCCTAGGAATTAGGACCCTGGACCCCATCTAAAGTGGGCCTTATTATTAGACTAAATCAAGGTCTCTCGGGTTCAAATCCAACATTTTTTGGGTTTAATATGGTCACTAAGAGAGGCCTTGCTCCAAAAGTGAAGGTACCAACAATGGGTGATAGTTCACCCTGGCCATTTAATGAACGAATAACCATGTGAACAAAAAGATGTACTAAGGAATCGTCGAGCCCATGACCATTATGTTGGGTTAGTTAGGAAATATGCCCAACATAATCATTCCATAAGGGAGAGACCATTTCATGCCATTAAAGTGGGATGGGAAATTCAACGATTTTTCAAAAAATTGTGTCTTATAACCACATTTTGGTCACTAATTTAATATGTGCATGACCATGGGTGGAGAATTATGTGATGTAATATGGTCAAAAAATTGACATAATCTACCACCCTAGACCTTAATGAGAAGAACAACAATAACATGAAGTTGGTGAGTTATGTTAAGAAGATTTGAGTGTGTCCCATGTCTCTTCAATGTTCTCACTCACCCCTTTAGACTATTGCATTCTTGCAAAAGGTAAACAAGCCTCATATAAAAGTGGCAATTCAATGATAGGTTTGAATCATAGGCACTCATTTGTTCAAATGATCACATTGTAGATGAGTAGTTGCCTTTTGTACACCAACTTCTTCACATCTGACATCCCCTAGTGGTGAATTGAACCCTCAACTACTTGCAACATGGTCATTAATATTGGAATCAATTCTTCAAGTCATGGTCCTCAATGTTCCATCCCTCAATCTTCCAACCCTCCTCTTTCATCCTAGTTATATGACAAACCAAGTAAGGAAAGATACAAGACTTGTAAATCTTGAGGAATATGAAAGCTCTTTTTCTACAAAGGGAAAAAAAAGGCCATTACAACTTGGTCTCAAAGATGATATCGAATAATCTTAAAGACCCCTCATGGACCCTGGGTATGGGAATATTGTATTACCAAGGCTTAGATAGCATGGGCTTTTGAGAAAATTCTTTATAATCCATGGTCATTTGTCCTTATTGTTCATTTTCAATATCCATAACTTTTTTAATTTTATGTATTATGCAGAAAAAATACATACATCATATACTTATTTTAATTTAATAACTTCAAATTAAGTTCCAAAATTGATAACTCCAAATTAAGTTCTTAAATTGATAACTCCAATATTTAGAGTACATTAGCTCCATTTCAACCTCATTCACATTCCACAATTTGCCACTATAGTATCCATTTTGGTGCACACAACCTTGCATTGGCCAAAAACAAAATAGAATTCCTCCATCAACCATTCTTAGAAACCTGTTGTAAAAATCACCTAAACCAAGAAAACTTTATGAAGGAATTTTTTTTAATGATAATTGTTCAGGCTGCCCAAAAATATACTAGGCTTAACAACAACAACAAAAATACGATATTGCAAAGATTGTGACAAATAATCATAACATAAAATTAGTAATGAAAAATTAACCAAAAAATAGTGACAAAAGACTACCAATATTATTAGGCTTTGTAGTAAAACAAATTATTGCATTTTTGTTGAATTGGTAGCAAATAGACTACAAATTTCATTTTTGTGACAACTTAAAAGGTTATCCAAAATTATTAAAAAATAAACAGCAAAGCCAAAACTTGTATTAATGAATAAGATTTTGACTATTTGGTAAAGGTAGTGACGTTTGGAATCAATAATGGTGACTTCCTTCAAATTAGCAGTTTAATCAATATATATTACGACTTGTTAACAACCATTTACACAAGTTCATACGATTAGTCAAATCTTTCCAAAAATGAACTTAAATTTTAAAAATTCCAATTGAATTACTAAAATCAATAGGTAAATAATTTTGATAGGTTAACTATTACATAAAACTACCATTTCCTATTTATAATTTTGTTACATGTTAAAAATAATAATAGAAACATAAATTGATCCATTGTAGAAACCTTTTCTTACACCACTTGGTGATACATTGTGATTGTTAATATGTTTTTTCACAACTTGTGAACAAGCATTTGCCAACAATGCTCTTGAAGATTACAAGAAAATATGTATCACCAACCATTGAAAAATGTACATCAACCACAAATTATGGGTCCCTTGCTATGTTATTGTGGCCCTTTTTGAAACATATGATATATTAAATATTATTTTAGCCTTGCATGTGAAGGCATGTTGCTAAAATGAATTTCATGTAAACAAAACCGTTACATATGTAAAGGATGAGGAAGGGAATTTAACCCTTGGTTGTCTCGTTGACATTAGTTGTGAGATGTTTTCGATTGCATATTAATACCCTAGTTACCTTAGAACAAGTTTTGGACATGTTATGTCCGAGGCACATTAGTATGTCACTAACCATGACTAGGTTTGTTTTGGGATGAAAGAGGTTAGTTTGAAGGGTACACAATCCTCTCTTCAAAGGACTATAACATGGACCAAAAAATCAATGCAAGTTGGAATGGGATAAAACATACGTGGATTTTTTCCAAATTAAAAATTAAAAACTCGTATTCAAACTATATTTGCATCCAAGGTGGTGTTGTTTTTGGAGACCCTTAGATATGCTAATTTTAAATTAACATTTGTTAATCTTGATAGACTCAAATTTTGCACACTAGGGTTCCAAGTGGCCAAATATGGGTTGTAGCAAGCACAATAAATGAATATTTTAGCCTTGTTGTCCGTCAATCCATTAATATGAACTAGATGTGGAGGTCTTGGTTTTTTTAAGGTGCATTGAAGGTTGCCATGACTATAGTAATGTGCATGTAAAAAATGTGTGCTATAAGAAATGTCATTTAACTAATGTGCAACATTTGAACAAGAATTGACCATTTTGTATGGTTGTGCAATCACTAAGGTACTAAAACTAATGGAGCATTTTCTTTCATTTGTCAACAAATTTTCATAATAAAAAACACATAATATGATTACTTTGATGCTCGAATTTAGGTTTCAAGGCATGTAGATTGTCATAAGTTTTTTAATATTTTGGAGTTGGTGGATCAATATGATTGGAAGTGATTCCTTCCTCTTTTGACCAAAGTCTACAAATAGTTGCATTAAGTGAAACACCTCAAACATTTCTACATGTTACATTTTGACGATAAGATTCATTTTTTGGTGTTATTGCCAATATTGAAAAGTAAGTGAAATTATAATTACAAACCATTATTATGTTGCAAAGCTCAAGGCTAAGGGAAATTGCTTCCATTTTTTCCGAAATAAAGTGTGTATATATGGTGTAACTAATTGAAAAATAAAATTATGATTTACTTAAAGGTAAGTAATGTGTTAAGAATAGGATTATGAAAATATACCTACAATGTAGTTTAAATGTTCTCAAATTTTCCTATTTTATGTTACGGTTTATGAAGAAGCATGGTGAGCAATTAAAACATTTTCCTTGAATTTTTATGTGGGTTCTTAAGGTGGTAGTTGTTGATTTTGTGGAGTTGATGGTGGAAAGCTTTGAAGATGATGTTAATCCTTACTTGGTGAATAATCAACAATTGACTAAAGGTGTGGTCCTTTTGGTTTTGGTAAAAAACATTATGCAAAGAGATGGTATTATGTGGAGGTTGTGGAAAATAATGAAAATTAAAAAGACACGTGAGAACTTAACATTGGTGGGAGTAGAAAATTGCAAAGGAGCTTTGGTGATTTTAGGTTTTGATGAACAAATGATAGTGTTCAAACCAAGTTTGTGTGTATTAAGAACATGGTAAATGAAATTCCATTATGCACACCTATTGGTATATATGACAAAAATCTAAACTAAGGTCACATGAAAATAAATTAAGCATGCACATCTTGAAAATGATGATGCATAAGTGAAAAAAATCTTGTATTCATTGTGTTTTTCCACACTTATGTAATGAATTTCATAGTATTTCAATGGGAATTAATGCTTGAAGATTGGGTATGAGTTTTTTCCATAATGCATGTGTAGTGAAATGCCAAATAGTTAGAATGGTGGGTTGACAAGATGAAAAGAGATGTCATGGGTTCATAAGAAATGATTATTGAAATGTGCAAAAAATATGTTATTGCATGCTTGGAGGGAACTTATTAAGATTGATGTGTTAATGTACCATAATGTGGGTGAGATGATTCAATTATCATGGTGGTGACTAGGTATAAGGTTTTGTTGAAAATGAGATAGTGAAACATTCTTGGGAATGTGAAGGAGTGAAATTTGTTAAAACATCTCAATATGTTTTTAATAAAGTGAGAAAATTTTAGACCAAAAATATGGTCTTGATACAAGCATGATTTGAGTGATTTGATTTAGGAGATGTTGCCAATATTCATGTGATCTATAGGATTTAAGTCAGTGGTATCTTTATAAACAATGTAATTTGGGATTAAACATTTGTCACTTGGTGCATACAACATGTGAACTTGGTCATTTTATATAAGAATTATTATTCATATGATGAATTTCTTTTGAGATTATGTTAATGAGTTGGATTAATCAAGTCCTTTTTTTTTGCGTTCCACCTTGTACTATGTCAAATGGCTTTCTTTGTTGATTTTTTTTTCATTTAAGATAGAAACCCAATGTGAATATTTGATACCAAGATGCATTTTCATACCAATTGATACAAGGTCATAATTTTATTCATGTACAAACTCAAAATCCCCCCAAAACATGTAGACGTCAAATGGACTTATTTGATGTCCATTTCAAGAACATTTGATTACTCATGTTCATACCCAATGTCTAAATTGAAAAAATATATTTATTTTGATATTCAACTAATATGTTGAGATGGACATACTTTCAGAAGATTGATAAGGTAAATAGGTTGATGAGCAAGCACTTTAGCTTTCAAAAAACATATGTTCACTATTTTGTCATTTTCAGTTGTAGAGGTTCAAAAGGTCTAGGTAGCCCTTCACATGGCAGTTTTATAGTTGTTTACAAACCTCCATTTGGTTTTGGAATGAGCAAGATAAAATCTCCCAAAGTATAAGGTTGTAAAACAAATCCAATTTTTTGAAAACAAATATCCTTCCATGTGCAATTGAATTGTAACCCAAAGTTGGACATATTAGATTTTATACACAAATAATATCCCTCCTATTACCAAACAATGTGAATTTTATTCCAAATTTCCCTTCAAAAAAAATTTAGTTTTGACCTTTAAAACGTCCTTAGTTTGACAAACCCCACTTATGATGATGGATGCCCAACAACCAATATTTTTAATTGTGAGGAGTGATTATTCATTTTTAAACACAAAAATGACATCTTTGAAAGGAAGGGTTAGAAACCTTAACCATAAGCTTTAAGAACCAATCATTTGGTTTAAATGTATTTATTGATTAAACAATGTGTGTTGATGAGACATTTTTTGAATTACTTGAATGTTTGCTCACCCATGGATGTTTGGTGGTGGGTGTTTTTACCCAATATAATGATTAATATTCGAAAAGTAATAAACTCCAACCACCTCATTATGTATTCCCAATATGTAACAAAGTATGATTAATAATGAATATTGAAGGTAGTTTACCACATCCCAAATTAGTCAATGAATTTTTAATGGTTATATATTGCCAAAAGATTCTATAAAAAATTAAAATGATGAGATCAAATGATTTTTGAAACTTCCAATTGACAAAAATTGACCAATTTTTTTTTAACTATTAAATGTCCATACACGGTTTAAGTATGTAACGAAACATATTAAATAATTTTAAATAATTTTATTTTCAATTTTACCTTGTAGCCAAATTGGTTAAATCTTCTTATGGATCATTGCCACTAATTTGGCTACGTCACAAATTTGACAAAAGAATATTAATATCAATTCATCTAAAATATTGTATTAGTTTTTTATGTTTGACATTCATTTAATTCAAGGATTGACCTTAATATTTTATAATAAAATACCTACCAAATTAACTTAATACATAATGATATTAATTATGCCAAATTACATGTTAATGACCAAATTACATACTTGTCAAACATTACTCCAAATGGGTTTTGATTGGTTCTAAGTTTTCAAATGGGTTTAGGTTTAAGAATTTGACTCAAAAAGTCCACATGGATTCAAAATTGACCAAAAACCAAACCTTATGATTCTATATGGAACTAAACACAATTTTAAAACTAGATCCACTAGGTTTTCATGGATTAGAAGCTCGCTAATAAACAAATTTGTTGTTTTTTAAAGGGTTCTTAAGGTTAGGTAAGGTTAAAGGTCCTAGGTAAAAATATTGTTTAGGGTTTTTAATTCAGAAAAATTATGTTTAAATTTTAGGGATTTCCAGTCATCAGTCCAAGCTTTAAGCTTTAATATATAATGAGACCTTTAATGGTAGCATTTTAATGATTTTTACATAAATATGTTGTGATGTTCCTTAGTTTGTTCCCAATGTTGGATAAGGGTTTAAATAATGCACACGTGGGTGGAAACCATTGTTGTTTAACTATTCCCCATTTTTGTTTTTGGGAACTCATTGGGAACATATGGGAACACCAAAATCCAAAAATCAATTTTTTTTGGAAATCCTTCTTTTAAACTACCCCCAAGAATAAGTTGAAATTGACTTTAACTTAAATTTGAAACTAAAGGTTTTCTAATAAAGGTTGGACCTATTGAACCCAAAATTGTTGGTCAAGAAAATTTCACCTAGCCATGGAGCCAATGGTTTCTAATTTTTGAAAATATTCCTTAGATTCAAAGACAAAAGGTCATTATTTTTTTCAAAACATTTTCAACCTAGGCCTTATGGTTGTTGTAAAAACCAAAATAAACCTTGGTCCATGTTGGTTGATTCTTCATTTTATATTGGTTTTTGGTGATGAATGTTTTTGGTTACATCTTGAATAATCAAATATTGATCCTAGCATGTTCATGGACCTCAACATGAATTTGGCCCTTCTTCATGAAAAGTTGGGGTTTTTTAAGCAATTAAGTATGTTTTTCAAATTTTTATGCAAATAAGTATATTTATTTGAAAAGGTTGTTAAAGGGTATTCCAAAGTTCAAACCAATGTTGGTTGAAAACATTAGTGAATGTTAGTTATCAACGTGCATACTGGTTAGATTTGTGCATATTTGAATTTGGCCATTTCCCATATTTGGCGATAAAGGTAACCAACAAATGTAAGGCTTATCAACATATTTATGTTTATGCATATATGCATTAAATTAAAAAATTACTACAGATATCCATTGATAATATTTATGATTAGTTCATATATGTATAATTATATACATATTTTTTATATAATGTTTAATGATCTGAATTTGCACATGTATATGCATATTCTAGTTTAGGGCGTAAGATTTTGTTAGCTAGTTTTTCCTTTTTCCTATGAACATTTTTTCATATTGAAGCTTTGTCATTGGTTTGTTGTTTTGTTATTTTATTAATTTGCTATCATTTATTAAAGAAAATCTTATTTTAATGCATTCAAACATCTAAAACACTTAATTGCATAAGGACATGATGTTTGTTTACATTTTTGTTTCTTTTTTATGAGCTACCTTTTACATTATATTATGGTTTAGGTTTCCCAAGCTTTGTGTTGTATCAAAGCTTTGTTGAAAAAGATTTCCTACATGGCACCATTATTAGTTATGGTAATATATCAAAACGGGCTAGGTTGTAATTTGGATTTTTTTTGTATTTGTAAAAATGCATTATTACAATTCATGGTTTTTTAAAGGTTCAAATTGATTAACTTGTCATTTAGACTAATGGACATGTACATTTTGATTAAAGGCTAAGGACTTGAATGATTCATGTATTTGTTGACTAATCAACTTGATTATAATGGTTTATTTAACTATATACACATAGTCAAGTTGTACAACCTTAATCAAAATGTCCAATGTTTTTAATCAAGTTGAATATTTAATCAAAATTGTGAATGATATTGAATAAAATTGACCAATGGTCTTTAGTCAAGTTGAACATTTAATCAAGATGGCTAATGATTTTTAGTCAAATACAACATGGTCTACTACCTTATGTATTTACCTTCTATCCACCTACATATTTAGTTAAATACTTACCTACCTATTACCCACCCACCCACCTACCTATTATTTACCTACCTACTTACTACCTATTTATTTAACATTCTCACCTACCCACCTACATTTTTCACCTTCATATGACCTATTTACTTATCTACCCACCTACCTACATATTATATATTTCCCTATCCACACGCTTACTTATTTAATAATAGTAATTAGGTGTAATAATTAGGTTTAACCATTATGTTTTGCCACTAGATTTAACCATTAAGTTTATCCAAAAAAAATTCAAAATTTAACCACTAAGTTTAATTTAAATTTAGCCACAAAGTTTAGCCATTATGCTTAGTCATTAAATTTGGCATTAGGTTCAACCTAAGTTGAATCATTAAATTTGGCCTTAGTTTAGCCACTATGTTTAACCACTATAGTTTTCATTATGTTTAACCAAGGTTTAGTCATTATGTTTAACCACTAGCTTTTGCCATTAAATTTAACTTAAATGTAACCATGAATTATGTTTAACCATTAGGTTTATTAACTAAGTTTAACCACTATATTTAACCATGAAATTTAACCATTAAGTTTATCATCTAGGTTTAGCCATTATGTTTAGTCATTATTTTAAATCATTAAATTTAGTCATTAAGTTTAACCACTAGGTTTAGCCATTTTTTAAAGTTATTAAATTGAACCATTAATTTAATCGTTGAGTTTAGCCACTAGGTTTACCCATTAATTTAAGTCATTAAGTTTAGCTAGTAAGTCTAACCATTAGTTTAAGTCATTAAGTTTAACTACTAGGTTTAGCCATCAGTTTAAATCATTAGGTTTAACTTTTAATTTAAGTCACTGAGTTTAGCCATTAAGTTTATCCTATAATTTAACCATTAGGTTGAAATCACTAAGTTTAGCCACTAATTGTCACTTAAGTTTAACCATTATGTTTAATGATGTAAATAAATATGTGAAATAAAAAATTTAATACAAGTTGAACATCTTTGATGGTCTAGTCCATTAGTAAGGACTTGGTTCATCATTGTGAAGGTTTGGGGTTCAATTCATTATATTTCCAACCTATGTGGATGTTTATAAAATTAGGCTAGGTAGGTTAGATTTAAAGTAGCACACTGAGGTGAGGTTAAGTTAGGTTAAACTAACACCTATTTATCTAAATGCCTTTTTTTTTACCTCCCTAAACCTATTTGTTATTACCTACATACTTACCTACCTACCTATGAATTTAAAAATAAGAATCCAAAAAATGACTTTAATTTAGATATAGAATGGTCCACTATCTACCAATCAAATAGTTAATCATTTTGTTAGTCATTTTGCCAGTCGAAATGACAAGGTCCATTTAGATTGCCCAATTGTGATAAACATGGCCAAAACAATTTGTACATATTGATAAGGTGGTTTTGTTTACGCCTATCACTTGGGGGTATTTTTTATTCGAAAACCTAGTCGAAAAAACCATGAATTATAATAGTGATGGGCTTTGTTGCAACTCAACAAAATTGTGTTATAGTTCATTAGAATGAACTTTGTTACATATCATGTTGGAGTTTTATTGTAGTTCATTATAACATGTTCTATTGTAGTTCCTTGAATTTTTGTTGGAACTTTTAAAGTGGGTTTTATTTTAATCCATAAAAATAAACTTTGTTGTAACTTTGTCAAAATTTTGTTGTAGTTTGTTAAAACGGGCTTTGTTACAACTTTTTGCATTTTTTTTTATCATTAAAATTCTATTATAACCTTTCTTAGATCTCTAATTGTTGTGAAAAGTGTTCAAGGTTTGTGAGAGTTATGTTTTCAATGACATTGTTTAAATTTTAATTACTATCACTCTGAACAATGTTGTGGGTTGTTTGATTTAGTGTAATTCATCAAAATTTTGTTACTAGTTGTCAAAGGTTTAATTGACACACTCCCAAGCTCCTTGATAGACTCAAATGTGAGTCTAAGGTGAAAACAATGAAAAAATAAAGAATTGGGGCATGTTCCTTGGTTCGTAGCATTTGGGGGTACAGGGGCATGCTAGAGCTCCGGGATGGGACTAGGAAGAATGACAAACAATCACTCACTCACACGGACCTGCACAAAAGTAAACAACAAATTGGTTAATGCATAGCTTGAGCATTTTTGGTGTTAGGACGAGTCATGAGCAAACTCGAATTCACAACACTCATCATGACCCGGACTTAGGGGAAACCATCACCTTCCCCCTTATAGTATATTTTATGTCTAGCCACGGGACCAGCACCCAAATGTCATTTTGTCCTAGGATTCCCAAGTGGGAGTCTCGAAATTCTCACAACCGAGATTTTTGCAACTTTGGGGCCCATAACTTTGCGCATAGACCTCCAATTGAAATGAAGATTGAAGCAAAGTTGTAGCCCTCTTTGAGAGCTTTCTAACAATATGTCACACGCCACCTGCACACAAGAAAATCGGGGTGATTCCAGATTTTTAGTGGTTGGGAGTCAAATTGCCAATTTAAGGTTTTGGGTTTTCTATTTAAGGTGCCAATTTGACTCCTGACCTTTCTTTTGGCTATAACTTGTGTGTTAAGTGTGCAAATGAGTCATGCTAGCCCATTTTAATCATTTATGTTCCAAGAGCTTTCCAATGATATAGGGAAATCTTTAATCCAATGCGTTTTGACCCTTGTAATTACTCTCTAAAAATTCAAGAATCCACTAGGACTCCAACTTTCAAAGTGGGAGCTCACTGGAGAGTGTGAGGGTTCATTCCCTCACATTTTCTTACATTCTTGTGAGCATGAAATGTGTCTCCTGGGCTTCCTTTTCACCCCACTTTTTTGCAAGCCTTTGCTTTGGTTATAAGCCCAAGGTTAAGGTTGCGACATGAATGGTTTTATAAAAAGTGAGATTAGGTTTGTGAAAGTTTAGGACTTCAACAAACATGTTTTGTTTTTCCATGGTATAGTGTACACATTTTGTGTCAAAATTGGAAGTACATATAATATTAAAAGTAATCACAAATAAAATTTCATTCAATTTGAATTCTTCTAAAAATCAAATATCGTTTATTTAGGTTTTAAAAATAAGACAAGTTATATAAAACATGAATATGAAATTAATTCATTTTTTAATTTTATATAATTGTAAACCAATAATTTAATAAAAGCTATTTCAAACATTTTTTTTTTGCAAAAGAAATCATTTTTCAATAATTAATTTTTTTCACTTTAATTTTCTAAAATGATTAGAAAAATATTTTACCTAATTACATCTTTAATGGGATAACATTTTACAACTTAATAAAGATCATATTCATCAACATTATCATAACACAATCCATTACTAAACATTTATTTATCATCTAATACGCACTTCATTATTTTAAAACAAACTTAAAGTTTTCATGAAAAGGATTGTTCATTATGATTGTCTTTTTATATCTGCAAAATTTCATGGACAATTTTTTTTTAATTTAATATTTCTTAGTCCTCTTGTTAAATTATAATCTTTGTGACAAATTCTTACAAGTTTAAAATGTATTCTAATCAACTATTGAATTGTTCAAATGTGCATTAATGTAATAACATAATGAGAAATTATGATGTGATCCACATTTAGTTCCACATTTCTATCATAAAATCGTATCGAAATACCTAGAATGCCACCTTAGAAATGTGTTGCAATGAAAACTACAACATTATGACTTCTTTTGGTCTACATATACCATGGAAAACATGTTGAAACATGCACTTATGCTTGTTCACATGATGATGAATTTGAAGATGAAGGTAACATGTTTGGGGTTGGACCTTCTTTTGAGGGATCTCCTCGAGCACTTGTCAATGGAAAACTATGTTTTTTTAGGAGGTTATTCATGTTTTCAAGTTGCATATGAAATCATTTTGTACGGTGCTATCACCACAAATGACAATTTTTAAATGTGGCATTTTTGGCCAAATAGATTCTTGGCATTCCAAGATCACAAATTGAAACAAAAGGATGTTTAATCTTGCTAGGGCGTTGACATTGACAACTTTGTGGTGATGTCGTTTACAAGTGGAAAACTAGAACTTAATCATTACAATTGTTTAAAATTAGCTTGAAAATCCATGCATTAATTGTATGCCAAATCAAAACATGAAAAATCACCTCAAACTAAAGCTCCTTGGTTGATGAAAATTATGAGTTGATTGAAAAAGTAGAATAATTTGAGGATTTCAATGTAGACAATAATTGACATTACATATGTATTCAACTTTCCCATACATATATATTAAAATTTCCCATATATATAATTGAACAGATCAATCATTTGTTTTTTTTTTTTTCATTAATATTTCCAAGTTTATGCAACAAAAGTTGAATATGGTATGACAACTTATTGGAGAAGGTTTTTGTGTGTTATAATTGGGATGGGGTTTGGAATGTTGGTGTGACATGCAACTTGTGATACAGTGGACAAAGTTTTTTTGAGAACTAAGGTTCAATTCCCTTGCAAGTCCCTACAATTTTATAATTGTGTATGTTCTCATGTGATAGGAAAAAAAATGTGATTATCTAAATTTTGAATATGTATCACCTTTGTGTGTCCATGTAGTCAATTTGAATTTTTAAATTGACAAATCATATCAACTAAAGGAACAAAATTGAATATGAATCCATATCCACCTTGACAAATAAATTGCTGGAATTTTTCAATGCATATTTCCTTGTTATGTTTTTTACAAAATATGTTTTTATTGGTATCCTAACTTAATCTTAAAACATGGTATTAAACTAGGGTGCTTGGGCTTGGGATTACTGAAAGTCAAAATCCATCATTAGTTCAAACTATTATGGGTTTACATTAAGTAGTTTGAGGCCCAAGCTCAAGCAAATGTTTTTGAATGAAAAATCTTGTTGAAATTTCACATGGATTGTTGTGAATAATGTTGGTTGGACCTTTGGGTTATTTTCTTAGGCCCACTTGATGAAAATAATGAAAGCCCATGAATCCCAAAAAGGTTCATGCCAATCATCTATGATATTTAATTAATGTTTATAATTTTTGTTGGCAAATATTTTTCACATATATTTAGTCAGGATAAAAGAGATAGTGCCTTCTCATTGGACCAAATTGGGTTTACATCATGAACAAAGGTCTTTGAGCCATGGCCCATGGTTTCATCCAAAAAGTGGGGTATAATGAAAGTCTACTGGCAATGGCCCAAGGCTTCTAATGTAAACTAGTGTTGTGTGTGTAAATGGTTTAGGACTTACACAAAGCCCATGATGAAATTTATTTACACTCCCTGCAAGTGTAAATCCATGTAAATTTATTGTATGTTGTGTAAAATAGTGTAAGTGTCAAAATAAATATACTTATACAATTTTACATAGTCTAATAGAACAATGTAAATGTAAAGATATATATATATTTATATGATTTTACATTTCTATGTAAAACAATGTAAAAAATGTGGTTTTTACTTGAGGAGGGGAGATCTCATAATGTTTTTGAAGATAAACTAGCTAAATGGCCCATTGCAAAAGAAAAAAAAACACACCCACACAAATTTATATGACTTTGTAAGAAGGTTTGGTCATTAAAGATATATAATAAAATTATTTGTAAAAAAAAAAAACAACACTAGAACCTTAAGTTTGATCATAACTAGGGTGAGATTTTAAAAAAAAACATTCAAGGGTGGGGCGACCTCAATTTTTGTGGTGAATTGAGTTTCACCATGTCTTCCATTTTTTTATAACGCCTTTGCATAACACGAACGGGTTTAGGATCGAAACTATGTATGATTATACATAGCTATGAAATCTATGTTCTTGGTTCTAAAATTATCCTCCCACTCTTCTATTGGCTATGCAAGCCTCAGCATTCTCCTACCATGAACTACACATAAACAACACCAAAACTATTCAAAACCAAAAGCCTTTCAAAATCAAAACTTCAATTTTCACAAATTTTATATTCATACCATAATTTTGTACAAATGAAGGTGTTTCTCAAGGTCACAAACACCTCCTTAAATACTAACCAAAAGGAAACTAATCAAGAAATTTCTTTAAACTTATTCACCACATGGTTCCCCAAATAATCAAAAGGAACAAAATCATATGGTTCCGCATGTGATTGCAAAATTAATCATAAGGAAACAACATCACAAGGTTCCCAATGTGATTCCACAATTAATCACAAGGAAACAACATCACATGGTTCTTCATGTGATTTCACAATTAATCATAAGGAAATAATATCACAAGGTTCCCCATGTGATTCCAAAATTAATCACAAGGAAACATCACATGGTTCCCCATGTGATTGCACAATTAATCATAAGGAAATAACATCACAAGGTTCCCCATGTGATTCCACAATTAATCACAAGGAAACAACATCACATGGTTCCCCATGTGATTGCACAATTAATCATAAGGAAATAACATCACAAGGTTCCCCATGTGATTCCATAATTAATCACAAGGAAATAATATCATATGGTGCACATGACATAAGTCTATGCGCCATGACCAAATTATGGAATCCTACACCCCATTAAACAATTACTTAAATAATTGTGTAATCAAGTTACACATCAAGTTACACCTCCACAATTGCTGCATATATTTTCATTGCTCCTACTTCTAAAGCTACTATAATTAGTCTTGAACCTTGTGCATTAAATGTTGATTTTCAGCATTTCATTGCCAAATTTAATAAAATTTCCTTACTTTTTGGATATCCCTGAAAGAAGGGTTTGGGGTGAAAGGAGGCCCAAAGACAGGGTGAGTCTACAAGTAATTATAGTATTTACATTTACACTTACACACCAACAACCATTTACATTGGCTTCGTCTAAGTGTAAAAATATACATATATACACCACAACAAGGTAAGTGTAAATGTAAAATATTTGGACACGTTAGTGTAAATGATTTACACTTACACTGGATTTACACACTTGTATATATGGCTATTGACACTTACATGCACAACACTGGTGTAAAACCGTCCCTAAGTAGGTTGTGCTTTGTAAGCAAGTGCTCATTTAAAAAATTCATTGTACAACCATTGTACCTACACAATTTGGATTGTAGACTATGTGCAAAGTGGTAGGGTGAAGCCTCAACAGGGTTTCTTTCAAGGATTTTGTGATGTAGCCAAAGTGGTGATCATCTAGAAAATAATGTAGCCAATTTTGGCTACATACTAGATATGAAAGTAGGAAAAGAAAAAGGAGGGTGGTTGTTTCAAAAAACAAAATGCCTTCTCCTTTTAAAAGGAGCAAGCATTTTTGAATTGAGCAGACATTTTGTTTTTCGAAATGTCCAACCTTCGAAGAAGAAAATGTGCCCTCCAACTATATACTAAACAAATCCTACAAGGTCTTTACAAGATTCAGAATAAGTCAGGAGTGTATACTTTACATGTAGACCCCCGGTTTTAATGTCAAAGGAGGCGTCCTCTGTGGGCAATCTGCCCAATGACTTACATCTTCAATATGAAGAGCTGGATGGATGTTAGGTATGTAAGTGGGTAAGTATCATATGTAAGGAAGTAGAGAATGTAAGTGGTTAGTGCGGAGGTAAGTAGGTAAGATAATTGGTGGTTACTAAGAGCAACTCCAGCTGTGTTCAGAATGTGACTCTGGAAAAGTATTTCTTGCATCCAATTAGAGTTATGTACTTTCTTCCAACCTCACCTGTAAAACTAACACTGGGATTGCAAATAGGTGGGAGATTACTAATAAGAAACTACTTGGACCAATCATCATGATCGACCAATCAAAAACAAGGAGCAGCCAACACTCAGATTACACAGTTATTGCACTATTCTCTGGCAGGTGATATGCTTTTGCTGTGCCTTGTACGAGCCCCAGCAAACTGCACAAACACTCAGCAAACTGTGCAAGAATGCTGGGACAAAACCATTTTGTTGAGCTAAACCGACATGTCTTGACTTTTGTTCATCCAATTTTAATTTGCAGTGTCACGTAGTGAGTGGGGTTTGCTGTAAGACCACGCCCCGTTGCAGCCTTCTATCAATCTTTAGTACATCCACTGGGAACTGTTTTGTTTCTTCCCCATCTCCACCCATGAACCTGAAAAGATGGATTATACACACCTGGGCCGATCATTTTTCTGTTGATCCTAAAAGTACTGTAGAGGGACACTTTAGTGCTTGCTGTAAGTAAGTAAATGCATGTCAATGGTTAGTTTATAGCTAATCACCATGGTTAGCTATCGGACAGGAATACAATGAAAAAGTGTGAACTGAAACCTGCAACTCCAGAAACACTCTTTCATTGTATTCGTAAACCCTAAAACCCACCATCCATCTGGCGTTGTGGGTGGTGGTTCACTCTGGCGCACAATATATATAAACTTTTTTAGTGTGATAGTGAGTCGATACTTATCAGTCCTCAAGTACTCAGATTTGTGGGGAAGATGAGTGAGTGTAGAGCTAATCAACAAAAGTATGGTTCGAATAGTTGTGCTGTGGGGATTTGAAACATGGAGTTTCCTTGGCCATTCAGTGATATTCCCCTGGGTTGCAGAATTCTCAAGAACTGACCCTCAGGAGACCTAGTTCTCCGAGTTTTCAATTAGGGTTCCAAACTGCCAATTTGTATGGCCACAGTAAACTAGCATCCATCAGCATATTGTACAAGATGGATAGTATGTTGATAGGAAAACAATTTTGTGTTGTATTCCTCTCCGATAGTTAACCTCTGTGGTACACTATGTACTAACCATCTACATGTATCTACCTACCTAGTAGGTGCCAAATGCATTACCTACTTAGGTACATACATAAAAAATACATTAGCTACCTACTTATCTTTGATACTTATGGTGCACTCACACTTGATGTTAAGTCAGTGTTAAATGAAAATCTAGATGGCATCCTGGGTGGCACCCAATGTTAAATGGGCGATAGCGTAATGTCTAGTGAATGTTAGCTTAACACAAAATATTCATGATAACCAGGTTTAAGTCCTAAATGACTAGCATGATGTGCTAAACAGCAAATTTTTTCAAATCTTTCAATGTGAATGGCAAATGTGAAAGAAAATTCGACATGACATTACTTATTACTATATGAAAATTAAAAGAAAGCGCTTAGAAGATATGTAACTTTTGATGAACTCTTTTACTACATTTCCAGAGGAAGGTCATACTTCATTGAAAGGGCAAATTTCTGAAATAAGTTTTCAATGTGAAGAAGGGTAGTTTTCTGGAGCAGTCCTTCACATGTAAAAGACAAATGGACCCTTTCAAATTTAAGGCCTGCTGCTGGTTGCTGGCTCACACAATCCATGTGTTCTGATGGTGCTGGTGTGGTGGCTGCTAGCTCTACCATGGGAGCCCCTGAAGATGTGCTCATGGGCAGAGAGGTTAGTTCTGGCATTGTTGATTAGCTTGGCTGTTGTTGCTTAATTATTGCTTGTTTACAATAACAACAATGATAATTATTCTGGACATGCAAAAAAGGCTGTTGGATAATATTGGGTGGAGGCTCTCCTTTCAGAAATTCCACAGTTGGGTTGCAGGTGCGATCATAGTGGGACCCAGATCATAGTGTCTTTCTCCCTTGTGTAAACTCCATGCTCTAGGTTCAAAATAGCTAATGGAAAGTTGAGCATGGGTGGAGGAGGCCTTGGTTGAGCTAGCATCTACACTAATACACTAGTGTAAAAACCCCCAAAAAAGTTTGGATTACTTTTAAACATTATAAAGATCCCAGCCTTCGAATGAATCATATTCTCTAAGTTCAAATTTACCATTTCCTGAGTTACTTACATATATATAGCCTTAAAGAGGTCTCACTAAAGAAGGTGAAGGTACCAGTTAGGTGCTGGTTCACCCTGGCTGGTGGAGTTGCACTTGCATGGTGTGTGATGAGACAAAGTAATTGGCCAACTACACAAGCAAAACATGTGCTGAATCGTTACATGCTGGATAATCCAAATCTGGATGTTTCTGGACTTTTAATGTGTGTGAGCATTGGACATATACATTGGTTGCATGGAGTTTTTTTCTAAGACCTTTCAGATGGTTTGCTGATCAAGCATGACCATGTGGATAATAAGTGCTTGCATTGGGCCTTCAACTGGCTCTCTTGAGTGCATCAATGAAGGTGACAGGGATTGCAAGTGCATAACAAGAGGCTAGATCTGGAAACTCATTTTTTAGCTCATCCATGAGTTTCCACACTTGAATTAGCTTGGCTTTTCCATGGACATTGCTGTCCATTTTCAAGGTATTGAAATTCATATTCAAAATCAAGAAATTCAGGTATCGTTTTTTACTTGAAGTTTGCCAAATATTGGCATGAACTTAATTTTATGAGTACCTAACTTGGTCATTCCAAGTGTCACTTTAGAATGCATGTGTGGACAAATCTGTTTCTGGACAGCAAAACTTTAGATCTGACCTTGAGCAATGCCTGCCTAGTCTCACTTGAACTCAATTTGGCTTTAGTATCTCATCATCCTTTACTTGGTTTTGTCACAAAAATATTACCAAAAAGATTTTATTCATGAATCTTTTTGAATCCAACAACTGATTTTATAATTGCATTCATGGATGAGTAAATTGGGTCAAAATTGCATCTAAAGCCTTAAGCAGAGATAAAATGGGTATAGAAAGGGCTTAGGCCCTTAGGAGTTAAGCAACATAGGCAGCAGCATAGATGCATTTGATACATCAACTTCATGCAAGATCAGGAACACACAAAACCAAAAATAACCATGGCAAATTGAGAGGTGGATTTGGTTGAAGGGAGCAGGGTGGGTAGCTTTGCATATGTTGAGTGGAAGCACGTCCCCAAATTTGTTTTCTAAGTTGAATTGGAAATTTTGACAAGACACATGCTAGTGTATGATTGGAAAGAATGGGGAAGAGTAGCTGTTGAATGCAATTCACTTCCATAACCAGGTTCAGGGTTTTGTTCCTACACTTTAGTCCTTTTTTCCTAAGTGGGATTGGTTATGATCTGCCCCTTCCACTATTCCACTACTCATGGCAGAAAAACAAAGTATAACACAACTGCCAAGGTACTAGAGATATCCGTAAAGTCAGGAAAAGACAGCGCCAGTACCCTGAGTTTGGTCATACATAGGGTGAGATTCAAAAAAAAAACTGCCAAAAAGTACATTAGCATTCAATGGGGGTTGAAGCTAAGAAAACCATCAATTTTGATGGTTCCTGAGTTTCACCCTCTCTTTCTTTTTTTCCTGAGCGCCTCCACTGCTACTACTACATAGATTTTCACTGCTCCTACTTGTACAGCTACTATAATTCCTCTCAAACCTTGTGCATTACATGCTGGGATTCATCGTTTCGTGCTGAGTTTGAGCATTTCATACTGAGATTTAATAAAATTTCCTTACTTCACAAATAGCACTAAAAGAGAGGTTAGGGGGTGAAAGGAGGCCCAAAGACAGGGTAAATTTGCGGATATCTCTATTATATATTTATGATATTCATGAATGTGAATCAATATTGGCAACACTAGTTATGCTTTTGAACATGCCCTGGTAAAACCCATCCGCAACTTAGAGAGCACCTGAGAGAGCACCATTTGCCTATGAAAAGCTCCCCACATTCTTTGGTGGACCAGGCTAGGGCCTTTTTCCATCATGCAAAAAGAACAACTTATTCTGAGTACCTCCTCGTAAAACAATGAAAGATACAAAGTGAATCATGCGAAGAAGTTTGTTGGGAATAATTCTCCCACCCAACACAGGCACGATGTCAGCACTTTTCAACAACCGAAAGGACAAGTACCAGCTTACAGCATCCAAGCTCTGAACCTCAAAACTTCAATCGGTAGGATAGCTGACCCTGTTATTGCACATTTAAGAACACATATACAAATGTTCTCCCAATTTTTAAAAAACAATTCTTGCTGAAATTTGGAATGTAGCATCTATCTTATGTTGCGCTCTGAACCCAATTTTATAATGTGTAAATGTGATATGTGTGTAAAAATCTGTGACTTATAGGAACTTGAGTTCACCATTTTCCATTTACTTGCGATTGCACACATTGCATAGAAAAACACAATTATTGTATTCCATCAAGAATGTCAAGACCATACCATTGCACACCTTATACTCAAGATTACAACTAGAGTGAACCAACGCCCAAGTACAAACCATGAAGGATGGATGGTGAGTCATTAGGAATAATTTTCTATTGGGTTTTAGATCCTTACCTAAGCATTTGGTAGCTCAATCCTTTCTTTTCTTACTTACCTACTAACAAGTGGGTTGTTTGTAGGTAGTTAGTCAAAACAAACCTTACCTATGTAAAAATCATCTTTATATTTAAGGTTGAAATCTTGATTGAGTGTGTCAAAATGCTATTTCAAATTGCAGTTCTTCAATTGTCTTTAACAAAGTACTCAATGGCAAAATGATGTAAGGACTTAATGAACTTTGAATCACAATCCACATGAAAGTACATTTTTAATTTTTGTTTTGTTTTAAATTTGAGTATGATTGCATTGTACTTTGATTGCATTTTGGACTTAGTGAAAAATGTCCTAGGGTACAACTTAACATATCACATGGTGTTAACACTATTGAACTTTGATGCTTTCAGAAAATGAAAAAAATCAACTTTCTAGAACATAGGAATTTTGGATTATTGAAAAGGTGGCTTTTATTAGTTAGGTTTTGGTGCTTTTATGGCGATATTTCTAATGCCAAATTGTGAAGCCTTTGGCTAATTAGAGCTTAAATAAATAAAAAATTAACTACATGCAACAAATCAATTTCATGGAGAGATGGCGAAAACTCCATTTTTTCAACATCAAAAGTTCATTTCATCTATAAAATGAAAGTATAAATCTTGGCTACATAGCTTCTAGTGTAAAAGGCTTTTTGGAAATGGACCTTTATGCCAATTGTTTTTTGAAAAACTTGAAACAAAGTTTTGATGGGTATCTTTTTTCACATAAGATAATGATTTTTTTATTGAACCAAAAACAAAATCTAATGATAGGAAATATTGTAAGAATAAAGTAGGCCCCCAAGGCAACTAAAAAGATTAATTGAGAACTAAAACAAAGTAAGAGATAAAACCCAATGAAAATAAGTTTGAAGAAGAAATGTCCTAGTTCAATGAATTAATTGTTCAACTTTCCAACCCTTGAATTCTAGCAATGGCAATAAGCTCCACATAAATTCAATTTGGAATATAATGTTTCAACCAAAAAATTGTTTTGAAAAGGAAACCATCCAAGGTATTTTTCCATAGTTATGACATTCTTGGTGCAGGAATGTTATGGAAGCCCAAAGATCTCCATAAAATTTGTTAAAATTTGTTAAAATTCTCATCGAAGAATGTTTTGACAAGGTGCTTTACCACGTAAATTCGCAAATTTTAAAGTGCAAAATGAAGAATGTCATTACTATGTATTTTTCATTAAAAGTGTGCATTACACAACTTTACACCCAAATTCCACTTGCTACCATCATTTCCCCAAACATTCATTCATCAAGTTATAAAGTGTTAATATTACACATTGTGCACAATAAAGGTAAAATAATTCAAATGTAGCTATCCATGGAAAAATCATAAAAAACTACAACATAAATCCAAAAAGGTCCAAAAAAAACATTCTCATCCAAGCATAGTTATGACATTCTTGGTGCGGGAATGTTATGGAAGCCCAAAGATCTCCATAAAATTCGTTAAAATTCGTTAAAATTTGCGCCGAAGAATGTTTTGACAAGGTGTTTTACCACGTAAATTCATGAATTTTAAAGTGCAAAATGAAGAATGTCATTACTATGCATCCAAGTGCTTGAACTAATGCATCCTACATGTTAAAATGTTTTACAACCTATAAATTCTTGGAGGATTGCCAACAACATTCACCACCAAAAGCCACACTACTAATGTCCATAAATCTTGGGAATCAACAAACAAAAATTAAGAACATTGTCCACCAAAATCCACATTGCCACACATCAATAACTTTTAAGAATTAACATATAGAAATTGGCAAAATGTCTCGCACTTGAAAACAATCATCATAAAATAAATGTCGATTACAAAATTACATTTCATCAAGTTGCTCACCATTAAACTTCCAATTGGCAAACCTTGGCCTTCTTCCATTTTTTAAATGTGGCATCACATGGAAAATTTCATAATGCGAAGAAGGTTGGGAAAACATGCCCACAATAGTTGGGAGATGTTCACATAATTTGTTTCGTAACTTTGATTTCACGAATGAAAGGGTTGAAAATGTGTGTTCATCTTCAACACTCCCCAATACTTAAATTGCATCAATCTTCGCCACTTGAAAAATTCTAATTTTTTTTTTAATATTCAAAAACTAGATAAAATTCACCATAGTTGAGTAAAGGAGTTCACATGAAATGGAGGTTCCATAGCTACAACAACATTAACTTTCATGGTGCATTTGAAAATGCTTTGTTGCAAGTTCATGGCTCCAAGTGACAAGATCACTAAAGACATTGCAAAATTAACTTGCAACTTGCCTACATAACATTAGTGACTTTTGATCATCATGAAATGTCATTCAAATTTTGCTCAACATGACATGCTCCCAAATCCCAAGTTAGGCCCAAGATGAGCCTTGGTTTCTAAAATAGCGGAATTGTGGGGACTTGAGGGCACACCCCCAGCTCTTAGCACTAAAAAGGGTAGAGGGGCGTGTTGAAGCTTCAAGATGGGACTAGGAAGAGGACAAGATTTAGTTACTTACTTGAACCTGCATCAAGCCAACCGACAAGTTGGTTAGTTTGCATTCTAGAGCACCCTTGGTGCTAAGACAAGCCACGGGCAACTTTGGACTCACAAAACTCACCATGGCCCGAACTTGGGGGAAGCCATCACCTTCCCCCATATAGTATTCTCTGCGTTACTTCACAGCACCCACATCCGAATGGCTTTTTGTCCTGGGATTCCCAAGGAGGAGTCTCGAAACTATTCCGATTTGAACTCCCGGAACTTTGTGAATTTATAACTTTTTGCTCAGACCTCTGATTGAGATGAGGTCTCAATCAAACTTGTAGCTCTCCTTGAGAGCTTTCCATTAGTGTGTTGCAATCCACCTACACACACCAGGGTCGAGTCGATTCCTAATTTTTAGTGGTTAGGAGTCAAATTGCCAATTTGACTCTCGACCCTTCTTTTTGCCTTTTTGCCATAGCTTGTGCTGAAGATGTCCAAATGGCTCATACGAGACCATTTTTGACATCTACACTTCAATAGTTTTCCAATGACATGACGAACGGTTCAAGGCAAGGTGTTTTGACCCTTGCAATCGAATTCTAAAGTTTTGGGAGTCCCAGAGGACTCCTAAGTCCGCATTTTGAGAGTGTGAGTGTCATCCTCACACTCTTCCAAAGTGGGGTTGTGATACAACATCATCATGTAACCAATATTGAAGGTAGCAAACCCCCAATGCATCCATTAAATTATTCATAAGAAATTGATCTATTCATTTTTTTGTTAAAGATTTTGCAACATTTGTAAAACAATTCAACACAAATGTTTTATAAAAAAAGCTTGGAATGATTATTTTAAAAAGGACATACATGCACAAAGTTGTTTCACCTCCTCCATTATGTTGTTATAAATATTCCGAATGACACACCTAAGTCTTCCAATGATATGATCTAGATAAATAACATAAAATGTGTGTCCTACACATTGAAATGCCAAATATTCAACCTTAAGAGTATTAAAGTCAAGCTCAGAAATAATCCACCTCAGTGACAGTGCCATGTTTGTAATCTGAAACATCTTTGAAATCTTTGAATGCATTTGAAATGTAACTTGTATTGGGGTCATTGTAAAGGCCACGAAGTTGGCCTTGGCACACCTTTAACGGTTGCCATATATTCACACACCAACACATATCTTTGTTGTAAAAATTTTATGATAATGCGCATTGTCTCAATGCAAGCAAGGGTAACAAACATGCAAGCCCAATAAACATAGAGATGTTACATAACAAATCAAATTTGTTCGAGCCCATACAAGTTCCTTTTGATTTTTAGCCATCTTTGTTAGCAAAGGTCTATATTTAGACAAAACCGTTTTAATAACACGCTTATCCACTTTACATGCTTATCTACTGGGTTTTAACATTTATCAAGATTTTGTTGCCATACAAACAAAATCTTGATACACACCCATTTGTTTGTACATAAATTCCACCATAACCCCAACTAGATGAACCACTTTAATATTTTTTTGCCATTATCAAAAAACCCAAGAATAAAAAGAAAAGGCTTCAAACTTTCATATCCTAACATCAACTTGCTTTGATATACCATTTTTTTTTCTTAACCCCAATATGTGGCATATTCTTTGTGGCCTTCTTATTTATAGCATGCTTATAAAGTGTGTCAGATTTAGGACCCATAAACATGTCCTTCCTTGAAACTAAACTTCACATAATGAACTTCACTTGGTGCACTTCCCCATTTTGGCCTCATTGCATTTTAGCCCAAGGAAAAGCCAAAGCCCATGTATCTTGGCATTTTCTTGAAACCTCATAACTTTTCTTGAATATTTTTCTTTGAAAGTTAAACATCATTGATAATGTTTATAATTTCACAAACATCAAGAAATGAACAACATAATTCGGTTTAATGTAATTGTAGGATTACTATGTAGATAATGTCAACAAATCATCCTTGTTGTTAGTAGAGCCTACTCTAGAAGACAAGTGTAGTAAAGAATGTGATACATGAAAAGAACTAAAATTGGGCTTTCATTGTCAACATTCCGGCTAGATTGGAAATATTTCTCCAAGGTTAGTACTGTTATTTTCTTTAATATTTTGACAATCTATCCTTTGCCCCCACAACCCAATATTATTAGGAAAATATGTCCAACCAGCAACCTAAAAAACAAAAACAATGAACTAAACCTAGGACTTCTTAGGAAATTAAAATGTGGAATAGACAACAAAATGCAATAATACACAAACATTAATAAATCTAGTGCCTAGAAAACATCATAAACAAGGTTTGAAAGAAAAGAATTTCCATTTGATGTTGTAGGTTGCCACCAAGCCAACTTATAAGTGTTGCACCATCATCTTTTGATGTACCACCAACTTCAAGAATGTGACCTATTACTGGATTTCCCATTCTTTCAAATCCCTAAGGCCCACTACTTTGAATCATTCTTTTTTGTAAATTCCTTTGGAAGTTTTGATCATCGTATATTATCATAATCTTCCCATCATGATTCACATACTTGGTGATGGAGCCCACTACTTAGGGGCTAGGACCCATGCAATGAAAAATTGCAAACAAAAGAAATAGTATGGCAAATGAAGGGTCCGAATTATTCATAAGGTGACAAGACCTAAATTTAATGACTATTATGTTGCATCCATGGCAATAAAACTTTTAGGTTATTAAGGAAGTAATGGCAAATATGTACAATAGATTTGGTGGGTTTTCATAATCATTATCTACCAGTAAGACGTAACATGGTGAAGTTCAAGTTGTCACACTTGTGATTTTACTAGAGGAATTTCACTAGCCCCATTCCTATTAATGTAATCAATGAAATCAACCCCAAGGGTTTTACACTAGGAGTTAGGTTGAAAAAAAAAAACATTCTTTTTAATTTATCATTTTATGGCCATGACTTGGCCTCACAAATTTTTCCATCAACATAGGAGATCAATTTGCAACCCTTGGGGCCAATGTTGTTGCGATGAAATATAATTGTTTTGATGAAATCTGCATTGTAATATCAAAATCAACCATAAACCAAACGTTATATCTTCTACTTCTTCATTTTTCTTTTCTCTTGTTGAATCTATATGCTTGTTTGTGAATGATAAGGGAGTTTATATTGTTTATACTTGGGATAGGCCATAAAAACACAAGAAATACAACAATCTTGTCTTTATGTTCATCCACGGTGGTCTCTTATACATTTTAATTTGAGAAAGGAAGCAAAGATGAAAAGAATAATGATACCAAGAAATAATGAATGAAATTGTATGAGGGGTTGAAGCATTAGTCCCTACTTTTTGCCTTGAATGGTTTTACATATGAATTCATTCACCCCTAAACAAATAATAATTTACTAGGTACTTGGGGCAAAACAATGAATCAAGTACCTAAATTTTCCATGATTGGCCCCAAGATTTTTTTATTTGACTCCTAGTTGAAAGTGGGCTTAATTACCTAAAAATTGTGGCTGTGCAATCTCGTATATATTTGGGATAATACATTGAAATTTTGTTTTTAATAAAATTGTCCATTGAAGGGAATACATAAAAAATGAATATTTTGAATTAGATGTTTGAAGATGAAATGTTTTCACAACTATCCTTAGGTGTGTCATCTCATTGAAATCTATTACTTCAAATTTTGGCATGGATTAGATTGTGATCTTAAGAAATCATGTCAAAATTTTAGTTTTGAATTCATTTGAAAATGATTAACAAGTACAATGGACAATTTAACAACTTGAATTTTTAAAATATATACTTGCTTGAAAGCTCCAAATTGAACTTTCTTTCAAGCAAATCAATGCAAATGCCATTGTCAAATCATGTCAATAATGAATTAAAACCCTACCACACACTTTTTGCATCCTAATCATTCAAATTGAAAACAAAGTCACATTAATGCTAGGCGAATTTTAATACTACAAGTACACCTAAAAATTTACACTTGAGCATATTCACAATTAGGGTACCACTTTTTGACAAGGATTTCATTTAAAGAATCTACAAGAAATCAATTTAAGTGTGAAAATTTGGATAATTCATATCATCATGGTGATTTTTCACATGCATAGTATGTGATTATGCATCAATACTTTTGGTAAAAGACCCAAAGTGTAAAAAATGAATAAATATATCTATATAAACAACTTTATATTTTTTCTTGCATGACTATTTTTTGCACTTGGGGCCACAAATTTTAAGTCTAATGAATATAAACAATCAACCAAATGGCCCAGAAATATCCTTTTCCTTGTAGTGCTTTCAAAATGAATAATGTAACCTCCAAAAATCTCGTACCATGTATGATCTAATCAAATGCATTTAATGATAATTGTTAAACATAGATGGAAACATTGTTTTATCCATGAAACAAAATTGAATTCAATTGCACTACTTAATGCATTCTTTTTTATTTCTTTAAGATGAAAATTGCAATTGGGCAAAGGATTCAAATTATTTGAAAAGGCTCAAAAAGACATTTATATTGTATCCAATCTTCTTTTAGATTTTTTAATTAGTTAAACATGACATGATTTTAGTTACAAGCATATATACAACAAGTCACTATAATTATAAGGCAATGAATGTTATAAAAATTCAAAATATTCCATTGCAATCCTTTTGGGTACTTAAACTATGAATATGCTTATTCAATCATGCTTTCACCCTAGTAAAAAATACCTATTTTCTTATTGTCTATTTAAATGAACCTATCCTTTTACAGAATATGTTATAAAATGAAACCATATATTAAAACAAGTTTAATGAAATGTGTAATGAAAGGTTCAAAATGGTAATATGGGTATGGCAATGACTTGACACCAAACTCACACACCTTACTAGTGTTCACCAATAACAAAATTACAACTAGGTTAGGGAAAGTGCATAAATAACATAACAACACACATTTTTCTAGGTTCCAAATCCCATTCCCTTTTTTGTCCTTGTCACCACAATGGCAATGACCAACCCTAGTTCTATGCATGTGAAATATGGAAAAGGAAAAAACCTTTGTGCAAATGAGATTCACTATTTTAAAAAAAATGTTTTCACAATTTATCAGAAGGTTGAGATTTGAAAAGATCAACCAACATTCCAACGTTTTACAATGTTCAATGCAAAAATATGACAAACATAAAAATCAGCTAAACAACAAAGGTCATGTATACATTGAGGCTTTATTTAGCATACACCAAACAAGACCTACACCATGGCCATGCTTAATGTAGTTTTGAACCTAGTTTGAAATTTAAACCATAATTTTTAGAATCTACCAAAATTCAAAACTAAAAATTGAATAACCATGTTTTAATTACGAAAAGAAATGAACCTTTAAATTCTTACAAATTCTCTACTAAATCATTTCAAAGTGAGAAGTGGATCTTTTGATTTTTTTACATTTTTGTGAACTCCATGTATGAATTAGAGGTTAATCCTCCATGCATTTGTATCGTTGCCCCATGTTCAAAACCTTTCATGTTCTTTAATCTTTCATCTTCAATCACCATTTGTGCATTATGACAAAAAAAAACATTGTGTTAAATATTGTGGACATATCCCATGATTGGCAATGATATTAAATTATTGTTCATTGAGCTTGGAAAACATTGAATGCCCTTTCAACATCATTTTGTGCTCCTTCTTGCATTTTGGCAAAATGTTGCTTTTCATCTAGGCTTCATATTCGGCTTATACAAAACAATTATAAGGGAGATAGGTTCCATTTGTAAGCAAATAATAACGCAAATACAAATTACTATTCACCATGAAACCAATGCCTTCACCTCTTAATAAATATGCTACAAATGGATATTTATTAAGAACATTGACATCATTGTTTCCCCCATGCAAGCCAAAATATGCATGTTATATCCACAGATATTGACCAACAATAGCTTCAAAGATGATGCCTCTTGTTTTGTCTTTGTCTTGAAACTAATCCTACCATGTAACAAGGCAATTTTTCTAAGACTAATACATACAATCTATTTAAGCAAACATACTTGGAATCCTTTATTTTCATTGATCCAAGTCATCTATTCTTGACATTTAATGTAGGTGGTTGTTTCAAATAAGTGAATTCAAAGCATGTTCAAAACCTCTCACAAATATTTTCAAGTAATATATATGGTGAATTCACTCACTTTATGATACTCATTAATATAATTTATTGCCACACCATATGTTAGCATTTTGACCACAACTATGTGCTTTTGTATAGGGGAAGGGTCTAGGTTTAAATCTTTCCTATACATAAAGCACAACAATTTTAAAAACAAAATGATAGCTTGGTGGGTAACTTCCAAGTTGTGGAATTCCCATGAGAGCATGGAAAGTAACTTCCATATGTTGAAAGTTTTTCCTCCATGTTATCCATGAAACAAGTTTTCTTAAGGCCTGTGAAGGACCAAAAAATACAAAATTGCAATGCTTTATGGATGTTTGAAAGCCTTAAATGCCTAATAAATTTTCTTCATACATTTTAAAAATCATGCATATTTATAGCTTCCATCATTTTGAGAAACAATTCCATTTGCATTCATAATTGATGCCTGAATAATCACAAAGTAATTTTGAAAGGAGAGCTATGAGGTTCATGTATGAAATTTGTAACAACCAAGCAACATTGAACTTGAACTTGAAGACACATGACTATGGCTAATGGACTTGTAATGTTTGTGCGTTGGAAATTTAAATTTTTTGGTGTTGATAAACATTTTGCACTAAGGTGGCATGTTAAATAAGGAAATGGTAGGCCTAATTTTGCTTGCATGTTGGGATTTGAAAAAGGGCTAAAAGCATTTTACACCAAGAACCCAACACATGGGTCTGCAAATTGTTGTTGTGGAGCCATTTGGAAAGTTGCCAATGGACAACTCTTATTTCAATATAATTTCATCAACAATTGAGTCCTACTAACATCTAGTGGATGCAAGTGCACTCATGGGTGTTGGTTCATTTTGGGTGTTGGTTCATTTTGGTTCAAGATTATTATTTCATGTACAAGATCGCTAGTTTTCACAACCTGGTATGGCTCATCATCAAAAGAATTGCCATGTTTTTCAAGTTATTTTGGAGCCTTCCATTTGGGTCATCTTCATTTTCGTTTGTATGCAGACATCCCTTCAACTTTGAAACAAGAGGTATAGTTGTTTTGTTAGTTTACCCTTGACTATTTGACCCATGACCCTTTTAACATGGCCACTTGGCATCTTTTCTTGTTATTCCCGTAGTGGTGTTTTCTCCTCCCCCTTCGTGGTGGTTCAACTAATCACATGGAGATTAAGGCATGCTTACAACAATTTTTAACAAATGGTTGGGAGGAGCTTTAGGTGGAGCATGTCTTTTTGGCACAAGCCTTTGTAGTGACTCTATTTGGGTGTAATCACGTTGACATGAGCCATAACAAGTGTAATTAATACTTAGTTTTTCACATTTAGAAGTGGTAATTTAATTTGGTGTTGAAAATATAAGATTTTTTTCATATTAAGGTTCATAATATACTATTAGAACATGTGAATTAATTTGAAAAATATTTGATGAATAATAAGCTCTCAAAAACATTCATTAAACATTGTAACATGTGTTTTTTAGCATTAAAAGGACATATAAAATAGACTTAATTTTTTTTGAAAATTACATATATTTTGAAATCTTTTACATAAACCTTGACATAATAATATAAAAATAGTTATAAAAATTTCTTTTTGAAAACTTTTTTAAAAATATTATAAAAAACTCCTTTAATAGCAGTTGGGGGTGGTTTGTGTCATCTTGTTTGCACCCATCCAGCCCAGTAAAATTCAAGAGCCCCCTTAGTGATCAACACCCCTTTTCGAGGCACCCCTCTAGTTTTGTTCTTGCCTTCACCATGTTGATTCAAATGGGGTTTTGCCTTAGGACGTGTGAAAAATAAATTTGTTCTACTAAGGTTTTTCCCCCCCTTGCCCCAACCTTTGCCTCTTATAAGACCATTAATTTTTTACAAATGTTTCACCTTTCAAATTTGTCTTCTCCCTTTTAGGATGTTTTGATGGATTTTCAACTTGATTTGAACTTGGAATTTTCTTTGGATTTTTTTAGGTTAACCTTCATTAAGTTGTTGCATCTTTTAGCTTGTGGTCTTTAGGTATAATTTTTGAACACTTGTAAGACCTTTTTGACCCCAAGGATTGAACCATGAACTTCCCCCAACTTTTATAAATGAGTCCCCATGTCAATACGAATTAGATCCCAAGGTCCATTGTTCGAGTTCTTTGCATTGTTAAGCTTTTGCTTTTGGTCAAGCCTTTTAAAGGTATTCAGCCGATTGTGGTGGGTGAAGTCCTATATTGGTTGGTGAGCAAAATTTTATGTCTATAGTTTCATGACACTTTCTTTGTTCAATACTTGTTGCTTCATTAATTCAACATGACAATCCAAGGGGGGGGCGAAGCGGTGGTTCGTGGTGTTTGAGTTGTTTTGGACATTCATACTAATTGGGTGGTGCTATAAGTGGATGTCACAAATGCCTTCAACACCATCTCCAGGAAGGCCATCTTTCAAAAATTTCACATGACATGTGGCCAATTGTTCCAAATTTTCCTTTTTGTTTGGTCCTTTTATGCTCAACAAGTTCCCCTTTTCTTTAGCCACCATTTCCCTTTGGAAATTTTGTTTTTCATCCACTCTTTGAAAGGCATGCACCAAGGTGAGCCACTTGTTAAACCTTTTTTTTGTGTTAACACATTTTTGTGCATTTTGATGTTCTACAAGGGTTTTTCCCTCTTGTATTTTCCTTTTTTTTATGAATGAGATTCTAATATGAAAAAAATGGTGTTTTGCAATTGACATTGCAACTTATTTTTGAATTACAAAAGACACTTGCAACTCAATGTATTTATATGTTGTGAGTGTTAATGGACAATTGCATGAATTGCAAAGTTGCAACTCACCGTATATATGGTGCATCTCATTGGAACTCAATTGCAACTTAATCAAAACAATTCATTTTCAATTACTATGCAACTCCATAATAATTGCACCCATGATGTCATGTTGACATCATTGATTGCTGTCCATCTAATAAAATTTAACACGTGGCACTATGAAGATTTTTGGACATAAAAATGATTTTTTTTTTGAAATATTGATCTTTATCATTCATTATGATTGTTAATGATGGTCCAAGATTGTGACACATGACACAATAAAAATTATCACATGACATATTAATTATATTTTGGAATAAATAAATATACATATCTATTTTAGTAGCTAGGTAGGTTGTACATAACCATAGGTAGGTAGGTTGGTAGGTCATAAAACCTACATACCTATGTATTTACTTAGGACCTACCTACCTACCTACATAGTTAGGTTGAAAAATAAGACCTATTTACTTACATAGATAGAAGGTAAGTAGGTAGGATAATACAAGATTAAATGAACTAAAGAATAACCATGAAATTTTATTTTTTAATTTTATGTTTTACCTTTTAGTTAAGCTTTTTGAAGTTCATCCCAAAATGACACTTATATTTTAATGTGAGAATATGAGGGAACTAACCTTATTTAAATAGTTTGTAACATGTGATTTGAAAACAAAACATATGCATTAATTTTTAAAATTTGTCTTTAGTTGTAGATTAAATTACAATTGAGTTGCAATTATTACATTTAAACATTCAGGTTAAGCTAGATCCAAGGGGAGGGTTCCACTGGTGTTTAAACAAAAATGGAACCCCTCCTATTGGTGCCTCTAGGCCATTAAAAATCATCAAAAATGAAATAGAATTGAGAAAGTTATGATGCACCACTATTAGAAAACTTGGTCATGTGCCACTACATAGTTCCACTCAAATCTAGTTTAGTGGAATGGGACTTGTCCATACCATTGTACATTGGATGTAGTGGATTAATCCACCCAAATCCAGTTCAAAACATTAAAAAACACACTTTTCTTCTTTTAGACCCTTCCTACTTTGAAAGCTCATAACTTTCTCAACTTTTATTCAAATTGAGCGCTCTAAAATGTCATGAGAGTGCCACCTTAAGCTCTATAATTCATCTTTGATCTGTAAAGGTATCATAACAACATACAATGACTATTTGGGTGTTTTCAGAACGGTTTCCTAGTGTTGGGTGTGGCACTTTTTTGACTTTTTGACCATGCACACTTGGAAGGGCAATAACTTTCTCATTTTTAATCCATTTTTGACAATTTGTAGTGCTATGAATGTGCCAAGAAGATTTTTCCAACTTTTCTTTGGACACCATAAATGAGGGAACCCTCTTTTGAATTTCATCAAACTTTGAATTCTTATGCGTTTGGACATTACCCTATCTACCTAATGTGTGGTAAATAACAAAACTTCAAGTTTATTAATTTTTTCTACTGATGGTAGAATCAACATAATAATAGCCAACATAAGTATAACAAACATACATATAACCAACCTAGGTATAGCTAACATAAGGATAGCCAACATAGGTATAGTCGAGATAAGTATAACCAATATAAGAATATCCAACATAGGTATAATTAACATAAGAATAACCAACATTACTTTGGCCAACCTAAGTATGGCCAACATAAGTTTAGCCAACCTAAGTATGGCCAACATAAGAATAACCAACATATATATAACCATAGCCAACATAGGTATAGCCAACCGAGGTATATTTAACATAATAATAACCAACCTAGGTTTAGCCAACCTAGGTATAACCAACATAAGAATAACCAACACTTGTATACCCAACATAAGGCTAGCCAACATGGGAATAACCAACATAACGTAAGTGTTAGTAAATAACCTTCTTATAACCTACATAACTTAGGGCAACCTACATCACCTATATAACTTAAGGTCAACCTACAATATAACCTAGGTAGTCTATGTTTACTTAGGTACCTATCTTAAGTTAGCCTAAATCAAGCAAGCTTTATATATTTTAACTAGGTTATTTAAGTAGGTTGAAAGAAAATGTTATGAATTTTTGTTGACATGTTATTTCACATAAAAGGAAGTGGTGTAATGGTTGAGGACTTGGCCCTTCAAAGTGGAGGTGAGGGGTTGAAGTCTTGAATCTTACAAGTTAGTTGGCAAACCAACCTAGGTTAAGCTTGTTAGGTTTCACTAGCCATGTTACGCCTCCTAGGAGGTTAGGTTTTAAACCTAGGCCGACAAGGCCTAGGTAACCTTAGTGCATAGGTATAGTTACTTAAGTACCTAGTGGATAAGTCTTTCGACCTAGCCTTGCCATTTGGTGACACCTCATTGGATGTCTAATTTTTTCACATGGTAACATATAATTGGATGCCTATGTTTGCCATGTGGCAACATATCAAATGAATGTCTACATATGCCACATGGCATCATCTCAATGGGAACAAACTTGCCGTATTTAAATTTATCATTTGATCCAATGGCATAAGAAGGTCCAATTTGGGCCGTTGGATGGTTTTCCATGATTGTGTTACATAGTATGATTAGGCGCATCCATTAAGGTTCCATTGGTCATTGCCATGCGATTGCAATCATTGACCAATTCCATTACATTAGGCCAAATGTCACAAAATTGGTCTAATCCTCTAAAAAATGAGTGGAATGCATATTGGCTAGGACCACATATTTTAATAGTGCCCCAAAGTAAAGCGTCAATTTAAAAGAAAAAAAAAACCATTGAATGTTATAAAGGCTAGTTCCTAAACACCTTAAAAAATCCTTGTATGTTGTTGCTATTAAAGTTTAAAGATGATTTGTAGAACTCTAGGTGGTGATCCTATAACACTTTAAATCATTTGAAATGAATAATAATAATAAAAAGTTATGAGGTTTGAAAGTAGGATGGGTCCAAAGAAATATAAAAAGGAAAAAAAATGTTTTGTAGGTTGTAAAATTTATTTCTTTTCTTGTTATTTTTTGATTACTCCTTTTCCTTTACATTTCAAAGATGATTTCTAAAGCTTGAGGTAGCATCCAATAAAATTTTCAATTACTCAAAATGAAACACATTTGATGAAAATATAAATAACTAATGAAATGTATTTTTTGTAAGTCATAAGTAATTCTATTATAATCATAACATAGTTAAATAATAGTAGTTTAGCAATGGTGCATTATTGGTTGTATTATTTGTATCAATGGGAATCATAATTAAAAATTAGTTACAAATATATTTTATAATGGGTGGTGGAAATGTGAACATGTGGCATGATCACATGTATATGTACATTGTACCTAGTTACAACATAATTATTGCTTTAGTGGCACATTTAAGATAATTCTAAAATAGTTGCCACATGTAACTACAATGCAACTCTTGAAAAAATCAAACATGGTTGATTTCATATGTATGTATGATGTGTATAAATTATTATATATAAGATCCATTTTCAATTCATTTGCAACTATTATACAACTAATTGATTTTTTGATGTGGCAATTTATTTAGTAATACATTATATTTATAGGGGGATAATTGCACTAGTTGTAATATGCAAGAGATAGTTGCACAATAATTGTATATGAATTGTTTTTTGATTTTTAGTTGTACAATATTGTGGTTTCGACATATGCAATTTTTTTATAATGGCCCAACCTCTATCATTCATCTTGCTTTGAACCATTTTGTTTTTTAGTTGGGGTCTATGGGGCTTGTGGTTCAACCTTGTAAGTGTTCAATTTGGTAACCTTTTGGTCGGCCTCTTGATTTTTTTCGTTTCGCCAATTTTCATTGTTCATTGAACAACATTAGGGTTTTAGGCATCCCATTTAGGTTTGTTTGTTTCTTTTCTTCCTTCTTACAAAATGCATTAAACGAAGATGTTTGCCATGTAGAGGTGCTTTTAAAGTTAAAGGATGTCCAAGTTGTTTTTAGGATCCTTTCTTGGTGTTTTGCCCAAAGACCTTCCTATTTATTTTTTTGTTGCCCTCCTATTAAACTTTTGACACCAACTTGCTTATTTTGATTTGACTTTCATGCATGTTTTTGGGAGATTTTTGGGCCCAAAGTCTTTGGATCGCCCAAAGGCCCCTTTAATGTGCCAATAAATTTTTCTCCCCACCTCTCATGGGGGATCAACCTCATTTTCCCAAAGCTTGTTGTGCCAATGACTTATTTGGGAGCTAAACACTTGTGGCACCTATCACTATTGCTAGATTCCTATCAAATCATTGCCCATTTTTATTGCAGGTCATAGGTGTTAATAGTTTATGTCCACTCCCCTTCTAGGCCCATTCAAGGTTTGTGCAAAAGATATATTTTTTTGATGTAGTGGCATGCGTTCTTCTTTTCATGCAGTTTTTTGATAGGGGATCAAATCGATTTAAGAGAGCATTTTAGAAAGATTGCACAACCATTTTTTCTCCCACATTATATCTGACATGACTTGTGATTCACATTGTACACACTTGAAGTCTTATGTGGGCATGGGGGTGGTTGCTTGGCTTTTTGTTCATGTAGTTGTTCCACCTTTTCATCTAGCGTTCAAGATTTTTTCCTTGGCATTGTGCACCAAATTGGGCCTCCCCCATCCTGTAGCTTTTGGGGTGATCCATTGCATTTGTGACTAGCCTTTAAAACATGTAGGGACCCACTTTTTTTGTTGTTCCCAAGGTGTGGAACGGACTCCATCCCATATTGTAGTTTGAAATGCCTTCGCCTGCATTGCAAAAAGCATGGGGTTCTATGTTTTGCATGAGCAAACCCATGTCCTTTTGTTGCCTTGACTTCAATCTTTTCATTGGTGGGTTGACATCATGTAATCAACTAATGGCATTCACACCTTGGTTGACATAGTCATCATCGATCCCACCCCAAGTAGATTTGGTTTCTTAAGTTGTTTCATCTCTAAGGTGGCCGTGACACTGGTGGCTCATGCAAAGGAAGGACTATACCATGATTGGTAGCCTATGGACGCATTCTTCCCCTTGCTATAGAGGTATTTGAATGCCTACACCAACAAGTTGATGACTTTTTCATTGATGTATTAGCATGGCATAGTCAGCTAAGGGCACTCCTACCCTTCTCTAGTGGTTCCATGTGCCATTTGTAGGCAAAGAGTTTAGGCCATTTCTATTTTGAGGCACACCAATCGTTGCTGGTGAGAGCTCTTCTAGGCTTCCTACTCTTTTAGGGTTCCCTTCCTTTCTCAATATGTCTCTTGTGGTTGGTGGGCCTCTGGAAACATAATTTATTCTTTTGCCCCTTTGTGACCCACTTTGGGATTTTACACTTCTGGCGAAGACTTGACTCGTCTTTCTTTGCGCTTCGGTTCCCCTTTTGCTGGGTGCTTTGTCTAATGAAGCTTTGCCAGAGTATCACCAAAGTGCTGTTGTGCAAGGATAAGAAACACTAGTGTGCAACATTCTGCTTTTTCAGTGCAAGGATAGTCAGCAACAGAGTGGCGGCAATTGGGGAATTGGTGTGTGCCACCAATAGGAGAAGTTGAATGAAAGGTCCCTCCACCTTAGTGGGAGGAGAGCAAAAAATGATAATGGTTACAGATGAATGTCTGCATACATCTTTCAAAGGTATGCAGTTTAGAACATGGGTTCTTGCAGGCGATGTCAAAATGAATTTAGACTAAAAGCTGACAGAAAAAAGGTCACTCTTGGCCCGGCTCCCTTGTCCTCATCACCACTGCAAAGTGGCTAGCTTACAAAAGGCAACCAACTGGTTTCAAAGTTGTCATGCACGTGAACTAACTACGTAATCAGCATATTCCACCAGATATTTGCACAGCTAACCTTCAGTTCTGTGAGGTGATTTGTTCTCCAAGTTATCAAGGACATGATCATGCCGAGATAATCTAACCTCGATTGGTTGGTGCATTGCATCTGACTGACAAGAGTTGAAAGTCCTACTAGGACCCAAGATGATGTTGTGCAAATGTAAGAGTACCCTAAAGTTGATGACAAAATCCAAAACAGTACTAACTGTATATGCTCTTTTTCTATTGCATTCTAGACAGATTATTGAGTAGCTAAATGAAGATGATGTACAAATGTAACAATACCTAAAATTGAAGACAAAAGCTTATAGTCCAATATGGTCTTCAATACCATTCTCTAGTTAGAGCATGTCCACCCACACCCTCAACTTGCGTCACACAATCAATACTTTTCACATCCAAAAAATATGAATCAAAATTTTCTCCCCATCCCCAGCCATAAACAAGAAAAAACTAGACAATATAAGTAAAGTTGCTTCTCAATTTTAAGTGTCACCACATGAGCCAATCATTATGGTTGGCTGATATGAATAATAGTCATTTTTCATTTGTTACTTTCTTCCAGGGCTCTTCCAATGCCCTAAAATATTTACATATATATTTTCAGGCCCAAAGCCATTTTTCCAGTGAATCTAGTGAATTTGATTGTTGTACTTCATTCAAAATTTTCACTTTAGGCCGTTCTACATCTTCCACTTGAGATGCTCTTAGATAATTTGGGCATACCTAAGGATCATGATATACATTTGTAAAACTACCTAAAATTGATGACAAGTTTCAAAATCTTATTAATCTAGTGTGATATTCAATAGTAGTTTTCAATAACTAGATTGGTGTTCATTCTCTTTTTTGTAGTAGAGAAAGTGCACTTATTCCACATTCTACCTCCTAGTGAGTCAATGGCACGAGTCCCTTAGGGACAAAGTAGGTGGTAGAATGTCATCCTAGGGGATGTACCCTGGCACAAAGGACACTAGATAGCTTACGTAGGAAAGGACTGAATCAGGCTGTGCCTTGTGACTGCCAATTCTGCCATTTTAAGACAGCCTGAAAACCTGACAAATCTGCAGGAAAGGTCCTCCTCGACATGTAGAGGATAGTTGAGACCCGAGTCAATGAAGGATGGCGAACACATTGATGGTGTGCCCTTTGGGATGACGTTTTTGGAGCCTAGTTTGGTGTGAGAGTCTACAGTTTTGCATGACAGGGGGACAACATTTTAGCACGAGCATGACAACCTGGAGACTCCTTGTAGCAGTGAGACTTGCTAATTGGAGCTTATTATGCTTCATTAATAAGTTGTTCGACCCATGTCAAATTTATGACTATTTAATCCTAAATCATGAATATTGAATGGAATTCTGAAATGTTACAAATGCCTTTCACCTTCGAAATTAGTCCTATAAAAGCTAAGGTTATGTTATAAGGAGCCAAAAGAAAAGGAAACTTTCATCTCAACTACTCTTAGCCATCTTGCAAACAAAAGGCCAATGGGATTTTGTTGTTTGTATGAATTAGATCATTGGTGCAGAGATTTTTATGCGGTGTAGCCACACTGGCAACCATCCACTGGAGGTCTAGCCAGATTTGGTGCTGTTTGGCAACCTGCAGGAGCAGGTGCTCTAAAACTGGCAAACCCAGTCCAAAAACCCTGATTGGGTGTACATTATGCAATCAAGAAAAAATGCATTTTTATTTCCTGGCAATGAAGAGAGTGCAATACCTTATTTATTTGTGAGGTAATTGCCATCACAAGTTGGGGGTTTCCATTTCTTAATCAGCAGCTGTTCGCAGTATCGTTCATACCGGTTATGTCGTTATCAGTACATTCTGTTTTACAAGTAATGGCTGAAAATCAACAGGTGAAACAATGTATACCTTTGAGTCTTCCTGTGGTACCTTTTTGTCGGTTGTAGCACTACACCCTCTGAGTGTGCAGTGCACAAGAACTCGTGCACCTTATGTGCAGCTGCAATGAACAATTTGTTTCTTTAAATCAGGCAGACACTTTCAGCTCAATATGCAAGGTTCAACCCAAGGCAGTGCATCCTTCCTCTCTGACATTATCTGTAGGGTTTTGCATGTTTGCATATGAGCCAAAATGACAGCAAGCAATGGATAATATTGATGTGCGGTGTTTTTCTTATTGTATTGCTGGATCTAGTACTGTTAATTGGACCTTCTTCTGGTAGGAGCAAAGCCCAAGGGATTCTAACATGCATTGATCGTGTTAGCTGATGTGCAACTAATTATATGCTAATCTATGCTTGTATTGGTCATAGAACTGACTGCCTCGTTCGCAAGATTATTTAGTTTTCTCACTCTCACAAAAGCCTCATCACTGGCTTATGTACGAGCTTCAGTAGTTTATCAACTGTTTTCGCCTTTGTTTTCATAAGAAGTCATAAGAATTCTCTCACACAGAAGAAGACGTGCAAATTTTCTCACAACACGACCCATATGAGCTCCTTTTTTTTTCTGTACATGGTACGGCTGCACAGTCTACACAGCTGCACTGGGTCAAGAGATATGTGTCACAAACACCCACCAAGTTGAGTTTGCTCGGGAACCACAGATGTGGGCATCAGTTGTTCCACAGAATGAAGTTGTACTCTTTGTGGAGCAGACCTTTCCAGCTCAGATCAAAAGCACTAGGCAGTTGTAAGTTGTAAATCTGTACTGAGCCATTGGGAACCAAACCCAAGGATCTCTGCTTTTCTCACAGTTTTGCTCATAGCATTGTGCAAAACTCATCATCATATGAAGCTAACATTTTGTCTGCATAGACAACACTAACAATGGGCCCCGGTGTGTATGGACTTGTAACCATGTAAACAATCACACAAGGCCTCTAAAAGGGCCCCAAAATAAAACCCAGGAAATGACTGCTTTTTGATTGGCCTGATCATAATGATTTACCCATGTGGTGACTTTTAAAGTGAATTCCTTACCCTCATTAATTTCTCCTTCCGACACTGGTTTATGTAATTTAGTTGAATTTCGAGTGGCAAAAAGCTTTTCAAAATTCAATGTCTCTCATATCTTCGGTCTAAAAATTTATGAAATCACCTCCATAAAATCCTACTCATTGAGGGCTTTCCAGAACTATCAAGAGTACATCATAATTTCCATTAAAAAATTATTTTTGATTTTATGAAAATTTTAATGAAAAAAATAATTCTATATCCAATCATTTTGTGCATTGTATGTCTAAACATTGCAAAACTATCTCAATACACCCTTACTCATTGAGAGCTTTTTGATAATACCAAGAGTACTACGAGAGAGATCAAGATTTGGGAGATCTTACCTTAACAAACAAAACATCCAAAACGAATAAACAAACTACCTTGCTCAATAGATAGATTTCATGTTTATAAGTACAATTGAAGAAACAATTAGCACTCTATGTCAGATGTAGTAAACACTAGTAAAGGCCTAAATAAGGGGTGTGGGTGGAGATGCTCTGCATCTTGGAATATATGCATGGGTAATATGTCTGTTTTTTAATTTTTAAAACTGTTCTTTTATGTTAAATGGCAAAAATGAAGTGTTTTTTTGGTTATCAAATTACCATCTTTGAAAAAGAATTCTCAGATTTCATATTAATTTCCAGTAGGTAGCCAAAAATATAAAAGGATGTTAAAATTCTTTTGGCTCAATTGTCTGATGGATCATGGCCAGTTCAGCTACATCACAAAATTGAATAGAAAAAACCACTAGGTAGTAGAACAGTAGTGGTAGATTAACACTGGCAATGTTGCTTCTTCAAGTGGGTTGCTGGTGCTGGTGGTGAATGAGTAAACAAGAGTCAGGAACAGAGTGAGAGTGTCTTTCACCCTTTTGTTCTTGGGTCTCTCTTTTGGCCTTGTAGCTTGTAACTTTTGAGTATCCCCAAACCAACTGGAGCATTTGGGCTTGTCTGTCTATTCTTTGCTCTGCCACTTTCAACAGCAATTGTAGGCTCAAAACCCATGAATTTGAGAAGATGAACTTGGCAGTGTACCCTAACACAAACAGAATTTTTTTGGGAACAAAGTGAAATCTAAGCACCCTAGCCATCTTGCCCGAACTGAGCCAACAGCGCATCATGAGAGATGGATGGTGGGTGGACGGAAAACATTTTTTTCATTTGGTTCCAGTTCCCTAGCTAACCATGGTGAGTAGCTCAGTTTCTGTTTTTCAGTTTTTAGTACCTACCTATTAACAACCCACTAGCCTTTACGCAAGTACGCACCATTTGCATGCATTTACTTACTTAGTAGTCACCTATTGACCTGCATGCATGCGTACTTACAAGACCTATGCTTAACGGGATAGATTACCACGGTGAAACCGGATGTCAACTCAGTTGGGTTTCATCTAGACCTGAATCATTCGAGGCTTCCAATGGACGGTGTGCCGGTGGCTATAGTAGGTTCACTCTGCCCAGAATTTCTTTGGTTAACACAATCTGTCAGATTCAGCTTACATCCTTTCAGTTGGTCCAAAATGGCCTGTACACTGTACTTTGGATGTAGTACACTTTGTTTGGAGTTTGGACCTGCAGTTTTCCACTAGATAGATACACGTGATCTTCACAAGAACCCATATTAGAAAATGGCTGCTTTTGATTGCCCCAGTTGTTAGTGTTTAAGTAGTCGCTCATCTTATACTATTGTTCAATTTTGCATTTGCTTATGAGTAGCAGTGAAAAGAACAATTAACACTTACTTAGCATAGCTCATGCCATTGACCCAAGTGTGAACTGGTTCCCAGTTATTATTCTATTTTTCAAAATAATTTTGTAATTTAATTGAGTTTTCAACAAAAAAATTTACTCAAAATTCAATATCTCTCACACCTTAAGTCTAAAAAATTTCCAAATCACTTTCATTAAATTCTACTTGTTGAGGGTTTTCCAACAATATCAAGAGTGTGACCAAGTTCCTTTGTCAATTTTTATTTTTATTTAAATGAATTTTCAGTAAGCATTTTATTCAATGTTCTATAACTTCTTCACAATAGGTCAAAACATTACGAAACCAACTCAATGAATGCACCCTACTCATCGACCAACTTTCAAATGTTAACAAGATCCAAATTATTGTCTCTAAATTTTGGATGCCTGGGATATGTCATTGTGACGAAACAAACAAAACAAACAAACTACATTCCTTCATAGATAGATTGTGGGTCAGACTTGGGAAACAATTAACGCACAATTCCGTTTAGATACGATAACCCAAATACTGGGCCTGCCTGCACCTGCTCTTACATCATCGAGTCGGGATTAACCAGTAAAGGCTCTAACAGTGTACCAGCTTGGTGCGTACAAAATCCCCATGTCTGACAAATTGCATGCAATTTAGTAGACAAATTGTTGCAGTTCTTAGTAGTTGCAAAAATAAACATACGGTAGCCTAATATCTTGGCAGCTTTGACACTATTTATATTATTTGTAGAAATGTTGAAATTTTCAAAATTTTTTTTTTTTTTAAGAGTATGAAAATTTGAAATTAGAGAATCTTTTGCATTGTTCAGGATTATAATATTTTTTGAGATGAAAATCTTCAAAAAATTATTTTTAATTATTCAACAGACAGATGCATCAAAGCTGCTCTTGTACTATGGTAGTTAGTTGCTGCAGAACAGGGGGTCCAACGGCCCTGTTCCATTGAAATTTAATAAAAATTCAAATTTTGGGGTTTGGTTTCACTGAAGGTTTGTTTTGTTCATTCTACTTTTTTCAGACTGTCACAGAAGACAAGAAGACACAGTTCTGATATATACCCATGGTCTTGAAAGAATGCAAAATAGCCAAATAAGTGCCTACACAACCACGAGTTCTTTATTGGTTCTTTCTTTCACAAAAACCGTCAGTTCTTTTGAGGTTTCTGAAATGACCAGAACCTGCAATTCTTTGATTCTGACTTTTGTTTCAAAAATTTATTTTTCCCCCAAAAACCCAGAACCAGTAGTTCTCCAATTCTAAAATATTAAAAAAAACAGGAACTGGCAGTTATTAACAAAATCAAATACCCACACAACACTGGTTGTTCGGTGGTTTTTTGGATCAAATTGACAATCGCAGTGGGTGGGCTCAGCTCCACCTTTTCACACATTTGAGATATCATAAGCTTCAACAGACTCTTTTGAAGAATTTAGAGAGGATTCTTTGCAGTTGTGTTAAGTGCTTAGATCTGACCTGTTTTGGCTAATCTTGGTTGCATTCAGCTCGTGTAAGGAGTTGGCAAATAATATGTGTGCTTGGGTCTGGCACTTTCGAGACGGTGAATTCTTGACAAGTTTGGTATGGATGTCATGATACCCATAATGCAATACACAAAGAAAATTGGTCTTCAATGGAGGATTTTTCTACCTGGAGAGTTCAGTTGGAGGCTTTGCCTGATAGTTGAGTTTCTTCAGTCCACTCCAAAGTGGTCCATAATAAACAGAGATCATCAGCTCAGAACATGTTCGCAAAACCTGTGTCTCAATTTGCCAAGCAAACTATCTGCTGCATGTAACATAAGATGCAGAAATTGAAACAGTTCACATCAATTAACATTAATGAACTAGTGACCGCAGAATACAAGGTACTCTTTTCTGTATGGAAACTAAAAATGACACATTTTGAGAACAATTTCCCATGACAAACGGCTTTCAAGGAAATATATACCTGGCCCTGTTCACCCTAGATGTGCCCCCCAAGACTAAACCAGGTATTTCTGAGCTGATTTCGTAAGGACTCAAAACACAATCTGTATTGCACCTCCAACAACAATTTCAATCCTCCGTCCAGTGTTCTATTGCTACAAAGAACATGGCAAGCACCATAGTCAGACCACTAACTGCAGTACTAATGGCATACCATACAGCAGCAGCCAGAGACATTTTTGCATTCCTGCACTGGAGGTGAACATGGCTGGCAATGGGCCAGCTGCATGTGGAACCTGTGATGAAATGGCAGCATCCATCCCACTGTCATTCCAGCCACAACAGCTGCAGTTACAGAAGTAACAAGTGGTGCCACTGCCAAAACTGACTTCATTCTACCACCAAGCATGTAATCCATGTGCTTATCAGGGATCCATTTCCACTAGGGATCACCACTTGAGCATGCATTTCTACCACTGTCCACCACTGGCATTGCTTTTCTGAAGCTTGTGGGAAAAGGAAGCGGACAGGTTAAGGGCTCTGCAGGAGGCCAATATTCTTCTTCTCCAAAGGCATTTGCTTTGCAGTTGATCTTTGGTCCACTTGATCCTTTTCAGCATCTCTGTGCAGCTGCTTCAAACCAAGGGACAAGCTCTTCTGGTACAGATGGGACTGTGTGCAATCATATCAATAACCAGAAGGTTTATCATTGCCACCACCAGCCTGCCCAGGCCTGGACGCCTTCTGCAGTGTCCAATTGTGCTTCTCTGACATACTTTTTTCTGCAAATAACAATAAATTTCCCAGAATGGGCAGATCGTTTTCACATCAGTAGATGAAAATCTGCAGCTGATCACAACTATCATGAAGACCATGAGATTGATGAAGACCATGAGATTGATCATTCTAGATCAACTTCAAAAATGATAAGGTAATATGCAGGATCTGTGTGTGTGAGAGAGAGAACCTTTGAAGATAAAAGTGGCCTCATACCCACAGACTCAGTAAGGAGAGAAGAGGGGCTAAAGAGAGGCATTGATAGAAGGAAGGGCACAGGTGAGGTGGCTCTATCTTTTGCAGAGCTCATGGCAGTCTTGGACAAAAGCATTGGTTCTTGGGTGTCAACCCTTAGCCTCGGCAATAGATGGGAGTACTAAACATTGTAGGATAGGACTTCGCATCTTTCCAGAGTAGCCTCCAGACTGATGCAAGATACTTGACGTACCTGCTGGTCCACATTTCCATCATTTGGCATGTTGTTCAAGAGCACAAGCCAAATTTGAACTTCAACAGCCAACCCCTTTTAAGACACTGTGAAAGTTCCGATTACATATCAAGGGTCCTGTAAGAACTCAGGGTTCCCCAAGTCCAAGCTGATTGACTTCATTTCATGACCTTATTTTCAAAACCTACCTATTTAAAATCAGTACTCTAACGTCTTGTTTTAACCAGTTTGGGATTGTGAAAAAGCTTGATGAAGTTGCACAGAAATCTCCACAACAACAATTAAAGGTAACATGACAATGAGTGCAGTCATAACCTCGTGAGAGTTGCTCACAAAGTGACAGACCATCACCTTCATCACAAATGGCAGTGACAAGCTGCCATGACTACCCACTGAGTTCATCAGCTCCAACAGTGGGTGTAGATAAGCATATAATAATCTGCCCAAAAACTTGAGCAAACAATTATACACAATCTGCGTCCTGAGTTTCTGTTGCCTTTCCAGAAGCAATGGGAAGACTCAGACGTGATGTTGGCTAGCACTCAACAGACATTGCTAATAAAAACATCAATAGTGTCCTCATTCAAGCTGCAACAAGCTTCTGAAGGAAAGAGCTTTTATTTCATTTTAGCATGTGCCTGTATATGCAAGCATCTATGCCTAAAAGACATAGAGGCCTATAGAGAGGGTAGTGGTTGGGGCCTCCTGCACCCTGAACATTGTGAAAAAGAGCAACCCTTTCTTTTCCTGTGCTGTACAGTTGTTTATCTTGTCTCTTCTCTTAGTAAGGGATCGCCAAAAGTGTGACCAATGTCACCTTATGTGCCATAGTCTAGTGGCCTTAGAACCCATGCACAACAGGCCAGCACAACCCTTGAGGCAAATTGGTACGGGGAGGATGGAGGAAGTCAGGTTAAAGGGTAATTGCTAATTGCCTTAGCATTGTTCCAAGAGAGACCCTGAATTTAGAGCAGAGGGTTCAATACAGTGGTGAACATGTTCAGGAGAAACTATAGTTGCAAGAATTTGGTTGGCATTTAACCAGTAGCAATATAGTGTGCAGTTAGTGAAGAAGGAGAAAGATGAGAGAAAGAGAGGAAAGACTTTATGAAAAGACTTACTTCTAAGTTTGCCCTTTTCACTTTCACAATTCATTTTTCTGTGGTGGCAAACACATCTTCACTCCTTTGACCTCCATAGGTGATACATGTCAATGCCCACATGCCCGCATTGCTTGGACATTATGAACTTGAAGGCTGCAAGTTCCTGCCTCTCCGCAAATCTGCAAAAAAAACCAGATGTAGTTTTAGAATCTGCAAAATTGTCAGCAATTTCTGGGGGTGTGCTTTGCTACATTGCCAGATGTAAAACATGAAGGCTAGATCATTCAAACCATATGTCTCTAGATTGTGTCTCCTTCACTGTTTGGCTGTTGCAAAACTCCACCAGGTTTTTGGTCACAGAATGGCAGAAAGACAAGCCATAAAGATCATCAATTGGCAGACTCTGCGTCCACCCCATTGTCCAACAGCTCATGCATGACCATACTTAATTCTCAATGGCAAAGGTGTTGGAGGCAATGATCAGTGCATGTCATGCTGTAGTGCAACCCTACACACATTTCTGCTTCATTAAACGAAGATTTCCCAGTGGAATAAATAGGCTTACTAATGAAACCATTAAATTTTGCTCATTCTTCACATATCTCTGAACGTGGCAGCATATTACAAAAGGCCACAGCAATATTTCAGTGCGGGCGTGCAGGTATTCTCGATATCATGGTCACTGATGCTACATGAATCTTGCAGACCTACCTTTCTGTCCCTAAACAGAAAGTACCTTGTATTGTCTCTGTTGTATTGTTCTGTTTCCTTGGCATTCTGCCGTCTCTCTCTCTTGTATTGTTGTGTTCCGTGACATTCTGCTGTCTCTCTTGTATTGTTCTGCTTCCTTTCCATTCTGCTGTCTATTGTATTGTTCTGTTTACATACTGCTATCTCTCTTGTATCGTTCTGCTTCCTTTACATTCTGCTGTCTCTTGTATTGTTCTGTTTACATACTGCTATCTCTCTTGTAATTGTTATATTCCTTGACATTAATCTGCTGTCTCTAACGAGACACAAAAATCCTGGGAATTTGGCCGTGCATCTAGACTCCAACTAGTAAAGAGCTGACGGCATCTAAAACTCGTGCATCGAGGGTGCAAGATCATAACAAAAAGCAATTTCTACCGGTGAGTCAGGTGCCCTAACAAGTGGAGCTGAAGGAAAACAAACAAAGCCACTCACTATATCGTAAGCCGCTCGCTGCACCGTGTCGGACAGGGTCGTCACATAGAGATCATTCAACAGCAAGATCGGCCATATCGTGCTCCATTTCATCAGGAAAAAAAAAAGGTTTGGCTGTCGCGTCTTTTCGGCAGCCAGCGATACGCATGCTATATCAACCGAAGACGCGCTTCAGCTTCCAAAAGCTCCGTAGAGCAGAGCGTAGGAACCCTTCCCCGCACACACATTTCTCGACTGCACATGTAAGAAGAGAATGGCCAATGGCAGCCCCCATTTTGAGCCTCTATCAAAATTTAGCACATTCAATGTGTAGTGTTAATTTCTTTCATATCCTCAATAGCGTTTTCTTTTTTTTTTCCTTCCAAATTTTCGTCATTTGATGAAAAAAAAATTTCAAAATTTAAAAAATTTCTCCAATATTCCTCTTTTTATTCCAATTTTTATTCCAAAAATCTATAAATTTTTCTTAAAAATTGCCTTGTTTCTTCACATTGTAGAAGCAAAGTAGCCAGGATATAAAAGGATTTTAATAAATTTCTCCTTTCATAACTGATCTATAGCCAAATGTGGCTAAATCTCATTCTGGACGATCACCAGTGTGACAACATCAGAAAATTGAAATTGAAATTAAATAAAAAATAAAAAATAAAAAATAATTTAAAAGAAAATAAATAAAAACAAGGCTGATTCTCACCCATAAATTGGCAAAAATGGGACTAATTAAGTGAGACCGTTTTGATCTTACCATCTCGGCCAATCATTATGATTAGCCAATTGAGAAAACTTGGCATTTTTGTTTTACTATTTTATATAATTTTGATTGTAATTTCTTCATCCCCAAAAATGGAAAGGCCATTGTGATGATGATGATGAGTAGTACTCCTAATATCAATGCTTTTTTGGGAATTTTTTTATGCAGCCAATGTGGCGATTGGAAGAAATATAAAAATGTGGGAATAGTCCCTAGCCAAATTTGAAAATTTGGCTATAATTTAGCCAAATATGGTTACAAACCAGATATGAAGCACATAACTTTAATCCTCTTTGTATATTTCTGGCTACTTATTGGAAGAAAACACATGTAATTTATTTTGGGACTTCTGGTGACTCAAAGCTTCCAAATTGACTTCATTTTCTAAAATTTCATTTTTTGGCCTTTCGACTCCTCTAGCCCTAGTAGTCAAGATGTTGTGAACTTAAAACCCAACTTGGGTAGCCCTTGAGGTGCTTTCACATGTGTTAAGAGGTCTAGTGTTAAGTACCCAAACATCAAGTTAACATTTCCTAATGGACACATGTTCTTACTATGCTTAAAATTGGCAACCATATTGCTATGCAACATTTTGCGTGCCTACTCACACATGGGATGTTAACATGGTAGTAATGACTACTTCTATGCTAACAACCTAACATCTTTTGATCATCATTCACATTGTGATGATGGTTTTTGCAAGATGTGTAGTAGGAGTAATAATACCAACTCTATTTCTTATGACTCTATATTGCCAATGTATTATTAAAAACTAAAAGTGTTAAAATCATGATTTAAAAAAAAATTCAATGGTCAAATTTGATAAAAATTTAACAAAAATCAACATATTTTTTATACATACTTCAAATAAGTAGCAAAAAATGTGTTTAAAATAGTTACTTTCATATTTAACTATATTGTCCTATGAATCATTGCCACTTTTGTTATAAAACAAAATTGCTCAAAAAATACGCATTATGCATTATCATATTTTTTCTTTTGAAAATGTTAACATTCTCCTTAGCTTTCTAGCATAGTTAGCGATAAGCTTTTGCTTTTGTGTTTGTAATCGCATTGTTATCATTGGCTTTTCATTTTCATCATCAACACAAATAAGTTTTCATTTGTTTTAGTTTTTTTCATGTGCTTTTAGTTATATTCTAATGTTTTACCTTTTTTATCTTTCGATCTTCTTTGCTTTCATTTTTCATAGGTGAAGTGTTCCCAATCTCCTCTACTTTCCCTCTTTTGGTTGTGCCTTGGCGCTATTATTTTCACTTGAAAAAGCTTTGATCTATTGTTTTCTTCTTTCATAGTCAAAGTCAAATTGGTTTATTCTTTCATGAATGTTTTTTAAAAAAAATGATCATATGGAATTCTAATTCAATAGATTTTTGTTCCTAATATGTTTAAGGTGATAGGAATAGACGGAATGATTTAGGACTTGGAAGTGGAAAAGGATTATTTTTCCTAACTCAATTTTTAACTTGCAATACCAAGGAAACAATTACACTCTTCAGTAAATGTTGCTAATTTATGTGTATACAAAACTAAATAGGAACAACAATTTGTGATATTGAAAATTTGGACTTGAAATATGTATCATATGTTCAATTTAATCTTTTATTGTCAATATGCATTAACAATCTTCAAATGAATTATACAAATTATTATTGTCAAGTTTTTTGGTTAAATCCATTTGCTAAAGGTGTACAATTTTCTCGGTTGCATAGATGCATTTTCTAAATATGGCACATTTACCATTGGCTATGGGACCCTTGGGGAGACAAGTGTTGTTGGGTGCACCCCTTCTACATATGTCAAGAATATTTGCACCTTCTCACAAGTCTACAAGAAATTCCAACAATTATTATGGAAGTAAAGAATGAAATCATTTCAAAATGGTATTATCAAGTTGCATAAGAACCATTTCACACCACACATGTCAAGCCCCACTAAAGTCCTTGCACCATTAAGGAAGTGTGTGATCAAATCAAAATTGTCTTTATCAGTAAAAGCTCATACAATATTACCACATTGTCCAATTTTGCTCCAATTGACTTGACTGTGTAGGAAGCCAAATCTCCATGTGGAATATGCAAAAAGAATGTGGAATTGCTTACAATTGAGGTTAGTATGGTGGCAATATACATTTTTCTGTATATTTTGTTATGTTGTAAATTGTGCCAAGGTCATAAATTAGAAATCCACTTGTGTTTCAAAAGAAATCAATAGATTACCAATGTGTAATATTTAGGTTTGAGTTCAACACTGGTTGAACAAAAAAATTGTTTATTTTGTAGCCATGTGGACATTTTGGAATTTGCATCAAGTGTGTGGATGCCATCTACTTATCTCCAACTTGTTTCTAGGTAATTACAAACACAAGAATCCCATTAGTCCCTTTGGTTCCTGAACCCGATGAAACCCATAGGTCTTGATCAAGCCTTTAATTCTATCATTGTTTATAAAATGGAGTGCAACCAAAAGAAGCTAAACAAAAAAAACCCATCTAAAGTGCATCAAATGTGGATATTGACAACTCGATAGAATTCTATTTCATTTCTAGTGAAAAAATTTTTTAATGAAGAAGTGAATTTGTTGAAATTTGCCAATTTTCGTGAAAGCCTACCAAAGCCAAAATATGCCATGGCAATTATTTCATTTGTGAATGATTTGAAGGCGTTAATTGATTTCACCTTGTCTTTTGATGAAAAAGTTGATCACCATCTTTCAATTTCATAAAAAGTTAACCTTTATGAGCAAATTGTTGAGGACCCTAATTCTAGCCTTGTTCTTAGTTTTTGCAAAATGCATAGTGAGAGGCAAGCTATCGCATGAGCTTAAAGCTTGAGCCTAAAGCTTAAAATTGGAACTTGGGATGATAAAATATTTTTTCCCCTATACAAATGCAAGTAAAACCCAAGAATTTAACTGCAAAATGAATGTTGTACTAATAAACTTAGAAGCATGGGAATGAATGTAAACATTCATCCTCATTATGGATGAATTATATTTTTCATTCATCTAATGTATGGATGAAAAAAATCATTTACATGTTTTTAATAAATAAAACTTTCATCATAATTATGGATGAATGTTTTATTTTAATATTAAACTTTTGTGGATATATTTTTTCCCATAATTTTAATTAATTATAGTTTCATGAAGCACAATTTAATTTTATATGATATAACATTTGTTGAGTAATATAATGTAAATTCCATTATAAATGTGTTTCATGGTTATATTTGAAAATCATTATTTTCAAAATGTTTTAACTATATTATTATTATTATGTTAACATCCACCCCATGGTCGTTGTTGTTTTAAATTTTTTAAATTTAAATAAAGGTTTTTTTTGTTTTTTTAAAACTTTTTTGGGGGGACAAACTGGCCCAATGTCATTGACGACATTGGGTTTTCCTCCCTTCTTTTAAAGGTGCCATAATTTTTTTCAAACATGTTTATAAATGTCATTGGCAACAATGAGGGTTTTTTTTTTTTTCATTTTTTTTTCATTTTTTATTGAAGGTGCCATGATTTTCTTCAAATTTAACCAATGTTGTTGACAATAATGGGTTTTGAATGTTTTAAATATTTTAAAACTACTTAATGTCATTGGTGATATGAACTTTTGAAATAAACAAAAATTCAATTTTAGGCACCTTAATTAGCTTTCTTCAAACAACCTATTATCATATATGACAATGGTGTTTTTTTTAATAATTAGTTATTTTCAAGGCTACCTAGTTTTATATGAAGTAAATATATAATGTTGTCAATGATAATTGGATAGGGGGGGGGGGGAGGAGGGGGGGTGATATTCATTCCACAACATTTTTTTTTAATTGCTTAACATTGTTCATGATTTCTTAAACAAAATTTTAAAAACTATTTTGGTCCCATCATCATATTTTCCACTACTATCAGAATTTCATTATCCATCATTATTAAATGACATTCAAGTTTGAAATATTTATATTTGGACAACAAATGAAGATGGATATAAATATTTTTAAATTTATGGATCTCCTAATCATGGGTGAATTTCATCCAATAATTTATTTATTTAATCCAAACCATAAATGAAATTATCCCTATGAAATCACTCGTCTATGGACCTATTCATCCATGTAAGTGGATTAAATCACATTAAGCTATAAGTTCCAAGCTCAAAGCTCCAAGCTTAGGTTTTAAATTCATGCACAAGTCATCTTTTACATAGTGGTACGACTTGTGAGGACAATGTACTGTTTTAGAAATTAACAACAAAGAAAAATAAAGTTACAATCACTATTAAAGGATTAAAAAGAGTCGTTAGAGGGAATGGGCTGATTGAAAATGCACTTGTAGCATGTATAAGAAAAGTCAATAAGGGAAAGGGAGTAACTCCAAAAGCAACCACGTGTTTAACCAAAAAAAGGTCAAAACGGAGCAAGTAAGGACGTTATGAAATTATTAGTTGGTCGTCTAGCCAAAAGTGTAGATAATTGTTGTAAATGTGCAAAGAAATGAAGTTTTTTGTTTTGCATTAAAAATAAGTAGCTTTAAAATTATACAATATAGATGTGTATTTCTCTTGGGAGGTTGAAAAAGATTTTATAATGTGGGTTCTTCATTACATGATTCCAATTTTATAATACACAAATTTTGTATCATGTGTATTACTTTCTAGATTACTTGCCCAAGTATTGAATGTGTTAAATTATGTCAATATCCTAGAAGGACTCATGGTTTATCATTGTTGGAAGCTTGTTAATTTTGTTACTTGTATAATCTACTTGAACTCTATTGCTTTTATACCAATGATAATTCCTCCTATACAAATGTTGAATTGCCAACCTAATAACCCTAAGTAGTTTTGGTTTAGTCTTATAATGTTTGTTGAATTTTTTTTTGTGCTTAAATTCTTTGACAAATTTTATTTTGTCCTTGAATTGCATCATGCCTTGTATGTAGTTTTGCTCATGTTATATATAAGCTTGAAAACCATGGACCTTTGACATTAATACACATATATTATACATTGGACCTAAATGCTTAATTATGGTTTGCAAAAATGTTGAATTTTGATGTTGTGATCATCTTTACACAAAGTAGAATTCACTAGACATGGTCATATGTTATGAAAACTTTATCAAGAGACATCATTTTTCAAATTGGTACCCAAAAAGAAAGTTCAATGTACTAATTTGTAGAACTCTAGAATTCTTGTGTTGTTATGATTTGATTTAGCAAATAGTGAACTTACAAGTATGTGTTGGAATTTGAAGAGTTTGTGTACAAAGATGAGAGATGTGTTTGTTCTTGGAATTTGTACATAGTTATGTATGGAATCCACTTCATTTTTTCAATTTGCATGTAGTTTGTAAAATAGTGAAACTTGATATTGTGATTTTATTTCTCTGAAAGCATATTTTGGACTAAGTTATGTGTTATGATGAATTTATGCATGAAGATGGCACTTGATCTATCAAATTCAGCCCCAAAAAATCAAATGTAGATGCAAACTAGTTGAATCATTGTACTATTTACAAAACATTCAAATTTTAAATCCTTTGAACTTAACATCAAAGCAAATTATGGAGTTTATTATGTGTATTCTTTTTTACAAACTTGATTTGTCAACATGTAGGTACACCCAAAAAGAAAGAAATATACACGTACACAAATTGCTATACAATCTATTATATAAATACAACATGGTGTGTGTGTGTGTGTGTGTGTGTGTGTCCGTCTTTTACTTATCTTTTCATTTACTTCACATGTTTTGGGGACGGTTAGAACATACCTTTTCGTTTCAGGTCTCAAGTTTTGAAACCCATACCTTTTCGTTTCATGTCTCAAGAAATGAGGGGTCTGTCTGTTTAGGGACATGGGGCAGGGCGGCCAGGGCAGGGCAGGGGCAGGGGCAGGGCAGGGCAAGGCAGGGAGGGCAGGGCAGGGCCCTACTTGAAAAAAAATGAGGTGTGTCTTCTTTCTCCAAACTTCAAACTTGCATCCAAATAAAAATATATATAAAAATAAAAATAGAAAATACATAAAAATAAAAATAAAAAAGTTAAAAGTTTCTAAAACATGAACCAAAGTGGCCGAAGGCCACGGGCACCCACTAGTATTTATTATAGTTTGTGAAATGTTAAAGATAATAATATCCTACTTCTTTTCACATTCAAGCAAAAATTTAAATTTCTTGAAAAAAAAATGTTTGTGATGTTTATTTTGGTACAACGCACCATGCTTTTCACCTTGGTCTCAATTTTTTCTTGCCATTGTAGAATGAAGGTTTAATGATTGCAAACACATAGTAGAGGTAGAAAGGATGTAACTAGGTAGTACAGGTGGAGAAAATGCAAATTGAGATATAGATCATGCAAATTAGTAATAAAGGGGAAAAAATGTAATTTGATTGTACAAGTAGCAAACATGGTCCTAGATACAAGAGGTTAAAAGAGTGAATGAAAAAAAAAAAACAATTTGAAATGGTACGGACAATGTAAAATGTTATGGGCTACCTCATATTATTTCAATTCCTAATGGGCACATACCTCTTAGTGGTGAATAGGTAGTGTTTGGATTGACACATATTTCTTGGTGGGATAATAGGTTTATATGTCATTAAATTGAAATTTTTTTAGTATGGTTTAGATGGTGAATAGCTTAAATATAACTTCACATAAGAACTATGAAGTATGATTTGAACATTTCATGTGTCAAAATTTTCAAAATAAACCAACATAAATTTGTCGCACTTTATTTCTATTGTTCAAATTTTCACAAAAGAAATCATATGTTGTTAATGTTCATTGAAGAATTCATCCATTTTCATTTTGCATCCATAAATTTCTTTCAACCATGAACACATGGCAAAATATTCCTCCACATCCCCAAATATTCTATTTTACGTGTCAAATAATATTCCCAAAATATTATTTTGACATCAACAAAATATTCCAAAAAAGATTTGTTTATGCTCACATGTTCACCAAATAACATCCTTGCCATTATTTAATGCCACTACTGTTTTAGTAAGGAGATCTTGTGTTGAAAGTAGAGAAATAAAGTGGGAGGGAGAAGGAGGTTTTATCACTTGTACTTTTAGATTATTGAATATATGAATTACGAGTGCAATATGTGATTGGAACAATGTCACAACAAGACTCACATCTATAGAGAAAGAACTTGAAAAACAATTTCCTAGTTTTCAACTATTTTAACATTAATTTTTTTAAATCCAAGATTAAATTAAATGTACACGTCATGTACATTTTATACTAATTTTTTACAAACAAAAAATTTATTTTATGTATAATCATGCCATAAAAACATTTTTGACAAAAAATGTGACCATAAAAAAATTGATTATTTCTAATTTCGTTTCATCCATGCAAATTGGACAACTTAGTTTTAATTTATTTTATAGATTCAATATCCATGCTTTTATTTTCATTTCTAGTTCAACATTGGATAATCTTGTGAAAATTCAACAATCTTTTGAACTTCACATCATGTGCCATAAACATTTGTAAACAAAATTCAATTGTAGAATAAGAAAACAATGAACAAAAATTCATCTTGCATATTTTTTGCAATCAAAAGACAAATTTCTCCAACAATGTCATTGGTCTATCCATCTTCCCCATAATTCTTCTACAAGCTTCCAATCACACCAAAAAAGACTACAAACCTTTAATATTAGAAGTAAAGAAAATCAAAACTATAACTATGACAACCCATCCAATGAAAATCAAAACCAAGAATACAAAAGGAAAAATACCTTTTCTAACCATTGTATGTTCCTTTACAAAACTTTCAAGTTGCCAATATGTTGGATGAAATGACTTATATTTTTGCAATCAAGAAAACTCATGAATAACAATTAGGGTTAGAAGAAGGCTTGAAGCAAGATTGTGATTTTTCAGAGATAGAGCAAGAACTTGCATCACACAAAGCTTTGCTTTAGACATCCAACAAACTCACCACAACTTCTATCACATGTCATTACATTCTCTTCTTCTTGTGTTGTTGTTGTTGTTGTGAGGATTCATCTTCCTCATGTTCCTTCTTATTGTGCAACAATGATGACTTGCCCAATAATGACAAAGGCAATGGCATGTGGGAGATCATAGAAGAAGAGTTGATGATGATAACACCTTTTTGATGTCTTTTTTCGTCATCTTTATTGAACATTTCACAATCCTTGTGCCTTCTTCATCACAATCCATTTAAAAACCGAAAAACAAACACAAAAAAAACTTGAAAATAGACATGTAGAGAAATTGAAGAAAGAGAGATGGTCATAATCAAAGGTCATTTTTTCTTCTTGCAATAGGTGGACCGAAAAATAACATTTTGTCCTTCTTCTCAATTTGTTTTGCTTGCAAACAAAAATCATTACAACTATTTTAAGCATTTATTTTTGACTATAATTGTTTTAAAAAATTGTTGAAGAATGACCATTTGCAAAATTACAAATTTTGAAATTATATATATATATATAAAGAGCCTATGAAAAATTATAAAAAACCACCCATATACTAGCTCTTCAAAAAATTTCGTCACATGAATTTGAATTTATTTATTTTTAATAGCAAAATTAATCAAATTTACACTAGAAAAACACAATTTTCCCATATATTTTTTGTGGAGAAAACGACAAAAAAAAATATTGAGAAAAGAAACTTCTCAGGTCCGTTCATTAGGTTTGGAATTTATTTTTCACAAAAAATGAAAAGATTTCCATAGACTCAGGTTCGTCCATTAGGTTTGGAGTTGTCATCGGTTCTCTGATTGGTAGGAAAAGACTGAACACTTTTACCCTAGTAACGATCGGGTAAAGCAGAGGGCGCCACGTATACTGGTTTTATTATAGATGAATTTCATTTGCTTTCTGTAAGACAGGACACGTGGACACTGTAGGGAGAAAGTAGGCGATTCATCCCTACAGAGATGTTAGTAGGTACCTCCCACGTAGGTACCTACTTAGTCTTTCCACCTCACAATTTTGCAGCCGTTCCTTTTGTAGCCAAATAAAGAAAGACACCCTAAAACATCGTGACCGCCCGAATTTGACAATCCGATCAATCAACGGTCAAGAAAAGAAGACGAATTCATGGTGGTTATTTAATAAAGCTCGGGCTTCGAAATTCGGATCTGACGTCATCCCGCGAGTCACGGAAAAGATTGCCGTCGGATGGGATCTTGGCCGCTTAATGATCAGGAGATGATCAACGGTGTAGATGAAAAGAGCGTTTTGTTGTCCCGGGGTTGTCTCGATTTGCAGGGGGGACAGGACGAGACGCCCGGATTAGATCTTGACCACTCAAATTTAGCTATTTAGTAAATCGACGGCTTATATACGCTGTAATTTGCGAGCAGGTCGGGTTGATTGGCCGGCCGCTGAGCTTCACAGTCCCCTTCTTCGCAGTCCTTGGCAGTGCTCTCTCCCACGGAACCCTCGCACGCACGCACCAAGCGAGAAGGTGGAGGAGGAGGAGGAGTTCAGACACGAGCTTCATCCTGTGATCGCAACGACACTCAGGAGCAGTGCACACGAGCTCACAACAGCTGCAGTAGAAAAATGAAGCCTTGATGCGTTTTCACAGAAGCCAAAAAAAATGGGGCAACAACTATCGTCAGTTCTCTAGCAGTCTTGATGCATCCAGATCTTTGAGGTAGGAGTTCATGGGGTGCTTCTGCTTTGTGGGTTTTTTCCTGTTTGAGGATTGAAGCTCACGGCTGCAGTCGTCTCTCTGTGTTGTAACATGATTAGAACACGTGTATGGTTACATGGCAGTTTGTGTGTTCAGCAGTTTTTTGGAAGCTTGCTTGCTTCTCAGGTGGTGGGTGAGCAGCATGGGTGGCGAGGAGTATGTAGGAGTCGCAGCGGATGGAAGTGATGGTGGTTTTGTGTTTTTTTTCCGTAGTTGATTTCGCGGATAGTTGGGTTTTACAGAAGTGAGCGAGCTTGCAAAGCAAGCAAGCAAGAGGGGAATGAGGGAGCGCAGGAGGGTGTTTTAGAAGGGGAAGATTTCGTGTTGCGCCTGCGGGGCTTCGGGTGCAACGGCGTGGAAGCGAGAGAAGTCGAGGGTGAGGCTATCGTCGGTGCCTTCCATCGAGGAAACAGGGCTCGATGCCGCTTTGTATGGCGAGCAGCAGTCCTTCCTCACTCCGCGGGAGTCTGTCCCAGCTAAGCGCAATTCGGCCGTGGGCGCAGTTTCCGGGATTGCAAAGGTAGCAGGAGGCCGGAGTCGGATGCGCGAGTCTAAGGCTGACGAGGCATTCGTCGACGCAGTGGACGCCGTGCAAGACAAGGGGAAGCAGAAAAAGAGGAAGAACAAAGCCTTGCATAACAAGGTGCCGGCTGATGACGACTTGAAGCTCATCGAGGATCAAGAGACGCCAATTGATGCAATCTCAAGCCATGAAAGTGAAGAGGATGTTGCAAAGGTGAAGACAGAGGGGGTGGAAGCTCCAGGATCCATGGAGGGTGAGGTAATGAGAAAGGAAACGAGGGCCGAGGTCTGGGAAAGGCTGGGGAAAGACAGAAAGAGGAATGTAAGCCCGGATGAGGCAACTGGTAGAATACCATCAACTGAGGAAATGAGAGAGCTGCAGTTTTTCAATGCTAGCAGCAGTGGGGTGGGAAACCCTAGAGGTAATGATGGTGTGGAGCGCAATACAAAGTTTGCCTTGAAGAATCGAGATCGGTTATCTGGGATTGATGAGGGTACTGCAGAGGAAGGAAATGGCGAAGAAGAGTTGCCGCCACCCCATCAGGCTTCTGTGCAATCACAACAAGGAGAGGATGGACTTTCAGAGATGTTGTGTTCACCAACACCCATCCTTGGGGTATGTGAACCCTTCATTTCTGAGTTTTGTGGAGGAGGTTTTTGAATCCTTTGAAGCTTTAGTGTTGTTTTAGCAGTTGATTGCTGGGCTTATTCATCATCATTCTGCCCACAATTGGGGTTAGGGATTTTGCTTCCCACATGAACAGATTCACTTGCTTCTGCATTATTTTGAAGTTGATTGATGGAGGGGTGGCTCTTAAGCAAGGGATGTGTGTCATGGCCAAATTGCTGCTACACAAACTGGCACTCTTGTTTTGAAAGTTTTGTTGTGCCATTTCTGGGGTTGGGGAGCCATAGAGGTTTTTCAAAGGTTTGTGTGAAGGTCTCTGCCATGCTTAACAAGACTGCTCAATTGGTGTAGGAGTCTTTTGCTCCAACTGCAACTGGAGATGATATCCCAAGGAAGATGAGCCAGTCATCCTCAGGGGCTCGAGACAGATGGCGGCGTCTGAAGCATACAGTTGCCTTTGCTCACCATGTTTCTCATCAAGCAAGGTATTAAATGCTGTATTAGATCGACATTGAATTCTGGAGTTTGCACTTGTTGTGTTTGATATTAACCCACTTCTTTACCATCTGTTGGGATCTGTTTTATGCAATTCAAAATTTTGTCAAGGGGAATTTTTTCAAACTGACCAAACTGTGTTTTCCATTTGTTCCAGAAATTCTGCTAATGATCTTCTGGAAGAGAATGCCAATGAGCTGCTGCGTCGTGAGAACAGTTTGACGGGTGATGCCGGGGGAACAGGTGCGGCAGAATTTGATGGAGCCAAAACAGGAGCTAACTCTCGCCCCAAAGGGAGGAAGGGCATGGAAGGCATGCTTGTGCGGCAGGATAAACGATTTGTTACCATGATGCAGGACTTCTATGTTGCATGCTTGAAGGTTCTCTCTCTCTTTTTCTGCCAGCATGAGTCCCACATTTGAGATTTTTTCCTTGTGGTGGAATTAATCTTCATTCTCTTGGAGAAGTTGATGCAGAAATACCTTGATCATGACATTGCAAACAATGCCTTGAATCATTTTAAGCACTTGGAAATGCATGTTTACCTGCTGGAAGCAAAAGAAGTTTTCTTAACAGTTTGCATGCAAGGAGTGAGGGCCCCATTGTGTGTCAGGGGCTTAGTGGAAGTGACGTATGTGATGCAGATGCCTATGGGCCGGTTCCTACTTGGAGTGTTTCTGGCACCAGTTGCATTAGGATTGCTGTTTACCCCTGTATTTTGCTTGGATATGACGGGCCTTTCATACGATGGGATGTCATTGGCTCAACTGCATGCTGCTGAAAGCTCAGTCGCAGCAACCAGGCGGTGGTGTACTGTTCTAATTAATGTCTTCCTTTATGCGTATGTTGCAAACTAGTTCTCTTCTGAACTTTTGTGTATTTACTAGATGGGTCCTTGTAGACGAAAAGCTGTCTTGCCATGCAGGTTATTAGGTTGGTCATATTCAGTCAATCTATTTCTGTGTTTTGTAATGAGACAACTAGTGGAATGCTTTCAAGTAACACCTTTTACTTCTTTCCATGCTCCACCTATCTTCTGCCTCCTCTTTGTTTGTCTTAACAGACAAGTTGGTGTTCCATACTCTGGCATTAGTCATTTGTGGAATATCTCCACATGCAAGGCTTGTAAGGAATAAAATAAGAGAAACAATGGATGGGTGTTTCAGATTGTCTTTGTCAACCACATTTGGTGGATCTCCAGTGACTGCATTGTCACCCTTCTGTTTGCTGGTGGCGAATGTCAACACTCTCATGGCCCAGTTTCTCTTTGTTTTTCTGAGTGGTGCTGGTGAGTTCCCTGCAGTTCCTTGAAAAATAGCAATGTTTATCTAAAGGTTAGGCTTTCTCATTGCGGAAGTATGTATGTCCACAATGCTGCACAAGCCTTTCACAAATTTCAAGAGTTCCATATGAAGATGTGGCACTATCATGGGATAGTTCTGATCCTTCTTTTTTTGTACAAAATTGATTGATGAACTTTTTGGCTTGATTTCTATTTTTCATGGCCTTGGATGTCAATTGATACCACACAAATAACTAATTCTTTGTGTTGTGGACAGTTTTTGCACGGATGTCCCAGCCTTCCCAACCAGTGAGGTGCTCCAAGAAGGCCATTATTCGATGTGATGACTTTGTTCCCACCCCTGGAGAAGAAAAGTTCCGGTAAAGTTTTTTCTCTTTCTGGAAGACGATCAGAACTTGATAATGTACCCATGAAATGATACTGTGTATATGTTGCTGCGACCTATTATCTCCAATGATTTTTATGCTTGAAATACATCTCACAGTACTGATCAAGAAGCTAGAGCATCCCCTAAAGTGACATTTATCTTCTGTCCTCTTTCTAATTCTCTGTAGCATCTGTCACATTTCCAGATATTTGTCATGATCTGTAATCTTTTGTGACAGGGTATTTGCTGTGCGATTGGTACTCACGGGTCCTGCACCATGTGAATTGGTGGATGCTAAGATTTGCCTCACATTCCGTATATTTGTCCAGCTCCCTTCAGGGTCAATGTTCTGCTCTACACAGAACCTTGAACTAGTACGACCAGAGGTAAAATCAAAGAAATGCAGTACCTTTTATCTGTAGATCATACATGTAGCAGTGCAGCTGTAGTCCAAGGTAGGGTGCTTTTGGCTTTGTAATAATCCTGAGTCATATGGTGTTTTGATAAGCAGTTTTGCAATAACTGATAAACTTGGCTGTTCAAATGATGGTACAGTGGTTTCCTTTTGTTTTTGGAGTTGCTCTTATGTGATATGGGATTGTTTTGATGGCAGGTCTCATATTTGCGATATGGGTTGATGGTTCGACACATCATTGACAGGAAGAGCCCTGTTTATGGCCAAACTATGGAGTCATTGAGAGATGGAGATGCTTCTTTTTCTCTAACCATCATGGGTTTGGAGCGTACGTCAATGCAACCTATCTTCCACTTGGAGGTAGTTCAAACAACTTACTTACAAATGATTGACATTTTTCAGTGTCATGATAATCAGCGATTTGTGCCGCCTTGGTACTTTGTCCTCAGTCCAGATATTTGCCCAATAACTATAAATTTTTCTGGAGAATAATTAGTACATTTCAAACTAGTTCTTCCCTTGTGTGTTTTTTCTTCTTCCTTAGACCTAATCTGGAATTATGTTCAACTAATTGAAAGTTTTTGACCTGGTTCTGGTTCCATTAATTGTGAGTATGGAGAATCTGTCAATGCTCGTGAGAGTCTTCAATCTTCATTCTTCTGTCATCATGTAACCCTAATAATTCTATTTACTGGATATCAGTGAATCCAGGCATTTGTTTTGTATTGTACCTTGCCTCGTAGGTGAATCTGTGGTGTCCCGCCTTCTCATGTTAAAAGTGGAATACTCCTGTAGGCCAAGAAGTTGACAAGATTTTCCACCTATGACTGACATTGCAAGGATTGAGACGACTGTTGTCTGATGATGCTCTGAGTGTGTCTGTAGATCATTGCTTTTCAAGGATTGCTTTGTCTGATGGAGATGTTGTACAGGACTGAGAGACTATATGGATTTTATTCACATTAGTTGAGATGGACATTGGGTTCTAGACCACTCTAAGATAGATCTGTAAAGGTTTGTCCACTTAAAACAACATTTCAAGGATTGAAATTATTAGTGTCCGATGATGCTCTCTGACTGACTCACCAGAGCATTGCTTTTCCAGGATTACTTTGTGGCTGATGGGGATGTCGTATGGGATGGAGACTACATGGATTTCATTCACATTAACCGGGATGGACATCGGGTTCTAGACCACTCTAAGATAGATCTTCTCAAGACTTTCAAGGTTGGTCACTTGTTTCCTGCTCTCTCTTCATCAGAGTCTTTTTTTGCAGAGTTTACTGTGTCTCATCCTTGAGCATATTTGTGGTCAGTCATAAAGTTGCTTTCTCAATCTGCCCAATGTAGCAAGATAGATTGGACATTAGGAGTTGCCCTGAGCACACACATTATGGCTTCTTGTAGTGGTCTTACAACATAATAATTTTGTTCAAGTCGTTCTTGTGTAAATTATGCCCAGCAATTGCAACATCTGGCCAACATCCAAAGTTTTCTACAACTTGGCTTATGACATAGCAGAACTTATTGGCCTGGTTTAGGTATGTGATACACTATTTTGAATATTTAAGTTGGGGTGTGGGCTGCAGGTTGCTGGAGTGGTTACGCAAGCAATTTCTCGGATGGAGGGAGATGTTGCTCGACGCAAGCATTCTGAGGAAATGGAGAAAGAAAAAAATTTGGATGCTAAGTATGGCTCTGGGGATGATGGATCAGAAGTAGTGCGCTCTATGAAAGGATGGGTTAGCCTGCGAGCCCGCAAGTTGTGGAAATCAAAGTCGACATCTTTCACACGAGCACCCGATTGGTGAATTTGTTTGCTTCTTTGAGAGGAAAAAAAGGTGCTTGGGTTTACCATATAATTTAAGAATACAGCTTGTCAAGCTGAAGGACATATTGTGCCTGCTGGTTTCGTAATATGGCATTCCATTATGAAAACTAATGCACACTAGGAAATTCACCTACTAGGTAGAAGGAATGCCCATTCTATGGGAAAGGAGGTTTATGTAGTCTCTATTCATTCTCATGTTATGATCTCTTGGAGGTGGCTTGGTAGCTGGGATATTCACATGAGGCAGAGAGATGTTTTCAGCAGAGCACAACTTCATGCATCCGGACCATGCCTCCTGGAGGCTAGTTGCTATTGTTACCAGAATCAGTGGCAATGTGTAAGGCCCTCAAAAATTGATAAACTTTGGCTTCGGGTATGCCCTAGGGTATGCCAAAATTACCACCTTTGGGTTGCTGAAATTAGTGGCTTCCAAATACAGAAGTGAATGATTTGAGGAGTTTGGCATATGTGTCAAAATGCCAATTGTGGTAGAAGATGGAGTTGGTGGTCATTGCCGGGATCATGATGCAAGATCTGTCTTGAGTTGCATTCCTGCCAATTGGTACCTTGAGATTGGAAAATGTGCAACTGGATTCAAAATCTCAGTTCACAAGCAGCTGTGTTGGCTTTCTACAGTTTCAACAGTTTTTAACAAATTTTTTGCCATTCAACCCCAACTCTTGTTTGGGATGATGAGCAATGGTGCTTATTACATCAGAAAACTGAAAAATAAAGACACTGATCATAACAGGCTTCATGTGGACGGTGTGCAGTTGGCTGTTGGTAACAATGGCCATTTACTACTAGCTTTATTTTGCAACTACATATTTTTGAGCAGTTACTGGAAGTACTTGAGATCCTAACCCTGTAAACTCATGATCAAAATCACTAAAACAATTGAAAAAAACAAACCTAAGCTTGGCTAGATGTGCAAGAGGCACATACCATGTCATGTACATAACTTTTTTTGGACAGTTTTTGATCTATGGATGCCGGAAAGACCTCATTTTTTAAGTCATCAACTTTTAGACCTTATAGTGTAACATTGATGACTCCACCTTTATTCATTTAAAAATCACTTAAGAGTCCACTATACAGCAATTTGAAAATGACAGGAAAAAAATGACCAATCATTGAATTAACTGTTTTTTTGTCCGGGCTCAAACTAAGCACAATTTCTCTGCTGTGATTACCTACACAAAGGAAAAAAGCAATTCACAAACTTCTTCATTTGATGTGTGTGTATGTGTGTGTTTTTTTTCACCCAGTTTTCTGATGTAGCCTCATTAGCAATTGTCCTAAAAGAGATTGTAGCATTAATTGGCAACATGTTTTTAGAAAACTATACAAACTGAAAAAGTGGTGGAAAACTGGTTAAAATTAAAAACTGTGTTCTGAACAGTCAACAAACTGGTAGATTGTCCATTGGAAGAACCTTTGTGTAGAAAAAAAGTTTGCCTAATACTCTCTGGGCTCCTATAGCAGTTTGGCAGCAACTTTTTGTTTTTTTTTCTTAAGCATAACAACAGACCCAACCTTTCAAGGTGTTGGCACCTTCAAGTCAAGTTCAGTTGGCTGGCAGGATAACAACCACCTTTTGCTGGGTTTGTGGATGCTTAACTGCGTACTCAGTTCTTTTTTACGGGGGAGGGAGGCATGAAAGAAGCAGTGCTTTGCTTGGCCTGGGCTGTGAGCGAGTGCGTGCGAACATGACGAGAATACTCTTGTAGTAGTGGCAGGTACCCTATAAATAGTTACTAAACTGGACTGGATTTCTTGTAAAAAGTATTTTGTAAGGGTAATGAGTTCAGTACACTGGCTTTTTAAGAGAGTTTTGTGTGGCATTGCTAGTTTCAGGTCATACAAGACCAGGGAAAAGAGGGCAAGTCCCTAGAGGTCAAGGATATAATATTTTGGTATTAGAGTGGATAGGGTCTGTTGAACACAATAGAATAGCGACGATGGCGTCTCAGACTATGGTGAAGTTAATGTTTGAAATTGGCTTAATGCCCAACTAGCCAGGGAATCTAGGATTTAATTTTTTTTTTTCATTTTAATCCACTTGGTTTGGTGTCATTGGTTCAATAGATTTAGAATTGCTGTGTAAAATTAGGCAGTCTTTAGAAAGTGGGGTCTATTTGTAATTGTGCTCCTAGTCTCCTTGCTCATTGGCACAAAATATTTTATGTCCCCTAGTTCATCATGTCTTATTGAACCTCATATTTTTCATAGCCCATTTGCACTTTCATGCACCATCACAAATTTCCCTACTAATCCATAGCCCTTTGTGCAAATGTGGGCCCCCATAATTACATTCCCAATCTTTTTAGATAATGCACATGGAAGATTTTTTTCCTCTTCAAGCTTTCATTCTATCAACCCTTACAATTGTTCATGATCAGACCCCCCAACCTACATTCATTTCCTCAACAAGTTCGCAACCTTTACTTAAAGTCTCTTGCCCCATTTGTGGCATTTACCATTCAAGTGTTACTTTGTCACTAGTGTTTTTGTTAGGCATTCAATTCATTTAATTCAAACTCATGCGACCATCCTAGGTCAATACCTTCCTTTACTTACACCCAACTTGTTTCAACCTAGGTTTAAGTTTCAACCTTGGATGTGTTTGGGTCTAATTGAGGGTTTTGTCATCCTTGATTATATAATTGCATCCCTACTATTTCACAACATGATGTACAAGTGGCATTTTGTTTTCCACTAGATAACTTGGCACAAGACCTTTATGATGTGGTAATTTGGAATTTGTTTATCTTGTTACTCCAATGGTGTCTTGCTTTGGCCCCTTGGGGTGGGACAATTGGGCATAATGAAATGTAGTGTTTTGTAGTGGCCAATTAAAAAAATTGCACAAAGAATTTTTCCTTTGGACCCAAGCTATGGTGGCAAGTTTGAGCTCCATGTTTTTTCTCCAACATGATCTTCCAATTCATAAACACCTTCTACATAATCTAATTCTTGGATGTGTAAGGGAATACTTTTGAATAGCTTATTGTCACAACCCTAGTTTTGGGTTTGTGACCAAGGCAAGCGCATGGAAAGGTGTGGGCTGGGAATGCAATTGGGGAGTCGTTTTCACATTCCCGAGAATGTGGGAAAGTGTGAGGGAATGAGCCCACACACTCCCAAGTGGACTCCCACTTTGGGAATTGGAGTTCTAATGGACTTCCGAATTTTCAGAGAGCAATTTGAAAGGTCAAAACTCTTTGGGTTGAAGATTTTCTTATATCATTGGAAAACTCTTAAGAAATAAATGTTTAAAATGGGGTTTCATTATCCATTTGAGTATTTACAACATAAGTTATCACTAATAGAAAGGTTGGGATTCAAAATGTCAATTTGACTTCTGACCATTAAAAGTCGAGAATTGCTTTATTTACGTGCATGTAGGGGACGTGTCACATATTGTTAAAAAACTCTCAACGAAGAATAAAAATTTGCTTTAAACCTCACCTCAATCAAAGGTCTACACAAGAAGTTATGGGTGTCCAAAGTGGTAGGAGTCTTAATTTCAAGAATTTCAAGACTTTTGACTTGGGAGTCTTGGGAAAGACGCCATTTGGGTGTAACCCCTATGGCGAATCATAGAAAATATTATAAGGGGGAACATCATGGTTTCCCCCTAGTCTAGGCCATGGTGAATCTTGTGACTTCGTGTATGCCCATGATTCGTTTGTGCACCAAAAGTGCTTCAACTATGCACTAATCAACTTATTGTTTGGTTTGTGTAGATTAATATGAATAACTAATTCGCTTGTCATTCATTTTAGTTCATATCCCGAAGCTCTAGCACGCCTTTTTTACCCCTTGAAACGTTATGAGCGAGGGAGTGTACCCCAACTTTTTTTTCCCTTTGTCTCCATTTTGAAATTCACATTTGAATCTTTCAAGGAGTTTGGGGGTGTGTCACTTATGTTTTCACACCATTTTTTCCTTCACCCACATCCTTATACATCACCTTAACTTTCATTATTCTACATTTTGAACTTGATGTTTTTTTTTTTTTTTTTTTTTGAAGATTATGAAGTAGATTAGGACCTTTCAATTTTTGTTTGACATTCCAACGCATGCCACATTCATTTGCAAGTGATTTTTTTGGATGGTTATTCCACAATTTTTCAACTTTGTTTTCATGTTGCACAAGGTCACATTCCATGTCAAATTGTCCATGTCCTTGCAGCGAACTCCCTTTTACCATGACCAAACGTTCATGTGAAATTTGTCCCATTAGTGTGGGTTAAACTTGTATCAATTCAAAAGCTACGATTTATGTTTTCAATTTTGTAATGTTTTTGTAATACATTTATCTTCACACCAATTTGGAGTAATAACTAAGAGTAGATGTGAAATAGTAATCCATGGCATTAAATGCACCTTGGACTTTCACCTTGATTAGGTTGTTTTCCAACTAGATGTGATGAATGCCTTTAATTCGATATCAAGAGGGGCCATATTTCAAAAACTTTGTATAGTAGGTAGGGACATTATTCAACTCATCGCCTTTGTTTGTGCATTCTATGCATTTGAATTTCTTTTATTTGTCATAGTCATCCTATTTGCCATGGGAACTCATCGAGGTGATTTCTTGGGAGGGGCATTATTTGTTTTAGTTCATTTTAGGGCATTACGTTCTATAATTAATTATTTGTTAATTTCCATCCATTACAAATGACATTCACATGATAAGCCCCTCGCTTCATTTATATCATTTGCATATGAACATTTTCAAACCCAACTTTATGTAATAAGTCTTTTTAACCAACCTTACCAATGTGTAGTATGGTCCTCCTTTGGCCTATCATCTGATTTTGACACCCCAATTTAGTTTAACATGCCATTAGAAGGAATTAGCGTATTGGGGGTTCCATTGGGCATTTCATCATTCACATCATCCTTCATTAATGATGCCATACTAGAGGATGTTTGGCAATTGACCTTTTCCTAAGAATGGATGATGTTCAAGTAGTCTTTGAAATTTTAACCCATTGTTTCGTGCAATGACCTTCGTATCTATCATGTTGCACACTTTCTTCTTTCACCTTAATGAATTTTTTTGCTTCTTTTGACTTTTTCTTCCTTCCAAGTGTTTAGACACCGTGACATCTTGGGTCCAGGGTCCTTTGATAGACTAGAAGGAACTTCAACTTATAAATAAACCTTTTTCCCAATAGTTTTTTATGGCATTAAATTCATATAAATAACCATAATTACCCTAACAACCTATTTAAGGAGTTGGGCCCTTGTAGCTTCCATCATAGATGTTAGGTTTATAATTGATCAATGTCTCTTCATTTTTGAAGCCTTAGCACGAGTTGGCAATAACACTTTCCCTTAGCAACATTTCAAGGCAACATGCAATTTCTTAACCCCCTTAACACACTCATGTTTTTGTCCTTTTGAACAATTCATTAGACAACGAATGGTTCAACTTCACGATTCTATTTCAAAATGTTTACACCATCATACCTTTTCCAGCATGTTGTCCAACATGATACTTAAGGCCCATCATGTTTGAATTTTATCATGTTCTAGCCTTGGGGTGGGTGTTTGGTATATAACTTGATTAATCTTCCCAACCTTTCGATTATTTTTCTTAGTATTTTTACAACATCTTAGTCGTGACTTAAACTACCACATCTTTCAATTGTAGGCCTCCCTTGATGTGTGTGCACACATCCCAATGACCCTATGGATATCCATTTCTTATGTTATGCACATGACAATGAACGCATGAGGGTGAAAGCACAGTTAAGTGGACTATTTGGACTATTACAATTGTAAATTTTTGGAATTATAAATGAACTTAAAATGTAAAATCATATCAAACATAAAATCTTCAAATTTTTCATCATCCATGTTGCAATAGACTTTAATGAAAATCTTATTAAAAAATATCAATGAATTCTAAAAAAGAATGGACTCATTGTGGACTTTTGAAATGATGACACTATGTTTGTCACACACAACAAATGAAAAATGTGGATTCAAAAAAATGTCATATTTATATCAAAAAATAAATAAACAGATAAATAAATATAAATATATTGGAAGATGCATTGAAATTTTTTCAATATGTATATTTCATATTTACAAATTTAATTCATTATGATCTTTGTCATTTTTTACAAATGATATTCCATTTCACATTGAAATCTTTAATTTTTTAAAAATATGTTTTTGACCAATCACATGTTTAGGGATATTTATAAAGTGCTTTATTCATATTTATGACCAAAACCATAGAGGATAATTATAAGACTTATAGTTTGATAATTATTTTAAATGCAAGAATTGTAGCTAGTGTAAGATGCGAACTTTTCAAAATGTCAAACGTGAGCGACGTAACCATGCTTTTACCCATTGAACCCATGATGTAGTTTGTGATGTTTTTAGCACATTACATGAGATTTTGGCTTTCATGTGGGATGAAAATGACTATATGGGCTTCCCTTAGCCACATTCAACTCCTTTTGTTGATGAGTCAACATTGTGTTCATGAAAGATGGAATTTGCACCCTACTTAACTAACGTTGTCATTGTCAACTTGATGCGTGTGGATTAATTTCCCCGATCTTGCACAACTCACACTTACACATTTGTTGCCTCCAATGTAGCTCAAGCTAAATAAAAAAGCTATTGTGATCAACACCCCATTGATCAATTCCTCCTTTTAACAATTGTGATATTTGGATGTTTACACAAATAGGCCGATGTGTTCTTACATGATTGTGCCAATGCCATTTGATCTAGAAGGCTTGTGTTTATAAATAAAGTTTTGCAAGGTTTTAGTAAAAAAATGTGTCAAAATGTGGAGTAACTTTTTCAAATTTTTTTCTTTTTTTCCAAAAGTTGCAAAAGATTTCCACAAATACAGGGAGTTTCTTTTTGATTGTTGAGGTGAAAATTTTGCAAAAATTCACAAAAAAAATCATCTGCACATTGTTTCCATATTGATTTTCTTTTTAAACAATTACTGTTTTGGCCCCTGAAATCTTTAGCTCAAGAGTCAAATCCAAGTAATGCAGGGAATCCCCAAGAACAGCCACACTGAAGTTCCATGTGTGACAGTCAAAGGAAATTAAGGGGTGTAATTTGCTCTTGGCCAAGTGAACCTTCGCACAAGGTTTGGAATTCATCTTGATAATATCCAGATTGTTGGGAAATCAAATCACCCCCATTATTTCTCAGAAAGCGACCATTTGGTAAAGGATGCACCTCCCTATCTTTACCACCCATTTCAGCCTTTGTATGATAGTATATAGTTAGCACCTTTGAAGGAACACACGTAAGCCCTATGGGTTCTAAAGTCTTTCATGAAAAGAGCTAGCACCTAACATTGCATAAGAAAGCAGTGTTTGAACTTCAAGGCCAATCCAATGTAATCACAAGTTTTCTTTGAAAATTGACTTTAAGACCAATAGAGTGGTGGTCTAAGGGTTTGTTCATGGCCCCTCTTAGCATAGTGAAGGGCATTAATTGGGCACAAAGTGTTAAGTAGGCCAAGGGTACCTATTAGATTCAACAAGTACAAGTTTGTGTACTTAGCTTGTACCTAGTGGCCTAACCCTTGCTTTTTACCCTCCCCTAACCAGTTGTAAAGAGCTCTTCTCAATTACAACCATGTCTATAGGTTTCACAACATGCATAACATCACACATGCAATACCCTCACAAGGGATTCATTGTGAAATAAAATCATCATGATGACATGCAATGGACACTGTCATGTAATGTTATGCAATGCCATAACATGCCCTTCATGCTGGAATTAATTCACATAAACCTTCCCAACATCACCTTTGTTTTGTTTTGCTACCATAGTTTTGCTACTTCATAAATTTCCTCTTGAGAGTTTTGTTTTGTTGCTTTGTAATTCATTTTGTTGTTTAGTTGTATTGCACAAGCAATGGAGGGAAGTGAGGGGAATCAATTTTTTGAACTCACAAAATGGAAAGAAAAATTTCTGATTGGGTGACCTTGGCATGTGAGCACCACCAAAATACTGATGTGGTGGTGACATGGTGCACTATTTGCACTTGTCAGAGTGATGAAAAAACAAGGCATCACAAACATGCTCGCCCTGCCAATAGATAAGATGTTGTACATCTACTTATTGTGTCCACACTCTGAACACCAAAACAATCCGTTGCAATCTAAACAGTCTAAACACTTTCACCAAAGAAACTGGTTCACCTAACGTGAAAACAATTCTATTAAGCTAAAACTTCCAAAAGTTGGATCTAGTGCGATAGTGCGTGTCCCTGGGCCAAAGTGAATTAACAGCCACCAATGCACCAATTGGCCGTTCTGTCCACTAGATGGGTTGCGTTTTTTCATTTGGCGCCGGATGGGGCTCATCACAGTCGATTTCTTTTTGCTGCTAACCATTGTATTTTTTATTTTTTATTTTTTGTTCTTGGCTGTTTTTCCTGGACCTGACCTCACACATACCTACCATGCTCACTTTCCTACCTTCATAAGTATTGCACCAACCTATTGACACAGCTACCCTAATAACTAGTTATCCTATTGACCTAGCTATTGTACTAACCACCTACCTTACTAACTTAGCTACTCTATTAATTACATACCCTACTAACTTAACCATTAGGTTTAGGGTTGAGACACAAATTAATTAATAAGTTTTTCACAAATGTATAATAATTAATCTAAAGTAGGCTAAATTTGGGGGGAAAATTTTAAGGTTTACACATATGTGAAGTAATACAATTGCATTTTATATCTTCTTCAAAAAGAATGGAAAAATTAGGTTGGAAAGATCACACAAAGATAAAAGACATATATTCTCTTTTGGTTTTATATGAAATTTATTTGATTATTTTAAAAGATTAATGTATTTTCTCTCAATTAATAAATATTTATAGTTTAAAACCTTTGAATTTTGGTTTTTAATTTTTTTCCTATGTTTTTTCAAATTTTTTTATTTTGCATTATATGATTTGTATAGCTTGTATAATTTTTTAGGTTTAGGGCATATATCACTAAGACTTTCTTTTGTTAGGGTTTAGTAAAAGTAAGTACAAGTGCAAGTATTGAAATTATGCCCCAAAATTCCAGTTGGTAAAAGTAAGTATGAATGTAGGTATTGCAACGAAACCCCAAAATTTTAGTTGGTAAAGGTAAGTATAAGTTTGGGTGTTTCAAGTTGAAATGAAAAAACAAACATAAATGTAATACCCACGTTTAAAAAAAAACCCATCTAAATGGTTTGGATACCCTTAAGTGAAGACCTAGCCCTAAAGACAATATGCATATGCAAAGTCACTTTGAAATAACCCAACCTTAAATGCAATACCTGCACTTTGGGTCACTCCGAAAGGACGCATGTAGGGTTTAAGCTTTCTTTATATGAAGATCTTACCCTAAATGCAATACCTGCATTTAGGGTCACTCCGAAAGTATGCATGTGGGGTTTAGGGTTCTTTATATGAAGATCCCACCCTAAATGTAAAACCTGCATTTGGGGTCACTCCGAATAGCTACCCTGCTCACTTTCCTACCCTCATAAGTATTGCACCAACCTTGGTACCTTATTTATTATCCCCTACTGACACAACTACCCTAATAACTAATTATCCTATTGACCTAGCTATTGTACTAACCACCTACCCTACTAACCTAACTACTCTATTAATTACATACCCTACTAACTTAACCATTAGGTTTAGGGTTAAAACACATAAATTAATTAATAAGTTTTTCACAAATGTATAGTAATTAATCTAAAGTAGGCTAAATTTGGGGGGAAAATTTTAGGGTTTACACATATGTGAAGTAATACAATTGCATTCTATATCTTTTTCAAAAAAAGTGGAAAAAATTAAGTTGGAGAGATCACACAAAGGTAAAAGACATATCTTCTCTTTTGGTTTTGTATGAAATTTATTTAATTGTTTTTAAAGATTAACATATTTTGCATTATATAATTTGTATAGTTTGTATAGTTTTTTAGGTTTAAGACATATATCACTAAGATTTTTTTTTGTTAGGGTTTATATAATTAAGGTTGTAATAAGGCTTATGGCAAAATATCATTTGGATTTTTAAGGTTATGCTTTATTATTTAGTGTATAAGAATTTGGTTCATATATTTTAGAACTTAAGGTTTATACTCTAAATTTTGTTCATTGTATTGGTTTTTGATCTTTTCATTTGTTTAAATCTATACCATAATTTGAATTTCCTTTGTTTCCATATGTTCCATAGACTAAACGATGTCATGAATAAATGTTTCAATTACTAATCAAGATTGTTGCCATTAGCACTAAGAATTTTCTTTTGAAATCAATTTTGTATGGAGGAAATCATACCCCAAATTCTTTGAACATCATGTATTCAACACACACATGAAGTCTAATATAGCACAAAGGTTATTATTATTTCCAAGTAATAAGCACAAAAAATGTGAAATGCAAAAAACACAAGGATAATGATAATATTAGTGTTAGATGCAAGTATTGTAGCTAGGCCCCAAAATCCCAGTTGGTAAAAGTAAGTACAAGTGCAAGTATTGCAAACATGCCCCAAAATTCTTGTTTGTAAAGGTAAGTACGGATGTAGGTATTGCAATGAAACCCCAACATTCCAGTTAGTAGAGGTAAGTATAAGTTCGGGTATTGCAAGTTGTTGTTGTGCCATTGTCTTCTTTTCAGACACATAAAAGAAGGGCATGATGTCGTCTTTTTCTTCTTTTTCTCAAACACAAAAAAATGTGACGATAACTTGTTATTATCACCTTTTTTTTTCCAACAGCACCACAAAAGAAGACAATGGCACATTGTCGTTGTCTTTTTCTTCTCTAACATAGAGAATAAGACAACATTAATAGGTTGATGTTGCCTTTTTCACTTCAACACCACCATAGAAAAAGGCAATGGTAGCAAGTTGTCGTTGCCTTCTTTGCTACAACAACACCATAAAAAAGACGATGACGCATTACCATTGTTTTTTTCTTCTCTAACACAGAAAATAAAACAACAACAACAAGTTGCCATTGTCATTTTCGTTTCAACACCACCAAAGAAAAACGTGATGGCAACAAGTTGCCATCACTTTATTTGATGCAACAACACCACAAAAAACGATGATGGCACATTGCCATCATCTTTTTCTTCTTTACAACACCACCACAAAAGAAGACGATGTCACATTGCTGTTGTCTTCTTTTTCTCAAACACAAAAAAAAAACAAAACACACAAGAAAACCAAAAGAAGGGAAGGAGCAAACGTTCAAGCTCTTGCTCTGCCCTTTCACTTTTGGTTGTTGTTTCTACCCTCTTGCTTTTGCACTTCTGTTTCAGGTGTTTTCTCTTGGCATCTTTTTTTTTTCAAGCATAAGAAAAGAAAAAAAAAACACAAAGAAAAAAAAACCGTAGAAAAGGAAAAAAATGTAGAGAAGGGAGGGAACTTACCTTCAAGCTCTCGCTTTGCCTTCGCACTTTTGGTTCCTACTTCTATCCTCTTGCTTTTGCCCTTTCATTTCAAGCGCTTTCTCTTGACATCTTCTTCTTTTCAAATAGAAGAAAAGAAAAACACAAGTAAAAAGAAAAACCATAGAAAAGGAAAAAAATTGCGAGAGAAGGGAGGGAGCTTACCTCTTTTCAAATAGAAGAAAAAAAAAAACACAAGAAAAAAAAATGCAGAGAAGGGAGAGAGTTTACCTTTTTTCTTTTGCTTCTACATTCGGGATGAAGCGCTCCTCTTGCTTTCTCCTCTCCACATTCCTTGAACATTGAATTCTCTACCTTCCTTGAACATTGAGCTCTCCACCTTCCTCAAGCCTTGTGTTTATGTCTCCTAGTAGCTCTGTGCTACTCAAGCTCGGGATCTCTCCCGAGCTTTGGAGATGAGTGAGTGGGAAATGAGGTGAGGGAGGTAGGAGGGGGGAGGTAGGTAGGAGTGGGGGGAAGTAGGTAGGAGGGGAAAATTTTGGGGCAGAGAAGGGGGCTGAAAAATCCCTGGGCAGGGGAAGAGGATGTGTTTTTGGTTCATCCCCAAAACGGCTTGAACGGCCTCATCCTGAACTGGTGCATTGGTGGCTGCTGGTTCACTCCAGCCCGTGTCCCTGTGGGGGCAGGGCCCAACAATCCATATATTAAAGAGGCGAAGGGTGTTTTCCATCCAATGTAATGAGGAGATGCTTTGGAGAATAGGAAATGTGGTGCACTGAGACTGCAGTCTAAAGTAGTGGGCCAGGGGTCTTGTAAAATTGTCTTGCACCGTAGTTTGGAACGGTTCCAGTTCCACACAAAGAAAGGATTCTCTGCTCTGATTCTCGTCCGGGTCTTGGAAAAGAATTTCAGGTTTCAGTTTTAGTTCAAATGTCTGGAAATCAGATCCGACTTTGGTTCCATTTCTGAGTAACCCAGTCTGAAACTGGTGGTTAATTACCAGTTAACCCCTGGTTCCAAGTTCTCAGTTTCCCAAGAAAATAATATTTTCAAAACTTCAGTTTTGGTTCAAGAACCAGGTCCAGGTTCAGTTTTGGTTCCAGAACTGAATCTGGTTTGAAACTAAAACCCAATTCTGGTTTTGGTTCCAGTTCCAGAAATTAGACTTGGTTGTGATTTGATTTTTACTAACCGGAATCACAACCGGTGGTTCTAACTGACCAATCCTTGTAACCGCCAACACTGATTTGGATCCAGGCAAGTTCTCCAGTTACAATAACTTGGATATCTGTACCGTATCTTTTCTCAATCTAGTTAGAAATAGGCCACCATCCACCACAGGAGGCAATAACCTGTGGAGGTCAAGAGTAAAAATTTCACTTTTTAGTCAGCAAACCAAATGTCTCTCTTTCTTATTTCTAGAAAACTTTGTTTAATAGAGTTATCAGTAAAGTCAGGCGATTAGGGGGCGAGAACGGCTAGTTTCAGCATAACAGGGCATCAAACACGTTACTGGGAATGAAAATTTTACAAAAGAAAATAATTGGAACCCAAACTAGTTTTTCCACCAATTTTGGTGAAAAACTGAGTTCCTTCTGTGTTTCCTTTTTTTCTGAGCGCCTGCACTGCTGCTTCATGTATTTTCACTGCTCCAACCTGTACAACTACTATAATTATTCTCGGACCTTGTCATTAAATGCTGAGTTTCAGCATTTCATACCCAGATTTAGTAAAATTTCCTTACTTTGCGGATACTACTGAAAGAGGGGATAGGGGGCCAAGCAGAGGAGATAGGGGGTGAAACAGAGGGTGACTTTCCTGATAACTCTAATGAGTCCACATAGTGGAAAACTCACCCATCAAAACAAGCAGCTCATCACATAATGGTTCTTGTCATCCTTTAATAGCTCCACACAGCGAAAAAATCATCCATCAAAACAAGCAACTCATCACCTAATGGTTCTGCTCCTTCAATACTTGAGTCTTGTCCACATAGTGAAAAACTCATCCATCAAAACGAGTAGCTCAGATCACTTAGCGGTTACAATGGCATTGCGTTGCTTTTCAAAGGAGCTATTCTCATGATCAGTAGTAGTCTACACTCCTCTGCAGCTTGCACTTCAACAAGAACAGCGATTACAACTCGTACTGAAAACTCTCCACACCACATCGCATGTGTTTCTAGACATGCTGATCTCATGACCTGCATTTTCTGGGGGGCTGCAGGAATATTGGTTTTCTTTAGTAGGAACTCTTTTAGCTGTGGTTCCAGCTAGAGGCATGGCGTGGCTTCCAGTAGTGGTTGCTGCAGCATGGCATCTCCTTTGCAGTTGTGTATATCCTAATTACAGGCAACCATGCTCTCAGCCAATACCATGCTATGGTTTAATTTCATCTGGGAATACTAATACATGTTCTAATTTCATATAAAAAAAGATGCTGTCAACTGAACCATGTTGGTTTCATTTCATCCAACAACCATGCTCTCAGCTCCTACATTATGGTTTAATTTCATCCGAGAATGCTAGTACCTGTTGAGCACTTAAAAATAAAATAAAATTACCACGCTCTCAGCTGCTACATTATGGTTTCATTTCATCCAAGCACACTAGCACATGTTGCTTTAATTTCATCTAAAAATTACCATCTTGTCAGCTGATACACATGTTTGTTTAATTTCATCCCAATTTACTAATACATGTTCATTTACTTTCATCCAAAAACCATGCTCTCAACTGATGTCTTAAATGGTTTAATTTCATCCAAATTCCAAATAGTGAATTACATTATGGTAAATGATTTCATCCTTAAGATTGCTGTTCAATGTTAACAAGTCCAGTAGTTACTCATTCCAATACTGCCATCAGTTTGATGCTGGAAGCTGCTGATCTGCAGAGCTGTGCTCCAAGATATCACATCATAAAACAATCTCTAGGCCAAACTCCACCCCCTGGCCCCAGTGGGGAATGAATCATCTCAATTGACTCCTGCAATTAATTAGTCATCCAAACCCCTGAAATCTTATGAAAATTTAAAATGAGAAATTTATTAGCAAGCAGGTATTAAGATAACATACCCTGGTGGCTGCACATTTTCACATCAAAGCTTAAAATCTCATGTCAAAATCTAACCTTGCACATTATATATTTTCTCAAGACTGTACTTACAACAACAATATTAGCCATAGTACCAAAGGAATTGAACGACAAGAAAAATATATATTTCTTCACTGAAACCTTGTATTTATATAAAAACTACTTTTCAGTGTGTTGCATTGCAGGTGCAGAACTCTGTCTTTGCAGGGTGTGAACTTGCACAGTGTCTTGCATTGTCTGCAGTGTTTTTTGTATTGTGTGCAGACTCCAGAGTGTCTTGCATTGCAGCTTGAAAGTCTCCACTTCGACTTCAGTACTGCATGAGCAATGGAGCAGCATTGGAACTCATCTAGCCGAGATCTTCAAGCTCTTATTCACTATCTGTTACTAATTTAGCTTTTGCTATTGCCAGGGTGCTCTACTACATGTGTACTGAGCTACTACATAATTGCCACCCATCGACTGTAAGATACTAGAACCCTTTTAGTCCGTGATCTTCAGTTGAACTTGATGAACCGCAGACATAATGACACCTGCACGTCCTTAAGACATGCATATCCATTTATTATTATCTGCAGCATTGCTGCATTGCTGCACCTGCACAGGTTACAAAAAGAAAGCACCCAATGTAAGCAATGCGCAGGTACTGATCACTCATGAGAACTGCAAAATTAGTTCATGAGCTACTGAAGTTCTGGTGCAGCACAATTGCATAGCGTATCAATCTGTATCGAGAGATCAGTACTGAAGTTCAGCTAAGAAGTCATTACCTCAATGTTCGCCCATGGCTGGGATGGATCAGTATGGTGGGGACTTGTAAACATAAGGAGGTGGCGGTGGTGACTTATAGACATAGGGAGGAGACGGCTTTGGAGATGGAGGAGGTGGGGACTTGTAGACGTAAGGAGGAGGAGAAGGCTTGGGAGATGGAGGTGGTGGTGGAGACTTGTAGACATAAGGAGGAGAAGGTTTGGGAGATGGAGGTGGTGGTGGAGACTTATAAACGTAGGGAGGGGAAGGCTTGGGAGATGGAGGAGGTGGAGACTTGTACACATAAGGTGGGGAAGGCTTTGGGGACGGAGGTGGTGGTGGGGACTTGTACACATAAGGAGGAGAAGGCTTTGGAGACGGAGGAGGTGGAGACTTGTACACATAAGGAGGAGAAGGCTTTGGAGACGGAGGTGGTGGAGACTTGTACACATAAGGGGGAGAAGGCTTGGGTGAAGGCGGAGGAGGTGGGGACTTGTATACGTAAGGAGGAGAAGGCTTAGGAGATGGTGGTGGTGGTGGAGATTTGTAAACATAAGGAGGAGAAGGCTTTGGAGATGGAGGTGGAGGAGATTTGTACACATACGGAGGAGAAGGTTTTGGAGATGGAGGTGGAGGAGACTTGTAAACATATGGAGGAGAAGGCTTTGGAGATGGAGGTGGAGGAGACTTGTAGACATAAGGAGGAGGTGAAGACTTGGGAGATGGAGGAGGCGGTGGAGACTTGTACACATAAGGAGGAGGAAGCTTTGAAGTTGGTGGTGGGTATGTGTGACCATAAGGTGGACTCGGAGACTTGTGTCCCCATGGATTCCCACCACCTTGTCCCCCATGCCCCCATGGCCCACCTTGATGCCCACCTTGATGCTCCCCGCCTTGCTCCCCTCCCCATGCTAGAGCTGGACCAACTACACCTTCAGCAACAATGAAAACCAGCAACAGCAGCTGAATCATGGGGCTTAGTACCCCAAAACCTCCAACACCCATGATGAAAAAATAATATTTTTGCAGGCAGCTACCACACAACTGATCCCTCCTGCTCAAGCTATCACCAGCACACTTGCTCTGTCAGCTGAAAGCATAAGTGCAGTACCAGAACTTCCGTCTCTTCTCAAGTACTAGAGAATGCCATTTGGTGATGAGCCTGAGCGAGAAACAAGAGCTGAGGAGAGGAGTATATATAGTGATGATTTGAGTTCATGATGAGAAGAGTGCAGGGGTGGCGCAGTCTGCTATGATATCCCTATTCACTGACCTACCAGGTATAGTACCTGCTACCTAAGGAGCAGTAGCTGTGTACCCACTACATTCTAGGGAGTTAGCTAGTGGCTGCCTGTAGGGTAAGGTTGGCAGGGGAGTACTAGCAGCCAATTTTAGCTCACCCAAAGGAAGGAAAAAAACACTAAGTAGCCAGGAATGGAAAGAAGTCATGACAGAGAGAAACTTGGATCAGTACTGTGAGGGTTGGTAGGTAGGTAGCTAGTAACAAGGCCTTGCAGACCCCAAAATTGTAGAGGCTATAGTCAAGCAAACCTGTCACCAACAACACTCTTCAATTTCCAACAACTTTGAATAATAATTGGCAAGAGATTAGAAAGCAAACATTACTCCTTGGAAGCAAAAATTAGCACCCTGCACCTCCCAGAAAAAGAAAAAGATATAGTAAGAGTTATTTTGGAAAGTACCCCAAACTGGGGTTACTGTGCCCCCAGTTTCGCCTAAACTGGGGTTGAAACGAGAAGTCAGGTTGAAAACAGTACAAAAGGAGAAAGAAATAAAGACAAAAAAAAAACAGGATCTACCAAACTAGTATATGAACCTAAATTGATCCTTGGGGAAGTTATAGTCCCCAGTTTTGGATTTTCATTACCTGCGCATTCACTGCTGCTCATGCATTCTTCATTAAATGAAGTATTGTTCAAATAAGATGCTGCAAATCTTTTGAACTGATACCCATTTTCATGAATCAGTACCCAATTCACTCACCTTATGGCTACACTCAAATGGGTATGAAATAATTTACTACCAGTCCTATGGGTGTTTTCTTCATTATGCTCAACAAGTCTCTATGTGAACTTGGCTCTACTGTGGTCCTACAATTCCTCCAACACCTAGTTGTTTTAGAGGTTCATTGTATCTGGCCAGAAAAATGAGTGGAGGAAGGTCAAGACTACTGTGGACCTGCCATTGTTTAAATTTTTTTTTTTGGGGATCACACAAGTCATCAACATATCCATATAAAAACAAAATTGGGTGCCGGACAAGTTATCAATATTTTTGGGGGTAATAACCATCAATTATGCATAAGGGTAAGTTTTCAAATAGCTGATTGAGAACCATTGGTTAACCTGATATACACTGGTTGTAAGGTTTATTTACTTAAATTTCTATCTTTAATTTTTAAAAAAAAAATAGTGTTTAAAGATTGCTAACCTAACCTAGTTGATAATTGGTTCATCCAGGTAAGTTATTATATTTTGAAATATCAGGTGGTAATCAATTTAACCAATTATAAAAAAATCAATAACTGGCCAACACTGCTCAACACTCAAGACTGGCTGCTTACTGGTTTGGTCATGAGCATGTTGCACTCCAAGGGAGAAGAAGTGAAGCCACATTTGAGTTCAATTTGGTGGTTTCATTTTTATATTGCCTCCATAAAGTGACAAAGTCTTTTGTTCCATTTAGGAAAGCAAGGTTTGTATTGATGTTCACTCCATCTTGTGCTGACAACTATGAAAATTAATTTGTGACATGAGAAATTCCTTGAGCATTGGATTCAGGATTGGGGGTAAAACTTTAGAGTGATTCAGTTTTAGCCCTTAGAAGGTACCAAACTCAAGAATGGTGTTTTTTGGAGGGTAGGGATTGAGGGGAAATATTTCTAACACCCCTTAATCTAACCTTGAAACTAAAAAAGGCCCATAGATGGCATCCAAGACTCAAGTTAAATGAGTTTAGGATCAATAAAAAGATTTTGCTTTTGGTGTGGGATGAACCTAGCTAGCTAGCTAACCCTAAACCCTAACCCCAACACTTTGATCCTAACCACAAATTAAACTGCATGTGGGCTTGTAGCTACTTGTGTTGACCCTGGAGTATTGTAGGCTTGTAGCACAAGATGGTAGTTCGTACACTTATGTACTGGACATATATAAGGTACTATTATTGTGTTGGTATAATTAAGTAGAAGTGTACATTTTAGGGTTTTAGGTGTGTAGTCAACAACCTAACTAAATATTGCACTTAAAATAAGAGCTCCAACATGATTGACCTTTGTTTTCTATTTAGCAACTATTTGTCAGTCACCAGAATAGGTTGTCCAAAGAATTGCAATCTAAGAATAGTATGTGTTATTAATCTAACCTTAGTAGTAACCAAGTGTGGATTCTTTACAGTCAAAAATTAGAATCAACATTGCCCCAACCTTCTTACACAGAAGAACTCTAGCTTTACTTTACTGGCTCTCCTTATCCCTATACCTTACCCTAAGGTCAGTTTCGTCATTAAATAATCCTCAAAATAGTGAAATGAAAATTTGCGAAAATATGAAGTTGATATGTTGAAAATCATCATAATTATCATAGGCTACATTCTGAATAATTTCACTACTCATATCGTGACGATACTATAGTAGACGATGGAAAAAATATAATTTCAATAATTTAAAAAACTAAAAATTATTCGTTTCAAAAATGTGGAAACTGACCCTAGGCTAGGACTCTGCATCCACTTTGGACTGATAGGACACAATATGGGATACATGGCCTTATACCATGTAGCCTTCAATTGGTGGTTTCCATAAAATAGGAACCCCAAGTTGTTGGATGGATCCACAGGAGTGGGCAGAGGTTAAATCTTGCAAAGAAAGGATGTTCAACAATGGCTGAAAATGGAACCAGTTGGGAATGATGGAATCTGGGGGGGAGCTATTGTCTCCTATTTGAAGTGGCTATTGTCATCTAAATGTTGCACCCAAGGCAATACTATTCTTAATTCTGCTTGAGGTTTAAACCCTTAAATACTATCTTGTTGAAATTCACATTTGCTTTTGGTGATCAAGTGACCCCACACTAGTTAAAGGAAAGTATGGGCAGAATTTTTTTAGTGTATCTGGAGGGCACATTATCAAGCAAAATCTTTCCTCCTCAAAAGGTGGGGTATTTTGAAAGTGAAATGCTCTCTCCATGGGAAAAATGCTGGGTATCATGGGAAACATGGAAATAAAAATATTTTGCTGATGCTTTAAGTAGGGTAACACCCTTGGAGTTGCATGCTCCCAAAATAAGGGTCCCTTGCAGGGCCTTTGTCACTGATATCAAGAATGCGCTGCTCTTGGGGAGTTACCTTCCAGATTTTGCTTGCCTTGATGATGAATTCACTTCACAACCATTTGCAACATGACCATGAGTCTGATCCATTAGCTTTTGGCTTGATGGGAAAAAAATATTTTAAACATCCAAACTCTTTCAAATAGGGGCAATATCACTAAGCCATTGCCCATGGGCAATGAGCCATGTGTTCAGCTTAAACTTCCAAATCTTACATGGTCTCACCTTACATGATACATGTGCAAAAAATTGGGTCTTATGTGATCAATCACACACTAGTGCACCATCTTTTGGAAACCTATTATCATTAAGTCATTGTTGAACAACACCTGAGTTACCAAGGTTCCTATTGTATAAATCTTGCTACTTCCATATCACAATACCTAGGTAGCTTCCTACGTAAATATTGTAGGAAAGTAAGTAGGCAATGTAAGTGGCTATCATGTATGTAGGTCAAAGTATATAACGCACTTGGTTGCCACTGAAGAGGCAGATACATGTGGGGTCAGTACTAGTTAGTACATAGCTAAACGTCCATGGTTAGCTACCGGACAAGAATAGAATGAAACCCTGGACCATGCTGGTTCAAAGTTCAAACTTGCATAAGCTTCATTTGAAGAAAGTTGGTTTGGGTTTGAAGTTGGAGCTTGCAACTTTTTTTTAATGGGACTGTCTCTGCTTTTGCTTTTCACTTTTGCATTGACATTGTCTTCAACAAAGCGAGTTTCCATTTCCAAGCTCTGATATAGATCATATATATAGAAGATCTGCATGGCAGATACTTTCTCAATGTGGGTGTGGGGCATTGTAATGTGAACTGTAGCAAAGGATAGGTGCCGAATGCAGATAGTAGTTTTTCCTAACCAGTTCGACCTTTGATTTCTCATATGCCTGTTTGATATGGACCCAGGCTACAGGCCTTCCATCACTGTTTTTTTTTTGGGTCCATTTAGTGATGTAACCAAACTGGCGTTCATCCAAAGCAGGACTTGGACAAATTTGGCTACAAACAAGATATGAGAGTAAGAAAATTTGAGCATCAGCTTATATTTTTAGCTACCTATTGGAACCAAGATTTTGAAAATTGGCTGTTTTTGATTTGATGTTTTCAAATTGTAGGCAATTGAAAAACCTCAAAAAAAACTCTTCATTTTAGCATTTAAAATTCAAAATTTTAATTTTAAAATAAAATTTCACCAGTTATTGCTCTTTTTTAGGCAGGTGAGAATTTGGTGTCTTGGATGAACCATAAGAAAAAAACACCAATTTTTTTGGGGATTATTTCTGCACATTACAAATACTAGGTTCCAAGAAAAAATCAAGGTCGCAAGTCCAAATAAAAAGTTTCCCTGGTTAAATGTACACACCAAGAGGCCTCACTCAACAAAGGTGAAGATACCCACCCATGTAGGTGCTGGTTCAACTGGGTCTGAAGAAGCAAACAAGTAATTGAAGATTAAACCATTGAAATGACTTGAATGTGACCAATGGAGGTTTCAGTACTTAGTGGTTCCCTTCCCTCTGTTTGGGCTGTTTGCCTGCCTGGACTTTGGTCCTTGTCCCTTGTTTCTTCTTCTCTCTCTTTCTTGGGTGCTTTCTTCTTATGAAGTTTGGCAGGGTTCCAACATGAATACCAACTACAGGAAACCTTACAAATATACAAACAACTTCGCTAATGATCGAGAACTAGTCAAACGACTCTACTGTTTTGTTTAACTGGACACTGGTCGATGTCTACATATTGTGTGTGGGTGGATCTGCTCTGTAATAGTACCTGAAGGAAGAAACTTAAAGTCCATGGAGTATCCTCAGAGATACTCAGTCCAAGGGGAGGACTTGTTTCTTTGTGGAGATCAGAACCCAACTTACTGGCCAGGGCACAATCCCAACCACATTGGGAAGTTATTTGGACAGAAGATGGTGATGAGATTGATTACTTTGTTCCCATGCTTTAGATTTATTTTTTTGGGTGAAGACTTTTGCAATACTCATGTTGATGGTGTTGCAAGAGCTGTTGCAATACCCATTTTTAGGGTCTCACACTATGGCCAAAAATGCTACATGTTGACTCACATGGGTGGTGTTTGATTTCATAACCTTCGCTTATAGGCAAGGTTCTTATCTTGGCTTACCACTATCCCATAGCTCCTTGGTAGCAACAATGTGTAAACAACATTGTCAACTATGTTAATTTAACTGCCTAGTTAGTAGAGTCATAATTAATTTAGTCCTAAGTTGGATTCCTGTAACTAAATTTGCTAGAGCTCAAAATTAATTCAATTGTAAACTAGGTTTGAAATATTTTGTGTTTGAAATATTATTCAAGTTATGTGTTCTCAAATCACTTTTGGTGATTTGAGATTTCAGAACATAAGTTTGTTGTTGTTATTGTTTTTTTTTCCCAATTACATTAGGTGGAGAGCACCTTAATGCAATAGTGGTGGCAATAACAACATCATAACCACCACCACCATTGCCAAATGAAAAGAACCTAGCTGGTTGGCCTTTGTTAGTAGCAAAGGTCCCTTTGCAGGGGGAGTGGGGTGTGTAGCAAAAGGAGAAAGGAAGTGTGTGGAAGTCGAAGGTAGGGTGGAGTTTGGCACTTGCCACTGTCAATGATGTTTGAAATTCTCTGAACTTCATTGGAACTTGAGAAGTTTGCATGGCTTGGGCTAGGCTTGAGATAAAGGGGGAAGGGGGTCTTTGTACTTTTCCATTTTTTGCAAATTTCAAGCCTAAGGTTTGAAAGGATGATAATCCTCTCAAACCTAAATTAGGATTATAATTAGGATAATTAGGATTCAGGACCAATCCAAACCCAAAGTATGTCAGATTTGTTATTAAAATAAAGGGGGATTTTTTGGGATATATTTATTTCATTTATTTATTTTTTCATCCAAATGGGTTTCATTTTTTCATTCATAATATGGATGTATTTTTTTTCCATCCATTATTTTCATTTGACCAATAATAAAATAATGGTCTAATGATTAGATAGAGAATAAATTTATTTAATAATAATAAAAAAGATGTTGGACATTTTGGTGCCCATAATTGAATGAGATCATTTCATGTCATGACTTGAAGTGATGTGAGGAAAATTTTAAAAACCACTTTGGGGGGGGAGGGGGAGGGGATTTATTTGGGAAATTCATATTTTCCACATATGGTGTTTGAATTGGACATTGTTCATTTTATAGCATTTTTGGAGAGGTGGCTTATGTGTGGATATTTCATTACATTTGGAAACAAAAGTTCCTAAGGGGTTTCCATGGTGTGTGGAAGGTGTTGTGCATGAGACCAATTTTCATTAGATTTTTTGGCAACTTGGCACCTATATCAGTAAGTTTGAATACTTGTACCCCAAAGGTGGTGTAATGTTGTGTCATCAACACACATGGAATCATGTTGGATCACCAATTTTTGAATTTTTGTTGTAATTTTCAAGTGGGACTTACAAAAGTGAGAATTCATATTGTATAAAAAGTTCTTTCCCAATTTGAGTTGTTTGGGGTTGCATTTGTGATTCATTCTTGTTATTGAAATATTGTTCATAAACGATCATGGGGTAGGAAATGTGAGAAATGTGTGACTTATTCAACAATCCGATGCAATGTACAAGTTGTGAATTGATCATTCCCCACATTTGTGCATACTTCAATGCAAGATCCTTGGGGTGAAAGGTTACATGGCTTCCCTTATTTAGGTAATTAGTCTCAAGGGTTACAACTAGTTTAGTTAATGACCAAGAAGGGACAAGGCTATTGTCTAATTGTGTGAAAACATGTTGAAAAAGAGCCACATAGTACAAAGATGTTGTGTTTAAGCAAGAATAACACTTGTGGTTTTTTTAATCAATCATGTGACAAACAATTGGTGGATTGGTGAGATCAATTGAACAAATGAAGGTTGGATTGATGAAAATTTGAATTTTTAAAATATTTAAAAAAACATTCAAGCAAATTGATAGGTTTCCCAATTGCACCGAAACACATGTGTGATTTACCTCACATGCAATGGTTTTATTTCCTAATTAATCATGGAAACTTTCATTGAACCTTAAAACACTTATTTCATGTACAATAAACTTGTTGAGCTTGGAGTTGTGAAGAAAATTTTACATAACAAATTTTGACATCACAAAATTTGCTAAGTAGTTTGCCAATTAGAAGCAAACTAAAACTTGAAGGAATGAAGTTTAGATGTAGGAGTTGCATGAAGTTGAGCTTAAAGAAATCATTTAAGCTTTCAATTATGTAGAGGTTGTTTATAAATCTTCCTTGTTGTAGTTTATTTAGAGTTGTAAAATTGCAAAGTTGTGCAAAGTTAAAAATTGCTCAACATTTGTAATCACTTCAAAATATAATAACATTTGAGCTTTGAGTCTACTATGTTGTTTTTTCAAGTTTAAATGGTAAACAAGTTTGTACATGTGTGCAAGTTTCAAGTTGATAATGTTTCAATTTGAAAAGAAATTTTTCAATCAATGGAATTAAAGGGCTAGGGCTATTCCAATTGTCTTTTCCACTAAAATTTCCAACATGTGTTATGTTGAAGAATTTGAAATGAAAGTAAATTAGCATCTTAGCTTTGAGTGCATTGAAGGTTGTATGCACATGATGGATTTTGGATTAAATTATTGGAATTATTTTAAACTATAAACTTGTAATTGTTGTGTTCCTAAATTTTGATGTTTGTGGGTTCAAAATGCGGAAGCCTAGTGGCTATGATTAGAAACACATTAGCAATGTTGTGTGGGCGGCATTGAGTAACTTGTGATATATAGACAAATAACTTGGGGAGGCATCAATATTATGCATGAGCATGAAAAGTTTTCATTTCTTGCAAAGTTCAAAAAGATCTCAACTTGAGGGTGCTAATCACAAACATGAAATACAAGTAAATCATGTTAAGACATGTGCACATTTAACACATCTAGAAATTAGGGGTTGTTGTCATGCTTGTGCACAATTCATTTCAAGTTATAGTATTGATTCAATAAATCATCCCATATCTAATGGGTTGAAAGTGCAAAATATGTGCCCGCTCCAAGAAATTTGCAAATTAACAATTGAGTTTTAGTTGTAAATGACATATGTGACTTGGTACAATGTTTAGTCATCTTGGACAAGTCACATACAATCCATGACACCTAGTCAAAAAGACGATCGTATCAATAATATATGACTAACACCAACTTTTTATCCATTTGACATAGCATGGTTATTCACAATTGGTTTTTATGACAAAAATGTGTAGTTGTATATATATGCTTATGTGGCATGACCATTTACAACTACATTTACAATTAAAATGTGTGAACATATGGCAAAAAGTTAGGATGTATACATGTGGCAAAAATTTGTCCATTGGACTTGGATAAAGATTGTCCACTAAATGATGTACATGTGGTAATAAATAATAATATAAATTTTTATAACAAATAGTATAATCATGACAACTACCTAAAGGCTAGCCTAAATTGGGGTTGGCAACTATTATAATGTAGGCTAGGTTATAATAGGTAACCTAACATAAGGTAGGTAGGTAGGTAGGCAGGTAGGCACTTAAACTAAGGATAGGTACATGGTGTAGATAGGTTTAAATAGGTAGGTAGAATCCTACATTTATTTGGTACAAGCTTTTTTAATTGGTTCATCGCATATGATCCATGCATTTTGAATGTTCAAAATGTAAACCATTAAAAGTTCATTCTTTCACCTAATTATATATTTTACAAAATTGAACTTGTCATCAAATGAAATGGGATAAATCATGATGAAAGGGAAACCACAACATTATGTAACTTTAAGATAAACAAACCGATCACCATACATTTAAGAATTTAAAAGAGGTTGAATCTTTTAAAAATGTTCATTGACTTATGACAATCAAAAAACATTTGTAGCCTTCCACTTAGCACTTTCAATGCCACAAAAAACACTCAATTTGGTCAAAAAATGAGTTGTTTTGTGTAAGTGGGTTAATGTTTTTTGGTAGGCCTCTTAAATCAATTTTGGATTTTGAGGTTAAATCTTCTGGTCATTGTTCCTTTGCCTTCAGAGTACAAAGAGGTTTTGTGAATTTCTAGTTGGCACACCTATAGGTTTTTATATCATTCAAAATTGACTAAAAATGAAAAAGATATGGGGTTTGAAACTAAAGAAGATCTAAAGCTTTTTCTTCAAAACTTTTGAATAAAAATATCACAGTTCCCTTCCTTCTTTTCTTCTGTTTTCTTCCTTGTTCCTTGCATTTGGTGCTTAGAGATTATTTGTAGTTCTTTTCCAATTTGTGCTCCCAATGACATAAAATTATTCAATTTGGTTAAAGGATGAGGAAAATATTGGAAGTGTTGTGTGTAAGCTTTTGTTCGGTGTTGGGTGGTTTTACAATATCACATCCTTTGTCATGTGCATAAAGTCATTGTCACATATTCCGACAGTAGAATATCTATTATTTAACCTATTTACTACCTACTACCTAACCTTTTGAATAAATTAATTACACATCATATCTAGAGTTAAGTAATCATTAATATAAAATTGTTATCACATATCAATAAACTAGAATTTTTACTACTTAGCCCACATACATACTACCATCTACCTAGTCTACCTAATTAATTTTTAACTCCTATTACCTAGGCCTTGATTTAATTAATTAAATAAACATATTTAACATGATTAATTAATCCAAAAAAATGATATATCCACACCATACAATGTCTATTACTTAGCCTACATATTATATATTTACTACCTATGTTATTTATTACCTACAACCTCATTTATCTGATTAATTAAATAATACAAAAACACTTTCACATATCAACACAATAAAATGCATACTACATGTTATATAGTCCATTTAAATACTACTTACTGTTTATCATATTTGCTAACTATTACCTATAACCTATTACTTAATCTACCTAATGAATTACTTACCCTTGAACTTAGCCTATTTATTAGATTAATTATATGGCCAAATGTACTAGACTAATGAATTTTGTTTTGTGTGGAGTAATATGATATCCTAAACAACCATGACTAGAACCAATTTTTTTTCCTGACTTTATATCTATAGCCCCTAATTAAATAAAAATTTAAAAAGTGTTAATGGCATCTTTTTGGGACATTTTCAAGAGTTAGAATTTGACTGAAATTTAAGAAAAATTGTTAGATTATTTATACATGTTTAAAGTGGGTACCCAAAATATGAAAAAATGATTAAAAAAATTTACTTTCATTTTGGCCTTTAGCCAAATTTGGTTAAATGTTTTTGTGAATCAATGGCACTTGGTTTTAACACACAATTAACAACTTGAAATGAAGTGCACTTTCAAGTAATGTGTAAAAACCATATTTAATTTAAATGACAATTACAATGAATTGTCTAGATTCATTCAAAATAATTTTAAAAAATCAAATCAGCAATGCAACAATCCTATTTAATGTTTAAGAAAAAAACATGTTCACACCTACACAAAATCCTATTATGTTAAAAATTGCAAATTATAATGGTTCATTTCTACCATTTTGATTGGTCCCATGAAATTTTTCACAAACCTACAAAACCCTATTACAAATCTAACATGTAGTTCATTTAAAAACACTAAGGAAAAAAATTAGACCACCAAATCTTGAAGTTTCATTTGGCAACTCATATGTTTTCACATTTAATTACATTTATGTTTGCAATTCAAGTTGAATAAAATGCCATGTGGTGTCTAATGGCCCATGAACCACACCATGAGTCACAAAAACAACTACATTCTTATTTATTTTTTCCCAAACACTAAATGCCCTTTTCATCTTCATTTTCATCCAAATTAATATTAGTCATAAGTTGTAGTTGTATGTGCAACTTTAAATCACTTTGTAGTCAAATATGTGACTACAAGTCATTTTTACCATGTGCCACAAAAGACAATTGCATCAATAGTTGCAAATGAATGGGTTGGAATGGACAAGATTCCTTCTAGTGGTCGTGAACCACAAGTAGTTTGGTAATGAGTTCATTGAATGATAATGTGGAGATGTGCGTTGTACAAAAATGTGTGTAAAATAATCAAGTTTGTATGCAAGTTTATCTAATTCTAAAACTTGGAAAATTAATTAGTGGACTATTTAGTTATTTTTGTGTGCATTCTTGGAAGGGTTCAAATTTGTAATTAGAAATGAAGAGGACTACTAGGCTCATCAAAAGAAGATCAAACTCATTAGGCTAAAAGACTAGGTATTATTGTTACAATATTTTTTGTTGAGGGCAAGTCATGTGATGCTTGTATTTTTATTAGCTTATCTTGGAACAATAAATGGAAGTTGATTAGGTAGAATAATTTTCAAGCATTCTTATTTTTTCTTTCCTTTTTTGTTGGGATTAAGTAGCTTTTGAAAAGTAATTATAAGTATTGAAGGGGTTTACTAAAGCAATAATTAATGTTTATTGGGAAAACATGAAGTATTGAAAAACAAGACCTATTACTTGTGGGTGCAAATTCAATCTTGATTCCTTAATTTGAACTTTTGGTTTTAATCTGTCCTTAACAAAGCAATAAATGTTTGTTTAATGGAGTTGTGTGCATTTGTTTTTCTTTTTTTTTTGATTTTTTCACCATTCTATGAAAATAGGAGGTGCTCGGGTGCACATTTGTGTGTTGCTCAAGGAAGAACTAGTTTCATCATTAGGCCATCAAATAAGGTGTGGTTAAAAAAAATACTTTAGGTGTTTCCACAAAATAGTAATTACTTTCTTACTTCCCTTGCCTTAGGTGCAAATCATAGGGAAGGAAAAAATGGAGAGGAAACTAAAGAAAATGGATGTTGATAATGAATATCTCAAGTGGTCTTGGGTTGATTATAGGTTCTAGGATGCCAATTTCTTTGAGGAAGTGAAGAAGTTGCCAACTAAAGGTTTGGATCCCAAAGGATAAATTATTGATGCTTATGTGACAATTGTTAAAATTGCCATATTTTTAACAATGTTTAAAAGTTTAGAACTATAAATCCATTATTGTTAGAAGAACATACAAATAATTGGAAAGATTGTATTGGAAAATATATGGCTCTAGTTAACCATATAACAAATAATGAATTATATTTGTGGTTAGTGAAAGGTTGGATAGCAAAAAACAAGGGCATAAAGTCAAGTACTAATAGACCATATGTTTGGGCAATGTGGTATGCTCAAGCTTTAGGGTTGGTTCCTTTATCAGAAGTTTGAAACAAAACAACATTAAATTCATTTAATAAAAAATTGACGATGAATTGCATGCACTAAAAGAAAATGTGTATTATGCAACCATCCAATTTGTGACTACTTGTGACTAATTGTCATTTGTAATTATGTTTTGTCATTTTTACAATTTGTTACATTCCTCTTCAATATATTGTTATTATTGTGACTATGGTGCAATTAATTGTGATTACTAATTTTTCATTTTTCATGTTGATTAGCATTTTGGGCTTTTCATCCAAGAAGGTGTAATCATGAATGAATGAGTCAATTTGTTTACTTTGTTTCAAAGGACTATATATTTTTTGCCATTTTTTTTTATTTATTTTTTTTGTAGAAAGGAAACTTTTAACAAAATATTTTTAGAATTATTATTTTTACTTATTACAGTTTCCCCAATATATCATGTCTTTTTTGTTAATCATTTTTTAATAAAACATGATTTTTAAAAATGTAAATTTTGCACAGATTTTGTGTTTCGTCTTGAAAAATGATCACAATTTCAAATCATGCCAAAACATGTTAACCACTTTGAAGTTTATTTTGATGTATCATAAGTTGCAACTTTTCTTTCGACACCATTTACATTGTATCACATTACATGTCATAAAGGACTCATGAACATCAAATAGATTCGAAATTTCAAATTTTTGGGGAAAACATCAAATTGTATATTCCTTATATTTTGATTATTTTTTATGTGTGTCTAATAGTCTTGTATTATTTCAAAAAAATTCAACATCAATGAGTTTGCATATTTTGAAAATCAAGGGCCCTTTTGTGAAAATAACAATGTTTGATAAAACACTTGGTCAACTTTAAAGGTCCTTTGCTCCAATCAAAACTCAAAATCAAAAGATCCAATGGTTTAATTTAGATTTCATAACTTTCATATTAATCATAGAACACAACTTGCCATGATTAACATGCCATTAAAGGGGCACCACATAGTTATATATTAAAATAAATAAAATTGAACATGATTTGACATGGTTTTTGGCTCATTATTTAGCATTTTTACCAAGAAGTGGCTTTTATATCAAACTAATTGCAAAAATAGTCACAATTTGGTTACCTCTATGTGTGTACTTATATCTTGATGTACATTATGATGTTTTGGAATATATTAAGGTATATTTATAGTGTATGTTGTATTAAGGGCATGCTGAATATACATTTTTCATACATTGTGGGTGGGCTATGTAGGCTAGGAAAATAATTAAGTAAATAGGTAGATGAAATACAAAACTTTAATTCAACCAAGGTTTTGCCAAATAATAGTCAAATTTTAGTTTAACCGATGTTTAGCCAAGGTTTATCCAAGGTTTAATCAAGTGGGAAGGCAATTCCCTCGTAGAAATTGGGGTAATCTTTTTTTAAATTAAAACATTGTGAGGGCCTTATATGGTATGTTCACGAAGAGTTAAACCATTTTGGGGCTTTATGAACTTATAATTTGGTCAAGGCGTAATACTAGTGGAGAGGGATGTGATTATAGATTCAACAATTTGTTTGTTAATGTGTGGTGTGTAATGTGTGAATGTCAATAATAACTACTCTTAATTTATAACCATTTCCCATTGTCAAGTTTAGTTATTGCTAGAGTTTGGATTTTTTAAGCCCATTAAGTTTGATAATTGGAAATAATTCTAGTATGTTTAAATTTGTTTAATATGATCAAATCTCTGAAGTGGTTAAAGTTAGTGCCATTGTCAAATGGTAGTAGTGAGGAAATTGCTTATGCATTTTTAGATAATTTTTTTAATAGGTTTGATGTTCCAACTAATGTATTCATTGATCAAGGTATGAAATTCCATGGGGAGTTTCAAAAGATACATCCAAAATCACTTATTTATCATCGTACAACTTCATAAGACCATCCTAAGCATATGGGTTAGTTGAATGGATGAAATGAGGTTTGCAAAAGTATGGTGAAAAAGGGCCATATTAGAAATTAGGATCTCTAACCACCATGGTTAGCCATGGGGTATAAACTTAGTTGGCATATTTTTCTTACATTGTAATCATTGTATTTTCTATTGTTTGGTCATGAACTCAAATTACCAACTTCAATTTGACAAAATGTAATGGCAATAATCAATTTGGATGATTCAAAATGTCTTGTTTCAAACATGTGAATATTTCTATTTTGATGTGTAATACCAATGGCTATGGAAATTTTGATAACTTTTCAAGGTGAATGCATAGTTGAATGCTTCATTTTTGGTAGATAAACACTACATACAAGTCCATATCAAGTTTTTAAAAAATGATCACATGGACATGGTTGTTAATTTTTTAAATCTTAATATTGTAATATTTGACTATCAAATGTTTAACCACCTATGAAACCTTTTACACTTAGGTCAAAGCTTAAATATCAAAAGTTGATGATCTCATTTCTTAGGGTGGATGCCATTGGAAATCTTTAAAAAAAAACTCATAGAAATTGCAAGCACTCAATCATGAACCACACCCACACCCTTAAGCTATTAGATTTTTTTCAAGATCGAAACTTTCATTTAAAAAAAAATGTTTTAAAAAACATTTAAAGTTCTATTTATATGATTATGTTAAATTTTATATTAAAAGTTTGCCAAAAATAAACTAAGTAGTCACGAATCCTTTACATTGTAAAAATAATGGTTACAATTGTTTAAAAAACCCTTTAGGATATTTTTATTCATTAGACTGATTTTCAAAATTTCAAGATATACATATTGATAGATTGAAAATAAAATTGTATAGAAAAAAATCTATTTCTAATTTTTCTTTAAAATGTTAGATACACAAAATAAACAATGGTTTCAATTGCTTTGGTATGTATTTACACAAATGCACCGTAAAATCCATATGAACGAAAGCCAAATTGAAGGTTTTTAAAACATGTTCATCTAGCACAAAAAAAATTGGAAAAAAAAAAACAACCCATTTCAAAAGGGGTTTTGGAAATATAGTCCAATTTTGACCTTTCAAACATTTTTAATTACCATTTTTTTAAAGTTAAAAAAGAAAGATTTTTCAAAAAGACTTTATTATTTCATTTTTCAAGGCATTTTTAATCATTATAAAAACTTGGCATGAAGTTTAATATGAATTTTTCAATTTATCACAAATTTAGTCAACTGACCAATGCATATTTTTGAACTTCAAGAGTCCATTACTGATAATGAATGAATTATTTTCAAAAAATAATTTTTATAATCATTATGTTAATGTACTATTAATTGTTAATTGAAAAATTCAAAATTAAGTTATTCATCACAAACATTTAAATACAATGACCATTGTATCACCAAAAGTGAACCACTCAACGATGCATTCACCTTCAACACTAAGATACATATGTCACTATTTGAGGAGGTGATTATTGGGTTTGAGTTTATAAATTTGAGTTGAGAGATTATGTGTAGACAACATCGACTACATTGGATGTGATTGAAGGACATGTTATTTTGTGTGTGCAAGGTGCTACCTTTTAAAATGTTATTGTTGGAGGGTCAAAATGGTCAGACATGGAAGGACCACATGCATAATTGTGCACTATGTCATCTTCCTACTATGGATGACCACATTCATCCATCTTTTAGTTATTGTCCTCATTGGCCTATGATGTATGTTGTGCAAGCAATTTTCAAAGGTATCCACTATGTTAATTTATAATTGGTGTTCCATAGGCTGGTATATGGGATATTTGACATCACCATTGGAATGAGTACTGGTTACAAAATGGTTTTGCTTTCAATGCATTAAGTATGCCTAAGTACTTAGGATGATGTGTCATTTAAGTTATTTTATGTTATTTGATTTATGTGGTGTGGATAGCAATAGTTATAGATGTCAATATGATAAAATACAACAACATTATATCATTATTTAGAACCCTGTTGGTTCATTTCATTTCCAATGGCAATGGGCAATGGCCATTGACAACACAATGATCCAAAAAGGTTCTTGGGGGATGGATCAGCAAGGAACAGCCATTGGGAACGTAATGAAGGAAAAATGTTCTTGAGGGATTGAATGAGATGAGGACCTTCATCCACCACAAATAGGATGTAACGCTCAACGTGGTTGCTAATTAGCTCCAGGCCAACTCTTAACCACATGGGTGGTCCCCAGGTCAAATAATTTTGATATGTTGGAGGGTTTGCAGCCTCCTACAAGAAAGAACGAGTCATTAACTAGAGTCAATGTAAAGAAGACATTACCAGAATAAGGGCCCACAGGAGGTGACAGAGTTTTTTCCAAAACTGGGTTTCTAAAGTCAAAATCTCTTCCCAAGATAAATGAGTGTTGCTCAATTGAACACTGTGATGATGATGATGCTAAAGTTCAGGATGGCGATGCCTAGAAGTTCTTCAGTTGCCTGTTTTTCTTGAGAAGTCAGTTTTACTTCAAATAGGGGCTCTGACAACTCGGGAGTGTTGCAATGTCAACTGTCAGGTTGGCTGGATAACGAGCGGGATGGGCGAGAGAGGACGAGTAATGAATGAAGTAGGGTCCCTAAGTATGGCTTGTCAACAGTGCTTTTCTTTTACTTGGCAAAAAAAGTAGAAATGTGATAATGAAGTGTTTTTTTGGGGCCATAATTAATAAAATAAAACTCGGAAGATTTTGATATTTGGCTTTGAAATAGGTAGCCAAAAATATTGGAGGACGTTTAAATATTCTTGCTTCCATATCTTGCTTCTAGCCAAAAATTGGCTAAATCTTTCTTTGAGTGATCCCCACTTTGGCTACATCACAAAATTAACGAAATGATTGTTAACCATCTGGGTGTCTTCTGAATGCTGATGCTCTCACTGATTTTTCGCTGTCTGGCAGATTTTCTATTTACAATTGCAGATTCCATGGCTTACAAGGGTTGACATTTGGTTGCTTATAATAGAATTCCAGCACTGACCACCTTCAAAGTTCAAAGCAGATCAGATTGTGACAACTTGACATTTTTTAGCACAAAAAATCCAGATATATGATCTTCTAGTAATTGCAGATTGGAAAACTTGACTTTCCCAACACAAAACAGAAGAGCCTAGAAGTACGGTAGTCTGGTTCTCGTTGACAGCACTCCTCACAGGTGCTTCACTACAATAGCAAAATGGCGATTACTTCTGGTAGAGAGAATAGTGTTGTGCGTGTATATGGTTTAGGACTTACACTTCGTATAGGGGTAAATGCCATAATCAAATTTATTAAAACTCTGAGTACGTGTATAAGGTTTATTTATGTTGGTGTATGTGTTAAATTGTGTAAATGTATTTAATATAAAATATAAAACAATATAAGTGTATAACAATTTCATTTATTTATATGATTTTATCCATGTCCACGTAAAATAGTGTCAAAACATGTCATTTCTTTTTGGGAGGGGGGATTTGAGTTTATGATTGGTGATAGGCCAATCAAAGTGGCCCATTGCAAAATAAACATGAAGCTTTGGGATACACCTACATTAGAATGTACCCACAACTAATTAATGTGGATTGCAAGTAGGTAGGTATAGTTATTATAGATATATAATGTATTCACTTACACACCTTAAAACATTTACATGACACCATGTAAATTGAAGTGTAAAAAGTCTTGGCACTTAGACATACATTACATGTCATATATATGACTATTGACATTTACAAGCACAACACTAGTATAGAATTCTTAAGCTCCTTAAGTCCCTTACCCATGGTAATGAAAATATTCCATTAGTATGGGGGGTTCAAGTAATCTGAGATTTTGAAAATATTATTTCCTGCAACTAGTGGCGGGTATCAAGAATATATCTCATAATCAGTGGTGGAGGACCCAAAACCCTAGACTACTTGGCCCCTGCCATAAAAATATTCTCATAACCAAGGACCCCAGCTATGGGAACATTCCATACATTATTAGGTGGTGCAAGCAAGTGGTAATGGCCTTTGTGCTATTCCATATCTTTTTGCTTTGAGCTTATACTTCTTATTCAAGACTAGACTGCAAATTTGGAAAACTTGGCACTTTGGGTAGTGAATTTTTCAAAAAATTGATAATTTAAACTATAACTTAATTATCACCAAAACCGATCATGTACTACAGTAATAGCTTCTTTTTGCAGGGGAATGGCAAATTCGTTTTTATGCATTTCTGGAAGGAAAAAGAGCTTAAGAACAACATTCAAGTCTTTAAAGATTTCTACCACAGCTGGAAGCCTTCTTTGATTACAATGTCATTTCAAAATCAAGATTTGTAATAGTATCCCTATATGCATACTATCACACTCAGGCAAAGTATAAAATAAAATACGAAATGAACTTTTGTCCATGGTTTCTTTTGCCAATTTTTGGTCCACCTTACCAAACTCAAGGTGATCACCTCTCTTGACATATTTAATATGATATATACTTTAATACTTGATTTACTTTTAAGTTGGAAGTTAGTTATATCTAATTCAAGTTTATGAATGGATCCCAAATGGAATGTTCATGGTGACGTTTTCACCAAATACCAAGTTGGAAGGCTAGCACATTTAAAAGTTGAAATCCATAATGGGCACATGAAGAAGAAGAAGAAGAAGAAGGCCCATGTGTAATATGATATGAAAATGTATCATAATAGATGTTCATAGATGCTTGCATTGATTGCATCTAAGAATCTTCCACCTAACTCAAATTACCATTTGAAATTAAAACGTGTTTTGACATTCTAAAACATACCAAATACTCAAAATATTTATGTGTTTTTGAGACACTCAAGCAAGCTGCCAAGCCGACACCGTTCTAGAACCATTTTTGTCTAACATAATCGTAGAAGCTTACTACCAGTGTTGATACTGGCCAGAAAGGCCTATAAAACATACCAACACCGGTTTTTACTTTCATATATCAAGTTTTGAGCCAAATTTGGCTAAATTGTCCTAAGCGTGATCATGCAACATTACAAAATTGGAAAAGAAAAAGAAAAGAACTCAAAGTCAACAAAACGAAGTGAAGATTTGGGAGGGTTCCAGGTCCTCATACTAGGGTACTAGCTAGTTAGAGATCAGGAGATTCATGATGTCATAGAAGAACTAGCAACTGTCTCGAGAGTCGTGCACTAGACGTAGTTGGGTCTACTAGCGGAGAAACTTCATGATCATGTCATAAAACAAGCTCATGTCTCGAGATCGGTGGTGGACCATGGAGACCATACAATATCCAACAACACTGCAGATGATCATCGCTGCGTCTCTGACATCTGATCTAGTTGAGGAGAGAAACAAAAACGGCGTTTTTTTTTTAGACGTCTCTTCCGGTCTTTGTTTTTTTGTAGTCTAGCTGATGGTTAACAATTAGTTGACGTTCTCGCACCGCCATGATGGCTACTTGAACTGCAGCCACTGCTTGTAAAGCCATCTCACATGAGCTAATTTTATTTATCGAGACTTGTATTAACAAGTTGTGTCGAAGTTTCTAAAGGTCTCTGTCCATTAGTATCAGAGCAACCTGATGGAAAGCCACTGACATAGGGCCTTATTTCTTGCTGTAGAGACAGTTACATTCCATTGAAGATCTGCAAATGCATTGAAAATTTGTACTTAGACATGTTAGAAACTCTGCAAACACATGTTCTCATGAAAAGAAAGACAGATGTCACTAAATGGCGAGTCACAATTTGACTAACAGCTCTTGCAATTGCTGGAAAGATATCATAAGACTTCATTGACAGGCCTTAGATAGTCAATTATGTCCCAAATTTCTGTATCATTTCCATCTTGAGAGGTCAGTCTTTCCGCCTGCATGCCACATTAGAGTTTTGACTACTTCGCTCTAGTCCATCTGCCGAGACAGAGCTAGTTTTCCAAGGTTTTCACACTAGATCACGTACTTCAGATAAACTAGCTTATGCTAGTCACCAGCTAGTACTCCTTGCCGGCTAAAAATTTCAACAAGAGGCTCTGCCCATGCTAAATTGGAAACACGTGGTGGTTAGCATGTTGAAGCTCAAGTGGATCCTTCCGTTATGCCTGGGAAATGTGTCTCTAGGGGACTCCACAACTTTTGCTTATGATTTTTTTATTTGAAAAAAAAGAAGTAATAACCGGTTTGTAAGAATATTCAAATGATAATCGGCTGTTCTCGAATTTAAAAGAATAAGTTTAGTTTTTTAAAAAAATGATACCCTGCCTGGGTGTAGAAATTTATGAAAGAAAAAAAAGGTGAAAACCACTACTCTCTGTTTATATGGGAACATATAAGAATATGAGGATCTCCCCCTGGCATGATGCTGTGTTTTCTTCTCTCCAGGGAGATCCCTCAAAGTACACAGAGAAATAAAAAGATAGTCATTTACATGGCAAGAGAAATTAAAAAATTTGGTGATTTTTCCTCCAGAAGGTCGGGGAATATGTGATAGAATGTTCCTTTACAAGTTTTTTTTTCCTTTCTTTTGAAGTGTGTGAAATTTCGCACAGAAAAATATGGCTGATCTGATCCAGACACGACGTTGTGTCAAAAGATTTGTGGCGACTCGACAACTGCTGCACAAGATCTCACACTGGACACATTGTGCGGGATTAGCTCCAGGTCGCTACAATGCACAGTAGATATTTTATTCTGACTGGGAATCTCAGAAACAAGATTCATATGTCTAAATCTGGTACTGGATAATCAACGGAGTCTGCAGCCCACAAAAGTTTAATCCGTTTCACCAGTGGGCCTACGAGGAAGTCCCACATGACTTTAAGTGGAAAAGTGTGCACTGTTCACCATTTGTCCAATTTACTGGAATGGGGAAACCACAAAATTGAAACTGAGATGACTCGACAAGGAAAACATGTTTGAAAAGAGCTGGCAAGAGCTGAATCTATGAGAGAATGAAAGGAAAAGACATATGAAGTTAGTTGATAAATGTTTTGCTGTAACCAAAAAAAGGAGGAATAACAAGAATTTAATCCCTACTGCATTCTTATTATGAAATTGTTATATACCAACCCAAGAGACACTCGTATCTTTATTACTAATACAGAATATCAGAAGTGATACATCAGTCTGCTGCCTCTTCCTTTTCTCTTCAGTAGAGATGACGATGGGAACCAAAAGGAATACAAATCAACAAATGCCATCTGAAAATATAGATTGGATCAGATGTTCAATGTTCTGCTCTTCGGTCTTTTCATCCAAGATATCACCCTGCATTTTGTCAATACTTTCTTCTATCATTTTTGAAACTGCCAGTCCCACCTTACAACTTTCTTTCTCTAGATTTAAATCTCTCTCTAAACATGACATCATAAGAAAACTTTTATGTAAAAGCATATGCACCCTTTTATCCTTTTATTGTTTCTCTAGACTTTTATAGTTCAATTGGACATTGCTTCACACTCTTTGGCAAAAAACTCTCACCCCAATACTCCAAACTTCATTTCCTTTCATGAACTATTTAACTCTTTGAGCACAATTGCTCTAAATAGATCCTAATCCTAGGAGACTCAAATCCTTATTATTGTGAAACCTTTCACTTTTTCAACCTAAACATTTGACACTCTCTCTAAGTTTCCATTGGCATAATGCAGGACCTAGCAGACCTTGGAGCTTAGACTTTGTCATCATGTCTAGTCATCCTTCTTATATTTAAGAAAGCATACATAAAATAGAAACTTAGTTTCACTTCTACTCTACTTTACTAAACTGCAGTTCATTGTGTAATGAAAGTTTTTGGATCATTTGTTCAGTAGAATAGCACCACACATCACACTCTTGCAACATAACAAAAAAACACACAATTATTTAGCTATGTAGTTGTCATTACCCCTCCCATCCGTTTGTTGTTTAATATATATTTTTGCATTACACCTCCTTCTTGGATATGGTAGTCTCCATAATAGCATTCTTGGCAATGTGATTCACAAGGCCTGTAAGACAAGAACGGGTACGGGACCGAAGTTATGAAAGATTGTTACATAACTATGGGATCTATGTTCTTGGTTGTAAAATTGTATTTCCACCTTTCAATTGCCTATGCAAACCTCACCATTCTCCTACAATGAATTACACAACAACAACACCAAAACTATTCACAACCAAAAACTTCTCAAATCTCAAACTTCCATTCTCACAAACTTTCTATTCACATCACCACTTTGTACAAAAATGAAAGGTGTGTTTCAAGGTCACAAACACCTCCTTAAATACTAACCCAAAGGAAACTACTCAAGAAATTACCTATCGCATAAAATAATCACAAGATAATTAATCACATGTCTACCCATGTGATTCCACATTAAAAGATAATTACCCATGTGATTCTTCATAAAATAATCACAAGATAATTAATCACATGTCTACCCATGTGATTCCACATTAAAAGATAATTACCCATGTGATCCCTCATAAAATAATCACAAGATAATTAATCACATGTCTACCCATGTGATTCCACATTAAAAGATAATTACCCATGTGATCCCCCATAAAATAATCACAAGATAATTGATCACATGTGCATATGACTTTTTCCTATGTGAAAGTCAATGACCAAATTTACTTTAAGGAATTTTATCACTTATCCCTTTAAATAATTACCTAGTTAATTTTGTATTTACGTTGAGTTACACATGGAGTTACAGGCCCACTCTAGCCAAGAAAAGAAAACTTTCTTGTGGAAACATCCTCCACACACACCATTGATTTTTTATGCCAACCTTCTTCATTCACCAAAATCCCCCCCAAATCACATTAGTTTTAGTGTATCCCAGCATCATCTTGAAGAAGCATCACCAACCACCAAAATTTACAGAGCAATGAAACCCTACAGCGTTCGATGCACGCCACTCCTAATTCAATGGCTGTTTATGTTATTGCTCATCATCACAAAAGTCAAAAGCTCCAACAAGTTAAATCCCAAACCAAAGGAGACAAAAAAAAGCCTAACCCTAAATTGTCTGCTTTCTAGTGCTGAACTTTTTTTTTTGGTCACACTACCCCATTGTAAATGTCAATGGGAAAGGACTCTGCCATTAATCAGTAAAATTCTATGTATTCCCTGATTATTGTAATTGAAACTAGAATCTAATAGGCAATGAATATTATTATCACCCATGAGGGAGCTTCCCATATTTTTCAGGTCAAAATTTGGCAAAAATTCATCAATAAAAGAAACCCTGCTCATGATCCTTGTGAATTTCTAGTCAAGTGGTGAAATTTAGCCACCAAAAAAATGTTGATTGCAATCATAAAATTGCAGGCAGTCACTTGAAACTTAAATACTCCAGCCAGGATGTTGTTTTGACATCTTACACTATAATTCTCCACCTTGTCCTTCATTTAGCAAATTCTAGTTTTAAATCCTTTTGTAGTAACTGCACTGTGCAGCCTTGGATGAACGATCTTGAGGAAAAACAACCTTGACCATCAAATATTGCTTGCCTAGAATTTGATTGCAGCTTTGGACTTGGGAGTATAACTTGAGTAGCTAAATTTTTGGAGAGCTCAGCTGGTATGTTAAGAATTGAAGAATCCACACTAGAAAATGGACCTCGTCACTTGATGTATAGTACAAGTTTGCCACTCAGATCAGAGGTTCAAATCCCACCACCCATGAGAGAAAATCCTGGTAGGAATACTAATTTTATACAACAAAAATCTAGGCACAATTTCCATAACAAGTCCTACATTAGGACTGAAATCAGCATAACTAATACACTTACATTCTTAGGAATTGTTAGGGGAAGTTATTTTCAGTTTTTTTTTTCAATTGCTGGGATATAATTTAATGAAAAAAAGAAAATTTTATAATTCATTTAAGTGGGTGTTTAAAATTGAACTATGAAAAAAAATTAATATGGTAGTTTTAATAAATTCTAAAAATACAGGCAAGTTTGCCAACAAAGTTTATGAGACATATCCTCTTGTTGAGGATCAAATTTATATGTAGGGTTCAATGTCAGTGTTCCCCTATACAAATAATTGAGGTCAAGTACAAGCACACAATTTTTGACTCCTTCCATGAGTAGCTGCTAGCCAGCCAATCTCCTCTCCTTGAGTCCCTCCTTGAACCTTCCCTTCCTGCCCCACCTCCATTCCAGTTGTCAGTGCACATAAAACTATGATTCAAGTGGGTTGTAATTTGTAAAGTCGTGACTGCAAGTGTTCCTACTGGAGCAAGATTTGCACAAATTTACAGGGAAGTGCAACCGTCCAATGCTCATGATTAGATCATGTGACTAATAATGCAAACACATCTCCATGGGGGAGGAGGGGGAGAATGGAGAGACTGCGTACACAGCTTGGGTCATTTACAATTGATGAGAGTTAACCACCATATTATTTATCCTTGGATTTGCTCTTCCACTTTGTATAGTCTTCCCCTTTCCCACAATTCTCCCTTGGATTGAATTGGTGTAGGTGTAAGCTGGCCAGTGTGTTGTGAGTTGGTAAGTAAGTAGCATGAACAAAAGTTCTCACACATCTTTGTCATTCTTTTCTATTCCTTAAGAACACCAACAAAAAAAACTAAATTTGTCCCCCCCACACACCACGAGTCATTTCTCAACCTTAAGAAAAAATAGTGTATATTTTAGCCAAAAAAGCTATGTGAGATGTATATTTCAGCCAAAAAAGCTATGCAGGCATAGTTGCATTTGTAGCACATTTATCTGACATGTTGGCTTTATGCTGGCTTTATGTATGTTTAAACTTCTCAAGAAATAGTTTGATCATCAATTGTCTCCAACAATGGGGGCATGGAAAATCTCAGTGACTTGCATACCATTTCATTAATCAGAAAAAAATCTCTCAATGTAATAGTTGGTTGAGGTTGGAGAAAAGGATGTATGGGTGTCAAGAGTCTCAACATCTCTAAACCCCCCTGGGTTAAATAGTGTGATTGGTTGCAAGGATGGCCCACTTTCTCCAAAATGAAAGTAGGTTGCAAGCAAACAAACAAACAACTAGTTGGTCCCTTCTGGGACCTGGAGTGAAGGTAGGCCTAACGCCGTCTTTTACGTCTCTCTCTCAAGTAGAGTAGCACTGCTCCTGCAGCACTAACGTAAATGTTGTCAGCTTGGGTCACTAGAGAGAGTCGACGCAGACAGAGCGGATAATGATATTATGCTCTTCCTCTGCAATCTTACCTAGTTCATTAGCTATTAAGAAGAGGTGAGGACTTCGAAAATTTCACATAGCCTGTTGTTTCCAGCAACTACAAACACACTGAGTGATTGCTAGTCACAGTATGAGACTTGGAAAAAAGAACAGTACTAATTTGGAAGAGTTGGACTATTTACGTGATCTTAACATTCTGGTGGGGTATTCATTAAACAATGGTGGCCACAATATTAGCTTTGGAAAATGCACTAGAGGGCTCACCATTCTTGACCCACTTGGACCAATCGAATTATCCCACGTGACGCTCTGAAATTTCAGATTACGTTTTGAGCCCTCAGGCCTACCTCCACTAAAAAGTTGTGGTTTCTTTGTAGCACACTGTAAGTTTTGCGTCAACAACAAATTCTTAGATTTGACCAGTAATGTGTGCTTTAATGTAAGATGACATTTAGTTGGGACCAATGTAGACATTATATATTTAGACATGGCTTGTCCTCACATTATTGTGCATCATAATAATCTCAAAATTTCTTGGTGTTTCCCTATTTTCTTGATTGTGAAGTAGCAAAATGATGTGTTTCAAATTCAAGGCATGCAATGTTTTGGGGGAAATAATGGTTAGGGTGTATTACTTGTTGTCTTTTTGCACAAATGAATACATCTTTTGTGTTATGGTTTTAAATTTTCTCTCCATTTCCTTTTAGGATCCTTCAAATTTCCATCTTGGTTTTATGGCATTTTTATTAATTATTTTAGATGCTCTTTAGCAAACCTTGAATTTTGTATGGGGTGTTTCCATTATATGGTGTACACAAAAAGGAGTCATAGTTCAACAATTTTTATTACAACACATTTTTTATGTGCTTTTAAAAATATTTGGAGAAAATTTTATGATAGAATTATGCAATTAAAGATGAATAACATTTTGAACTCTCATAATGTTGTGAAAATAATTCACATTTAAACAATGCAATGGTTGATTGGAGTATATTTTTAATTTGCAAAAGTTTGTCCCAAATATTGTAACATAGTAAAAGGATTGAAAAATACTAATCTTAATGGAAATGTGTTCATGAAATTTTTCACATACAAAAAGACAACCATAGTGAACAATCTTTTCCATGAAAACTTTCAATTTGGTGTAAAGTCGTGATGGTCATATTAGGTGATGAATAGATGTTTGATAATATATCATGTTATGATAATGTTAATGATTATAATTTTTTAAGTTGTAAAATGTTCTCCCATTAAAAATGTAGTTGGGTTAAATGTTGTTTTCATTACTTACAAAAATAAAATGAGAATTTAAAATTAATGAAAAATGGTAAACTACTGTTAAACAAGGTGTTTTAAATATATGTTTTGAAATTATTAGTTTATAATTATAATTATATTGCATTCCCAAATCAGTTATATATGTGATTTTTAGAAGAATTCAAAATGAGTGAAATTTTGTGTGTGAGTACTTTTGATGTTATATGTATTTCCAATTTCAAAATCAAGTGTGTACATTGTACCATGGAAATACCCATGGCTGCGTTTAAGGCTTCAACCATTCTTGCTACCAATGCAATAGTATTTGCATCTGCAGATGCTTTGAGGTATTGCTTTGCTCCCTCCTTTTTATTTGGAGGATGTAATACATTCCCGGTTTTTTGACCCATTGGTGTTGTACAAGATTTGCAACCTTCCAACATATTATGATTCTAAACTTGACATTCTAACTTGCACGACAAATACAATTATATTTCATCCCTACTGGTGGAAAAGATAAAGGCTTCATATCATGTAAGTTTAGGCACAAGCAAATTTCTCTATTGCATGACTTCCCCAGAATGGACTAAAAGGGGGTACTGGCCTAACCTTTAAAGTAAGATTTATCTTAGTAATCTCATCCTTCTCTTGCTGCAGGGCTCACTCATGCTCTGAGGAAAAGTGATGGCAATGGTTATGAAATTCATACTCAATTTTTTGCTTGTATGCACCCAGTTCTTCTTTTAGCTCCAACACTGCAACTTCCTACATCCTCCCTGCCACTTAGTTACTTCTTCCAAGTTGACTACTTCATTGGTAAACCATCTGATAATTATTCTCCATGGAAAAACTCCAGTCATGTAATTCCTTAAATTATCGTTTCCAGTTCTTACAAGAAGGAATCCAAAGAACTCAATGTCCTGCAATAGGTCTCGGACAAGATACCTTTTTGATTTTGCTGAGAACAAGCTAGTATTTCTGAAGCTCATTCTGTACCTGCAATGGATCAATCATGTTGTTCACCTCGGTCATCATATACTAGCTTTCAGACAGTCAGCTGCTAATGTCCTAATGTTCGGAAACTGTACAAGGGTATTCAAAATGGCAAGTGTGTATGACAATAAGTGTTGAAGACCTTCAGCATGGGTTGATGAGCTACATTGCAACCAGGATAATTTGATGATGTGGAAAGATTGGGCCATGCCAACAGAGAAACCAAAACAATTCTGATTTTGGATGACACTTTGATATTCAGAAAGGTTCAGGAATGGCATTCTCTGGACTGAGTTGGTACTCTATAGTTTAGACAACCAATGCTCAAACCTTGATTCAATATCCACAATGCATCACTTTTTCCTCTAAATCAGAAGAACAAGCTCTGCAAATGTGGTTTTAAGTATGGACCTGCAAGCATACTTTTTCTATCAGTGGCAAGGTTGTTGCCAAAAGATTGCTCAAGTGACCAGGGTTGTCCAAAAACACATCACCCAACAGTGCATGCATGCATGCATGACAGGAGTTGGAGATGGATGTTAGATTGTTTCTTCACTCCAAAGAAATTACGACAGCAGTGGATCTCCTTTCACTGCAACACAACACCTGAAATTATAACTCATATGTAGCAATTAGTTCGCACCTTTGCCAGCAACTGAAGTACTTTGGCAATATTGCCATGTTCATTTCTCAAGAATTTAATGAGTAATTTAAGCAGAAATGTCCTTTCCGTGGTGGAGATTGACCAAGAAGTAGGTGTATTCCATCTATGAAGACTCCTACACTCACCAGAATCAAAACCCACAGAGATCACAGGGTTGTATTCATGGGCAACAGGCATGAGCATATTCTCCCACACTGCCAAGTAATCAGAATCTCCAAATTGGCCATGTGGCCATGGAATGTTGACATTTTAACCTGCTCCTTTGCCTACTCGAACAGGGTCATAATTGCTCTCATCTCCTGCTGGGTAAAAGGAACCATCGTTTAGCATATTCTCAAAAGCTACACCAGATGAGGGATCACTTGCATGTGAAAATATTAGCACATAAATGCTGATACTTGTGCCTGATCAGGGTTTCACTGTAAGATAAGCAACATTTGTCAGTCCACCCTCGACCTCAAATAAGATATGTATAAGTGTGCAAGGTATTTATGAAGGCATAATACCTATGAACAGAGAAATATAAGACCTGGGGATCACTCCAGATGAGGGCAAAAGAGTGTGCACCCATAGCGCAGCAACAACACAGTGTTAAATTTGAAAACATTTTAAAGAGCAAACAAGAGGACATGCACCAAAATGCTGAGAAAATGCAGTATGAAAGCTGAATCTGAGCAAAATTATCACAAACAAGTCTCAATGATATGCACAATTTTTTTCTAAATCATGTGCAAAACTCACTGCAAGCTGGAGACTGCTAAATCCAGTCATGAAATCTTTGGACCATGTTTGTTGCCACAAAATTTTCCAGAACATGCAATACCCACAGTTGAGAATCCTCAATAAAATCTACACATTTTTCATAACAGGTGGTCTGCCTATTAGTACTTCAAAGTACTTCCACCCCATGATCACAACCCGAAGTGATAGCTGTCTGGGAAGCACACTGGGGAAGACCATGAAAACGATATACAGCTACTATACTGTAAAAGAACTGAGTCAGAATTTGTAGAAAGGGCAAAGTTATTGAGCTCCTCAGAGCCTGCCCAGAAGCTAAATAGGTTCCAAAACAATCTCAACAACACTTGCATTGTAGAAGCTTGCACAACTTTGCCAAGCCTTTAGTAAAACTCTGGCAGCAATAAATATAATCATCACATATGTCAGTAATGTATGCAGTTTTGTGCCATGAAAATGGGCAAGAAGAAACCTGGTGATAATGCCCGAAGACTTCAAGAACTGGTAGATGGAGGTGATGCGTACTGGCTGCTCTGCATGCTCACTGTTACTCTTGTTCCAGTGTGCACATTTGAGCATCATATACAAGCCCTAATACTCCATTCATTATCTACACTGCTGCTCTGGAAACCAATTTATTGTGATTGTGCACCAAAATGCCACAACAAAAGACAACAAGGATGCTAATCAAATCAGGCATAAACTATATGATGTATATTGACAGCTGCAAAATATAAACCCTCCTTCAGATATAGCACTCTTTGCAGACTAAAGAAAGGTGGTGAACAAGGCAAAAAACATATATCTATGTATGGTGGCTGAGAGATGGACTGAAGAAGATGTGTCTGCATCAAGTCTTAGGGTTTTTGCGCCATGGTCTTATCAAGTTGTGCAGAATTGGAGTGTCTGAATGTTAAGTACTGCCCATTTGCCAAGTACTTACTACTCATGCTTAATCAAGGAGTCTCACAATTGTGCAGGGTTGTAAATAGAAGGGAAGGCAAGAGAAAGTCACTCACAGGGTGTAAGTACAGTCTCTTGATTCCTCCAGGCAACAAAGAGTACTGAAACCCAATTCTCACAGGGAACAATCTTGCAATGAAGAAAAAGGTGAGGCAATGATCTTGTTATTTAGGGTTGCTGCTGAGAGAGAAGAACAAGAAGGCCTTGTTGGCCAAGAAGAATCTCACTCACGAAGCTCAAAATAGCAAGCCAAATCACAGGGGACACATCCACTCCTCCTACAGGAGGAATGAGTCTCCGAGTCGGTCCTAACACAGGCTCAGTTGGTGCATAAGCTATCACAAATGGGAATTTGCCCACTGGCAGCTGTGGGTACCATGACATCACAATTCGGACTATGAAGAGAAGATTGAATGAAGCAAACAAAGGACCCAATATTCCAATTGCAAGCTTAGCTGTGTCTGGATCCAAATCAGCCAAGAAAGTCATGCCTGACGAAGAAAAGGAAGTTGTGTCAACAACACCCATTGCTGAAGCACCCGATGCACATATCATTGCCCCCAACAATGAACAAGAAATTGTTAGGCCAACCATTACAGCTTCTGGAGGAACAGTTTGCAACATTTCAGCTGATGGAGCTGGCTCAGATTGAACTAAACCTCTTCCTCCTCTTTTTTCACCTGCAGGGACCTGACATGGTATTCCATACACCAATCCCAAAGTTTCAAAATTCACTTTCTTTGTGAAAGGGCCTGCTATAAATGCACAAAGAAGGGTCTATCTGCAATGGGAAAGGAATGGCAAGCAGAACAACTCACCGGAGTGAGAGAAGGTATTTTGTATGTACAATTGCTGCAATTGTCTAAATCCATTTGAAAACTTAGGCAGTGATATGTACTTCAGAGATAATGCTCCTGTGTGGAATCTATAAATCTGAGAAAGAAACTTACAAAGATTGGTCTCTTTGATAGATATATTCTTGTGGAGTTGAATCCTCTGAGTGATGACAATGGCATAACTGATCTTCCCAACCAGCTGCTGCTTGAAGAAGCTCTTTGCTGCAATCTTGATCTGCATGTCAAACAATGTGGATGCTGTGCTCTTGATGACTGACATTGAATCTCATGTGCTTCTGAATTTCTTCTGTTGTGTAGCTTTTCACACAGTTGGGATCCTCTCGCTTGCAACCATCTAGAACAACAGATCATAGATAGCACAAGATCAAGAAGACTGTCTTTGACTATGAGGACCAAATAGATAAAAACAGAAAGACTGACAACAAAGGAAATGGTGAAGAACCTCATTGTCATCAGAGGAGAGATGTGAACAACAACAGGCCATCTGTGCTGGTGAATGCCTGTTCCATAGTGGAGAGAAGCAAGAGACAAATTGGAGTTGCTGGTAGCAACTGGGAGCACCACCACCACAGAGGTCACCCTTCCACCATCCTGCTGCTGCACTCCATTGCTCCTCCTCAAGGATGCCACAAGTGGAGCAGCAGCAGGAACAGCCAGTGTGGCCATTCCAACTACCTGCTCCCAGTTTTCTCAATTTCTGCAAGAAAGTTTTGCAAACTCTGCCACCACAAATCTGTTTGCTGAAACCACAAAAACCCCTCTCCTCTCCTCTTCTTGCTTATCCTTCTTCTTCTTCTCAATTCTCTTCTGCCACTTCCATTCTTTTCTGCAACTGCAATCTTCTTTGCAACTGCTACTTTCTCTTCTGCAACTCTGATGGAGCAAAAACGATTTCTACCTCAAAATACCAAATCTGCAAAACAAAAGATGAATCCCTTTCATGATCACCTTCTGGAAAACTACTTCGCCCAACTCCAAAAGAATATGAAAAACCTCACCACTTCCCAAAAAAGTACAAATTCCAGAACCACCTTAACTCTTTCCCCTGCAATCAAAAATTCTTTGTGCAACAAAACCAAAAATGTCTGTCTCTGCAACAAATGCAAAATCTTTCTGCAACACTAACAAAATGTCTGTCTCTGCAATGAAACAGGGGGGAAAAAAAGAAAAAAAGCAAGCCACTTGGGGCCACTTGTTCATGGGAGGAGGTGGCCTGTTGGATTGGTGTATAGCGAGGGGTTACTTAGAAAAGGGGCTATATAGTGGAGTCTGGTCCTATGCAACTTGAAAAAATCATCTCAGTGGCAGCAGCAAATATGAAGTTACAAATTCTAATCCGCACATCAATCTGTGAAAAACACATGCTGCTTTTACTGAAACTAAACCCAAAAATGTCAAGAAATGACTGCACCTCACAGCAACACCCCCCTACTCACTGAATGCTGGGCTGTTGAGCCCAACTACTACAGTACTGTCAGAACAGATCCTTCTGGTCTGAGCTTCCAACAGGGCCTTTCAAGTGTTTCAAGAGAATGGCATTGTCTGTTTCTTTTCAAGACTGCAACACAAAACAATTAGGGTCAAGAGAAAAGGAACATACAAACATCAAAAGTGGTTTGTGTTTTGATCTGTTGTGGGGAATGCTCTGCCTCCTCTTCTATCCAGTTCACTAAGCAACCATGTCTGCCAATGCCATGACCTTTTGATCCTTGGCTACAAAAACCTCTTGATCTCCATCAGGACTGCCACAATTTTGACACCCCAAACCTCATTCCTCCAGCTCATTCTTGCATCTCTGTCTGACCCAGCAGCACCCAATTCCAAGATAAAACATACCCTTCTTCACAAACAGAAGTGAGAACATAAGAAGAACAAGAGAGAAGCGGGTTGGAGTGCACATTGGTACCTGTTTTGCCTTCGTCTTGTCAACACCCAAATTCCTGCCAAAGTACCCTCTGTCATGCGCTGCAGATCTTGAACCGCCACCAACTCATCAAAAAAAATTAAAAAGTTCTCCCACAAAGAAAATGTCTGTCTGTCTGCAACAAAACAGATTCTTTTTTTCTTTTGCAACAAACAAAATAGTGTCTGTTTGCAAGGATTGAAGAGCTGCCCTGTGATTCTGTTAGGGGTTGAGGATCACGGTGACCAGACCACCCCGATGCACAAACGCGACCAAAATTTTCCGATTTCCTGCTCGCTGTGACATCTAGGTTCGCGAATTTCGACGCGGACAGATGGATAGATAAGATGAGTGGCCGCGAAAATCCCTCGTCTGTGGTCTGCACTCACTCGCACACCACTTTTTTGTCGCTCCTACAGTCTCTAGCAAAATCTCAACCTAAGGATGTTTGGATTTTGTTAATCAAGAATTCAAAATCTAAACAGAGGGTCAATATGGACAAGATTGATCATGCTAGGATTTCTTGTCGACAATCCATTTCGTAATGAACAAGATTTCTTGTTGAAAATCCAAGTCGGAATGAACAAGATTTCTTGTTAATGATTTCTTCAAAGTTGAGGTTTGCGTTGTTTTGTAAATCGAAGCTCCTATCACTATTACTGTTATGAACAGAAGAAGCACATTGAAGCTTCGAATGTATGGTCTTCTACTCACCAGCTTGACTAGGGACCACGTTGCCTTGTTTCATGAAGACTGACCACAATTGCCACAATTCTCTGATAGTACGTATGGTCTGTCTGATGACCATCACAACATGTATTATTATGTGCCTCCTAGAGTGACTGACAAACTTCATATGGAACTTGATTCTTCTTCCTCAATGATCATTGCAGGCTGAAGGATTCCAGGTCCAGATTTGTGTGCTTTCCTTCTGTGCTCACTCAAGGTGATTTACATGTACCTGATGCCAAGTTTCTCATTGCCAATGATGCTGTGCAACCAATGCCTACATCACTGTTGGAAACCAGATTCAGCTTCTGGTAAGTATTGTGTTTCCATCACAATGTTACTGGGTACAGAAAATGGCACCATGTTCTACTGTTCTGGAGTGTGAGTCATACTGAACACTATTAGTACCAAGAGTGGTGCAAACAACACTTGTGCATATTATTAGTGACCAGAAAATATAACTTGTGTTTATACAATTGTGCTCCATCTTGAACATATGATTTTCATGTCTTGGATTCAATGTAGGTTTGATCAATGTGCAAGTCTCCTTAGATGACCTTTTGATTCATTTATTGTTCATGGTTGTTTGTTGTTAGATGTTTTTTTAAATCCCTCCATTTGTTCTTCTTGGAGTACCAAATGCATCTTAGTGGAAATTTCCAAATTAGTTAATGCCATCAAAATACATACACTATTTATTACATCCCACAAATTTGTCTGGGCAACAGCTACAACCGCTTGTAACGCAGGGCTAGTTCTGTCTAAGTCTCCTTACTAGTAAAGGTGTTTGTACAGGTAGATTGAAGGAGGAACAAAATTTAAATGGGCGCTCAAAAGTTGTGTTTTTTTTTGGGTGTGATGAATCAATAGATCTTGAGCAAGATTTTTAGTGTTTACCATGCTTGAGTTGTAGTTGTTGTGCCACAATGGGTCCTTAAATCATGGGAGATCTTAGCAAGACATGAATTGAACCATAGTATAGAAGGATTTCTTATCAAAGACATGCATATTTTGGTTCAATATGTTGATACCCAGAAACCAAAATATTCTTGGGCATCAACATAATATGAAGGAGGTTGGTGGGTCAAACAAAGTTAACATGGCGGGTAAACAGTTTCCTAACAATTTTGGGATGCCAAGTTGCAGTTGCTCTACCCTTCTTTTGATGTAGACATATTTTAATTGAGTGTGCTGGCTGAAATTATCCACATGAGTCTCAGGAGTGCTGGGAGCTTCATTTGCATGTCATGTTAGGAATTCAGGGGTTCCTGTAGCCTGCTGTGTGAGGAAGCAACACAGTCAGCAATTTAACATGTCAAAACTGTAAATAATACTAAGAAAGGAATTGTTGCCGGGGAAGGAATCAGGAGGACATAAAATGCAGATTCAATCTTAACTGGGGTCTGAAGTAAAAGCATTCTTAAAAAGTTTCATACAGAACTTAAAACTAGCAAAGAAAAAATAACCTTGGGCTTTTTCACATTCTTCCCTTTCCAAGATGGTACCATTTGAAAGGATACAAACTTAATGCCTAGCATGAAGGGCTTCAAGGCTTGAGGAGCCCTCAATGCAATCTCAGGCATAGAACACCTTTTCTTTGTGTATTTATAGCAACACCAAGAACTCTTTGATGAAAGATGTGAGCAGTCTACATGCAATACTTGTGAACTTCTTTAATGGCGTGATATGTGCACTTTGTGTGGTGATCTCCTTCTGAACTTGGGACTCCTTCAAACTCAAAATAGGCTAATGTGACTACCAAGCGAGAATATTTGATCTTAGAGGACAAGACATAGGCAGTCTGCCTAATCTGTTTATACATCTTTCCTGGCTTAGAACAATAGTGCAGAAAATCCAATCAAGATGACCAGGTGAATTTAGGATTTACTCTTTGGCTCGGTAGTATTGGCAAAGTAGATAATCACTTTAATGGGATTGGATAAAATGCAAATGCAAGAGTGATTTTTGAAACTATGGAATTGGCATAATATAGTATCAGATCCCTACATGTGGAAGAGGAGGATGAAGAATTAGTGGAAATTTTCCTTTTCAAGGAATCAAAAAAAATAATCATGTTGTAGTGTCTGAACTTTGGAGTTTTTGTTTCTCTTTCAGTAAATTGTTTTTGGATTTTTTCCCCTTCCCTCTCTATTTCAATCTTGAAGCTGATGGTTCTTTTTGTTTCCATTCTCTCTTATTTCAATATGTGAATATTGTGTAAAGAAGCAAGAACTTGTTATTGAAAGCTCAAGTTCTCTATAGTTTGTTGTTGTTGTATTTATGTTCTTTAGAAACAACTTCATTCCCCTTCATCTTGGATTCATCATTATGAATTTCTGTAGTTGCATTATTCAAAGCTCAAATTTAGCCTTAAAAGTCATGAATTTTAATGTATATTTGTTCTTGGTGTTGTCATTGGCTTGATGTCTATGGATTTGTGATGATCTCAAATCTAGATCCAGCAAATGGAAATTGCAATCATCACATGCACCTTCTTCACACTCTGCAGTAGTCCAATCACTTCTTACTAGTTCTCACCAAGATTTCCATAGGCAGATTATGGAAAAGCTCTTGTATTCGACAGTCTAGTGGCCCAACTACTGAAGAGTTCACACAGTAGAACAACTTTTGTGAATCAGGTTGTGTTTTTTATGGTGGCTTTCTTGTTTCAAAGACCTAGTTCAATTGAGGGTGATGGCAATTGTAGCATCACCTTACACATCTTATCTTCTTTGTGTACACCACTCTAGGTCATCTCCAACACTTAGCATTGCAAGAATTTTTCCATCATCATGAGTATCATATGCCCAACAAGTGTCACTAGGACTATAGCATTTTGGACATGTAAACTAGAAGACAAACAACACCATATCAAGTCCCTATATAATATGATGAAAAAGAAGACTGAGCAAAAGGAGGAGGTCGTGGCTTATTCAATTTTACCAGCCTCTCTTTGATGACGTTGGAAAATGAAAATTGATCCTAAGGACGTTATATTGGTTAATCATTGATTTCCAATTCAAGGTTGCTAGGCAAGGATATACCTATTAGTAGTTTCACTAAATTGTGTTGTTGACACAATTGACTTTTTTTCACTAGGTGTGACATTTTGGTTGGTTTGGATCTAGACATAACTAAACTTAATTGGGAATATTGAGTCTTGTGTATGCTTTGTTCAATATTCTCTTCATAGTTAAAATTGTGATGTCATCAGACCCATAGATGCCCATGAGTAAATTCTCATGTGTGATAATTTATGCATCAATCTTGAAAGCTAGTGTTAGGGTCTTAACTTGGAATCTCATTCATCATGTAGGAGGATTGTTTTTGTCCTTTGAGATTTGATGTTGATTTGAATGTCAAGAGAGAAATTCTGCAGACAGGGGATTTACATAAGAAAAGACTAATTTTCCCCTATGATAAAAGAAACAAGGCATCACAAACATGCTGGCCCTGCCAATAGCTAAGATGTTGTAAAACCATTTTGCTCAAATTCTTCCTGTTTTGGTATTAAATCATACTTTTCAACATTTATAACATAGCCACATCTTCAAAGGTTCTTATTGAGTGTTGGGCAGTTTCTTTGATTTTGTTAATAGCCTCTGATTCCAGCTTTCTTAAAAAAACATAAAACACATTTCACAAAAATTGTTTTTTATATATTTTAAATGAAGCTATGATTTTGGTGTGCACATATTCAGGTACTGTAACACTAGTTGACTCACTTAATGTATAATGGTTTAATCCCATTTCACTTCATATTTTTCAATGCTATTCAATCTTGTGACTTTTTTGGTGGTGAATTTTTGCTAGTTTGCAAATTTGGTTTTGTACATGAACTTCACAAAAACGTGTTTCTCAGTGAAAGATGCCACTTTTGTGAAATAAAAAAGTTGAAAAGGAAACAGCACTGATCCCATCTCCCTCTACCCAAATGAAAGTCCAAATTATTGATTTTATTTTCTTAGCTACATATAATGAAGTGTACTATGACAGTGTGGTCAGTTACAAAAATTTTACCTACTATAGATGACAATTGGATTCCATATTTTGGAAAAAAAAAATCTTATTGGGTACTAATTCCTACTATCAATTATTGGACTTATGATCATTTCAGGTTTCTATGGGAAAACCCAAACAATTGGTTGTAACTGGTGTTGGCCAGTTCTTTTGAAATCTTCATTTTGTTCTGTGGTAAGCTTTTTAGCAAATATTATATAGATGATTACAATTTGATATAGTGTTTTAAAATACTTTTTCAAACCAAAAATTAAAATTCACCTTTATGCACCATTTGTTTAAAACAGTTGGTCAATGATTTCATATAACATTAACAAGGAATAAAGGATTTGATTAATTTGTGTATTTTAATCTGGCACTTGCAAAAAAAATTATTGTCCCAATTTTTTTTCCATTTTGCAAGGAAAAATAAGCTCAACAACATCAACAAAGGATTTTTCTAAATTAAAAAATGACCTACATTGAAAAACTGTCAAAATAATTTTTTTTTAAATGCCTTGTTTCTACCTTAGCCTTCTAGGGTATAGAAGAATTTTGAAAATCCTTCTATATTGTGAAAAAAATCTACTATGAGATCTGCTCTATACCCAACTGTGGCCAAATCTTGTTACTAATGATTGTGAATCTAGCAACATTGAAAAACTGGAAAACGTAATACTGAGGACTTGGTGGAACTGTAATTAGAGTTAGACTATGAAGTTCAAAACATGTTGCTCAAATAAACAAATCTTGGGAGAAAGATATTCATATAACCATTTTAAAGTACTAATAAAAAAACCCCCCATTTCATAATTATACATAGTATGTAGTATAAACTTTAAAGATTTCTGCATTCACCATTGTGAGAATTCAAACATTCAATACCCAAGTAGATCAATGAATGATTAGCATTTAAATGATTAGCAATTTGAACAACTTAGGACAAGCAGTACTTAACTAAACTAAGAGGAGAGAATACATCATACATGTACAAATATCATAGTATTTGGGCCAGTTCAAAATTTTGTCAGATAATTACTTAATTTTGAGGATTCCATTTCAACAACCCATATATTCCTATATATTCCATCAGATTCTTTAGTAAAAATTTCATCATTTCTGAATATAATATAATTAGTGTTGAACTGGACCATGTAATACAGTAAGTGAAGGATTGTAATGATTAGAGCAAGTTCAACTAGTTAAAAAAAAATTTATGAGAAGTTTGTATATGATCATTTCATTCAAGGCAAACCAACAACAAAATGAGACAAGAAAAACTAATTCACATTTTGTCTTCTTTCTCCCCTTCTGTGGTAGAGCAACAAAAAGAACAAAAAGGGTGAGTTTCTACCAAATTTATTCACTCAATTCTGAATCTGGAACCAAGAAAGTAATTGATGTACTACCAGCTTGAGATGATGACCAACAGCACCACAAAAAAACACTCACTCACAAAGTGAGTGGTCATTTTTGATACAAAACTGTCTAGATAGGTGTGTTGTGTGTTCCATTTCTCACCTTGCAATTAAAAATCCCTCTACCTGTGGTGCCAGTATTTACTCAGTACTGGACTCTGATTCTATCGATCTAAAACATAAGTACTTGGCCAGACATGATAATGCACTACAACCCAACACTGGGATTCAAAAAAGAGATCATCAGAATATCTTTCCGAATAAACTAGGTTTCCGCTTTAGAGCTTCAGGACGAATCAGCTCTTGTAACATTCTCAAATTTCTCTGGCCACATGAATGCTGGTCAGATCACTGAAATAGATTGTCAATCCAAGTGTGCTATATATAGGCACTCATTAATGAACATAATGCACTATTCAATGGGGGTGAACAGTTCACACACGCCTTTAAACTTGTAGACAACACCAAAGCTGTTTCCAATTGAGAATGGACATAATGAATGCATCACATAGAGACTACCATGGGAAACTCTAAATCCTCCCACTAGAGCTCTGTCCCACACATTTTCAGTCTTGTCTTTTTGGGCCCTGTGTCATGTTGCATATAACTCCACAGCATGGTTCTTCTTGTTCTACATGTTCTGCAAAACGAGTGGTGCCCCACGCATTTTGGGGGTTGTCTTTTTGTGCTTTGCATCGTTCTAGACAGAACTATGGAGATTGTAAAACCACTTAGCACAGTCCTCTTGTACCGCAAAAAGGAATTTATTAGATTTTTAATATGCATGTTCACACTAACTTTGAGTCCAGCACCTCTAAACACCTCTTAGGACAACTCCAGACTTGCAACGCTTTAATTATCTCCGATTTAAGTGAGAACTCTCTAAAAGTCATTAATTGCAAAATCCAAGGCGACATACACATGTCACATCCTGCTCTCGATATTGAAACCTCACCTTATATAGTCACTGTGTATTCCTAAATTCAAAGCCATTACGTGTCAATCGAAAAGTTTAAAGGTCAAAATCTCTTTTAGTTCCTCAAACTCTGCATTCATAGCACACATTGGTGAGGGTGAATCAGACCTACATGGGCATTGGGTACCTTCACCTTCTAGAGTAAGGCGCTAATTTAGTAGCTACACTACATTTGAACTCAGCTCTGCCCTCACTTAATCTTGGGTCACGATGTTATAATGTCTAGAAGCAACCAAAAAACCAATTGGGGTTTATAGTTTTACTATGAAAAGAGTGTGGGTGCTGGTGAATTCACCCAAGGTGCACATATTTAAATATTGAGGACACCTATTGTTGATTCTAATAATTAGTGGGGGGGGGGTGCACCCAAATGTTTTTGTTTTTTCTTTGAAGGAGCCACTTTTTGGGAACTCCTTTAGAAGGGCCTCTCTAACCAGCACTCCCCAAACTAGAAGCATAGTAGGTTCCATGGCAAACCATTTTAGTTTTACATATATGACAATTCAACTCTAGTCAAAGCATATATATGGGATAAAATCAGTTCAGAGGAAACCACTAGAAGAGAAGAGTGATGCCTCCAAACGTAGGTTCACCCTCAATTTTAAAAGTTTCTTCTTAGCAAATCTCAGTAGACAGAAGAGCACCACCGCCACAGGAAGAAAACTCCCTCCATCTGCCCCCTCCTCCCCTCCCCCCCAAACCCAGAATAAAAATGTTTGGACCTCCCCAAAGGAATGCTAGGCCTTCTCATTGGGTACATGCATTTTTTATTACTATAACTCTTGGTCGCCATTTTCAACCTGGGGTAATACCCTTCCTAAGAACATAACTATTTACATTCCTAGGCTAATGTCAGGGACATATAATTTGGGGGTCTTATTAACAAATTATTTCAGCACTTTCGTTGTACTGCGTCAATACCACTAGTAAAGAGCTCTATCTGGCGTGGAAAACATGTGCATATGGAAAGTAAAGAATCATTGGTGGCAGGTCCCAATAATTTTCAGGACTTTGATGAACATTCAGACAATTTAAGGAAAGCCAAAGTTAGCATCTTGATGAACATCCAAACAAAAAAGCCAACCAAATGTCACACGTCGAACTGCTTTCCACCGTTGTCCAACCTCTGAAAAGCACGAATGAAGTAGGAATATACAGTTCTCCTGACTTTATGCTAAATCAAAATCTTCTAATAATTACTGTTCATCCCTCCATCCCTTTTCGAGAGAAATCAAAACTTTTTACAGTATAACGTTACAGAACTGACGTACTTGTTCTTGAACTCAAACCCGCCACACTGAGACCTTCACCCACATCGTGAACCAACACACCCACACCAGGGAACCTTCACCTTTCTTGAGCAAGGCCTGTTACTGGCTATACTTAGACTGGTAAATTTCAAATTTAGACTCGCAGTCACCATAATTTAGTCTTAGAAGTTAGCCTGACGAGATGGAGTAGTTTTAGCTTTTACAAGAAAAAGGAAGAATTTCAAGGGTTTTTACAGTGGTACCAGTTTGGGAGCTGGTTCGCTGAATCCATGAGGGTGGGCTGGAAAGTAGCCCAGATTATTGCCCTGTGGCACAACAATTCCTTTGGTGAGGAAGCAAAAGAATATTTTCTCAAATTTCTCTACAGATTTACTGACAATTAGATCTATCAAATTTCTTATGCAATACTAGTGCAGCCATTTTTTTCATCAGAGGAACTTTTTAAAAACTTTTCCCTTCAACGAACTTTGTGAAAAGATCAATAATATTTAGATTAGATGTAATACTTTCAACTGCCTTTTTATCAGAGTTTCAAATTACCTTGCCCTGCAGGAATGTCAAAAGATCAGTAATTTCTGATGTGCGATGGTGAAACTGCACTTTTTAATCAGAGATAAATTTCCAAACTTTTCTCTTTGAAAGGAATGGGAAGAAAAAGACATCAGTGATTTCGAATGCGATTATCTCCATACAAGTATATATTTGTCTAGGTTGTTTTTTCGAAGCCGCGGATGTTCGAACTGCTGCAGGATATCACGGCTTCAACTAGAAAGTGACGTCTGTCGTTTGTTTAATGCGAACAAGTGTTCTCTAGACGCTATCCTACATATTAAACGTTCCTAAAGTTCCTAACTTGCAATTCTCTATTTGAAAGTGACTGTCCATGCAACAAGAATCAGAGCGCAATTTCAGTGCCTTTCTATGACAGACTGTGATGATCACAGGATACTTTGTGTGAAAGTGAGCACAGCAGCCAAATGGAAAGAGGCCCTTAGCATGGAGAGATCTTCAACTGGCAGGTACAAATCATGCAGACCTGACAGAAAACAGAGATGAAATAAGAAAGAACTTGATCTGACAACGAAACTGATTGCATGTAGTTAGTCAATGAAGCTGCGCCGGTTCGAGTGGACGGGGGAATTGAATATATTAATATTATGCCGTCACACAAACAAAAGCACTGCTGCAGCAGCAGCTGCATCCATCATCACCGCCTGCACTTGATCTTCTTGTCTTTAATGTGGTTGCAGCAGCAACTTTCATTTTGTTTCTCTTGGAGGTTGAGACGCCACGAATTCAGCTTAGGCAGCAGATACCCTCTGAAACAAGTCATGTAGTAGACCATCGATCAGCTGTAGTACATACGTATCGTGATTTCGCTGGAAACACGTGTTCATGCTCCTGTTTAACTATGCAGCTTTAAGTCTAGGAGCTCTACAATGAACAAGCGCATGGATTGACCTCTTCTCTTCGGCGCAGTTTATATATAGTCTCCCGTGATCTGCACCTCTTGCGCCAGTTCCTAATACTTTCTCGACGCGTGCTCTTTAGTCCTAAAAGTCAGCAGGCAGCTTGTTGGAGACTCCTCGTTGGACTAGATCGATTGTAAGAACCTTCACTAAGCGACTCTTGAGCTAATATATTTGCAGCGCCACAAGGTTGGTATATATAATGCAATATTACCCTGCACCGGGTAGTTGGGTTTATAACTTGATCTTGGCTTTTATTTGTTTCTTATTAGCTGAAGCTCCTGCAGCTGGTTGCCAGGAATCACAATAGTTCCATTGCTGTGTATAATTTCAAAACATATCATGTGTGTGTAATTCGAGGTTAGATTTGCTTGATACTCACGAGCTCGCGTCATATAGAAGAATGCCATTTGAAGAATGAGGCAGTGTCGTCCGGAGAGTTCATGTCGGTCTCTAACGTTCACTGGTTTTTCAGTCTGCAATACGTGTATTGCAAGATCTGCTGAACCTCAATGTTGCCAGCTTCGCAATTTGAGACCTTAAATTCAGGCTCCTTCTCTTCGCTGCACAACTCATAAAGTGCCGAATGCGAAGCTAGTTGGTGGCGCAACAGCACATACTAAAAAGTAAAGGAGTAGACGGCCGTTAGCCTCCTGTAGATCACGTGTGGACTATCTCATATGACACAACTGTTTTAAAGCTGTCCTTGTCCAGAACTGATGCAATTGCAGCAGTGCTCCGAATATGCAATTGGAAAATTGTGTAGGATTCCATAAGGGAGCCGGGATTCAGATCTGTACTCAAGTGTCACGTCTCTCTCTCTTTTCTGTGTATCAGAAAATTAGTCATTGAACTGACATACTTAGGCTCTAAGCCTGCAAGTCAGAGCTAGCAACGCCAGGGCATCATACATGAATTCCCATCGCCTTTAGACATGGAGAACCTAGTGATCAATTCCCATGAACACCTGTTCAACAACCATCTCGTAATACCATTTCCCATGAGGCATTCTAGATCAGCTGCTTGGTTGTAAAGGGGAAGATAAAATTCGAACGATCGCTGTAAACAAAAGAAATACATTGCTCATATAATTTCTTTCGGACTCTTTCTCCTAGCTTTTGAAAGGCAGGGACATTCGTCGTCGACTTGTTTGCACATAGCTGAGTATCAGAGGGCCCAAGGCATGAAAGCAAAATCCTGACTAGATAGAAACATAAAGGTGATAGTTAACACTCCGACTAGATTTAACGTTTTCCCTAAATCCGGTGAGGATGTTGCTTCAGGTTTAGAGGGCGAGGAGGTGCAAGTCAATCATTATGACGGTGGACGACACGACCCGGATGATCAAGGGAGCACATGTGGTGGCATTCCCCTTTCCTGCAGGAGGTCATCTGGCTCGCTTTATTCCGTTCGCGAAGAGCTTGGCGCGGAACGGACTGACCATTACCTTCATCACCACAATTCCTCACCTTGCCAACGCGCGGCGAGCACTCGTGGAAAACAACAGCTTTGAAGCCCGCGAAAATATTCGACTTGTTTGTTTTGACCTTCCTGCTGAGTATGCCGAGGTGAATCGCAAGAATTTTATCGCGATGATACAAGTTACTAATAACATGAGAGATCAGCTCTGCGAGCTGATGACGGCACTGATGAAGCCCAATGGCGTAACCTCTGATATTTCTCAATCCTCAGATTCGCGTTTTGGTCCTCCTGTTTGCATCATCTCCGATATGTTTCTAGCTTGGACCCAGGTACGTCACTAGCAACATGATTCCGCAATTCAATCCTTTGTCTTTCTGCAGAAAATTCTTGTGCGCGTGCATTGTAGATTTCTCGCGTCGTCGTATGCATCCTCGCAGCTGGTTCATGTACCTTTTAATAATCACAACAGTGCACCAACTTACATAGTGCAATAATAACAAAACCAATTTGGGTTCTGCTGCATGCAGGACGTTGCAGACGAATTCAAGATCCCGAGATATTGTCTTTTTCCGACTCCACATTTGCTATCGTTACTGTATAGTCTCCGCGACTTCAATGCACAGGGTCTCCTCCCTGTTCCAGCCGATGGCAAGTCTTTGGAGATTCCGTGTTTCCCTCCGATTGCACCTTCCGATTTACCCTCCAATCTGCCCAGCCCTGGATTGCTTGTGTATGAAGGCGAGCGCTTGTGGGAAGCTGCTGGGGTGCTTGTGAATAGCGTATATGAGCTGGAATCCGAGATCATCGATGGGTTACAGGAAATGATCTTCAAACACTCCACACGAGAACAGGTGAGCTCCAGTGTCCAAGTGTCCAAATTTAACTTTTCCTCCATTAATTTTAAGCTCTAAAAGGCATTACTGAAGAAGGCAGTTGCATTAGTCCAGTTCACACTTGGGCTTGCGGCAGAAGGCCGAGACCGCACTGGTAGACACGTACATATTCTTCATTGGTTGTTTCCTAGTTCCATTAACAGCTTCCATCTCTACTATTCATAGATGTCTAGATGGATTGTAAGTTGTCGATGGAAGTAATTCGAGCTATTTATATTTTTACTTGTCATGAAATTTCCTGAAACATTTCCTTGAGTGTTTATACCGGTTCCATCGATAAATGGGTCTCTCAGGGAGTAAAGACTGTAATCTCTGAAATATGAATTATAAGTTCCCTGGGAGATGAAGAACCCAAGCTTTTGCCCTTTATAGTTGATGTTCTTGCACTATGTACCTAGGATTTGATCGGAGAATGACATAATAGCTAAAAGACATATAGCATTGCTGTCATTTTCACTGTAATGCGAGGGCACCTCATAAGCATGAAAGTCCCTCTGCTGAGAAGAGGAACTTTTCAGATACAGAATGTTGAGTAGCTGTGCTTTACACAAGCTCAAAGCCCTGGAGGAGGGCATTCTCGGAATAAGGGGCCATCTGACTCTGCCTCACGCAGGCCCCATTTTCAAAGAATTCACTTCTCCTAGGGCTTTTGAAACACTGACTTTTGAAACAATATATGTGATACTCAATGTGTGTGTATATATATAAGGTTGCTGGTTGAGGGCTAAAAGTTTAGGATTTAGGGTTTAGATTCGTTGTAAACAGTGAATTAGTTACATATGATTAATTGGGGGGATTTTATATAACGTGGTGACAGGTGCCCAAGATATTGGCAGTTGGGCCTTTTATGTTTGAAAATATTCAGTTTTGCCAAGGGGATCAGCCTCTTCGACAGAGACTACAATTTGCACAAGACAATAATGAGTGTCTACATTGGTTAAGCAAACAGCCAGAATCGTCAGTTTTATTCATATGTTTTGGGACAATATCTGTGTTCCCAATGCAGCAGATGCATGAGTTTGCTTCAGGGCTTGAAGCTAGTGGGGTACGTTTCCTTTGGGTTGTAAAGATTCCAGCTGCATCCAATACTGTGAATGGGCTGTCACCGATTACGTCTACTGATCAAGAGCATCTGGCATCATATTTTCCTAAAAGTTTTATGGAAAGAACAAAAGACAAAGGTTTGATTTATACCTCTTGGGCACCACAACTTCAAATCCTTGCACACCCAACCATTGGAGGTTTTTTAACACATTGTGGATGGAACTCAGTTACAGAGAGTATTGCTATGGGGGTACCTATGATTGCGTGGCCACTTTGGGCTGACCAAATGTTGAACCGTGTGCTATGTGTTGACATCTTACACATCGCACTGCCAGTGCACAAGAACTTCAAAGATACTGTTGTTAGAGGGGAGGAAGTTGAAAGAGTTATCCGACTTTTGATGGAAGAGAAGAGGGGCCAAGCTATGAAGAAGAAGGTTGAAAAACTCAGTAAGGTTCTAGAAAAGGCAAGTGGACCTGGAGGATCATCGAGGAGAAACTTAGCTCTTTTTGTGGAGGAGGTTAATTCCATAAGATTGAACAAATGAACATTCCCACCTAAAGGGTGTTTCCTTATGATGAAATTCGGGCATTTAGCAAGACACGGTTTATTTCAGATGAGTGGAAAAGTACAGTAGATTTGTTTGTTCTCAACATTATTTAAAACAAGTCTTCAATGTACATAGCCTTGAAATGTGGAATTGATCTATAAGAATATGTTCTTTTACATATAAAGACATGAGGTCAGGAATGATCAAATTACATTGTTACTTTGAGGTCAGCAGTAAATGACAGCATTCAAAATATTATTGCTCACTGTTTTTGTTGTTTTGCATGAAGTTGAAGACTATATGATGCTGTCCAGACACTTTCCTGTTATTGAACCTTCATCATTTATACAAGTACATAGCAAAACATCCAAGATTATGATATATTGATGTAGAAGCAATTGAAGAAATTTTGAATGGGAAAATTTTCTTCAACTGGAAATATCCAAGATTGAAGAAAACAAAAATTGGATCTAAAATCGTGAATGTTGAAGAAATTTTTTTCCAGGGAAAGAACGCTGATGGGAACCACCTGATCAGTGTTTTTTTCAATGATGAATTCTTGCCACTTGGCAACAAATAGAAATAGGGACTGTGAAGCGCCTAAAATATTTTCTCAAATTCAGCAGATATGGAGGCAAAAACTTGTAAAGTTATATTAAAAGATAAGAGTCTATCGTGTCGCCACAACATAGGCAGAATCCTAAAATATTCTACCTCCCTCTCTAACCTGTAGCCAAATTTGGCTAAGCCCACTTGAGGATGATTACCATCCCACCTACCTCACAAAATTGGAACGAAACTAGTTGGTCCCTTCTGGGACCTGGAGTGGAGGTAGGCCTAACGCCTTCTTCTACCGACTACCTCGATCTCTCTCTCAAGTAGAGTAGCACTGCTCCTGCAGCACTAACCTAAACTTTGTCAGCTTGGGTCCCTACAGAAAGTCGACACAGACAGAGTGGATGTTGATATTACAGTCTTCCTCTGCAATATTACCTAGTTCATTAGCTATTAAGAAGAGGTGAGGACTTCGAAAATTTCACATAGCGTGTTGTTTCCAGCAACTACAAACACACTGAATGATTGCTAGTCACAGTATGAGACTTGGAAAAAAGAACAGTACTAATTTGGAACAGTTGGACTATTTACAGGATCTTAACAGACTGTAGTTCTCTAATGTTGTAGACCAAACTGCCCAGAAAGCTGAATACTACTTAGGCTACTACATATGGGGGGGGATAAACAAGCCAGACGCTTCCCGCAGCTGATGTCCACAGACATGTCTCTGAAGAATTCAATGATACAAATGAGATCAGAGGGGATTTTCACAAGAGCCCTATGAATTATATGGTCCATCAAGCTTGGACTTCTTGTGCAAATCTAGCTCACCCTTTTTTGTTTTCCCAAAATCAATATTGCTGCTAGTGAGAACTGGCATGTAGGTTGCAATAGCCTGTCAGTGTGTCTTTTATTAGTACCCAACATATTTATTAAAAAACAATTTCCCGATAACAGGGCAACACTAGCCTCAATGCCTTGATTGTTTACTCAGAAACTTTTTCAAATTCCCATCTAGCAATTAAGTAGTTTCAATGATATTCAATCAGCCAACAAGGGTACAGTGACTTGAGAGCCTTCGGGTGAAACCAAGCTAGTCCATTTAATTATTTCTCAACATTACAAATATCCCATGCTTAGACTAAATCAGCATGTCTGAGTTCAGATTTAACATTTTTTTAGGCTTAATATGGTCACTAAGAGGCCTCACTCGAAAAGGTCAAGGTACAAACATGGGTGTTGGTTCACCCTGGCCAACTTGCGTTACCTACACTGATGACTGGTTTGTCACCTTCATCTTCTTGAGTGAGGCAGCCTAGTGGCCAAATTGAACCCAAGAGATGTTATATTTGGAATCAGAGACCCTGATTTTGTCTAATCGTGGCATATTTATAATATTTAGAAACAATTTAAATGATTTTTTCTATTCTTACCACGGTACCAATGTTGGTGCTTCTTCATCCAAGGTACGTATTTATAATGTTTAGAAGGAATAATGTTTATAAATGTTTTTACCACAGTACCACTGCAGGTGCTAGTTCACCTAAACCCCTGATTGACGCCTCTTAGTGCATATATTTAACCTGCAAAATCTTAAATTTGGACTTGAGACCTCCAGCCCATTAAATGTTAAAACTCGGGATACTTGTAATAGAAATGATAAAAATCAATTTGGGACTTTTTTCTTGGCCATTTTACCAGTTTAGCTGCAGCTTTACCCAAGGCCTGTTTGTTTTCCCTTTCCCTAGGATTGAATAAAGAGCTTCATTTTACAAAGTTTATAGAAAATTCTAACGTGTAAGCTTGAATTTGGTGTAAGATTACATTTGCTCTAATCTATCTAGAGCATCAATACACACAATCAGATTTGGATGAGTCTTATCCAGGAAAAACATTTGGACAAAAATGTATACATATATATATATGAGAGTGTTGTTGTTCCAATAAAAAACATCGCCTACTTTTGAAAGTTTTCATTGTTGTTGGCACGCTCTGCACGCATTAGCAATATATGCATATATTTGCATTCTGGAGATCCCCATAAGGGGTATTCATTAGACAATGGTGGCCACAATATTAGCTTTGGAAAATGCACTGGAGGGCTCACCATTCTTGACAAAACCCACCTGGACCAATCAAACTATCCCACGTGGCGCTTTGAAAATTCAGATTGCGTAATGAGGCCTCAGGCCTACCTCCACTAAAAAAAAAACCTGCACCTGATAAAAACAAACTTAGGCCCTGATTTTTTTCAGATTTAAAGTGCCCATTTCTTACGTCCAAATAGTTTGGAAATTAAAATTGATATGACCTGATCATGGCCCATAATGTAAGCATCAAAAGAACAAGAAAACTCTTTGGGATGTGAGTGGAAGTTCACAAAAGCTTATATATGTTTTCGCCCGGGCTCGAACCGGGGACCTTCAGTGTGTTAGACTGACGTGATGACCAACTACACCACGAAAACTACCAGCAAGGCCGCAGTTACTTTTATAGTTTATCCAATTCCACTAAAACTTGATAGCTCCATGCATATCATGTTTGTTGCGGCAAACTTTGATGCAATTTCTACCGTCTTTGGTAGAGGGGATGTTGGATGGGGGTCAATAGAAGTCAGGGCATATTTTCATGGTTTTTCTCATGTTTTCTAATGAAGACTTGTCGACATTGAAGCTTGCAAGGAGGAGTCAATCTGAAAGTCATCCCAAAATAAACTGAGGTGATCTACGTCAGAAGTTGCTCTCCTTCCACAAACATGAAGAGTGGGAAGTGTGAGAGGCTGCAATACTGTTTGCGTTGAATTTTTTACTGGCAGTGCTTGGGAGAGGATATTAGTCACATAAGGACATGACAAACTCAGGATCTGTAATGCATTGTCATATTTTCTTAATGGCATTGCACTTTCTTTCAGGGAGTTCATTGCTGCTGTGATTGTTCATTTCATTTTATGTAATTGGTTGTTGTGATATCTCTCCAATTAACTACTCTTGACTCAAATTTGCAAGATATGTTTGTGGAGGAATCAATCTATGGTTTTATCTAGGTGGTTGTATCCTGACTCTGGTGACATGGTCACTGGATTTCTAAGAGTATAGCACAACAAAGGTGCTTGTCTACATTAACTGAGTTCAGAGGAAAATTGAGGATTTGTAAGCAGAAGTTGAACACTAGAGACCAGAATTCATACCACTGCAGCTCAAAAGTTTGGCAAATTTGGTGTCTTTTCATAGACTTGGTTGGGGCAAATGACAAATTGTGAGAACTGCACAGGAAACATATCAATGGAAACACCAAAATGTTGTAGGTGCTGATGAGAAAAAAAGACATGATGAGTATTGCCAATGTGGCATTCCACGCTACTATTCATGGATCACCTGCAGCAGATGTCAGACTGCTGCATCTAGCTCTCATAAAAAATTTACACACCCAATCTCAGAACACAAGTTTGAAAACTCTTTTGATGCAACTTGTCTCTAATGTCCTACTATGACCACCATGTAGTGAAGAGTGGATCCTGACTGGTCCTTTTCAAAGGGTCAACAAGCAGGTACATACTAAATGCATGTGATCTGAAGCTAACTCGAAACCCTTCTAACCTTGGAAGTTTACACCTTGTGCATACTGAAAAATATTGTTGATGGGAGGGAACATTTATTTACACATCAAAAACTGGCATCCTTTCCACGATGATGTTCCGACAAACTGGACAGTGCTTACACCTCTCTGAACAGACGCTGCAGACACAGTTTCATAGAACAAGTAAGAATCAACAGCTCTGCTCCTTAAAAGCTGAACTCAGTGGCACCTGAGGTAAACTCACAGCCCCATGGAGAATGCAGGACAAGCTAACATAAATTCTGCAGATTTAGTGATATTATATACTACAAACCCTCTCTAGATATGAGCAGAAAAGTTATTAAATTTGCAATTGTGTCATCTCTAGCACAAAATACTCAAAGTCCTCTTATTTGGCCACCCATGGTCTGAATCGAGACAATGAGACCATAGATCTCTTGTCTTGCAGACCATTATCCCACTACAATGAGACTACTTGAATCAAGAGAGTTAAAGAAGACTAACCTGCATAAAATACGATGCCGACATGGCATGAGAACCACAGCAATATCCCTCTCAAAACACACTCGGCAAAGCACTTTTTCCTGTCCAACAGAGTTATTAAGAAGCATGTCACGTGTATGAGGTGAATGATCCATAACCAGTGGGTGGCAACAATAATTAAAGCCAGATATTTGACATTTCAGAGCACCAACTCAAATATTTACATTTTGAAGACGGTCAAACTCCTGCTGCTGTTGTTTGGTGATTTCTGCCTGCTCCCCAAGAGCTGCTTGCAGCCTCCAAACCTGCAGTCCACACCCACATGTTTACCCCAACTACTTTTGCATTATCCAACAAGAGAGGAATTCTGCTTGCATAATACCATTACCTCTTCTGCCAGGTCCTTTCTTGCCATCTTCTTTACAACCTCTGGAGGAAGCCCACTGAACGTATTGTAACTGCAGAAGAGGAAAGATACATGTTGTCAAAACACTGCCACAGGTCAGGCTACAAGGACTCTTTGAGATCAAGTCTGAACACATAGGCAGAGGCCCTGCAAAATATCTAGCTCCTGAGAGGAAGACAATGAAGGATATTAACTAGAGTTCTTAGCTTTATTGCTAACAAATGCCAATGGCTTGCAAGACACAAGATCTATCATTTATCACTGGAGAACAAGAACTACTAGTGTACAATGCCTGCTGCAGATCAATACAGTGAGTAAAGAGTGGCAAGCATGGCTTGGTACCTTGTAGAATCTGCCTGAAAGAGTCGTGCATGCTCTTCCCTACTAGTCTCATCTATTGACCACCATCCAAGAAGCCTGCAAACCATGCAAGTTGGATATTAGCATCTTACAGAAAGGAGAATGTACTTGGCAACAAAAAATTTGATGATTTCAAGCACTAGCAAGGTGAAAATGACAGGATAACATTCTCAATCTAGATAATGCCTTCTTCCGTCACCAAACTCTGACTACATGATGGCATACCTTGAACCATGATGGAGGAAGCCACAACAATCATCTGCCTTGGAAAAAAAAGCCAACTGCCGGGTACTACTGGCTTCAGAGAGGCGAAGCATAACCCATAGCTGCTCCAGCAGTCTCAGCAATGCACAACCAACAGCCACAACCTGAACCAGTAGCAGCGGCGAGAATAGCATGATAACAGGAATGTCACGTGCTTTTTTTGGCGTTCCCTGTTTCAGTAGGTTAATAAACATGAGTACCCACACCACAGAGGAAGCTCATCTCTGTTCTAGTTCCTAGCAGGTAAACTGCAGAAATGACAACCACAACCCTTAGCCATGACCAGGGAATCTCTGACACTATAACCTGGTTGCAATCATGATTCTTTCTCCAAGTATCTTTGGTGTCACAACTCTCAATCTTCACATTTTGAGTCAATCTGGGTAGAAACATTGATATGCATCCTACTGAGGGTAGCAGATTTTCCAGCAAGAGATGGTAACAGAAAACTGCAGGAACAAGAACAAAGAACACCAGCAATGGAATGAATTACAACACAATTTGAGGTATGGAAAACATTGACAATTTCTTGCATGTCCAGTGACCAACAACAGCAACATGTATAGTAGTGACTCAGTTAGCAGCAACAGGCTTACATCAAAGTTTGAACTGAAGATTGTCACAAGTTCAGAAGCAAAGGGAAGCCAGTCATGAGCTGGGTAGCACAGAACCAATGAAAACACATAAAAAAAACAAAGACAGTATTTGAAAACACAAAAGGAAAACACAAGGAAGCAGAAGTGGAAAGAGCAGATGCTTGAGACTTGAGGAACAAAGAACTTTGAGAATAATTGACTCTCTCTAAATGAAACTGCACTTATTCAAAGTGAAATTTTCTTGACCTACCACCTGGTCCAGAACACTTCATCATTTGATGTGTCTAGAGTATCTAATGTGTGGCATAGTCAAGTAATGTGTCCTAAACTTCACTACTATCTTACATTCACTGCTGCAATCAAGAATTGTACCTCCAATTTCATGCAGAGCAATACTTGAAAGACAATAATTGGCAATTTGAGTAGATGACCACCCAGGTCCTGGCGCCCACAGATACCATCACCATTGTCATCATCCTCCATTGCAGATGTACTCCCATCCTGTGTACTCTCTGATGTTGCTCTCAGCAGTGGCACAGTCGCGAATATGGGTAACCTTCCACCTGGTCCTAGCTGGGGTAGTCCATCCTGTTGAATGGTAGGGTTGGACCACTTGGTGCACACTAAGAAAGAAAAACACTCAGCAATGCTGCACCCATTTCAACAAGTACACATAACAAAATGGAGTTGAGCCAGGAGACTAATTAACCTCATGCAAAATATTGCCAAGTTGCACAAATGTATATCCTAGGAATGGCCTTCTAGCACATCCATAAAGACTGAACTGAATCTTCAGATCCAATGAGCATACAAAACAGCATATAAGGCCACTCAGAACATTGTGAATCATCCCCAAGGATTGCTGTGCAGGACAACTTTGAGTTTGATGATACAAGTGTGTCCATACTCCTTTAGACTAAACTTCAAAACAGCTTCTCAAAACATCTAGAGAGACATACAAGGAAGAAGTCATTAACCCACCCAAAGTTGATAAACAAATCCCACCACCCTAGAGCTCCTACATCTCCTGCAAACCACAGGGAAAAAGAGGTCAGGATTGTAACACTAGAATACAAGATCCCCTCCATCTTCTGGATTTCTCAAGCTAATAGCACCTGAAAAAATTTCTGCATTTTCATTTCATCACAGGATAGATGACACAGTAATGAAACATGTGTCCCAGAAGGAGAGGGAAAATTCAGCTAGGCTGAAAGTATCAAGTTTTCCAATCCAATACATCATTTTTGAACATCTGCGCAAACCCAGGAATGGTGTTTTTGTCTTGACACCTGAAGTTCAAAATAGAAGCAAAAGGGACATACCACTGAGCTTGAGAAGGGTAAACATAGTGGCTGCCATGAAAAATACCATGGATACGGCAACCCAGAAATGCTGCATTCAAATATCCCCCTAGGTGATTGGCACAGATCCATCTAGTAGCATGACAACAATAACAGGCCCAATGAAAGCCAATGTCCTGTGAATTGTTTCTTCCATCAGGTTTGCAGATTCAGTCATCCCAACAAATTGTCCACAAAAATATTGGTCTGGTAGTAAGATGAGAGGATGGCCAGTACATACAGGAAAACAGGACATGGAGGCTTACAGGAAGAGTTTCCCAAATGGCTTCATCCGTCATGCTCTCCTCATCACCTGGCATAAGGGCCCTGCACATCCTGCTCCACCCAATCAATAGCCTCACTAGTTAAAAGAACAGTATGATCTTCAGCTCAACTGTGACCAAACATGTATCTATTTGAGCTCTGTGCTGCTGCCCACTACCAGTGACAATGAAATGATGGAAAAACTGAGTTTATTTTGTGGAAATTAAGTTACATTTGAATGAAAATATTGAATGACATTACATGCAACTTGAATTGAATTCAAATTGAATTGAAGGGAAACAGGATACAAATTGGTCCACAAGGTATTCAGAATATGGTCATCCCTTCCATCATCCATGACTCCAAAAAGACACCTTTCATCCATTCAGAGCATATTCCAAACGAGAATCTATTTTGGTACGACAAAACTAGTAGTGGACCATAAACCTCCAATGTTACCATTGTCGCCAGAATTTCTCACTTGGCAAACAGATATCCCAGAGCCAAAAATAGACAATCAGATAACCACTTACATAGCAAAGTGCACCAAGAGCAAGGCATTGACCTAAGCTGTGATGGGGGTCCCAAAAGAGACAGACAGACTGAGACCAAGATCATGATACCTCCTGATACTGCTTAAAGATTGAGCGAGAATTAAACCCAAGTTAAAGGGCTTCCTTTTGCACCCTCCTTACAAATCCCTTTGGATGTGAAAAATCAGTTTTCTAAGACCAATCAAACTCAATGCTGTCCATAACCTTGTTCTAATGGTGAAACTAATTGCAGATCTAGCAACTCCCTCATTTTAAACACAAACAAGGTTCAGTCTGACAGAGAAGAACACAAATGAGTCTGGGTGTGGTGACCAGCAGAAGGACATAGCAAATACAACAATCAGGGACAAGATAGAAAAAGACCTGAAATTGTCAATGAGGATGACAGCTTGAAACGCCAGTAATGGTAGAAAGACCACTTTCAGGCTGATGGCTGGTGAACCACGTACTGTGCACCCTCCCTCACCATAATCAGAGTTTGTATATGCACTTCAATGTCTCCTTCAGGGAAGGAAATTTTAGTGTATCCTAGAAAGGCTTACAAGCAAAATATGTGTTGCAGAGCTGCTGTCAATGCCAGTCAGATGAACAAATGGATGAAATGTGGCTCCCTGCTGGGCACAGGTGTGTCACCTGGCCAGCAACTACTTCCTGTCAAATAGAGCACAGAAATCCCCTATATTTTGAACCAAAGAAAATAAGAGGTCAAAGAAAGGAGTATGTTCAATGAATACCTTCGCGTGTATCAAGATAGCAGCAAAGGAGAAGCTCAAAAGCAATAATTAGTGGAATTGAGACCACAGTGTGGCATGGAGCCCACTGCACAGCATTAAAAACAAAATTGTAAAGGTCAATAAATAAGCCTTAAGACTCTGACTCCTGAACAAATGAGAAACAGTAAGTAATCATTGAGTGAATGTATGCTCTCATTGATCCAAAGCGAATTCTTAATTTGAACTCTGAGGTTTGGGCAGAATAAAAGTCACGATTTTCCTCAAAACCAGGACCATGTAACCTAGAACAGACTAATTCCACAATAAACCCATTACAGGAAGGGAGTAAAGCAGAGCATACATGCCGATCATGTGGAGGAGATGGAGCAGGCAAAGAAAAGCGGCCTCGTGAAACAGTGCCATGGAATACCCAGAGAGGAAGGAACACCCACCTGTTAAGATAAGAATGCATCTATCACTAAAATCTCCACTTTTGTCCCAGACTCCAAAAGAACATACCTGAACCTAACAATTCCTGACAATTCCACTAACATGCAAAAGCCTCCAGGAAAGGAACAGCCCTACTATTAACGTGATTCATTTCTTTCCAACAATGAATAAAGGAGATTCTTAAATTCCCAATCTACCATTATGGAAAATGAACAGAAAGATGAAATCAACTTTCCATGCAAACAAAATCTAGTCAAACCTACCTGCTTTAACAGCCTGACTTCTGGAACAACAAGCAAATACACACAGCAATTGCACATCAAGCATCAACAAGGTGTCTACCAAGACTTTTATAGACATACCCTAAAGATGAAAGGATACTTCAAATCTGCTAAGAAAACACCAAAAAGGTTTTGCAGACTGATTGAGTGACAGAGCAGGCTTCATGGACTGAACATATTGTCTGGTCAAGGCCTTAACAACAGATTTGATCCATAAAGGTCCCAGTAAATATGATGCAAAAGGTTGAAAAGAAACCCATGATTATTCCTACTTGAGGGACAGAGCAGCCTTCATAGACTGAACACATCCTTCTGTCTAATGGTTAGCAAGAGAAATGCATTTTACGGGTCCCAGTCTAAGGCACAGAAGCTTGATGGGATTAGACTCAAAGACCAGCTATGTGGTGTTCCATCGAACCTAATTGAACTCCAAATCTACAATTCTCATGTTCCTCTCAGAAAACTGTCTCCTTGATTGAGATGGCACTGGCACACATCTCTGATGCACGCACACTATGCAAATGAAGCAAAGAAATGTTTCCATCATCAACCTTCTTGCTAATTGAATGACAAACTTCCTTTTGCCATATCTGACTGCTTGTCTGTGATGTAGTCTAGTTTCTTTAGAAATTGGTATTACTGTCTGTGATGATTTCATAATGGATGCAAGCACAGAAAGGAACAAAGAAACACCTCTTAGAGTAGGTCAGGAGGAAAAGGCTCTGGCAAGGAACTTACCACCAGGAAATGGAGAAGTATGGGGTTAACTTGGCAATAAGGAGACCCGAGAAACAGAGCAGAAAGCTGTGGGCAGCAAGCGCCTGTACCAGACCTGCTATCCTGGCCCACGTCATGTCGCTGCTGCTGCTTTAGGCTCTACTACTTTATTTACAACCGTTGTGGAATGCAATGATGACGCTGGAGCAAAGACCATGAAACAACAGCTCGCATATCTCATCCTGCCACAAGACGCATGTCACGGCATCAGTCCTCCTACCGCTTGTTTGTTTCCCACCTTCCCAGCACAACCTCTCGCCCATGGCCTGCATCCTTCTCTTCTCGCCATCGTTCCCCACCACAATCCCTGGCTCCTCGAATGGAACAAAAAGACTTCAAAAGCCTTCGTGCCTGTGCGACATTGTGCCGCCACTTCTCTACGAGTCAAAGAGTATCCTTTTCTCTCTCCTCTATCTACGTCCAGGTTTTGTTTCCTCTCATGAACCAGTTCTTCTCCTCTTGCTGTTCCCTTGGCCACCAATATTGCTCTTCTTACTCCCTCAAGAACTGATGTCCCTGAGTCAAAAACCTCCCCCCGCCTGTGCAATTTCTTTATTTCTTTTTCCGAGAGCAGATTTCACATCATCTTTTCACCGTCTCCTTTACGATTCTGTGCTCTGCTCTCCCAATCCGTTTTCTCCGATTTCCGAGAAACAACAATTGGCACACTTACTTACCTACCGGCTCTCCCCTTTTCTTCTCCAAACTTCCCACTAAAAATTTCAAACCCGCGAAAAGAATCCATTACATTCAAATCCATCCGTAACAGACTCTCTCTCTCTCTCTCTCTCTCTCTCTCTCTCTCTACACAGTTTTCCTGACAAGTTGAAATCCAGAGGAAAATAAAAAGAAAACTACTCAGCGATCGTCGGTTTCCAATTTCTCGTTGCAATTACTGCTCAAAAAACAGGATTCCAACAGGAGAAAGTTGAAAAGTACCTGAAATTCTCGGTTGGTTGCTTGTCGTGCACAAGCCTACAATCGGATAATCCCGCGACAAACCATGCACAATTGGAAGCTGGAGACAACAGACGCATTTGGGGGAAAAAAGGGAAGGGGAAAGGGAAGTAAAAGCAAAGCGGAACAAGAAGCAACGGAGCGAGCAAGCAAATCCTTGCACTCCGACACTCCACCCAAGAAACCCTTCACCCTGTTTTTTATCGGGTCGGTTCTGCGGTCGTACCGGTCCCACACCCATCCTATCTCCGGGTGTCATCACTCTCCTCCCGTCTTGACAAGGTCAACTGCGCGACATGCATTTTACAAACCCTAAATTGTTTGTGCACACATTGTTCAAAATCAAAAACAATTTGTAGCAAAAAAAAACATCTTTTTTCTGACTTCATCAAACCCAGTCCTTCCCCCCCCCACCACCAACACTCTCATAAAGAACAATTAGAATTATTTTTTAGTGTTTGTGGAGAGCACCCTAAATTGCAGAATTGTGGCCTTACATACCATATTTCCCTTTAAGACAAGCTTAAAACATCGGCCGATTTGGCCAATTTTGCCCTGTTATAATTTACCAGTTCTAGATGCGGGAAAAGTCCGCCTTACCTACTACCTCGGGACTTCCTTGGGTTGAGGTGGTGATGGACCCAAGGCCGTTAGTCACCTCAACTTGTGGAAGTACCACCAATAGGGTACTATCCCTATTAAACTTTAAAAACCCGTGAAAAGGCTTTCTTGTAAAACACAAGTGTCATGCCTTTGCCCTCAAAGTAACAAAGGAAAACATCATCTCAACTTTTAAGAAAAGTAAGGTTTTCAAAGAAATCCAAACTAGCACTTAGAAAGCAAGACTATCAAACAAACACTTTACTAGAGTTAATGTCAACTCAAACTACCTATCACTTTACTAAAGTAAACTCATGGCCCAACCAAATGGTTGGTGATTTTTTGTGTGAATTTTTGCCATTTTGCAAGAATTGTTTTTTAAAAAATACTTTTTTCATAACTTCCCTTTTATGATATCACCAAAATCATCACAATTCCTTGCAATATGAAAGGGTTTTTTTATTTTTTTATTTGCATGTTTTAAATGTCACCAAATTTGGCTAAATATATTTATAAATGATTATTCCTCAAGCGACATCACAAAATTGAAAAAATCAAGGAAAAAAACAAACATTACCCAATATATGTTTTTCAATCAAGTTCATACAATTAATTCACATAATTAATTCAAATGCTTATCCATTCAATGTACCTCCATTCTCCACTACCCACTTCTACCTAGAATTTTGTACAGAGTAAATATTCATATTAATTTAACTTGACATTAGCCCTCAAAAATTATAAAAAAGTTTGTACTACAAAAAAATGCCCTAAAATGTAAAAAGGTCATTAGAAACTTTAAGTTTCACCACCATGAGAACTCTAGGAATAGATAATTTGTTTGTGTTTGGTTCATCTAAAAGTACACCATGAGGAGTCTAGGAACAAATAACTTGATTGACAAATGACCTTTCATTTTAAACTTCGATCATTAGATCTTCTTGATCTAAACAATTGATTTTGGCAACTGAAACCCTAAACCTTAACTTGTTTCCACTATATTTTCATCTCCTTCACACCTATTTTCATGAACAATAATGAACAATAATAATGTAAATATGGCACATTCATAGATTGAAAATGAACAACTCCAAAAGTTAGGTGTGTGCAACATGCATAATGTTGGTGTGCATCCTAAAATCTAGTCTTTTTTACCAATAATGAAATTCAAACTCAAAGCAATGTGGTTGCTAACACATCATGGATGGTGGTGTTCATTCTTTCATATATAATGTGCATTGTTTTGTTGATTTGGGCAACTAACTTGAAAGTTGAAAGTCATTGAAAAAATCAAACTATTATTTCAAGGTTGTAGGCCAACAACATGGTAATGCCTCAATGCCATTGCTCAATTTCTTCAATGTTCAAGTCTCAAAAAACCTTGAATAGTCTAGGATGTTTTTGAACTCTAAACTAATTATTCATTTCATGGTAGAGTTTTATTTTTTCAATCTACTTGATAATTCACCTTTGTCCATCTTATTATTTTACTTCCTATTTATGTATGCTTTTGCAAGAGTCTTACATTTTGTTGGAACTTAAAATCCAATTTACAACTCAACTTTTTAAAAATTTTGGTTTGATGTGCAATTTGAATTTCCTAATGCCCAAGTTTTGTTTTTAATGTTGTGTTTTGTTTGCTTTGTAATGTATAGGTGACCTCAAAGTTTGTTGTTTTTATATGTTGTGTGTGCACAAGTTGTCAACATTTGTTACACAAATAATAATTTACAATTAGGGTTCCCAAAAAAAATGTTTAATTTTTAAGAAACTCCAACTCAATCCAAATTTGGATTTTTTTCTATTTAAATCATAAAAATTGTAATAAATTATTTTATGCCATTAAATTTTTTTTAATTATTGAAAATATGTTAAATATATTATGTAAATCTTTTTGAGTCTTTTAAACTAATTGTATCAATGTTCTAACTACACTATTTTTTTAAATAATTAAAAAGAATATATAAAATCATTCAATTGATTTCAAACCTTTTTTTAATAAGAAAAAAATGTTTCCTTCTATGCAAGTACATGTTTATTTGAAAATTTTGATGAGAAAACAAATCATACTATTCAAAAATTTAAGGGCTTGAAATTTTGAACCAAAAAGCCGCAAGGGAAATAAATCATTTTTTTCCCAACTTTGGTAATTACTTATGTTCATTAGCTCTAAAAATTTCAAAAAATTTAGCTCTAAAAATCGTTCACATGTCAAAAGTACTAATGCACAATTATGTATATATGTGAAAAATCACCACCATTGCATGAATTATCGTATCTTCAACTATTTAATTTTTATCATTCAAATTTGTTGTATGTAAATGTTACTTGTAAAACGCAGCCCTAAAAAAAATCCTAAATTTTATTTATTTTTCAAACCCCAATCATGAATGAACCTAGCAAATCAAAAGTCATTTGAGACTCAACATTCCTTGTTTGTGTGCAATGTGTACAAGTTGATTATGTCAAACGTTTATATATGCAACCTATGTAATTCATCTTCAAGTGACATTTATAGTTACACAATGAGTTTATGGTCTATGCTCATGAATCATTGTTTGTGTGTGTGCAATTTGTAAACTTATTGTTGTGTTTTTGTAAGTCATTTGATGTCAACATCCATAACAAGTTATCACACACATAACAAGTTTGCACAAATTGTCAATGTCTACAATTATTATAATTTGTAGAAATTTGTAACCAATTTAATGACAAGCCTTGTTCACATCTATATTCATGGTGGGCCCTTGAACCTTTAGAGTTTAAAGTCAAGTCCACCATGCTTTTAAACTTGTAAGTTCTAAATAATTTTAAGTTTGAATATTTCTTTGGTGATCAAATATATTGTAACCCTAACATTGGGTTTGCGACTAAATGTGGAATGCAAGGGCCCATGAAGCCAAAAGAATGTGGTTAGGCGTGAAACACATTCTCACAAATGGTGAAGATTGTAAAGAATCGACTTAAATAACTCCCAAATGCATTTTCATTCTAGGAGTTGCATTCATGCATGAATTACAAATGTTCAGAACCTTGAATGGAAAAACAAACAAGCACCAAATTCAACCCTTAAGACACCATTAGAAAGGTCTTGAAACGTAAATTCTTTAAATGCCTTGCATTGTTCATTTAAACTTGATTTGCATGAGTTATGATCAAAAGAAGAGGCAAGAATCAAATTGGGAATTTGACTCCCAATCACAAACCCCTTGAAAGTAGGGTTCAAATGAGGTTCAATTGGGGCATGTTATACACCATTCAAAAATATCTTTTTGAGGGCTATAAGATATTGCCTTTGTATTTTCAAAACAAACTTGATTTAAGAAAAATATGAACATCCAAAGTTTGGGGACAATAAAAGTCTTAATTTTGAGACACCCACTTGGGAGTCCCTAGGAAAAGTGACATTTGGATGTAGTCCCCATAGAGAGGCATAAAATATATTACAGTGAGAGTAGTGGTTTCTCCTCCCAAAGTTTGCAAGTTGTGTAAAGCTTGTGCTTTAAGGTTTTTTTTATTAAGTTTGTTGCATCAGTTCTATTCAATTTGCACTTATTGCCTTCTTTTCTTGGTTGTGCAAATTGACTTCATTTTGAACTGTCATTTATGAATTCGTTTTAGTCCTATCCCAGAGTTCCATCATGCCCTTTTGCCCTTGAAATGTTGCAAATTAAAGAACTTATTCTAATTTTTTTTTTTTTCAATGATTTGCTCTAAGAGTCACATTTGGGTCTCTTAAGGAGTTTGGGGGCGTGTCAAAATCCTAAGAGAGACACTTACACTTATAATTAATTGATATAAAAACATTGTTGACATTGAATGTCATTATGCCATTCTTGGAAACAATCCATTCATTGGTCAAATTTGCCCAATTGCATGACATGTTTTTTTGTTAATTCAAAGCAATAGTGAAAATTTGTGAAAGGGATGTATGTTAGATGTATTTTGACAACCACTTTTGTTTCCAAGGTGATGTGTTTGGAAACTTCCATGCCTTTATTAATTTTGTTCATAAAAATGTAAGTTTTTAATGGATCATAGATTATATACATGAATAGATCTGATAACTTTTGGGTTTATTGAAAACATATCTATGCCACATTTGACAATCAAATGGAGACATTTGGTTTTGTGACAAGACATATGTGTGAAAAGGTTGTGGCATCTTTGAAGCAATAACATGCAAATGTTACCAATAAGCTTATTACAAAGTTGGCCAATTTTTTATGGATGCATTTGAGGTTGTGTACCCTCAATATTGATTACAACTAGAACATGAAATGAGGTTTGTTATTATCTTGACAATCCTTAAGTTGGCCAATTTTTTATGGATGCATTTGAGGTTGTGTACCCTCAATATTGATTACAACTAGAACATGAAATGAGGTTTGTTATTATCTTGACAATCCTTAAGGTTGCCATTTGCCAGCCTAAGAAGGTGGGTTTTAGGACTGTTTTTGACCATTGTCTTTGACTTGAAAATGTCTTTGTCTATCCTTACCATGAAGAAAAATGCTAAATGGTGATGCAAAAACCATTTGATATCAACTCACTTACCAAGTTGTGGAGGACCCTTTTTTCATCTTAAATTCTTGAACAAAAAAGTAGTGAATACATTAGGTTGGTTGGACTTGGTATCGTTCAAATTAATAATTGAGTAAAAGATGAATGATGGTTTTTTATTTTCACGTCTATGTAAATTAATCTTAGCAATTGACTAACCATGTGTTTGAACCTAGTTATTGAAATGTCGAACTATAAGTTTTTCATCATGCATAATTTCTCTTTTGGAACAACAATTTAAAGTTGAGAAAATATTAAAATTGAATATGATGTGAAATCATAAAGCTGAATTTGAAATTTGAAATTGACCTTTGTTTTCATGATCTATATTTTTTTGGATATGATGATTTTTGAACTTTCCAGCAACCTCCTTTTGAACCTTCAAGAATCAAGACTTGTTTTTTACATTGAGGATGATGAACCAACATTTTTTTGGGTGCAAATTAGCTTTATGCTGCAATGAGCAAGGCCTATATGGGTTAGGGCACAATTCCCTCATATAATATTATCATTAAAATTTGAAAGAAAAAACCAATTATTCACAAAAAAAACTTGAAAAAAATTGAGAGGTTGTAACTCCAAAACTTACTTGAAAAAGTCTCTTGTAACAAATCAGATCTGACCAAACTTTTCCCCCATAATCATTCAAGAACTACATACTTCCTTGCCATGGAGTTGAGCAATTCAACATATAGTACGCACATGTGGCAATTACAACTCAAAGAGGGACCAGCATGTAGCCAACTCAGCTAAAATGGGAAAATGAAAAAAATAAATAAAATGGCTTATACCCAGTCCAAAGGAGTTTTCACAATTTCTCTCTCAGAGGTTTGGGATAGAGCCAACACCACCCAAGTTCCAACCCAAGCAACTAGGCTAATTGAATGAAGCAATACTCAGTCAAACGAGGTACACTTGGTGCCATTCTTAACTTACGCTAAGAGACAACACAATCCAAATGATACCTCAATGGGAAATAATTAAAAACTCTTCACTATTAACATGATTTGTGGAGATCCCTCTTTCCTATGTTTTGGGTACTAGGGTACTCCAAATTCACTTTATTTTGGGTTCAAAATAGAGACAAAGATCCCTCTCGATCGATTGATGTGTATTCATTCACCTATAAAATAATAGGCAGAAAAATAACTACCATTAGGCTTTCCCCTTGTGAGCCACCCTAATGAGAACTGTCGATAGTCTACAAATTGATAGTTACATAAGACTACAAGAATGTTGTGAGAGTGTGGAGGGTTTTCTTGGTCAAGAACTTAATATGCTTTTTTTTTTGTGTTGTTGCAAGCTCTCTTCGAGCATTCAAGTGTGAAAAGATTTGGTGTTATTGAATCTACAATTGCGGCTTAGTTGTTTAGTGAATGTTTGATGATTGTTCAAAGTTTTTAAAACGTCCAAAACTTAAGGATTCCATTGGGATTGATTTCTGAAACCTCTTGTCTTTTCAAGGAAATTTCAATGCCTTCAAAAAGAAACCCTAAACCTAATCAATTGATTTGGCCCACACCCATCATCCCATACTCTTATTGAATGCTGAAGCCACATTTTAATGTAGTGATTTTAATTGCAATCAGTAGGGGGGAAAATGCAGGAGATTTTATGGATAATGATATAGGTACACATGTGTTTGGTTGTAAACAATACACCACACGGCTTGAGAAATACACTTGAGGGGGGAGGTTTGATATGTTTTAAAGAAGCCCTATTTCCATTCTAATCCAAGCTGATAGAATGTTGAGACTCATGACCATCTTACAACTACTCATCAATTGAAATATGTAGTAGACCATGTCAGATGTGATCTATTATAGGTATGCCTAATTAGGTCAATTAGGTGATGATGGTGGCCATGTATGATCAAACCTTTGGGGAACTTAATGGCCAAAAAGTGTGCATCTGAACACACACAAAAACACAACTTGGAGAATTAATTTTTAATTACGAAAGAACATAATTTCTTAGGAAGATAAGGTCCAACTCTCACCTCGGGCACAATTCCCATTATATATATATATATATATATATATATATGACATTATGGGAAAAAAATCATTTAAGATGATTTAGCCCAAAGTGTAAAAAGTAGTAAAACAAACATCAAAAAGGATATCAACTATTTTTTTCATCCTCAACTCTGAGTGAGCGCAACCAAGTTAGGAGTAACCCACAAAAAGCACTTGTCATTCCAGTCTAATTACAGCTTTTCTTTTGTGAATTTCATAGCTTTTTCAAATATACCGGATATTTTTATGTTGTCTAACTTGCAAAATATACCATGAAAATAAGAAAATCAAATAGTGCAAAATGTTTTAGATGTTCTGAACAACCATTTAATAAAAATACATTCAAGTTGACTAGTGAAAAAGGTTCACAAAAAGCTTTCTAAACAATTGTCTCTGGAACCTGATGGACAAACACATGTTTGAATTTGGAAATAGTATCATCTTACTCTTCAACTTTCTTGCCATTTCAAGTAAATAATGATACATGCCATAAGAATGTGTTTCATGTATGCATACCTATTGAATATGTCAAGTGAAACTCTATGTCCATTTGAACACAAATACACTTCCGCATATGGTAACAAGTTTATGTGTCCTATTCAAGCACTATTATGGCCTTTTTCAATGGCCAGACAAGCAAGTTGCAACTATCTATTGGCTCCACTTGATTTTATTTTTTTTGTTTTGGGGACAAGTGTCAGTTTTAATGAATCAACAAGTGAGAGATGCACACACACACACACACACACAGAGGAAATTTGAATCATTGCCAAAAAAACTGGTTACATTGTGGAACCGATTACCATCTAACAAAATGGCAACTTGTCCGTAGGTCTTATCTCACAATCACAGTGGACATGGCTTCTTCCATAGTACATTACACCATATCTTCACATGAACAAACGCCTTGGAAGGAAAGTACAAAACTTTAAATTCTTGGTAAAATATACAATAGAAGAAGAGTATCACAAATAAGTACTAAATATGGGTCTATCAAATTCTCAAATTTCTATAATATAAGTTTGGCTTCGGAGCCTGAAATTTTTAGTGAAACCTTTGAAGAAAGAAGAAGAGAACCCCAAGTTGTCAAGTTGCAATCAAGTTACCTAGTTGTCAAGTTGCTACATGTGATGTACCCCAAGTTTGGGGGGGGTGGGGTGGGGTGTGTGGAGGGGTGAGGAGGGAAGCCCCCACCCCCTCCACCCCTCCCACCCCGCCCTCCCAAAATAATAGTGGTAAAATCTTTTTTTCATTTGCCAAAAAAAAAGCTAAAAAAGACATAAGAAATAAATGGGGGCGGTTTTCGGGGGCGGCGGGCGGGAGACACGATGCAAAACACCAGTGACAACGCACGCAACAGCTGACGTGTTAGCGTGCGTGTGGCGTTACCGTCAGTCATCCAGTGGCTAAGTAGTCGCTCTCCTATCGTTAACATTATCCATAGCGTAAATGACATTCTAATGCCTACATGACATTCCGGTAGATTCAACTAGATAGCTAGAATGGCCTATTTTAGCTCTGCAATTAATTCTCAATAAGCGCTGGTTTGTTGTGCGAGATTCCAGCTGGAATTTGCTACGTAGCATTTTGATCAACGTGAAAGCTAAAATTTGAAATAACGCAGTAAAAACACGAGGGAGTAAAAGAAGGCCAGAGTTGGAGGGCTGACAGGAATCAGTGAATTTTTGTTTCAAACAAATTTTACCAAAAACATTTGGAAAATTTCTGGATTTCATTTATTTTGCTAGTGTAAATTAGAATTTAAAGAAAAAAAATGGGAAAAATTAGCCAAATTTTCCATATATATTAAAATTTCTAAAAGAAAAAATAGAAAAAAAGATGATGGTCCTGTGGAAATTGTAAATTGTAGAAGTTGATTTTAGGAAGGAGTTAAAAAAGAACTAACTACAAACACTTGCTTCTCTTTTTTGGTGTAAAAGTAATGGAGTGTGTGTGAATCGACGGAGATTGTCCCAGCAGTCGTGTGATCCACGGCTGCTAAAGATTCTTTTCTATTTTCTGAATTATAGGATAACCTCAGTCTGAGTTGGATTTTGCAGACTCAGCAAAATTTCCGTTTCTATTCGCTCTCATTGCTGAGTCATCAAAGGGAGAAACAAAATCAAATTGGTGGCTCTTGTTTCCTTTTCTTTCTTTTTTTTTCCTTTTGTTTGTCAGTATTTTCTCTTGCTTGTCATAAAATTAAATTATACATTTGTGGCCAATTTGGAAAGGATTTTGAGGGAATATTATGCAACTTTTCAGGTTTCTTAAATTTCAGTGACGAATGATTTCATCGGAGCTGGTTTAAGTGGGATGGGCTATAGTCATCATTGGTCCTACGAAAAGACAATTCCAAACAACAAATTTATTAGAGGTTGATATTTTGGTCCAATAAGTTAGGTTCTGATGTCAATGTTCCCTCCTTCCCCCTAACTTGATGAATAAAATATTAAGGAAGTTAAAATGAAATAAATTACCCACGAAATATTCATGTTAAGCAAGATAGTTAAAATGAATACATGTAAGATGGATTCTTTTGGCAAGACATGTCAACCTTAGTACATATTTTGTGAATAATAAATTATGGTTTTTAATAACTTGGATTTGTAATTTCACACCAGAAAAAGAATAATGCAATAAACCAAAAAAATTACCTATTAAAGAAGCTCAAACCAAACTAAAGGGTAAAACACAAGACAAGTGACATAACTTGCCACTTAAGCTTGTTCAAACACTAATATGTGAGCAAAAGAATTACAATGTGTCTATTTAATGTGAAACTATTTTCTCTCACTTCACAATTGTCTTTTAGAAGGCACATCTTTCAATCAATTCCTTGATGTGATCCCATTAGACTATGCTGCTCATCACAATTTTATGCCATGCACTTTCCAAACCCTTATCCACCAAGGTAAGGGTATGACCCCCCACCTACCCACAATAGTTCAAAAAAATTCATGGGAGTAACCTTGTTGTGGAACTACCTTTGGCATAGGGTTAAATATTTGTGAGAAGCATGGAAAGATGGGGGAGAGTGGGCTTGTAGACATGTCCATGCATCCTACACATTATAAACAGCCTTATTTTACATGAAATGCTCAACCAAAAGTGGAGGTCTTATGTCTTATCATTACAATAAGGGCCTACACTACTAAAAGGCATTTGTCCTTGGTCCTTATGTTAAGGTTGCAGCCATTTATGATAGCATTTTTTAGTTTTCACAACTCCTACAATAAGTTCAAGGAAATCTAGGATATCTAAATTTGCAATGCTGTCTTCCATCCATTTATCCTAGTTGTGCTTATTTTCTTCATCTTTCTTTTTCAAATGTCTTCTAAGGAGGATCAACTTGCAACCAACTAAAACCTCACATTCTTGAACATCTTCCAAGCCCTTAATAATTCCAACCACCGCATGATTTGCACAAGTTGTGTTTCGACCACTTCAATTGGAGTATGGATGCAAATGTTGCACGGTAGGTTATGCCCCAATTTACTTGATTATGCTACTCACCAAAAGCAACTCCATAACATAAGGCGAGGACTAAAACTATGATAGACCTTGTAAACATTCCATACCTTGCCACACACACACATCTCATTTTCATAGTTAGACCTCCCTCTTCAAGCGTTCTAAACACATTTTCAATAAGTGATGTCTTCAAACTATCATCTATCTTTTGCAACATTAGAACTTGACAATAATTTACATTGGCAGTGTTGAAGGAAAATGGAAGAGTGTAGTCCTAGAGTCTCAATTCAGTTTCATCAAAAACCTGAAGAATTGGATTCCATACAGGATACTGACAAATGGCAACTAAAGCTCCTGGAACACAAATCATTTGGCCTACATTGCCAAACATTGTTAATTATTCATCTCATGCAGCACAATAGTTTGCAAATGGAGGAGTGGGGTCACTTTGTTGTCAAGGGTTAGCACTTGGCAATCTGCTCAATTGCATCCAGTGACAATGCCTAGCTCAATTGCAACCAGCAAGCACAATTTTTTTCCTGAGACTGCTTATTTGTAAACCAAAAAATGTCAACCAAATTGTGGTTAATCAAGACTACAGAAGCTTTCACTGTCAACATCAATGGAGATTTGCAGGTGTTTTCATCATGATATAAGCTACAAATTCACCACTCAGAGCTTCTTGTACTTGCTAGAGCAAAAGTCACCCTCAAAAAAGCCCTTGAAATATGCACAGGAAAACTTGGAAGTTGGCTCTCCAACTCATTTCAAAAATTTCTAGTAAACATGTTCTAAATCATATCCTTCCTACAACTATCTCATGAAATTGAGTCACACATCATCATCGACCCTCTTACAGCTCTGCAAATCCATCATCCTCCTATGGTCATTTCCCTATTTGGCTGACAACTTTGAGATGATCTATTTTTCCTCACTTTCATGCCTGTTCAACACCACCCACACGCTCTGTACAGAAGACCTCCTCTCTCCAGCTGCTAGTCTGCAAATCCTAGTCCAACATTGTAACAGACACAAATGGGATTGTGGTGACATGTCTGCCCCTCAAACCTGCAGAACGGTGATCAATAAATTTGACCACCTAGATCACACCATACACTTCCAACAAAGCTGCAAATAGTAATGCTCCTGGAGAATTTCTTATCTGCTTTTCTTCTATCATCATGTGGCTTACTTTGGGTGCACCACGATGCCAAGAATCTTCAGCATGTTACACAAGAGATACAATAATGAAATGGCATCAATGGATGTATCAATGCTATGTGGTTTTTGGTGTGAAGTAAATTGTTTTAAATCCACATGAAGTGTGCACCTGACAATGGAATTGTACTGGTTGCAAATGCAACAGCAATCTCCCCATTCTATACTTTGGCAAGAAACCTTCATGATGCATGGTAGCAGGGGAATTAGGGTTCAGGAACAAATCCTCAATACCAACAAAACAAGAGAAATTTAATCTCTAACACACCACAAGCAGCATGTGATGAAACAACAAGGAAAGTCTTCATTGTGTAGGTAATCGTCTGAAGCTCATTTCTGGATTATTCTTGTGAGGTTATGATTGCAATGTTCCTGTCATGCTTGTCCTGGTTTGACCAGGACTGACTAACACAACAGTTACCTTCAAAAACATTTGTGCAATCTTATAGGCATATAATAACTCCATGGGGTGGGTAAGGTGTGCTATCCAATTTGAAAGCCACTGAAATGTTTGAATCAGGTTGAAAATTGAAACTTTTTGTCAGGTTAATTATATTTCAACACAGTACTTGCATTCATTCTGTAATATAGTCTTGTCTTCTATACTCAAATATTTGCAATGTCTATGCCTTTACATTTATAGATGACCACAAGGTGTGTTGTCATATTTTCGTCACACTTCAGACAACAACACATGCTGCCATGACTCATAGCGAGAGGCCAGTCCACAGTGACAACAATGCCTGCTCCTAAAGTTATCTACCTCATTCTCCAGGTGCTGTATTCTAACCAGTGATTTTTTTGCTTATGTTTATGGTGCTCCCAACTTTCTTTCTAATTTGTGGTTGCCTTGCAGAAGTACCAAAATGACTTGTGGAAATTTTTGGTGTGGGCCAGTCCACAGTGACAACAATGCCTGCTCCTAAAGTTATCTACCTCATTCTCCAGGTGCTGTATTCTAACCAGTGATTTTTTTGCCTATGTTTATGGTGCTCCCAACTTTCTTTCTAATTTGTGGTTGCCTTGCAGAAGTACCAAAATGACTTGTGGAAAAATTTTGGTGTGGGAGTGAGCATTGCTGGAGTGGTGGTTGTTGCCAGCACATGTTTTCACCAGAGTGCTTTGCAGGTCATGGACAAGTACTTTGATCTAGTGGATCACAAGTTTGTCGTGACAAATCACCATTTTGAGCTAATGAAGCAACGTTGTGACATGATGGATTGCCAATTTCATCCCATAGATCACCAGTTTGACCTTATGGATGTGAGCTTACTGAAGATTGAGCAGTTTCTCGAGAGCTCAGTCAAGCTGGACAAGAAGTGACAAGATCTTTGCTGGGTACATCCAGCACAAATCTCTCAATCACATATGATGTCTAGTGCATTAAAATTTGATTTTTTTGTTCTAGAAACAAAAGGATTGAAAATTGTAAGCCACCATCACATTCAAAAACCTTCTTCTCTTGTGTTTGCTCTTGTTGGAATCTAAGCCACCACATTCAAAACCTTTGCTTGTGTTTTGTCTTCATCTTAGAATCTGAGTCACGATATCCAATTAAACCTTTGATTCTAGGAGATCTGGGCCTCATATTGCAACCTCAAAATTATGACTCTGATTGCACACACGATTGGTCATGGTCTTCAAGACATATGAGGAGGTGAGAACAACCAAGACAAACTGATGATTAGTTCCCGTCTGATTGAGCAAACATTGATTTATGATCTTGAAAGAAGAGTTGAGAAACACAAGGACAAAACTGATTAATTCCAGCAAAACCCACTGCATAAAAACTATAAATAAAGCAATTAAGAAGACTTCCATTAAATTTCTGAAACATATCAAAGAAATATGTCGTGCTCTAAGGTGTGAGCAATCTTGATGTTGTTGTGTAACACAAACATAAAATTTGCACGGAAAAAAACACCACAATTTAACAGAGATTGGTCATCACAGAAATTGTGACAGTAACATGATCTGAATCATGAATCACAAAACAATATTGGGGGGAAAAAAGAAAAAGTTGCCAAAAAGTGTTTCATATCTAGACACTATTATGAGCTAGCTTGAAGAACTGGAAGATTCTTGCAGCTCACAACTGCAAGAAGATCTCCATTCTAGCTCAGAGTGCAATTTAGATCACAGTCATACATGGCTTTTCTGTTGACAGGCCTACAGTTACAAGCACTCCAAAGAAAGTACCAAAATTGCACAACTGATATTGGCAAACCACTAACTGGCACAGCTCATTAGGAAAAGGTGAGAAAACAGGCCTGCTGAGAGCCACCTCTTGATGTGCCTTCCACATAGAGGAAGTGCAAGTCAAGGGCCTTGCCTCCCATCTTCAGGATCCTGTAGCACCCAAAAACACACACAAAGCTGAAGTCACCCGAGGAAAACAAGAAAAAGGATATTGCCAAATACCATGAGTGCTTCATCTGTTGGATATCTGCAGATGCAGGCATGAATATTTAGCCATTAAACATAAAGCTGATCTTTAGGAGTACTGTATCATCCCTTACCATCTTCACCAGTTTCCATGTGGCATACTCACCATTGCTGAAATTGCTGCAACAAAATATCACTAGAAACCTTGATTCTTGCAACCTCGTTAACACATGTATTGGGATGTCTCACCAACTGAACTCAGAGATTCAGAGATGCAGAATGCTTGATAACTCCTTGAATATCCTCTAACAAAAAATTCTAATGGCATTACAGTAGCTACAGTTCTTGCCAGCGTCTGAAGCACAGGTTCATTCAACAAATGGTGGAAAAGGAAAGAAAATGAGCTGCCTGGGCCCGGGGGGGGGGGGGGGCACTGGTGAGTGGAGGCAGCCCCTGGGTACCAACCACAAACCCAGTGGGCAATAATCATGTTTTACAGTTTTAGATGGTGACCAACAATATGCATTTCACACACATAGAGTAACAAGGCAAATTTGAGGCATGCAAACACACACACCAAAATTGTAAGATGATTCATTTGAGTGAGAAAATTATTAGTATGAATGTAATGGCTCTTTTATTGTGTCTGAACCCACTAGGTGTAAAACAGGGAATACATGATGTTGCATTTAGAAGCCATGGGTTACTCCTTGTTGCTGGCACTCACACAGAGATTTAGGCTCTAGAAAATGGGGTTCTCTTCTTTTTCTTTCAAGGGTTCCTTCTTCAGCTTTTGTATAGTTGCCGATGGTAGTGGCCAGATTATCAATGTAGTTTGATTGAGTTCATTGGCAACAAATTGTGTTGAGAGCTAAATTCATGGATTTCTGGATTTGATGATTTGCATTTGAAAACCACTGTACATGAACTTTTGATCAGAGTTCATTTGAGCTAGTGGATATGGGGATTAGGCAGTTAGTGACAGAAATGAATGAAGAGCTAAGGGCCATCACAGGAGAACCTGCAGATGGTTCTGATGTTGGAGCAGTCTGGCCATTGCAAAAAGGTACATTAACTATCCTCATTTGTGCTGTGCAAAACTGTCTTGGCAACTGTGCTAACCAGAGGCTACAATTGCTTAGTCCTATACAGTGAGTGAGAAACTCAAATCTTGAGAATGCTTCATGCATACAGGGGTGTGAGTTTTTGACAAACCCTTGCTACATTTATGGATGACAGAGAACTTGGTAGTAATTGAGAGGCCACCAGGCTTGAGGCATTGTTCTAACCTCAGTACTTCTGGAGAGGTACTGCACAAACATCAACATTGTTCATTTTACCATGTGGCAAGTCCTTAGAGGAGGTGTAAAAGCCGCATGTGTGCTAGAGCAGTGATCTTGTTCCATTTCCAGTAATTGAAGATGACAATCAATATTTGTGTGGACTAATATTGGTTGCCTGTCAGACTCCATACAATAAGGATATTTGGGCCATGGATCATCAAGGACTCTGTACCAGGCTTCAAACTTTAGCCTCCTTGAAAAATTACCTTCACCAGAGCAGCCAGGCAACACATCTCAGAAAAATTTCTTTGCAGTTAGTTGTATGTGTCACAAAACAAATGTTGGGGGAAGAAGGCACATGCTGGTTTTGAAACATGGTAACCTTATTCACCAAGAGACAGAGAGAAGAATTGAATCTATGGACATGGCAGAAGATTGCAAGGCACAAGGAGCTAGGACTTTCTAACCTTGAACTTTCTGAGACATTCCCAAACAGTGATTGGAACCAATGAGACAAGGGCCGTCATCATGAAGGATACCCCAGAGTTGATGCCCACAACAATGTGTTTGCTACTGATTTACAATGTGATCCGTCCCTGTGGATGAAACAGATAGATTGTGAACCTAAAACATGCAGTGTGTTACTCTTTTAGTGCAACCAAATGGAAACATCTTCATTCAAATGGTAGTAAGTGAGAATCAATACCATCTTCCTGGTCGGCAACCAGGTAGTATGAAATTCAAACATTAGGGTTCCTCACAATCATTGCTTTATGCTGAATTGAAGGTCAAGAAAGTTAAGAGGATCAGATCGATGGTATTGCACATGCGGTAGCAGAAAACACATAAGATTCAAAAACTTGGCATTGTAGATTCAGATTGCTCCAACAAAAAAGAAAGCTCAGACAATGGATGCTAATGAATTCTTAGACATACCATGTTTCACAGGCACCTGTGTAATGTGCCTTGCATCCAAGCAATGTTCTTGGAAGAACTTAATCTCTGATATCCTCAAGAAGATTGGCTGCTTGTATATGACAGGCAAACTTTACTTCCTTACTTTCTCTTCACTGGATCGAAGGTGGAAACTCCTGCCACAGCCACTGTGATGACAGCCAGAACTACACCTCCAGCGACAACACTCAACAGCAAATTCTTCAAGGATGGACTAATTCCAGGTTGGGCAGCTTCAGCAATTTCCGGAACCACAGCAGCCGCCAACAAAGCCAAGCCTGTGAGACCAGTAAAGTCATGCTCCTTCTGTGTGGCACTGAGCACATCATGTTACACACACACACACACACACACCAAGTGAAATCATGAGCCGTGGAAGACTACATTGAAGTACTTCAATCGAGATCCAATCCCAAGAATTGCCACTCCTTCAATGGAGAATCACAGAGACACTTAAACTCTCACCCATTTCGATACTTCTTGGCTCATCTCAAACCCACTAGATTGCAATAGCAGACAATGCATGTAACTGGCAAGCCCACACAATTCCATTTGCTGCGAAAGAAACAAAAAATGTCATAGAGAGGAGGATGGCGGCTTGAAAATTGAAAAACAAACAAGAACACAGATGTATACCTCATGGTCACCCGGCTCTTATTGGCAACAACCATTGATGAGAAACTCTTGCTGGGAGAAGAAGCCAGCACCAATCCCTTGGACCCAGACACCACCGAAGTCCGCGACTTGGTATGAGCAACACCGGGTGCCACACAGGCGGCCACAGCTGCTGCGCTCACGGAGGAAGCACACGCCATATCCGATAGACTTTTAAAGGAAAATGGTAGTTAGAATAAGCGAAGAGAAGAGGGATATAAACTGTGGATTGTCACAGACAGACAGTAGTAATGTTTACGTGCGTGTGCAAGCAAGTCGTGATACGGTAGTGGGCATGCGATGGACGTAGAGGAACGGGAGAACGAGATCGAGAATGCGCACGCGGTTTGTTGTCCTAGTTGTGTGGGTGAAGAACAACAGCGATAAGAGACCAACCAATTGGGTGCTGCACACCCTCACAAAGATAATGCAAATTTCGGATAAGCTCATGCATCACCGGATATCCGCTCGTCACTGCACACACACAAATACAACTAATGCACAAATATGCGAATCCAACGCGAATCCAATGCGAATCCAATCCGTAAGCGGACAGACGATCTCGATTCGCATCATCCATCATGCGCCATCAACGCCATTTTTAAATCTTCGAAATGGGATTTCATGAGAGTCGTGAAAACCCGAAATGCTTTACCATGAAATACCTAACGGGCACAGTTTTAGTTTCTTCAACTGATTGAGCAAAAGTCGAAATCCTAAATTGCAAAGTTGTTGAGTAGACAATTGAGCACATTTGTTTGTGAGAACGGATTGGAAATACATGGTGTTTAGCATAGTGAAGCCCAAGTGGACCCTTTGGTTCTGCGGGAAACGCTTCTACAGTGAACTCCACATGACCTAAAATGTAGGGATACCAAACTTTGGCCTGTTTTTTTGGTACATTACAATATATCAAGATTGTGCAGATTGAAAATTGGATCCAACTTGAAGCGATGAAAGTGGGAGATGCAGAATTGAACATGGGTTTTGTGATATATAGCATGAGAAATGGTGCTGATTGAAACTTGATTGGGATCTGGAATCAAGACATGCCTGTTCATGATACCTAAAGGATTTCTTCAGTCAGTAGAAAAGAGTCAATGTGTCTGAAGAAGACCCCGGTGAGATCAATATACATATGGTTCATGTTTGCCTGAAATATCTGGCAAACAAAGGAAGCTTGATGATTCAGACCATGAGCATTCAACTGCAACAATCTGGCAAGTAAAATGAAGCTTGACAATTTACAATATGAAAATTCGACTGTAACAATGTGCATAATAGATAAAATTGATACAAGTTACCCACAAAACCAAAATGTTGGCTCCATCCTGCACTTGGTTTGGAGCACTTTATTCCATCCATTTTGAAAAACTGCAAGATCTCACAGCCCACAAACAGGTTGACAAGATTAAAGTAAACTCAAAGACCTCAAAGAATACCTATGCCTATAAACCTCTCAAAATTGTGTTACCTTGTTGAAAGAGGTAACTTCAAGACACCAATTCAGCTCTTGTTTGGGTGTGTCTGATTGGCAAGAATGCAGTACAACTGTGCTATCAATATGGAACTCCTAAGTTGAATGAATATGTCTGAAGTTGAACATTCAGAATTTGTGAGAACACCAAGAAGGTCTGAACAATGTCCTAATTATCAGCAAGAAGCTCAGTGGGGTTTCAATGTAACAACAAAGTCTTCAGAACTTGGCTCCAGAGACCTTTGCTTGCTGTGTCAAGCACCACTCTTTGCAGTGTGTTTCCACCAGCAGCTCTGACCCTTGTCTCCACTGCACACCAAAACAGGTTTGTAAATTAGTAGGATTGAGCCTGTGACATGGTGCTTGCTATCTCTTTGGATGCACTTCAAAGAGACACAAGTCAAAACCCCTGTTGCAACTGTTCAATTGTGGACAGACTTGCTCTTAAGACCACCACAATGTGGATGCAGTCTGACCAAGGCTGAAACCATTGGAAGAGAGACACGCATGCCTGTGACAACTTCTCTTCTGGCTTGCTAAAGCCAGGTGGGAAGAAAGTAACAGTCTCAGCTAACTAATCAATGGTGGTGGGATAGGCTGAAGCCTGACTTCTTCCAACATCCAGTAGGTCTTTTGTGTTCTGGCTCACTCTCCTTATTACCTCATCCCAATCTGGAGAAGATTCAAATGGGAGACATGGTATGCCTGAAATTCTCATCAAGAACATCTTTCTTCTCTTGTTAACACTTGCTGAGCTGTACCCACTGCTATACAGAACACCAGCAACATAAATTCCAGCTTCTGTTGCACCACCCCAGTTACACATGAAGACTAGGTGCACTGCTATCAACTGCATGGAATCATGACTAAAAAACATGAGAACCTTTGTGGGTCTTGAAATGTTCCCACATTTCCACCACCCTATGCACTTCCAAATGTTGCTAGTGATGCACTGACAGTCATGCACATTGCCAGTAAAAAAAATACAAGGTCATGGAGAATGGCTAGCAGGTAATCTAAGAGAAGAACAGATTTCATTCAGTATACTGTTCAATACTCCATGAGGTAGCAATTAGGAGCAGAACACCTAATGAAAGAAAGTGATCTGCCTCACATATTTCAATTGTTGATTGAACAGTCCCTTTTCCTTCTTCAAGGAGCAGACCCTGGATAGATACATGCTGGATAGGTCTCCCTTTCCTCACACCTCTCCCCAAAGAACAGACCTGCCAGACTACTTGCCAATATTCTCGTGCAAAATCGATCAACAGGATATCATTTTAATCCTGTATTGCTTCACTTGACACAGATTGAAGATTTCCACAACAAAGTTTACAGATCCCTCATGTGCTGACAGTACATCTCCATCTCTGTTCAACCTCTGGTATGATTTTGTTTCTTGGCAGAGCTTCTCCACCCTGGACTTGAAGAGGACTTCCTTGTGACATTTTCATTTGTTTTATTTGGGGTTCAGATCATTGGAATATGCTTCTTGAGAAAGTTTCTTCATGTCCACAAAGAGGAATGTGCTCCTTGTTTGAAGAATTACATGAGGAAGCAAGGAGTACATTCCTCTTCATGGACATGAAAAAGCTCCTTGCTTGAAGAATCTTTGTGGACATTAAGAAGCTTTTTCAAGAAGCACATTCCAATGACTTGCAGACGACGTCCTTGTGACAGCTTCAATTAGTTTGATGCTTTCAGATCATTGGAAAATCATAGGGACTGGGGCCATTTTGTATTGCACGTTTCTTTCTGCAGATTGTATTGTGTCAACAGCTGTTGCTCATGAAATCATTTGATAGAGCACATTTGCCTTTGCTGAAGTCGGAGAGAGACGTGGAATGACAGAGGGGCAGTGCTTAGCATGGTCATATGACAGCTGCAACAGCAGCTCCTGAACAGCAGCAGCAACACCTGACCAGAAAGCTGATGCAAATCCTTGAAGTAGTTACAGAAGCCTTGAAGAAAGGTACAGGAAAGATGGAATTTGCTTTCCTTCTGAAGTAGGAGTTTTGTTTTCTGGGACACTGTTACCCACCTCTGATTGCTTTGTCTTTGTGTTCATGGTTGATCACACACAAGTAGAAAAGCCTTGATTTCAAAGAGATTAGATACTGGGGAGAGGACTCAAGTGCAAATATGGTTTAGGGCTGATTGATCTGATGGTGCAGGTGGGATGGGAATTTGAATATATACCAATGCTTGTTTTATGGACCTATTTGTGTGAGCCTCAAAAGAAAAAATCCCTGTGCTGATACTGTTTTAAGATAAGACAAGAGATGTTTTGTGGGTTCTTTGAAAGAGTTTGATCTGCCTGTTTTTGCTTTCTCTGTGTTGGTCTAGAAGTGGAGAGAATGACATATCTTTCAAAGAACACTGAGGAAAATACTAGCTCAAACTATATACTCATTATAGACCTTATGTTTGTAATACGGCTTGTGTGGAAAATTGCTGCTAGCGTATATTGGTATTATCATGTATTCAAGAGAGAAGATGGGTTAGGTCTCTGCAAATCCTGATCTTCAAATTGGATTGGCCTCATGAAGTGTTCTTTTGTTGTTGTTCTTGGGTTTCTTCCATTATCATCTCTTCTCTTTTCCATAGGGTCTTGCTCGGTCAGCTTGTTCTACCATGTTTCTGGGCACCTCAAAGCTTAAAGCATCTTCCTTATGCTGATGCAGGACTCAGATATCTCCATTGCTGTATACTCTATCTGGATCAAGTGTTGAGCACCCCTGTAATAACTTTTGTCCCACAGGATATGACAGACAGACATGCATAAGAGCACCTAGTGCCCCTTTTTTCCAATCTCCAGGAGGGTAATGTACCAATGTTGTGAAGAGCTATTCAATTCTATGCAGGTACTACCATCTGTTGCTCTATGTTCAATTACCTTGAGATTCCAGTATGAAGTAGTTTATCTCTACAATTTCTTCAGTCAATTAATGTCATATGATTTGCTAGTTGCAGTGAAGCAAGGTACAAAGCCTTGTGAGATTTCTGTGAGGGCATTAGTGGTGCTAGGGGGACACTACAGTGACCCTACAAAAGCCTGTTTCTACATTACAATCTGCAAGTAACCTTTGACATGTTTCCCTGTTGTGTGAGTACGGTGAGTTCCAATATCCTCTCCCTTGAGAATTGTCAGGGATTTATACATGTTCTTTGTCATTGTCTGTTCAGCCTCTTTTTCTTTCCTTACAAAAACAGTTACTTTCTTTGCAGATCTTTCTCCACCAAGTTCTGCCTATCTACCTTGAATTAAAGTAAAGTAAAAGATCATTAAAGAATTGTCAGTTACAGTGGGTCACTCCTGTTTCCTTTGAAAAAGACAAGATGTGCAGATGTCCTGAAGATATCTTGGTTTTTGTATCCTCTCGGGTACTGTTGAATCCTATCCTTGGCATTTGTCAACTGCAATTGAAATATAAGAATGAGAAGCTAACAATTCTGGAATGTAAGAACTGGATGTAAGAGTATCATCTGATCAACACAACAGGGCAATCCCATGTTTTAGAAATTATTGGTGCAATCCATATTCTACAACATCGTACACTCACATTCTCAGATCTCTCCTCCTTTAAGGGACGTTCAGAGACAACAAAAACAAATGTTTTAGAATCCCAACATAAAAAGGAACTCAAACATTCATTGCTAGATTTATTTTGTGTATAGACACTAAATTAAAAAGAAGTGTGGTGTTGAAGTCTCAACTAGGCAGATTTTTTTACTTTGATAGATTCACTTTGGTACATAGAAACTTGAGCTTGCCAATCAAATCACTTTTGTGCAACAAACACACATCCCACAATTGACGGTGTCAAGGTTCTATGGGACCTTTGTGGATTCACATATGTACATGATTTGAGACAAGTCCTTTGGGGGATTTTTTTCCTCTTTTTAGCGGGGTGCTTCTCTTAGACCTAGGTGAATTCACATATGTCTAAATTGAGACAAATCCATCCAATTTTTGTTTTGGTTGGTTCAATAGCACTTGCATAGATTCACATATGCCCACGAATTGAAACAAGTCCCTCCGTTTTCTTCTTCTTTCTTTGAGGTGGTTCTTCCAACTTGCATGGATTTATGTATGTTCACGAATTGAGACAAGTTCCTCTTGTTTTTCAGGTGCTCCTTTTGAATTTTGCTAGGATTCATATATGTTTGTGAACTATTACAATTCCCTACATTTTTATATTTTTAAACCCTACTTTTTAAAATTGAGTTGTTTATTTTTTTAAACCTTCATGGATTCACATGTGTCCTTAAATTGAAGTACATCCTTGTCCTTTTTTATGTTGTAGATCTCATGAACCTATTTGGAGAAAACAAGTCTTTTAGGGTATAACCCTAGGGATTTAGTTAATTAACCGAATTATGAAAGACCCTAAGTGTCACAACCCTAGCCTTGGGTTCGCGACCAAGGCAAGGGCTTGCAAGGTTGCAAGCCAAAAAGGAAGCCTAAGAATGAAGGAAAGTGTGAAGGAATGAACCTTCACACTCTCAAGGGAGCTTCCACTTTGAGAGTGGGAGTCCTAGTGGACTCTCATATTTTTAGCAAACGATTTCAAGGGTCAAAATCCATTAGATTGAAAGGTCGTTTATATCATTGAAAAACTATTGAAACTTAAATGTCTAAAATGGGCTCACATAACCCATTTGAACATCTAAAACACTAGTTATGGCCAAAAGAAAGGTTGGGAATCAAATTGACAGTTTGACTCTCGACCATTAAAAGTCAAGAATCAACCCAATTTCCTTATGTGCAAATGACGTGTGACATATCGTTGAAAAGCTCTCGACGAAGGCTACAACTTTGCTTTAAAACTCATCTCAATCAAAGGTTTACATGCAAAGTTATAGGTTTTCAAAGTTGCAAGAGTCCCAATTGTGGGAATTTTGGATGTGGGCCTCGTGGAGAGGCATAGAATATACTATAAAGGGGAAGGTGGTGGTTTCCCCCAAGTTTGGGCCGTGGTGAGTCTTATGAGTCTGAGTTGCCTGTGGTTTGTTCTAACACCAAAAATATTCCAACTATGCACTAATCACCTTATGTTTGGTTTTGTGCTGGTCCGTGTGAATAATTAATGTTTGTCAATCTTCCTAATCCCATCTCGAAGCTACAACATGCCCTTCTATCCCTCCAAAGCGAGCTAAGGAGCATGCGTGATTCCTTACTCTTCCATCGTTTTTAATTTAAACTCACATTTGAGTCCATTAAGGAACTTGGGAACACATCACTAGGGATTTAATTAATTAACCCAATTATAAAAGATCCAAGGTTTGATTTGAGAATTATAATCAAACATGAAGTATGGAGGAAAAAATTTTGAGTGCAACTCTAGAGGCCTTGAAGAAAGGCTAATGCATTGCACTTCTAGACTCAGAGTCCAAGGAGGCCAAAATTAACCTTTTTCCCCAACAACTTCTTTCTCTCCTTTTTCTTTGAGAACTTTAAAGACTAAAGCAAGAAGGGAGTTGTACATCTATGTCATTCATGAAGTCGCTTGTACCTTTGGTTTCCCCTTCATTGGAAAAGTATCCACTACCCACCCATAAATGTTCTTCTTTTATTTCCAACAAACTCTAATCATTTCCATTTTTTGAACTTCTTGTAAAAATAGTTATGAGTTTGGTTTTTAGCAGAATATTTGGGGTAGTTCTCCAACTAAAGTTATTGCAATTTTGTTTGGCTTTTTTAATGAAGAGTTGCTATGAAAACATTGATCTAGTTTTTTACCCAGCTAAGAAACACTGAAGTTTTAGCATTAAATGTGTCAAACTTAAAAAATCATAAACAAGCTTACATAGCACAAAACGATAATGCAAGATTTGTATCCATCCATAAGAACGTTAAACCCTAATCCATTGATCTTATACTATGTAAATGTTTGAAAAAAACCCTAGCCAAACATTACTTTGAAGATTTTAATCATTGATTCCAACCAATTGTGGCAAGCAAGGAAAACAAGACAAGAACAAATATGTGGAACCTAGAAACTATGATCCCCTTGGGTACAATTAATTTAAACAAGGTATTCGAAAAATCTCCATGTATGTTCATGAAGCAAAAATGTGGACAAGCATTTCAACCAATCAAAAGGTGTTTTGTTGTAACATGTATTAAACGCTAGGAACTTAATGGAAAAATATCCAATATTGCAGCACATGGGCAAGGAGAAGAAGTAGATGTGCCAAAACTCATGTTTAATTGGATTTTAGTTTAATCACAAAAGCTTGAAAATTGGTGTTTCCAATGTGGAGAGAATTTTCACATGTCATTAGCTTACAAAGCTTTGGCAAAAGGTTATGAACCTCAAAAATGAAATTAACAGACAAGAAGTAGCTAAGTTGTTTGGTGAGGAATTTCATACCCCAAGCCACATCTTTTTATGCATTGAAAATGCGAGTGGTCTACAAGTGTGAAATGGACAAATTGAACTTTTGGTGGGTCTTGCAAAATTGGTAGGCATTGTTCATATTCTAGTATGTCAAAAAAAAATTTATAAAACCTCAAGCATTTCAAAGTTGTTAAGCTACCATATTCCCCCTTTTTTATATCATAACAATGTTGTTTAATTATTTCATGGGCTTGTTAATGGTGTTTATTAATTTCAATTTCTTTTGAATTGAATATGACAAATGGATCATTTCATAATGAACTTGCTTGGGCTTTTTCACAAAACACAAGAGCTTACAATTTGATCTGAATTATATTAATTTACAAATGTCACCTAAACATAAAAATGTTTTAGAACCCTGAACCTTGATTGAATGTGGAGATGCAGTGGGGAATATTTTTATGTGTTTGTTAATGGATACACCATTGGAATCAACATCAACAACAATTATTCAAGTATGTTGAATGTTGGTAGTTGTGCAAGATTTTCCTCATGTGGGTGGGTGAAATTTTGTATGGTTTGCTTTCAGGTTAAGTGTGTCATGTTACGTAAGGATGGTGACAATTTTAGAGCATTACCACCAAAGGCAACCAAACCTTGGGCATCAGGAAAAAATATTATTTTTTAAACTGGGCTAGATATTATTAATGCTCTTCAAGGTGGAACAAGATCCTAACCATCTGCAAGTCCCAAAAACGTCAACTATCTTGTATTGGATTGTCAGAATTATGTAGAAAAAGAGGTGAATAATTTATTCATTTGAATTATGGGCTAAGAATCATGGAGTCAAATTTTTGAATTTTTTTTATTCATGTGGGTTAACACACCCCCAAGCTCCTTGATGGACTTAACTATGAATCCAAAAATGAAGACAATGGAAGGAAAAAAAGTTGGGGCACGCTCCTTAGCTTATAACACTTCGGGGGTAGAAAGGCGCGCTTGAGCTTCAAGATGGGTACTAGGAACATTGATAAACAAGTCAACTACTAACACGGATCTCACAAATCAAACAATAAGTTAGTTAGTGCATAACTACAACAATTTTGGTGCACATATGAACCATAAGCAAACATGAACTCATAAGACTCACCACGGCCCAGACTTGGGGGAAGCCACCACCTTCCCCCTTATAATATTCTTTGTGGCTAGCCATGGGGCCAACACCCAAATGTCATTTTGTTTCGGGATTCCCAAGTTGAGAGTTTTGAAATTCCCAAAATTGGGACTCACACAGCCCATAGTTTTGTGTGCAAAGCTCCAATTGAAGTGAGGTCTAAAGCAAAATTGTAGCCCTTATTAAGAGCTTTCCAACGGTATTTGGCAAGCCACCTACACATATGGAAATCAGGGCAATTTTTGACTTTTAATGGTCAAAAGTCAAATTGTCAATTTGATTTTTCGCCCTTCTTTTGGCCATAACTTTTGTTTTTAAGTACCCAAATGGGTCATGCAAGCCCATTTTAAACATCTACTTTCCAAGACCTTTCCAAGACCTTTCCAATGATATAAAGAGTTCTTCAATCCAATGGGTTTTGGCCCTTACAATTGTTCTCTAAATATTTGAAAATCCATCAGGACTCCAACTCCCAAAGTGGGAGTTCACTTGTGAGGGTGAAGGTTCATTCCCTCACATTCTTCATGAAATGTGACTCCCAAGCTTCACTCTTGGCCCGCACCTTTGCAAACCCTTGCCTTGGTTACGAGCCCAAGGCTAGGGTTGCGACATGGGTGGTGACCTTGTGTGGATGATTTATTGGAACTACTGTGTTTGAATTTTGAGTTATTTAATCATGATAATGATTTCAAAATCTTTAAAAAATCAAATTTAACGAGATCTTTACATGATGTCTAATGATATCCACAAGGGGCCTTCATGAGACAACTTATCGAAAAGAAGATAACACTAATTTCTTATTATTAGAACCATCTATATAATATTATTTTGGGCAACCATTGTAACCATTGACTTGCAATGAAATATTCCCATTGTGAATTGAGTACATTAAGTAGTGCATTCATCGAGTGGTTATCGTAAAAGCCTTCAAGGGCCAAAACCATCCACATTTGCCACAATTTTATTTTACTTTTTGTCATTAAATTTGAGTTATATGATTGTTGGTAGATGTTATATCAAGTGGATTAGAAAGTTGGTCCATCAAGGAGGAAGGTTGAAAATGGTGATGATTTTTTTTTTGTGAAAATAAGAAAACTTAATTGATGATTATTTGGTGCAATAAAAGGTCAACAAATATATTCCCTCTTGTGATGATTTTCTTGCATCCAAAGGTCCCAATCATAGAATGTTATTAACCTTTCTAATGGCCTCACATCCTTTTGCTACAATGTAGAAAAAAAAGTTTTTCCATGATATACCTAGTCATTATTAATGCGAAATTGAATTTGCTTACATGTTTTTAACTTGTAATGTTTGATTTGATTTTAGATTGATGATCATTATGTTGGATTTCAATTGATGATCTTATATGTTGCATTTTAATTGATGATCATCTTGGCGACTTTCCATACACCAATGACATTTCATAATTGAGTATATTTTTGGATTCCAAATAGCCTTGCATTTCTTGCAAAATACGTGATAAATACGTCACAATAAATTTTTTTACTCTAGATTCCAAATACCCTTGATTTCCAAGCAAAAGACTTGAAAAAATAGTAATAACAACCCCATCTTTTTTGGGTTGAAATGTGAAATTAACATATGCATGATTGCATGACATAAAAGATTACAATTTTTTTTAATAGGCTGCATGTTTGGGATTCACTATTACATCATGTGAAATAGTTCAAAAATGATGAAAACTTGTAAATTATCAATAAAACAAAGAGCCCAACAAAGGGGGCATAAAAGGTACAAGATGGAAGGACACAAGTCTTGGCAAGCTAAAAAAACTCCAAAGAGGGCAAATCACAAAAGGAACGAAAAGAAATCAAGTACTTGAACCCTCCCCCCCCAATTATGAAATGCATATTAAATAAAAAAAGGGGAGGAACACTTGAAAGAATGCCTAGCCTAGACAAACCTTCACCTATAATAACAACACACCTCAAAATAAAAGTTGTCTATGTTCACTACAATGTCATCGACACCTTCTGCATGTAAATTGAAGGCAAAAGTTTAATAACCTAAAATATGCTACTTTTTAAATCCCAAGGTTCCATTCCCCTTCCTAAGGTAGTTTCATTTTTCATACCTAAATTTTGCGAAACGTTTTGCCATTGCTTGTTCCACAATGATTGTTGGTGAAAGACTATAACTCAAATGTATGTAGTATATGTCATTGGCATGAATGTGAATTGGTTACCCATTTCTTCCTTCCAAAGCCATTTTTTTGTAATGTAATTGAATTTTGAATAAAAAAAACTATTTTAAATTCAATATTTTTTACAAATCATGGGACTTTTGCAAATCCAAACACCTTCATTAAATCCTATAAATTGGAAGTTTTCTAACAATACCAAAAGTGGGCCCAAATTCCATTATAATTTGTTTCATTCAAATGAATTTTCATGAAATTTTTGTTTTCAAAGACTTCTTCACTATAAGTTGAAACATTATGAAACCAACTTGATACACTTTTACTCATTAAAAACTTTCCAAGGACACTAAAAGCATGACAAAACACAACATGGTTTAGGAGATTTCAATGTGATAAACAAATCAAATAAACTACTTTCTTTCATAGATAAATATTGGAGGTTTTCAAAGGTTGTAAGTGAAGAAAAAACTTAATAAAAATCACCATTTTAATATTTGACTTTATGTGTGTAGTAAAATAAATATAAAGATGATTAAAGTTTTGTATTTCATATTTGGTTTCTAGCCAATTAAATTGGCTAAATCTTCTTAAGGATGATAGTTATTTTTATTACAAACAAAAATTCTTAAAAAGGAACAATGATCATCACTTACATATAATACATATTGGCACCTTCATTTTTCAGGGTGAAACCTTTTATTAAAAAAACCCCACATACACATTATACACCAAAATTTAGATGAAATATAACCAATATATGCATTATTGGGGCATTTGGGCGAATAAATTAGGTTTGATTTGATAATGATCACATGATTTAATAGTTGAAATGGGTGTGTTCATTGCTCCATGTGCAAGTGTTGAAGAAGTATCACTAGTTTGTTGAAGCATACTCACATGTGACATTGGAGAGCTTGTCATGATTTCTTGTCTTTATACCAATTGGAATGAATGTAGTAAAAGTTCATGAAACATTACCCTACCATTATTTTTTCGACCATGAATTGTTATGCTTTGTTTTGGCAAGATGTTGGTCAAGTTTTGTAGAACCTTGGAGACAAATGGTGAAATGTTTTTAATGCCAAAACTTTCTATTGTATTTCCAATGACGTTTCTTACTTTCCCTACCAATACAATGATAACAAATGGAATGAATTTTCCTCAATATAACACATAACATTGTTAGTCTAAAATCCACACTCTTGAAATAGGATCGAAAAATGAATATAAAACTTAATTAAGTTCAATATGCAAGATTGGATTTCATAAAACAACAATGGAGTTGTAAATCAAGAATCCAATTCCTAACACAAGACTGCATGTCCTAATGAAAATTTGAGGATCTGAAATCATGGATCCAATTTTTGAAGAACTATTAGGTAATAAATGTTCCTACAAATCAAAGAATCCTATTCCCAATTCAAAAATATTTGATTCATTTCTTTCCAAACTATCCTATTTAGAAAATTATAAGGTCTTGTACTAAGACTTATTGAAGATTATTAATTCTTACAACCACACCTTGGTTCCTAAAAAAACTAATGGTTTGACACCTTGTGTAACAAAAATTATGAAAGTGCACTAATTGATCTTGACCACATGTATGTAAGAAATTCATTAAGGATGATATTTAAAAAGAAACTAAGACTCATTGAACTAGACTAATTCATGTGCAACATGATTAAAACCTAAGAGAAAACAATGGAAATTTGATTCTTGAAGACCATAAATTTGAAATAAAGCACACAAATGAATGGAAATAAATAACATAAACATGTAAACAACAAAATGTATTCAAAAGTATTTTTCACATGTTTGAAATGAAATGTTGGGTGTTTCCATTGGGAATGATTGTACCATATTCACTTCCATTTTCATGCCCACCCTTCCTTGAACATTTTTGGAATTTAACTTTAAACCCCAAGTTGCACACCAATTTGTAATAAAGATGACATGACAAAAAAGAGCAACACAATGGGACAAACTTGTGTGTATTCTCCTATACACCAAAGGTGATAGGTATGTTCAAAAAAGATTGTCAATCAATTATTGCAACTAAATCATAATCCACAAAGATGACATGTGGGGTAGTTGCAAGATAGGGTGGCTCATTTTTTCATCACATTTTGATTTCTATATATTGGATAATAATAATAATAATATTTATTATTGTGTAAAAGTTTTACAATTTACAAATTTACTATTGTAATAATAACTATTCACTTTCAATAAAACATTATAGGTTCAACATAACAATAATTTATTATAATTTAATTACTTTAATTACAACAAGTACGTTAATTATTCACATTATAGTAAAATTACCATAAGAATTTTAAATTAAGTTATAAATGATCATTATTATTATTAAGTGAAATTACATATGTTATATATATTTAGTTCATTTTAGCATTGTAAAGAAAAAATTAGGGAAATTTTTTAGGTTGGAAGAATAATTATTTATTGTAATAAGTATTATAAATAGTAGATATATTACTTAAAAATAATGATGATAATTACATTAATTAATCAAATTACATTATGATTAGTGTAAAAAGATTAAATATGGATTTTAATTTTAGATTTTAAATTTTAAATAATTTGATTATTTATATACATTTTTATACTCTTATGGATGATTAATGTATTGTCATCTTTACACATACCTTAATATGAAGCTAATATGTAATAATACTTTTTTCAAACCATGCCTAACTAATCCAAGAGAATAATACATACACATACCATTATGAATGTGGAGTACATAATGTATACGTAAGGCTTATTATACATAATTGTTAGTTACCATGACATAAAACGCATGACTTACCCTATACAAAAGTAATAACATACATAACTTAATGTATAAATAAATATTAGATATCATTTTTAGGTCATTTTTGCAACTAATGGGCCATATGAAGGCCTTTTGAGAGGAAAATAACATGAAAAATCATATCATTGGAAGAATGAAAAACCTATAAATAATTGCAACATTGTCATAAATGTGATCAAAAAATGTGTAATGTGATTTTTAGTCACAAATGTAACCAATGTTAGTTGTAAACAACAATTAGTCGCATGTAGTCACAATCATTTGGTTACATGTTAGTCTTTTTCTACTAGTGACAATGTTTTTATTGATGAAAAAATCCTTTCTTTTTTTGGGCATCAAGCTATCCTTGTCCATATTTTTTTTTTCATGCATTGAAATTTAGAGAAAACTAGTTTTATTATGTTAAATTTTTTTCAATGCCAAATGTTTTTTAATAAGGAGCTTGGTGTTAGGTCACATCTTGATGGGAATAATGTTTTTTTGGAAGTTGAATCATTTTTGCCCACCATCTATCGCAAAACATAGGATTTGAATGTTTTTGACAAATCTTCAAATAACTTGATAGTTTTCAAAATCTAGTTGTTGGGGTCTTTCAAAAAAAAAAGAACATATTTTCCTCATTATGACTTTGTTGGCTTTGACAACCTCAATAAATATTTGTTTCTTAAAACTAAAACCATGCATATATACCAATGTTTGTAGAGCATGGCACAATGGTTGTTGTCATGTTTATTAACTAGCATTTTCAATTGAGGTGTTGACATACTATGTAAAATTCCTCAACATTCATTTTTCGTCTTTCAACTTGTAGTCATGATTGAAAGATAGTCTTGCCATGCACTTGGAACGAAGACATTAGTCCCAATCTCAATGTCATCCATCCATGTGTGATCTATCATCCATCACTATGTTTTATAATTGACCAAAGTAGTTGAACATGGGGCACATCACCCCAAGAGACTTGATTATAGATTATGTAAATTTCCAAGTCAACATTTCAACTAGAATTCAATTGTAAACCATGGGGGTGCTAAAAATATTCCATGAGCTCCAAAATATTTGGGATTCGCCTTCATTTGTCCACCAAAAGAGTAGGCAACTCAATTTACTCGGAAATTGTGAATAATTGTTTAAAATATTAAAAAAATTACAATAAAAATGTAGTCGAATACAACGTCAAGTTGAAAGTGGGTTGGTTAAAAAAAGGGTTTTTTATTAGTGATACAATTGGCAATGGATGAAAGTAATTATCTCAAATTGAAATACCTTAACAAATTAAGTTCCTTGAATACATTAAATTGGATATTAAATGTCAGTAATTCACGTAAGTTTGTACAAATTAAGCTCCCACAACTAATTTTTTTGGAATGCATTTAATTGGCCAATGTACATGTAAATAATTCTTGCAAGTTAAAGCATTCACACAAATCAAAAATTTCAAATGCATTCAATGACCAATAGATGAAGGTAGTTATTTCAAATTGGAACACCTTGACAAATGAAACACATTCAATTCACCTATTGATGAATGTACTTCTTTCATGATGCTCTCAAATTATAAAAGTCTTATAAATAAAAGTTTGGAATGCATTCAATTGACCAATAGATAAAGGTAGTTTTAAAAACTTGGAACACCTTAACAAATCAAGCTCTTGGAGTGCATTCAATTGGCCAATAGATGAAGGTAGTTCTTTCAACTTGGAGCACCTTGTCAAATAAAACTTTTGGAGTGCATTCAATTACCCAATAGATGTAGGTAATTCTTCCAACTTGGAACACCATGACAAATCAAGTTAATGGAATGTATTCAATTGATCAATACATGAAAGTAGTTTTTTCAAATTATAACACTTAAATAAATTAAGCTTTTGGAGTGCATTCAATTGGCCACTAGATGAAAGTAGTTTTTTCAACTTGGAACATCGTGACAAATCAAACTCTTTTAATGCATTCAATTACTCAATAGATGAAGATAGTTTTTTCAACTTGGAACACCTTGACAAATAAAGCCCTAGGAGTGCATTCAATTGGCCAATAGATGAAGGAAATTCTTTCAACTTGGAACACCCCATCAAATAAAACCTTTGGAGTGCATTCAATTGGCCAATAGATGAAGTAGTTCTTTCAAATTGGAACACTCTGATAAATCAAGTTGTTGAAATGCATTCAATTGGCCAATAGATGAAGGCAGTTCTTTCAACTTGGAACATCCTCACAAATCAAGTTGTTGGAATGCATTCAATTGGTCAATAGATGAAGGCAGTTTTTTCAAATTGGAACACCCTGACAAATCAAGTTGTTGAAATGCATTCAATTGGCCAATAAGGCAGTTCTTTCAACTTGGAACATCCTCACAAATCAAGTTGTTGGAATGCATTCAATTGGTCAATAAATGAAGGCAGTTTTTTCAAATTGGAACACCTTGTTAAATAAAACTTTTCGAGTGCATTCAATTGACTAATAGATGAAGGTAGTTCTTTCAAATAGGAACACCTTGACAAATCAAACTGTTTGAAAGCATTTAATTGGCCAATAGATGAAGGTAGTTTTTTCAAATTGGAACACCTTGTTAAATAAAACTTTTGGAGTGCATTCAATTGGCCAATAGATGAAGGTAGTTCTTCCAAATTAGAACACCTTGAGAGTTCAAGCTTTTAGAGTGTATTTTATTAGCCAATAGATGAAGGTAGTTCTTTCAAATTAGAACATCCTAACAAATGAAACTCTTGGAGTACACTCAATTGGCCAATAGATGAAGATAATTCTTTCCAATTGGAACACCTTGTTAAATAAAACTTTTGGAGTGCATTCAATTGGCCAATAAATGAAGGTAATTTTTTCAAATTAGAACACCCTGACAAATCAAGCTGTTGGAGTGCATTCAATTCAACAATAAATGAAGTTAATTCTTTTAAATTGGAACACCCTAAGAAATTAAGATGTTGGAGGGCATTCAATTGGCCAATAGATGAAGGTGGTTCCTCCAACTCAGAACACTTTGACAACTCAAGTTGTTGGAGTGCATTCAATTGGCCAATAGATGAAGGTAGTTTTTTCAACTTGGAACACATTGACAAATTAAACTTTTGGAATGCATGCAATTGGTGAAAAAATGAAGGTAGTGCTTTTAAGTTGGAACACCCAATAAATTGTGAATTTCAAAGATGCTTTTAATGCACTTGAGGTTTTGAAACAATTCTTGAAACAAAGGTCTAATAAAATCATGCCATTAATTAAAAATGTTTGTGCACTTGAAAAAAAATTTGAAATTCGACATCTAAAAAAATCTCATTGAATTGCCATAAATTCATTCTTCCCACATGCTTATTAAATGAATTTGATGATATCCATATCATGTAGTGAGTTATTTCATTGAAATCAATTATTTTTATGTATGCTAAATAATTAAAATAAAAAATATATATTTGTTAATTTTATAGTTATTACTAACTATTGATGTCAAATTTCATTACTGTTAGAATGTAAACATTGTGTTTGTATTACTTGTTTTCACATTGGTGGATGACTCATGAAACCCTTTCATATTAGGGTTCAAGCACTTAGGTTGGCTGTAGGGTTCCTGCTTGCAGCGGTTGGGCAAGCGAGAACGCTATACTTTGTGGCGAGAATTCTCTGCATCGCCGATCTTCTTCACGAGGATAGCGGACAGTAGTTGTTTCTGTTCGGAGCAAAGCAGAATTGGGGCGCCCTTTTGTTTCCTGGAAGGTTTTTGTGAGCTTTGGTTGTTTCTTTATCCGTTCGTTGTGCGTTTGTCGTGATTTTGTGGCATGGGTTCAAGTGCACATATGCGGCAGCTAGTGTCGAAGTCCGTTTTGCAGCTATGGAGAGGAGGCGCAAAAGGCTCTGGAAGAATGTTAGTTCCTCATCAACCGCATTTTTTCGCCGCGGCGGATGCGAAATCATCTGCTGTTTCTCGCAATTATGCATGGCGTGAAGTTAGGGCGCAGTCCATGGCAACGGCAGCGGCTGTGGCGGTGGTGGGAGATGACGATCATAGTGGTGGTGGTAGTGGTGGTGGCAGAGAGGGAGAGGGAGTGATGATGAAGGGCGTGCATATGGCTGGTCGGCCGCTCTATCTGGACATGCAGGCGACGTCTCCTGTGGATCCCCGTGTACTGGACGCGATGTTGCCCTACTATATGGATCAGTTTGGAAACCCTCACTCTAGAACGCACATGTATGGATGGGAGAGTGACGAGGCTGTGGAGAAAGCAAGGGAGCAAATTGCGAAATTGATAGGTGCGAATGCCAAGGAGATCATCTTTACATCAGGGGCGACGGAGGCCAACAACATCGCAATCAAGGGAGTCATGCATTTCTACAAAGATAAGAAGAAGCATGTGATTACCACACAGACGGAGCACAAGTGCGTCCTGGATTCCTGCCGTCATCTGCAGCAGGAAGGGTTTGAGGTCACATATCTGCCCGTTAGGAAAGACGGACTGATTGATATGGAGGAGCTCAAGGCTGCCATTCGGCCTGACACAGGAATTGTGTCAATTATGACGGTTAACAACGAGATTGGAGTCATTCAACCCATGGCTGAGATTGGGGAGTTCTGCCGCAAGAACAAAGTATTTCTCCACACGGATGCAGCTCAAGCTGCAGGGAAGATCCCTATCAGTGTTGATGACATGAAAGTGGATTTGATGTCCTTGAGTGCACACAAGATCTATGGGCCCAAAGGAGTTGGTGCTTTGTACATGAGGAGACGGCCTCGTGTCCGTGTTGAAGCTCAGATGAGTGGAGGTGGACAAGAGAGAGGCATCCGGAGTGGCACTGTACCCACTCCTTTGGCTGTAGGGATGGGAGCTGCATGTGAAATTGCTATGGAGGAGATGGAGCATGATGAGAAATACATCAAAGAGCTGACAGACAGGTTATACAAGGGCATCACTTCTCAATTGGATGGAGTGATTGTGAACGGAAGCCTTGAGCATCGCTATGTAGGGAACCTTAACCTCTCTTTTGCCTACGTTGAAGGGGAGAGTTTGTTGATGGGGCTCAAAGAGGTTGCAGTCTCCAGTGGAAGTGCCTGCACAAGTGCCAGTCTTGAGCCGTCTTATGTTCTGAGAGCCTTGGGTGTTGAAGAGGATATGGCACACACTTCAATCAGATTTGGAATTGGGAGATTTACCACCAAAGAAGAAATTGATAGAGCAATTCAGCTGACTGTAGATCAGGTGCAGAAGCTGCGGAATATGAGTCCTCTTTGGGAAATGGTGCAGGAAGGTATTGACTTGAAGAGCATTCAGTGGGCACAACATTGATAGAACTTTCTGGCTTCTGAAACTGAATGCCTTGTATAAGTAAATAGATACCACTTTCTAGGTCTCCTTTAAGCACCTCTCTTTCCATTTGTCCAAGGGCATTTTCCCACTGTAATCTATCCTGAGAACTCAGGTTCGTTTCAGCTTAGGTCTTGTAGAGCTGACATATTTGTAAAGTTTCCAAGTAATAATGTGAAATTCCCAACTTCCAATTGAAGAGATGATATGTCAACAGTACTTGGAAGGGCAAGCGAACATTTGCTGCACAGAAATGGTGGGATCTCACTGTGTAAAGCATAGCCATTTTTTGGGTCTTGTAATCTGCTGTTGGTTTTGAGAACAAATTTTTACTACTTAGATGTGGTGAATTTGTTTTAAGTTCTTCTGTTGTATCTATTCTATATGGCCTTTCTATGTGTCACACTCTGTGGGTTCTGAAGCAGGTTCTAGACTCCTCTCTGATATTGGTTGATGTGTGCAAGGTTTGCAGCCTGTCAGAAAAGGATTGCTTGGTTTGAGGAGGCAGGAAATCTCCTGTTTGGCTATTAGGCAGTCAAGTCATCTTGGGTGTGCATTGGGTGTCTTTCTCTTATAAGTATGTTGTGGGCATAGCTCTTGAATATTAGAGCTGACATTTGTTTTTGATAGGCATCTAGTGTAGGCAACAAACTGAAGTTGCCTAAGAAGGCTTTGGATGACTGCTTCATACATTCTGCCCCCATATGGTGCTGTCAGAGATACTCTAGTCACAATTGGATCTTCAATGTGAATGCAGGGCATGTGGTGTTGTAGTATCATATGTGCACTTGCTCTCATTCCATCAAAGATTGCATTACATGTCTGATCTGTTTGGTGTAAATTTGGTGTTGGTGTTAGAGGAAAACCATGATTGCGGTTTCATTCTTCCTTGCAAGGTGATCAACTGCTTCAACACAAACTCATCCCATTTTGCTAGCACCCCCTCAACACAAATTTTTTCATGTAGGCCTACAATAAGTTTGGATCAGCAGAAAGAGACGCAGTTTGCAGTCTTCATGAAGTGGATGTGAAGTGTACCTTCTCTGGAAATTTCCAAAAGTACTGGTGTCTTATTGCCATTTGGCAATTTTCAATGATGAACAGGGTCAGAGAATGTGAAGCCTCTGACATCCATGGTGTGTTAGTGCATGGATGGGATCTCATATAAATAACACTTTTCAGATCCATTTGCCTGCCAAATAACACTGTTCTGTTGATTAGGAACAACTTGAAGTGTCTGCAACAGAACCCTTTGCCAAAATGCTCACTATGGATGCATTGATCTGGTTTCAAAGCATTGCAAAGAAGTCAGATTCGGGAATGGTAACCATTCCATCCATATTTATGTTGGTGCATGGTCCGCTCCTTGAAGGAAAAGGGACTCCTCAATCTGTAAGGCAGATTGCTTTCATTTGATAGGTGTTCTGCTGCTAATTGCTACCTAGTGGAGTATTGAGCAGTATCCTGGATGGAATCTATTCTTCTCTTCAGTTACCTACAAGTCATTCTCCACATTCTTGGATGTTCTTCCTGGCAATTGGCATGACTGTCAGTGCATCACTAGCAACATTTGGTAGTGCATTTCGAGACCCAAAAAAGCTCTCATGTTTTTTAGTCACCAATCCATGCAGTTGGATAGCAGTGCAAACAGCCTTGCAGTACTGGGGCTGTGCAACAACACAAGCTGGAATTTATGTTGCTGGTGTTCTGTATCCCTGTATAGCAGTGGGTACAACTCATGAAGCCTCAACAATAGAAGAAAGATGTTCTCCATTGAGAATTTCAGGTGTACCATTTCTCTCCTTTGAATCTTCTCCAGATTGGGATGAGGCAATAAGGAGCATGAGCCAGAACACAAAAGACATACTGGATGGAAGAAGTCAAGCAACACCCATCCCACCACCAGTTTACCTTTGATTAGTCAGCTGAGACTGTTACTCTCTTCCTACCTGGCTTCAGCAAGTCAGAAGTGAAGTCGTCACAGGAATGTGTGTCTCTCCTTGAGTTGTTTCAGCCTTGGTGAGATTGCATCCACATTGTGGTGGTCCTAAGAGCAAGTCTGTCCACAATTGAATAGCTGCAACATGGGTTTCAACTTGGGTGTCTTTGAAGTGCATCCAAAGAGAGAGCAAGCACATGTCACAGGCTCAATCCTACCAATTTTTAAAACTGTTTTGGTGTGTGCAGTGGAGAGGAGGGTCAGATCTGCTGGTGGAGGCACACAGCAAAGTGCGGCTATTCACACAGCAAGGGAAGGTCTCTGGAGCTGAGTTCAGAATTTCTACTTTGCTTCAATTGGTTGAAGAAACTAACTGTGCATTAATTCATGGTGAACCATGTCAGGTTTTCACCATTCTGAATCCCATTTCAGTGACAAACAATGTTGCAAATGACTGCCACTATGATATTTGGTTTCTCCAAGCTTGGGTTCTCCTAGCATCAAACTCAAGTGGTTGGGATCCATGACCTCCTTGCTAGTAGTTGTGGGTGCAATTCTTCACTCGGAGATGGTTTTGTGGAATCTTCAAAACCTGTGCTGTGAATTCATTGGGACCAGCAGGTGGCCCAAGGATGAGAAGGGTCAAGTTGACTTGGAGTAGCTTCATGGGTGAAAAGATAGCCATAAATTTCATGTTACTCTTATTGGCTTCTCATCAACCGACCACCAATCCACTCCTGTTGGTGAAGAGAGGACAGAAAACCAGTCATGCTAAGTTGGTGGCAAACTCCACATCGTTGAGAAAAATTAGTCATGCTGAGTTTGTGACAAACTTCACGGTTTTTTCTTTGTAGCTCATGTCATCCTTTTTCTCCGGCCACCCACCACCAACCACATGGTACTGTACATTTGTACATCTGTTTGGCTGTTGTTTCAAGTGTCCTCTTCTGATCAGGCCCTCACCTTGCTCTGTTGTGTACACATAACAAGTTTAACAATTCCTAGGTATCTCTGTTGGGTTTCCTTGTTTTACTCTTCTTTCACAGTCCCTGCAACACACTGGTAATTTAGTGTACATATATGGCAGTCTTATCAAATGTCACAGGGCTGTGTTTTGGTATGCTCTTTTCTATGCACTATTATCACTGTTTCAGAATATATATAGACACACCCATGTGTGTGTGTGATTTTCATATCAGTTTAAGAGAATTGTAAGAGTCTTTCCTCCCATAGACTTTTACCTGGTACTTGTCAGCCTGTTGTTTTTGTTTTAAGGTGAATGAAAAGCAAATTTAGCTATTGCCATGAAGTTATGAATTCATGTGATGTTTTCTTCATATACCGGACTACCTGAGCAGCTTTGACAGTAGTTATATTATTTTCAGAAATGTTAAAAAAAATCTTTAAGAAATTGTGTGGAAAATATTGAATTTTCAAGAATAGTCCATTGTCAAAAATAAAAATTTCAAAATAAATTAGTTATTTGACAGACTTGTGTTGAAGCTGCCAAGGTAGTACAATATATGTAGATGGCAGAGTTGCGGTATTATGTATATATGATGAGTCTCTCCCTCCCAGTGAGAGAATGTTGAAAACTGCTCCCTTTTTGTCATCATCTGAAGTTTGAACTGCATCACACCATGACCTCTCTTAAAGTTGATAATAATATATGTTATTGAAAAATTTATGTTTCGGTACTTCAAGGCTTATTAAATGTGATGTCCCACAAAAATGGTAGTTGATCAAATCTGAAATGCATAAATCTCCTCCGTCAAAAGCCAAGGACAAGACGAAGTTATGACTTACAACAATAATCACCATCCATCTTCCAAAATTGTTGTTGATAAAGTGCACAAATACCAAGTTTTAACTAACCACAATAACCACTTCCCCTCAAATCGGGGCTGATGAAAAAAAGAGGAGGAACAAGACTAAGTATACTTAAGTTGATAAGGTGGACTTGCAAGTTGGTGTCAAGATGATGGATGTGAAGGTTCTCCCAAAAAATTGTCTGGAGTGAACCAAGAGCCACTAGCACATCATCCATTGGATACTCATAACCCCAAATGAGTTGACATCAGGTTTCACCTTGGTAACCAACCTATTTTGCAAAGAATTAGGTCCTGGAGGTATGTAGGTAAGTAGATGGGACACATAAGTGGATACTAGGTAAGTAGATTGCACTTAGATGGTTCGCACATCGGTGAGGGCTACTGAACGAAGGTTAGGTGAACCCCTACCTAATTGATTTTAAATTTCACCTTGGTAACCTATTTTATAAAACAATAGGTCCTGTAGGTAGATAGATAGATAGGGAAAATAGGTGGCAACTAGGTTCGCCATATTTTCCACAACAGGTTCCAGGAGATGCCCAAATTTGGCGATGGATCAGACCGTCAAGTAGAATTTGAATCTTCTGGTGGATGATCGCCAGTTTGGCTACACCACAAAAGTGAAGAAAAAGAGAACCTGGAACTTCAACTTCACTCTGGCCCTCCAAAATGTGGTGAAGAAATCTTGAAGAAATGTGGCAAAGAAAGGGCAAAAAGGATGATGATGACGATGGTGATGCTCTCATGTCAAAGTAAAACTTTACAAAGGATTAGATTATGATGTTTGTGTGAGGCAAAGTGGGGTGAAGGAATCTGGAATGCAATCTCGAAGAGGCAAGGAAACCAAAGAGGATAATGCTGGTGATGACGATGACGACACACAAATGCCAGAGTAAATAAAACTTGCAGCGGATCAGATCACGATGGATGTTTGTTTCTGAGGCAAACAGTGGAGCAGCAGCAGCAGCAGCAGCGGTGCATCTTCTCTCTGTTGCTTACAGCAAAAGTCTTTTGTCATTTTCCCTCCGTCGTCGCTTCTCTTCCTCCTGCTTTTTTTACCGCATACTACAACAGTGCTTGTGTGCATTCTTCACCCCAAGGTGCCGGTTTTATACAACGAGCAAGCCGGGGTAATGATGATGCTGCCACTGCCATTATTAATGTTGGTAACTAAATGAGAATTCCTTTGCCATTATTATTATTATTACTACTTGTTGTGTCTGATGCAATCTTCGCTCCAGTAGCTTACTTACGTACAAAGTTGCAGGCCGGAGCTCGTTTTTCTAGCAGAGGAGATCAGCTCTTCGTTCCTGCTGAAAGTTCATGTACTCATTTCGCTGCGAGAGCTTGCAGAAGCTGAGCAGCTTGGAATATTATCGTTGTAGCTCATTTTGCAAAAGTACAAGTGATCATCTCGTCTGTCTGCTGCTGATTCTTAGACGAGACCCGTGTTCTCTTGGAGAGAACAAAACGGGGAGAGATTAGTACAAACTGTACTGAAATGAGTTCGTGATCAACATCGTTTTGCATCGGTTTTTCTGATGCTTCAAACTTGCGATTCCTCCATTGAACGTTCATTCTTGTTGTCGTGGTGAGTCATGGGTTGCTTTGTCCTCGACTGTGGTTGCCAGCGTTCTCAAATATAACTAACTCCAAAAGAAAGACTCGTATGGCATTCATGAGAAGGCTCCTATTTGCTTTTCACAACAATGTTCTTTTGTTTTGCTGGTTCAGCTTCCAGCTTTCGATGGCTGTGGTGTTGACTGATTTTGGTAATTGCAGACGTTATGCCATCATCGTTAGTTCAACGCTGTTGAGTCTCTGTTCTTGTGAAGATTGGGTCCTCTGTCACATGCTCTTTGAATCTTCAGGAGTTGCTGCATCTTCACAGCTCATGTTCTGGTATATTTGGTCTGTTGTTCTTTGTCTTTCCTTGAGCTTCTAATGTTGATGTAGCACTGGGGGAGGGATTCATGAGAAGAGGAAGCGCAGTGTACCTGAGCATGTTTTGGTCAGAGCTTCACTCGGAGGGCCCTGTTCTGGAGTTGTTTCGCGAAGCTGTGAGGCAGTCAAGTTCTGTTTGTCTCGGATAGAGCTGCCATAATGCAGCTTTCGGTCAGGAAATGGGTCTGAAGGGCATGTTTTTGTGAGCATTTCCGTGTTCAAATCACAGTACTGATAACGTTTTCTCGTTGTGTTATCTATTTGTTGCAGAAGAGAATCAGGTCGACACTGGAAGTTGTGAAAGAATCAATGTGAACTCCATCAAAGTTCCACGAGCGCATTGGTGCTGCAGGTTGCAGAAATGGACCATCGCCAGCTCCGAGGTCTGCTTTTCAGAGTTGTTTGTTTGTGACTTATTTGGAAGTATTGTGTAAGAACCTGCCGGTAGCCGTGAGACTGGACTCATGGGAGGAGAAACAACTGGAGTGATATCAAGAGAGGGCTTAGGTCCTATCCCTTGTTGGGACCGCAAAGCAAGCACGTGAGGACATCGTACTTGATCCACTTGAGGCCAAAGCCATTTGCCACAATGCCCTCGAGGCAGATGTTGGATGTCTCAACACTTCCCTCATCACCAGAAGTTGCTCTTCCTCTTGCATCATCATCACCTTTGTTTGTAGATCAGAGAAGCAGATCCCACAGGACTTTGATCTTATGCTTGGCACTAGGAGGAGGACTCTGTGCACTCCTCGCCATTTTGCTAATGGCAGTGATCACATACCAGCGACTAAGGGCAAGCAAAACCAGTCCTTGTGATGCAAACACATCTGTGAAGCTACGGAAATTCCCATACAAAGTACTCAAGGCAGCAACCTCAGAGTTCAGCAATGTCCAGAAGCTTGGCCAGGGAGGGTTTGGAAGTGTGTATAAGGGAGTCCTGCATGATGGAACTGAGATTGCTGTGAAGAAACTTGATGCATCATCGCTGCAAGGTGAACGGGAGTTCCAGAATGAGGTATCTCTCATTGGACATGTGAATTCCCCGCATATTGTCAAGCTACTTGGGTTTTGTGCTGAGGGCAAGCATCGTCTGCTTGTGTACACATTTATGGCGAACCGCAGTTTGCAGGAAGTGCTATTTGATGAAGATTGTTTTGATCCTCTCGACTGGGACAAGAGGTTCAAAATCATTCTTGATACTGCTCAAGGGCTCACCTTTCTGCACGTCATGTGCAACCCTCCCATCATTCATGGGGATGTGAAGCCTAGCAACATTTTGTTGGACTCCAGCTTCAGAGCAAGGATTGCAGACTTTGGTCTCTCAAGACTGAAATCTGAGTTGCAAGCTCCAGCATCTTTGAATGAGGAGGTTGTCCAAGAATGCACTGAAAAGGAGCATATCAATATTGAGCATGTGGCACAAGTTCGGGCTCATCGTCAACACATGAGAGAAGAAGCAGAGATAAAGAAGGTGGAAAAGGACAAGGTGATTGCCATAATCAATACATCACCACAAGGACTCGAGCAGCTTCCTGAACCTCAACAAGTTGCCATGTCTTCTTCACATGTGGGACTTTCTCTCATAGCAGACGGTGGAAGTATAGGATTAGAGAATGTCCACAAGCCAGAAATTGCTGCAATAACTTTGTCCCCCATATCTGGTGAAGAGAACAGACTGGATGTGGAGTCTGAAAATTTTGAGAGTGCGGAGGATGGTGAAGAAGGTGACAAGAGTCTTGCAACATCTAGTACAGATGAAGCTTCTACAGAGTTGAGGGCAGCAGCAGCATCTGGAAACAAGGTGCACTTGTTGGCCACAAAGGCCAAAGAGAAGAAGGGACATCGAAAGTCTTGGAGTCGTGACTGGTGGTGGAAACAGGAAAGGATTGGAGAGGTCAAAAGAGACTACATTTTTGACTGGAGGCTACGTGAAAACAAGAGGACTTCAAAGAGCAAGGATGGATCACTGAAGGAGCCGTATGATAGGAGTAGCAAGCCCATGCATGAGGGTTCTATTGGGATTGAGAAACAAAGTAAAGATTGTCACAGACACAGATTCTCAAAGAGCTCTGAATGGCTTGGGAACATCATTGGTGAGTTAAGTAAAGAAGACAATAAGAAGGTGACGAGGGAGAATTTGAAGGGACGAGAATGGTGGAGGGAGGAGTACTGTGATGAGTTGAGTAGAAAATGCAAGGAGCTTAAGAAGAGGAAGTTGTGCAAAGATGCCAATCTCAAAGAGATTGGTGTCAAGAGCAATGAGCCAATAGAAGGACATGGAAGGAACAAGTCTAATGGAGAAGCTAGTGAAGAGGTAAGCCAGAGCAAGCGACTGAAATCTCGATTGGAGTGTGGCAGACACAGGTCTCGAAGTAGAGAGTGGTGGAGTGCAGAGTTTTTTAGCAGGGGTGTTTGTAGCACTCCTAGCATGCGAGGAACCATCTGCTATGTGGCACCAGAGTATGGTGGAGCTGGAAACTTGTCTGAGAAGAGTGATGTTTACAGTTTTGGTGTGTTGCTGCTGGTTATCATATCTGGACGACGGCCATTGCAGGTTAATGCTTCACCTTTCACTGATTTTGAGCGTGCCAACCTCATCTCATGGACAAGATCCCTTGCACAGACTGGCAACCCATTGGATTTGGTTGATCCAGCATTGCAAGGAATTTTCTCTGCGTATGAAGCTAGTATGTGCATTATAGTAGCTCTACTTTGCCTACAGCGACTGCCTGCAACACGACCAAGCATGGAAGAGATTGTCAAGATCTTGTCAGGAGTGGCAGATGTCCCTGCTCTTCCATTAGAGCTTTCCCCCTCACCTCCTGGTGGTCTTCCTTTCAAATCCCGGCAGAAGCCATCAACAGAAATTGCTGATTTTACTGATGCGCCTTTGTTGCCTTAAGCAAGCAACATCTGAGGGGAAAGATAGAGACAATAGTATCACAGGATGAGGGAGTACGCCATGGCTTTGCTCAAGTGCAACAATTGTGATACATTAGTTGGAAAAACAAAGAGTCCCATGTTGCTGCCACATGTGGGCTTTTTGGTTGGGTTTAGAATGTAGTTGTGCAGTTTGAAACCTTGGTGGACGTCTCACATGCAGACAAGGGAAACAAAGAATGTCCATAAACATTGATCTTGTGAGTGCTTCTGGCCCCTTCTTCTCAGATATGTGCATACTTTTGTCTTCATTTTATTAGAGTAGATATAGACATGTAAAGCACTTGGAGAAATACCCTAATGTATTTTGAGGGCACCTTATATCCATGATAACCCCTCCTAGAAAAGAGGAATGATCTTATGCTCACTCCATAAGTGGGAGACATCTACACCTATAAGTGTAATTATAGGTGTAAGATCCCTCCCACTCTTTAGAAGTAGGTGTAAGAATCCTCCCCTCCCTATGCTTCATGATGTACATAAGTTTAGTGTTGGGTAATGCCAGAGGAGCAGGGCCTTCCCACAATTTGGGCCTGCTTTTCAAGGTGTCAGCCTGGGGCAGGCTCTGAAACTCAGGAATGCCCTGTTCCAAGGTCATCACCTGGTGTAAAGAGGGACCATCAGATTATTTTTTGTGATTGACCCAGATTGCACAATGAGAACATATAGTGGGATGTTATTGCTCGTACAGAGAGCATTTCAAAAAAATGAAGTGATATGGGTGTGATATCCCACCATATTCATGCTGCTATGCCCAGGGAAATTTTGGTTTATAATGTGCCCTCCGAATACATTAAAATGTTTCAGGGAGGACATTACAGTTCATGATAATGTTCGCCTTGAGCTTTATGATTGTTAAAGCCATGGGTGGGGAAAATTCTCAAAATGTGGGTTCTACCCTATTCAAACATAGTTGGAGAAAGATGCTGCTGAGAAAAGGAAGATAGCTCTCTGTTTTTGTGGAGAGGAGTCTTTGATGAGGTGAGGTCAGAGAAAAGTTGGGGAGGCAGAGGAAGTTTCATCTTATTATTGTTGTTCTGTTGCCATGAGCTTGGAAGACATCCAAGTAATGTGAACTTGACCTGTACACAGATCAGTGAGGTCAATATGGAGGGGAAGTGACAACAGGGCACAAAGTTAAGCTCCATGATGAGTCTTGCCTGATTGACTTGGGAATATTTTATCCAACTGTGTTGTGGCAAGCAGTTGATTTCTGCAGCAGAGTGAGCAGATGCTTCAGATTTGAAAAAACTACATTTAAACAGTTTTAGAGTAGTAGAAATGGAGGATTTCAAGAGAGTTCATAAGTTTCAATTGCAACAATTGCATTGTCTCATCTGAGAGAGCAGAAAGACCTTGATTGACCCTTCCAGGTTGTTTCATGTTGATTTTGTAAGTAGCCTTTGTCAAAATTAGTGATTGTTTAACAACTTAATAACATATGGACGTTATTGGTTGTGGCGTGGACATCATTGCTTGTGGCATCGATACCAGTGGTGTGCTTTAGGACAGTAATACTGTCACCTGCTCCTTTTTGATGGTAGAAGACATTCTAGTTGGCATCATGAATGACACACCTTGCAGGTGTAGCGTTGAGGAGGGATCCTTGTACCAATAATATCCACAACAACATCGACCCCGAAACCTAAGAGAATATCAAGGGCTTCTGCAGTAGGAAAACAACATGACAGGACCTATCATGATGATATTATAAATATCTATCTGTTAGGGTAGGTAGTTTGCTTGTTTTGTTTCACATTGAGATCTCCCAAACCATGGTAATTGATCTGTAATGCTCACATTGTTGTAGAATCCAGGACTAAACTGTGTCTGAAGTATAGGAGATGAGCCTACCTTGAGAACCTTCTGTGACTGAAGATACCTACCATGAGGCTGGTTAGCTGAAGGTAGCGAAAATCTCAGAATGTCCAAAAGATAGGACCTACTCCTACTTAAAAACTTGCCAGATTATGATGACCTCATGCCAGGAGCCTTAGAATATATGTAAGACCATCTACTGTAGTAGAAACCTTCTGCTATATTACCTGTCCTTGATATACACTGAGCACTACAAAATACTGCAATCATCAATCACAACATGTTGATTTTGGGGTCAAATCATAATTTGTAAAAGAGATTTGACAATCAGGGGTTGTGATAAGCAAGAGATTTTTGAACCTCAGTCTTTGATACAGTCATATCTGTTTACAGGCTACAAAGAACTTCCTACCAAAGGTAAAGGTCAAGGAAGTACAAACGCACGACCATACATGAGAGTGAAGAGAAACAACAATAAGCCACTGAGGAATGACATTGCCCAGCAAACAAGGGGTTTGTCACACTGTGACCTTGCCATTTACATTAAAAAGTATCTCAAGGCAAAAGAAGAATTATGGAAACTCAAAAATATCACCATGGAAAAATGTAATCTTCGAAAAATCCTCTAAAAGAAAGCAAAATCCTCCAAGATATTATAGCTCTATAACTAATCTCAAGTTTCAACACAAGCCAAATCATCATCTTTCATAAATCCTCATATAAAAATAGATCTATTATGTAGGGGCCAAAATCCCTTAAGCTACTATACTCTATAGTGAATCTCTTGCCGTGGTAGACAAGGCCAATACAAAAATCAACCTGATGATCCATTTGGAACCAGTAACAGTAAAGCAAAATTTAAGTCCAAAATAATCTTTGCAACTCAGGGAGGTCACTCTTCATAGTTGTTGGGTTCCCTTGGGCCTTCACCTCCAGAGTGTTATTGAATTGTAAATGAGACTAATGTCAAGATTTATCCTTATCTATGGATAACTAAAGTATGTTTTGATGCTTAACAATTATAGAAATATATAAATAACTTCAAATTGACAGCACTGTTTCAAATCTATAAATATAACTTGCAAATATTTTCAAGGTCTTTCATTAGCGTAATTTTAAAAAATATTCATCAAATTTACCTTCAAGGTAATAAAATAAATCTTAATTTGAAGCACCTCCCTGCTCTTTGCAACAATGACATAAATATCCAAGAACCAAAATTTTAAGAAAAATGCAACCCGAAAACAATTTTTGCAACAACTCTGAATATCCAAACACCAAATTCTTAACAAACAACAATGTGAAAATCTAATCAATTTTTTAAAAAAGAATGTAAAATAAAGTAAGTCTTTTCAACAACAACATCAATTGTTAATTTCCAAGCACCAAACTTCTTAGGTTTGATGAACTTGTGTTTCATCAAACTGAATTGTCAATACCTTGGAAATACTGGTGTTGGGTGGGTATTAGAAATGCCACCAAACCTCAAAAAACCATCACTGGGTTTTCGGAAAGAAACCGCAATTGAAGAACTGGCAGTTATTCAAACTTTTCAACTTGTTTGAGAACAGTGGTTATATATATCAGAAACCCGATATTTCATTTATCTAGAACTGTGACTATGAACCCTAAGGAAGATATGAGGACTGGAAAAATGAAGAAGACATGGGACTGCAACCAGAGAGGAGTCTAGAGAGAAATTTTTCAAAAAAGTTGAAGGAAACTATCACTTATCCTCGTCCCGTGTTTTCTGCATCACTCCTTCACTTCTGACGCTCAAAGAACATTCATAGCCCTCCAGTTTGCGCGTCCAATGACACAAAAATTGCTCAATTTGGTTAAGGGATCAGGAAAATATTAGAAAGTGTTCAGTGATAAGTGTCTCTATCCTATCTCTCTGTGTCAGATGTCTCTGTACAGGAGAAGGGTTTGAGATCTGTGCCAAAGGCCGGTAAGCCGAGCACAAGGACAGTAAGCCGAGGGAACAGATCGAAAATTATGGAAGGGCCTGTACTCAGGTCCTTTTCCGCGATAAAGCAGAGCTAGGATTTTTTCACTTTTTAGAAATAGTGACAGGCTGGCTCGTACTTCCGCTGGTCAGAAGATTCCAGGATAGCCTGGCTGGTACCTTCCACCGCAGAAGATCCCGCTTCCCGAAAACAGGTTTCTTCAGGTAGGTAAGGGGCCAGAAAACTCAAAGGAAAAATCCATGCAGTGCTTTACGTCTGCAAATTGTCTTCAGTTGTTGGTGTCATGGTCCCACCAGTTCTGTTTTTAGAGGAGGGGGGAGTTGTCTGACGGCAACCTCTTGGCACAAAACAAAATGGATTGTCGTAGACTCTCACAGCAACTGATCTTCTTCTTTCTTTTTCTCTCTATTGCATCTGACAGCAACTTCAAACAAAAAGCTAGAGCATTAATCCGGAAGCTGTACCCCAATGCTGTTACTATCTTCCCCCTATCTTCTGCAGCTTCTCACTTGATCCGTTTCTGAGCCAAAAAAAGCCAAAAAAGAGAAAAAAAAAACTTGGAATGAAAAAGAAAGATTTGTTATTTGAATCGTGATTGACAGTGAAGAATAGTAGTAGAGAGTATAATTTTGGGGACTGAGAGATTTTGTTGTGGAGAATTGACAGGAGCAGGATCTGGTCTTTTCCAATCGTTCTGAACTTCACCTCTTCTTTGTTCACTAGTTTAGTCCGAAGGCACGGCACTCCTTTCCCCCATCCGGCAGCTACCAGTTTCAACTATAAGCAAGCGTGACGGGAGTGATCTACATTCTGCATCGGAGTAACTAGTCTTCTGTCTGCTCAGTGCTGAACTGCAGAGTAAACAATTTGGGAATGGAGTTCGCAGAACTGAAGATCTGCATGGCCGTGGTGCTGGGAATCGCTCTGGTTATCCTAGCAGCTGCCAGTAAGGAACAAGTTGTTGCTGCTGATCATGACAATCCTCATACAGCTGAGTTCACGCTGCCGGGAGTTGCAGGCGATGTCGCGGTGCTACGTGGTCAGAAGTCCGGGAACTTCGAGGACACCCGAGAAAAGTCTAGCAGATTCTTCTTATTACCGATCAAAAGTCACGCACACAACGGAGCTCATCAATGTCCAGTCGCACCATGTGCACCTGAGTTGAGTTGCTGCAAGAAACAATGCGTGAACGTGAACGACGACTGCAACAACTGCGGACGTTGTCATCACAAATGCAAACATGGCCTCCTTTGCTGCGCCGGCGATTGCGTCGACATCCTTCACAGCAAACCCAACTGCGGCGCGTGTCACAACATGTGCCCTGGTACAACGGCGTGCCTGTATGGTATCTGCGGCTATGGCAACTAGATGACTCAGCTCGTGCAGATAATTGCAACAGATTCATGATGAACCAGCTTCTACCCAATATCGTTGATGGATGGATCGTCTTGGTAGGATCGTCGTCTTGCACATCACAATCCTTGATCAATTTCAGGTTTGAAGTGCCACTAATTCTAGCATGAAACTTCTAGCAACTTCTTCTGCTGATCTTCATGAAGCAGTTTCCACCCAATATTGTCGATGGATTGTCTTCTTGCACATCAAAATCCTTAATCGATTTCATGCTTGAGATATCACTAAATATAGCCAGAAACTTCTAGCGACTTCTCCTGCTGATTCATGAAGCAGCAACTTCTAAACAAATTGTCGATGGATTGTATTGATGGGATCGTCGTCTTGCACATCAATGTCTTCGATCGATTTCATCTTCCGATATTCATAAATTTAGAATGAAACTTCTAGCAACTTCTCCTGCTGATTCATTAAGCAGCTTCTGCCCAGTATTGTGGATGTATGGTTCGTCTTGATGGGATCGTCGTCTTGCACATCAAAGTCCTTGATCAATTTGATGCTTGAGGTTCACTAAATCGACCATGAAACTTCTGGCAACTTCTTGTGCTGATTCATGTGAGAGAAAGAAAGCAATACACACAACAATGAAGTTCTAGCAACTTCTTATGCTGATTCATGTGAGAGAAAGAAAGCTCAATACACACAACACTTGGAGACTCTAAAGAGAAATGTATTATATCAATTAATGAAATACTCAGAAGAGAGAATAGAGGTATCACAAGAAAATTAGAAAAACCCTCTACCAAACCCATGAATGCACAAATCCCTTATAAGATCTTACTCAATAAGATAATGAACTGAGTTTTTCTTTTTCTTTTTTTCTCTTTTCTTTCCATCTATGCCCTTTCTGATTTGCTTGTGAAATCATTTTCTCAACTTATTTTCATGAAGGAAAGTTAATTATCTCTTGTTCTTGAGTTTGTTCAAGCATCGTCAAGGTGATTTTCAAAACTTTCCCTTTGAAAGAGGAATTAATGAAATACAATTTTGGTTCACATATGTGAAAGTGTGCTTGATTAGTTGGTCGTTACAAATTAAGATTTTGAATACAACAATAAAGAGAGGTTGAGGAAAGGAAAATCATTTTGTTCTTTCTTTAACAAATCTTTAATAGTCCCACTTTCTCTTTTGAACGCCAAAATCATGGGTGAAATAAATTATGCTGCTTAAGATAGGGCATTCCTCATCTCATCATCTCCCCATTCAGGAGCTTGTAAATATTTATTTTGTGTTTTTATAAATTTAATTTAAGAATGTTTGTAAACTTAACTAAGAATCATAACCTAGTCAATTAAAAGTTGTTGACACCATGTGCTAACACTCCCCCTTCAACAAATCTATGGATATTACATAGAATACCAATAGATCACATCTTTCAGACATTGTGAAGGTGATGAAGTGAGTCCCATTATTTAAAAGTAAAGTACATACTTGGGCTTGAGCAAAGCTTTTGTTAGAATACTAGCTCACATAGTTTCAATTGATGTGAAATGAAATTTCAACTTGTGGAGATTAGTTTTTTCCCACAAGAAGTGGAATTTCATAATTCAATGTGCTTTGATTTGTCACAGGACTGAACATTTGGAGTGAGTTTGATGCTAGATTCATATCACAATGAAAAAATGTTAAATCATCTTGAAGAGAAGCCAATTTTTCTAGCACAATTGCCACAACTATAAGATTTCCTTAATGGTAACAACAACAACAATGTATTCAAACTCAATTTAGAGGAAAGGGCCACAATAGGTTGTTTACAACTTTGCTGGAAACAACACCTCTTCTAAGAAGGAAAATATAATCAAATACAAACAAAAGTTTATAATTTTGAAATTATTTCTTTTAGAATAAGTTGCATCTTAATTGTAAAGTTTCAATGGGACCAAATTTTGATATAATCAAAAGTCCCTTTGCACATTTATAACATTCAAACCTTTGGAGTGGCCAATCTTCTTCTTTTTCAAACATTTTTTCCTATCAAATGTGCATCATTCCTTCAACAAAATTGGGGAAGATCTTAACATTGATAATTTATTAAAAAATTAAATTAAAATGAATGATTTATTCAATTTTTATAATGCATTTAAATGCATGCTTTTAGCCTTCAAAATTATGAATTTTGAAAATGTGAATTTTAATAATTAATCATTATTTTATATGATATGAAGGATTAATGAGATACATGATATAAAATCAACATGTAGTAAAAAGATTATATTTGAAACATAATGGTAAACTGGGCATGGAAAATACAAAATTTAAGATTATAAATCAACACATGAATGCCACATGTCTTACATGTAATTCTTGGAATTTGATGACTAAATTACCTTGGTGCCCTTTGGATTATCACAAAAAAAACATTAAATTGCAAATGGCACTAACATAAGGTATTAGAACCGTTTTAACATGTTCAACATATGTAGATGGCATCATGTCCTTGCACTACACCAAAACATGGAATCCATGATTATGACATTTTACAATTAATGTCCAAACTTAATCATGTAATCATATGAAATAGTCATATATGGTTTTAATCATGATTATATGATTGAAGTCTTACATGACTAATAATCATTTTAAAAGAGGTGCAATTACCCTACTTAGTTAAATAGTTAGGTAAATAAAGGTGAATGCACTATCAAGTGGTTCAATATCAACAAATTTACATTCCCTTAAAGTCCATACAAGAATAGTTAAAATGATTCAAATCAACATGGTTGTTGTTTTTTAAAATATTATTATTTCAATCTTTCAATAATAAATGTTCAATGACCAACAAATCTTTCAAATCTATGTGAAAACTTGTATTGAATGTAACTAATTTCATTTTTTAATTTGGAAGTTCCAAAAGGAAAACCCACAAAATCCATGTATAGTGTCAAAAAATATGTTTTTGGGACAAAAAAATTAAAAACAAACAATAATTGCAAATCATATGGACTTATGAAAATATGGTCAAATTTGAAACTTTCAAGAGTTTTAATTAAGGTTTTCAAACAAAAGATTCTTCATATGAATTTAACATCTTGTATTACATCATATGTTAAGTCCCAATAACAAATTTGGAATGTGAATCAACATAAATTTTTCCATTTTGTGATGTTTTAATCAACTGACCAGTTCATATTTTTGAACTTCAAAAGTCCATTACTACTAACAAATAAAAAATTTAAATAAATAACCACATAGTTCTTTCCATAAAAATGTTGTTAATTTGGATACAAGTCTCAATTATTAGATCTAAAAATATATTAATCACCATATGCATTTGAATAAAGGGTATTTCGGGGAAAAACACCATTTCGTCACAAAAGTGAACCACTCCATTGTGCATTTATCAATAATTAAACTAATATGTGTGTAATTCTAATGACAATGTTTCAATGGAATTAGTTTATGTAAGATGGGTATTTTGTTGATTGTCATTCTAACAATTTTAAAATCATTTTGGATTATCATTTGTCTAGATTATCATTTGTCTAGAACTTAATAAATATATTCATTAAACAAATATGAAAATATTTATTTAAGTGTTTCCTATGATTTTTCAAAGTTTGATGTGTCTAGGAAAATCAAGGAATGACATTCTTAATGGTACCACCCAAGGATGGGTTTGCCTAGGTGGGTTAAATTAAACTAATTAAATAAGTAAGTTAGATACATAAATTAAGTAGCTTAGGTTAGAAAGTGGCAGTAACATTTAAATAAACCTTAAATAGACTTTAAATAGATCTTAAATATTTAATCCCTAGGTATATCATAAATAAACATAGGTAGACTTAAGCAAGCCTTATGTAGCCCTTACGCAGGTTTAGGTGGACAAAAGTAGCCCCTAGGTGGGCCTTAAATAGATCTTTGGCAAGCTTAGGAAAATGAACTTGATAGATTATAGGTAGATGTTAAAAAGGCTTAAGTAAACTTAAGCCAACTTTAAATAGCACCTACATAGGCCTAGGTGGACCAAAATAACTTTAATGTAACCTACGTAACTTTTAAATAAACCTTTACATATTTTACCTAAGTAAACATATGTAAACCTAAATAGACTTTAAGTAATCCCATAGTAGGACATAGCCAAAATAGGTTACACAACCCCTAGGCAAGCCCTTAAGTAGTTTAAGTAGCCTATGTAGTCTTTAAGTAGCGTAGGCAACCCTTAAATAGCCTAAGTAACCTAAGCAAACCTATTAATAACTACTCAACCCTTAAATAGCATTATGGTGACCTAGGTCATTCCTAGGTAACCCTTAAATAGTTTTGTAATAGCCTAGGTAGCCCCTATGTGGCTTTTAAATAGGTGTTTAAATAGGTTAGGCAATGTTTAAATATGCCCCTAGGTAGCTTAAATAGCTTAAGCGCCCATTCTCAACCCCTAAGTAGCATAGGTCATGCTTAAGAAGCCCCTATGTAATCTGTAAATAACTTAAACAACCCCCTATGTAGTCCTTAAATAGCTTGAAAGCCTAAACAACCCCTAGGTAGACCCCTACTAAATAACCTAAACAACCCTACTCAATATTAGGCAACCCTATCATGTAACCCTAAGTACCCTAGGTACCCTCAATAGCCCCTAGGTTACCTAGGGTAAGTTGAATCCACATCACTTACATAGGTTTAAAAAAATGTTTATTCAAGACCACAAACATCATTATGAACCAAATCTAAAAATGATGTGGCTTTCCTGAAACTTTGTTTTGGAAATTTTGAAAATAAATGTTTTCCCATGTACAACCTTCACAAAGATTTGTAATATGAATTGTAGAAAGAAGGCCCAAAATAATTTATTGATTTTTCATTTTTGGAAAAATTAAAATTTATGTGACAAACTTTGTGGTGCCATTTAACAGTTTCAAAATCAAATGATTATGGAATTGATTTTTTTTAAAGTCAAATGATTGATGATGATTCAAAACATATTCTATTATATGTAAAAAAGTATTTCCAACTTAATGACATTTTATGATAATATGTTGATTATTGATGCCAAGTGGTATAAAATCTTACACAACTTTTTCTACAAACAACACAATATTATTCTCATCCCGTTAATCTATTATAATTTTTTTTTTTTTTAAATTCTAAAATGGGGACATGTAGGACATTATCAACTTTTTTTTTTTCCTTGTCATTAAACATATGGAAATTGATCCCAAAAACTTGTTGTTGTCCATCATCTATTAAAAATATTTTTTATAATTGTGACAATGTTTGATAATGGGCATAAATGTCACAACCCTAGCCTTGGGCTTGTGACCAAGGCAAGGGCTTGCAAGGTTGTGGGCCAAGAAGAAGCTCGAGAGTGAAGGAAAGTGTGAAGGAATCAACCCTCACACTCCTGAAGGAGCTTCCACTTTGGGAGTTCGGAGTCCCAATGGACTCTCAAATCTTCAAAAAATGATTGTAGGGGTCAAAACCCAATGTATGAAAAGTTATTTATACCATTAAAATACTATTGAAAGGTAGATATCTAAATTGGGCTCGCATGACCCATTTGAACACGTAAAACACAAGTTATGGCCAAAAGAAAGGTCTGGAATCAAATTGGCAATTTGACTCATGACCATTAAAAGTCGGGAATCGAACTAAATTCCTTACGTGTAGGTGGTGTGCAACATACCGCTAAGAAGTTCTTAATGAAGGCTACAACTTTGCTTTAGATCTCATCCCAATTGAAGGTTTGCACAAAAAGTTATACGGCCCCAAAGTTGCAAGAGTCCCAACTTTGACAATTTCGGGACTCTCATTTGGGAGTCCCATGACAAAATGCCATTTGGATGTGGGCCTCATGAAGAGGCACATAGTATACTATAAGAAGGAAGGTGGTGGTTTCCTCTAGTCTGGGCTGTGGTGAGTCTTGTGAATCCAAGTTTGCTCGTGGTTCATCCTAGCACCAAAAATGCTCTAACTATGCATTAACCAACTTATTGTTTGGTTTTGTGAAGGTCTGTGTGAGTGATTAAGTGTTTGTCATTCTTCCTAGTCCCATCCCAAAGCTCCAACACACCCCTCTACCCCCAAAATGTTGCGAGCCAAGGAGCGCGTCCCCAACTCCTTGCTCTTTTGATGTTTTCACTTTAAACTCACATTTGAATCTATCAATGAGTTTGGGAGCGCATTAATAAAAGTCTTTTTGAGCCATCATACATTGTTGTGTGGTTCCAAAATTGGCATATCAAATGTCATAAAAATTTGAATATGAATTAAAAATGACTAAAAAAATAACATGTGATTCTTCACTATTTGAAATTGCATTAAGTTTTGGCTTTGGAAAATTACATGTAAGTGTAAAGGCATGTGGTTTATGTTTTCTAATAGTTTTTTCTTTACAAATGGAAATATTGTGTGCTTGTTTACTACAATAATGACATTTTTATAAAAAAATTGTTTAAAAGATGAATTTTGGTCAAATGATTGTGATTGCAATGTTGTGTCAAAATATTTACCTCTTGTAAATAATGTTGTTGATTTTTCATTTCCAACTTTTAATTTTAATGTTAATTATTCTTACCACATGTTGGTCATTACATTGTAGATTTAAATTTGGTGTGTTTTTTTTAATTAAACAAAATTATGCCATGAAGAAGGAAGACATGAAAGATGTAATGGAACTTATTGTCTTTCAATAAAATTTAATTTTAGATAGTGGCAACCTTTTCGAAAGTGTGTTTCCATTCTTCAATTAACTCATTCATGGACCTTGATTTAATTAATGTGAGATGAGTGAAATTTTTGTGAAATTAAACTTGTGATGTAGGATTAAAAAGTTCATAAGTGATTTTAAGCCTATCCCAAAGTTCTTTGGATGTCCTTTAAGAAGTTTCAACCCAAGTGATTACTTTTCCCCACAACATAAAATGATATTAAGATGTGATGTGGAATCTTTTTAATATCCATTCTATTGGGTGGTTACAAGGTAAGGTGGTTCATATTTGTGTCAAAATGCAATTTTTTGTTGAATGTTGTGCATTTACATGTTATCAACACACCATTAATCAACAATATGTTAAATTTGTGAATAGATTTAGATTGTAAACATGAACAAGAAGACATCTATATAAAAAATAATAATGTATATACACCAAATATATAGTAATGAAAACAATATAACATATGTACACCAAAAATATAGTAATGAACTTTTGAATGACCTAAAATGGGCCATATTTTCAAAAGTTCATATCATAATCATTTTTTGGTGGATTCCAATTTTTCCTCTTAACATGTATATTAAAGAATTGTCTAATTGAAATTTTCTTCATATGAACTATTTTAGTTCATTAATCACCAAATAATTATCATTTAACATGGTTTTTAGGGTTTTGTCATTTTAATGTTAAAACATAGATTATTTGAAGTGTTGTATCTATTGAAAATGAACCTAAACCTTAAGTTGCAACCATCTTATTAATTTAATAGGATCAATTTTGTCAAGATTAGGTTGTTTACAATCGACTACTCCTTATTGGTCCAATCCAATGAAAAACATTTTGATCTTGATATTCCATTTCACATAGCTTGTGTTAAATAACCTATTTATTTTATAAGTTCAAATGGAAGAAGGCATGATGCATTTTAAAGTGTCATTGGACAAATCCTATCAATATGTTTCTTCCTTTGAAGTAACGTAAACAAAAAAAAATGATCTTAAGATTTCATAAGCATGATATAAAAAAGAAAAGTTAAATTATGAATTTGATAAATTTCAGACTAACTATGATACATGAAGGAAAAAAATACACATAACAATTTTTTTTTAAAAAGAACCATATTATATTTCAATTAATGAAATACACAACAAAAAAGGTCTTAAAAGTAAAACTTGAATAGGTATATCTTTTTAAAGTTAGCTAAGAATTTTTACAAACTTAATTTAAAATTATTAAACTAAACAAAAAAAATGTTGACAACAAATGCCCACATCATGTTTGCAAAAAAATTCATCACATTTAATCATGGATCATTATGATCATAAGGGTTTTTTCATCTATTCGTCAAGAAGGGAAACAATTTACTATCTATGATTTAGGTTTTGAAAAACTTTGTTAACAAGGCAATTATTTATTAGCTTTGAAAAAAATGGCTTGTTACAAGCCTCTTATATATAATGGTAGGTTGATAATTAAAATAATAAGTAGCAACCTTGATTATGTGATAGGTAAGGCTTTAGGTCCATGGTGTTATTAGAATAGGTAAGTGTATTGAATTGAAGATACAAATACATGAATTTTAATTATGTCGTAGATTGAAAACCTTATCATACATAAACCATCACTAGAAACTTCTTTTCTTTGAATTAAAATAGGAAAAAACCTTATTTTTTGTTACAAAAATAATATTTAAACATAAGGGTAAAAACGTAATAAAAGGAGCAAAGGAAATTGTAAACAATGCTTAAAACTGTACTTACATTACTTTGGAAGATCACCATTAATGAATTATTTATCCATAGTTTGTAATTATGTTTTAGTGCTCATGAAATTGCACTCTTGTGAATTTGAAGTCATTTCACTACGTTATTAAAGTTCTTTGTCATACACAAAGGACTTGTTGACAAGGTCCTTTTAAGGACTCTAAAATTTGAATGTGTTTTTTGTTACTCAAACCTTCATCAAATCTTCTCAAATTTATTATGGGCTCTAATATACTTCATACAAAAAGCAACATGTCTTTATATTTTTTAATGCACATGTATTGAATCCTTTTAACAAATGTTGTTGATTTTGATTTTGAATGTCCTTAATGGTCAAAAAAGTTCAAAATTTGTCATCATGGTTAAAAACTAAATTATACATTAACTGTAATCTAGGTCCTCATGCAAAAAAATATAGCTTTTATTATAATTTGAATCATGTTTGGTCTCAATATTAATATCCAATCCTAGAAATTACATTTAAAATACAATTTTGATTTTAATCGACCAATACATGTAGGACCTGTGTAAAAGGCAGTCCTTGGTAAGGACTTCGAGCTTGGTCACCATGGTTCCTTTTATTGTGTTTTTACCCATAAGTTTTTTCTTTGAAATGAAAGATGTTTTTACCTAAATTGAAATGAATCTTATCTTTTTAAAATAACCATTACATTCATTAGGACACTTCTAGTGATGTTTTATGTTATGGTATTTGTTTAGCACAACTACAAGTTGTAATCAGCCATCTATCTAGTCAAGGCACTGAATTAAAGTAACTAACACCTAATCTTCTTTTTTAATCCATAATCTATCTTTGACCTGTAATGTGTGATCCATAATTGGTAGTTTATGATTTTTTTTGGCATTACTAATTAGATTTTTTGTTATGAGGGTTTGTTTCCAAGACTAAATCATTTACGTTGAATTTTGTTAACTTTAGATTCTTAAGCTTTGAGGACTTTCAACAAAGCTGTATTATGAAACAATAAATTTTCTTACTAATTCCAAAAAAACATTCATTTCTCACCAATAATTTTGTGTTCTTCTCTTTGCTTTGTGACTTGGGTTTTTGCCTTTTTGCGTGGGTTTTCAATACCAAGTTGTGGTAGTGTTGAATTTCATGATTTAAGCTTTGATGTTTATTTAATCATCATGAATCAACCTTAGCTAACATTTACAAATTTCATCTAATTTTAATTGATTATCAATGAGTTCATCCAAATTGTGCATTGATCATTCAATAACATATCCTTATTTGAATTATTGTGTTTCCATCTCAAATAAAGTTTGGATAAAATTCCATTCAATTTTTAACTAATGATTAACACATGTTTGAATCCTAGATAGATCTTGGATGGAATTTACTAAAAAATTCGAACATTTGTTGATTAATTTAACCCTTATTATTTCATGTGTTTCCATCATGGATAAATCTTGGACAACATTTACACAATTATTTTCAATGTGTGTTGAATAATATAATCATCTTGCTACTTAATGTGCTTCCATCATAGATTAAGTTATAAATGTCCTTAAATGAGTTCATACAATCCAGTTACTTTTGTCGCAACCCTAGCCTTGGGCTCGTGACCAAGTCAAAAAGGTCTCAAAGGCGCAGGTCAAAAAAAGTGTGAGAATTAAAACTCACATTCGCAAGTGAGCTCTCCTTTTGGGAGTTGGAGTCCCGATGGATTCCCAAACCTTCAAAGAGTGATTGTAGAGGTCAAAAATATTTGCATTGAAAAGTTTTTTATATCATTGGAAAATTATTGAATTGTGAATGTTTAAAATGGGCTCACATGACCTGTTTGGACACATGCAACACAAGTTATGGCAAAAAAAAAAGGTCGGGAGATAAATTGTCAATTTGATTCTTGACCAAAAAAAGTTAAAAATCAACCTGACTTCCATGTGTGCAGATGGAATACGATACATCATTGGAAAGCTCTCAACAAGAGCTACAACTTTGCTTCAGACCTCATCTCAATCGAAGGTCTAAACAAGAAGTCATGGCCCCACAAAATTGCGAAAGTCCAACCTTAGAAGTTTGGAGGCTCCCCTTTAAAAGTCCTAGGACAAAAAGGTCATTTGGATGTGGGCCTCGTGAAGAGGCGCAAAAAATATTATATGGGGGAAGGTAGTGGCTTCCCTCGAGTTTGGGCCATGGTGAGTCTTGTGAGTCCAAAGTCGCCCGTGGCTTGTCCTAGCATCAAAGGTGTTGCAACATAGTACTAACCAACTTGTGGTTGGTTGGATGTAGTTCCGAGTGAATGAATAAATTGCTTGTCACTCTTCTTAGTCCCATCTCAGAGTTCTAACACACCCCTTTACCCCTTTAAAATGCTGAGAGCCAAGGAACGTGCCCTAAGCTCCTAACCTTTCCGTTGTTTTCTACTTTAGGTTCATCTTCAAGGCTAATAAGGAGCTTGGGAGTGCATCAAATCCAATGTTCATTATTCAAGGTTCCACAAAAAGGAATAATGATTCCATGATTTGTTGTGGTGACTTTCACGTGTGTACACTATTATGCATCAATATGTTGGTTTACAAGTAGAACTGCAAAAAATGCCAAATTAAACTTTTATAATGGACAAGTAGCCATGTCTTTTGCATATTATTTCTTACACATGTGACCTATGCCTAAAACTAGCAATTGTGAACATAATGAATATAAACAACTAACCAAATGATGAAAAAAATCCTTTCCCTTGCAACCCTTTGATACGATTTTTCTTTCATCAAATCCACCTAATGAATATGTACTTGCATAAAGGGAAACATGACATTGCTTTTAAAAAATTGAAATCATTTGCATCTCAATTTTATGCATTATTTTATAAAACTTATAATATGGACAATTGTCACCGTAAATCAATTAATTTAGGATTCAAAAAAAAAAACACAATATCCAATATATTAATCGATATTTTTTCTTTTCCTATCATCCCAATACTTTAATTGTAGGAACACAATAGTATGCCATAATTGTAATATACTAAGCTATATGAAAAATTAAAAAATTTCTTTTGTAGTTAGTTTTCTAAACATAGATATTCTATTTTGGAAGCCCAACTATGATTGAACTCTAACATGATCCTTGTGGATGATGATACATTCCAAATTTTTAGATCCTTCAATGCATAAATGGAATATTTTTGATTCCTTTTCTTATTTTGGGGAGTTTAAGTGATGTCATTCTGAACTATGGGTGAAGGCCAAAATGTGCCAATTCCTTCAAATGCTAAAGTGGTTTGTTATAACACAAAAGTTGGTTAAAATTGTAAATTATATTAATTACTAACTATGCCAAATAGAAAGATGGATGGATGTGATAATTGTCCTTATGAACCTATGATTTTGTAAAATAATTTTTTGGATTCATGAATGATTTAATTAACTAGTTTTGGTTACGCATAAATAAAAATCAATTATTTGAACTTCTAGATCCTAGGAAAGTAGAAAAATAGATTCCAAATAAATTATTAACTCATCCACAGTAAGGATAATAGTTCTCAAAAGTTAGTATGTGATAAACTATTACTAGTTTGAAGTTGGTGAATGATAATGTTTAGGAAATGTAGTCTCTAGATGAATGTGGTTGATAATTCATCCATTCATCCCTTTAAATATTTAAAAGGTTATAACGATAACTTCAAATTTTTTGTTCCATGATTTTAACATTGTTAGTTTGTTACTAAATCATATATTTAGTTTTTTTTTTAAAAGCTCAAAATTAAAAATTGACCATTCGGAAGTTGAAAAATTAAAGAGAAGCTTTCATTTAAGGGTCATCAAATGATGCAATAATAAATATTAATAATGTTTTGCCTCATTAAATGATCCAACAAATAGATGTTAACAATGTTTTATCTCAAACTTGATCCCAATCAAATGGTCTAAAAAAATTTAGAATTGGCAATTTAGTCCATGATTTATTAATAACATATTGTTTTAAGCCTTGGAATATGCCTTTCGTGTAATGAAATCATGTCACAATAAACTTTTGTGTCATTTGGATTACATTGGAAAAGTTCACAACAACAAACTTATGTGTCATTGGTGAATGATCCCCACAAAGCAAGGTCTTTAAGCATGTTTTGATGAATGTGCAACCCGGCAAAACTTTATTGATAGACACACATAGATTAGGAAAATGTACAAAGGGATAAAAAAGGGGGGGGGGGGGGGGGGGGGGGGGAAGAATTTACATGATGTCAAGTTAACTAAAACTAGATGTCAAAACCTATCCATGTCAAAAACCAATTGCTTGTAGTAGGTCAATCATATTTTTTCCATATCAAAAATCGAACGCTTATAGTAAGTTGGTCGTAGAGATGGGAAATGTGTCTTGAAGGGGTGGAAGTCATAAAATAGCTAGGCCTACGGCTATCGCTTGACTTAAGATGGGGGATGCTTACATACAACCTTTGGGTAAAAACACACTACACTGGACCAAAATTGGCAGCTCTAAGTCCCATTTTTGAGTCCAAATTTCATATATTTTAAAAAAAACACTTAAATGGTGATGAAATTCACATTCTTTTCCACTTCCAAGTTCATACCACCATAATTTAAACCTTTCAAAATATGGGCCTTGAAAAAATCAATTTAGATATAGAAACGGACTTCATGAATTCAAAATTTTCATTTTAAATCTTTAAAAATTTTAAAGATTTTTTCTTGTTCGATTTTTTATCTTAAGTGTTATGGTAATTTAATGTGTGGTGGTAGAAAGTTGTAGGTTTAATTTCCAATTCCATTAAAAGAAAAAACATCCATAATGATAAATGTTTTGGAGTAGTGTGGACTGGGGACATTGAATGTACCATCCTTTGTAAAATCCACCTTCAATTGAATATTTATCCTTTTAGTAAATTTTTCTTTTGTATTTGAAAGATTAGAATGCAAGTTTCAATTTTTCATCTCACTTTTGTCGAGTTTCTCAAATAAATTTGCATACAATGTAACAATATTTGACTCACCTAGAAAAAATTGCCATTGGGACCTCCAAAACAGTCCATCATAACATGCTTTTACACTTTGCAATGTGATTGAATTTTTTTGTTGAAGAAGAGTTACCAAAACAAAAAGAGGAGGGCCCTCTAACTTTTTTGAACTCCAAATGGCCTTGGCACACATTAGAAGAAATTTTTAAATCACTAACTAGATTTGCTACTCATTTATAATTATAATGGACACATGCGACTAAAAATAGCCATCACCTAAGACAAGTGCCAAAAGATAGTTAGTCACAAAAGACATGACATGGCCATGAAGTTGAAAGTGTAGTTACAAACTTTACAACTAGGCCATAATTTCTCACCCATTACCATGGATGATCCTTAGTATGACATGGAACCCCAATTTATGATTGCATTTGCAACTACATTTGAGATAATTTCATGCTACCAAATGTGCCATTGATGGGTGGTTAAGGTTTAACCACATGGTAATTTTAAAAGCCAATGGCCATAAAACATGTGGCAATTTTCCATGTGTTCAAAAAAGATATATTATAATTACAGTAATTAAATACTATAATTATAATAACAAAAATATCAATACAATGAATAATTATTGTAATTAATTAAATTAATTATTATAATTACCTAATTATAATTTATCCTAGGTTAAACTATAGCAAACAACCTATTTTAGGCTAAGCTAAGGTAGAATATGTTACCAAGCATAGGCCAAGTAGGTAGGTAGAATCCTATTTATCTTGTTGGGGACAAGCCTTTTGATTGGTTCATCCCAAATGGCACATGCATTATGTTTATAATGCATACCATGAATTTAGTCCATTCTTTCACCTACTTATACACTTTAAAAGTTTGAAGTTGTAAACAAAGGATATGTGATAAATTCTAACGAAAAGGAAACACTACAATATTATCACATCCTTTATTCCATACAAAAACATTATCGTATATCCACACAATAAAATACATATTATTTAACTTAGCTACTTACTACCTACTTTAATTACTAATTAGGTATAATATTACCTAGGTTAAACCTATCATCTATTACCTAACCTACATTTAATAGATTAATTACCTAACCAACTTAATTTTATTATTATTATTACTAAAATAATATACCCACATAATAAAATATTTACAATTTAACCTACCTACTATTTACTACTACCTCCTACTTAATACTACCTATCCTATTTATCACATACTACCTAAGGTACATACTTACTATCTACTACCTAGCCTACCTAATAAATTAATTATTTCACTTACATTTAATAAATTAATTTTTTAACATAACTAATTAATTAATCAATTAATACAAAAACACTACAACCTATCCACAAAATATAATACCAGTTGCTTAATTTATAACCTACCTACCTACTAGGTTTATTAGTGCATATCCTATTTATTACATAATACCTAGCCTATCTAATTAATTAATCAAGTACCTAATATAGCTAACTAATTAATTAATATGAAAACACGATCACATATTTACACAATAACATAATTAACCTACCTATTACCTCTTACTTACTACCTACTACCCATTTTACTAATTAATTACCTAGCTTACCAACTACTTACCTAGCTTACTTAGCCTAACTAGGTTTAACCTTCATAACCTAGTGACCTATTAGTTACATTTAGTAAACAAGCCTATTACTCCCTATAGATAACTTAAGCCAATTAATTAAGCATGCAAGCTAGGCTAGGCTGCCAATGTACATACACCTATTTAGTTTAATGTAACCTATTAAACTTACTTAGCTTAATTTACCAACTAGGTTATGATAACCTTTTTTAGCAATCTATTAGTTATTAATTATTATATCATGAAAGACCATGGATAATTGCAAACAAGACCCATGGATGGATACATTGAAGGGATAATAGTCCAATTGAAAGAACAATGTTCACCATGTGTGGTCTATATTTCTTTGTACATGTGGTAGAATATATTATTGCAATTGCAAAAACTTTCATGGTACTTGCAAAAACAACTATGTTATCATCCATCAACGGATGCAATTAAATTGGATGACATTGTTCACTTTTGATTTACATTTTTGATGAAAATCATATTAGTCATAAGTTGTAGTCACATCTACAACTAAAATTTGGTTCAACCCTTCCTATAATTACATATGCAACTACAACAAGTTGCAATTACATGTACATGTAGGACTAACACATTGTTGGTTGTAAAATAAGTTGGTTGGGACACTAGTCACATAATAGTCGCAAAAATATCGTTAAAATGGACAACATTTCTTTTAATGACAATTGTGTAAAAACACATATGCCTACTTATGTAGACATCCAAATACCTTCGTGCTGCTAAAGGGAGGAATCCATTGGTAGGTTGTCGATCACGATAACTTCGTTCTTTGGTTTCAATTGCATAAAAAACAACTCTTTGGGTGGCACAAGATTAAGGAAGTAAATTCACTCATGTTGGGTCAACAATGACAACATCAACTAAGGTTCAAATGTTGTATTTGGTGAAGGTGCAATCATGGTAACACATACCACAACAAATGTTACTAATGTTTGATGTTGCATGTTATTGAAAATGTAATTCAATTTCATGTTGAAATTGTAGGATTTATTTATATGATAAGATTCATAATATATCATGGGAACTTGTGAATAAATTGAAATGAATAAAATCAAATCTAAAAATGAAAAAACATTAATAAACATTGTAACCGATGTTTTTAAATAGTAAACCACATGTTTAATAGCTTTAAATTTGTTCTAAATGACATATTTAGACAAATTTTTAATGCAAGTCTTATCAAAATACTATAAATTTTTTATCATGATTTATATAAAAAAATTCAAATATTTTTCAAGAATATTTCTCCAAAAATAGTCACAAAAATAGTCAAAAAACAGGCAAGTGTTGCTCATGTTATCATGTTTGCACTTGTGAGCACAATGTTGATTTGTGGACAGGAGGAGTTTAACGTGTTTGAAGGAAGCACATAGTTTTTGCCCCACGTGGAAGCGAATATCTCGTGCAATGGCAACAAAGGTGTCACAAATTGCATCATGGGTTTCTATGCATTCGTTGCCATGAGCACAACATAAGAGGTGAATACCCATAAGGTTGATGGGATGTGTGCACACACATCAAAGAATACTTATAATTGAATGATGGGGCAGTCCAAATCGTAATCAAAATGTTGTGGAAAAGAATGAAATGACTAATTAAAAACTTGGGAAAATTGGTTGAATTGTAAACCAAACACTTGCCCTTAGGCTAGAACATGATAGAATTTGAGCACAATGGACTTCAAATATTTCGTCAAAGAGCATGTTAGAAAGGGTATGATGTTATTGATGCTCTGAAATGGAATTTTGAAATTGAACCATTTGTTACTTAATGAATTGTTCAAATGAAAGAAGAGATGCGCAAGTTGAGGCGATAAGAGATCACATGTTGCCTTGAGGTGTTGTTGGAAAGGGAAGGTGTTATTATCAACTTGTGTTAAGGTTTCAAAACAAAAAGAACATTGATCATCCATAAACCTAGTAGTTATAATTGAGGTTACAAAGGCCCAATTCCCTAACTAAGTTGTTGTGGTGATGGTGGCCATTGGTATGAACCCAATGCCACCAAAAGTTATTGGGAGAAAAACTTGTTCATGTGCTAGAGGTCCTTTTAAGTTATTAAAGGATCTTGGACCCAAAAGGTGCCCAAACATTTTAAGGAAAGAATATTCAAAAGAAATGAGAGACTTTATGAAGGTGGAAAAAAGAGGTGTACATTGTAAGAGATATGAAAGTTGTTGCATGAAATAGTGAAGTAGAATTCTAAAGGCTACCTAAACATCACCCATTTTAGGGAAAAGATCCACATGTCAAACATCCTTTAACAAAACATCTTTGATGAACGATGATGTGAATGATGAAATGTCTAATGGAATTCCCAAAACTTAAATTGCTTTTGTGGGGTGGTAAACTAGGATAGGATGTTGAAGTTAGGCGATAAACCAGAAGGTGACCATTTTACACATTTATGAGGTTGGATAAAATTTTTGGCACAAAGTTCAATCTAGAAATGTTCATATGCAGATGATACAATAGAAAGGGAACTTATGATGTGAATGCCATTTTCAATGGATGGAAATAAATAAGAAGGGAAATGACTAACTATAGAATGAAAGCCATAAAGTGGGCTAATGTGAATAGTGCCCCTCCCAAAGGATCACCTTGGTGGTTTTGATGGCAAAAGGGATAACTATGACATCGCTTTCATGATTATAATAGTTATGAAACAAAGGAGATGAATTGCATGATGTTTCCACTTGAAATATGGCCCCTCTTGACATCAAATTAAAGGCATTTGCCATGTCTAATTACAAAACAACCCAATTAGGGTAGAGGTTTAGGTTGCAACAAATGCCATAGATTATTGCTTCACAACCACCCTTAATTGCCACTTTGAATTGGTGTGGGGAAAAATGTGTTGCAAAAACATCACAAAATTAGAGGCATAAGGCGTGAATTATGAGTCAATACAATGTTTCCCCCACTATAATGGGATGAATTCCACCTAAAAACTTGGTCATGGCTAAGAGGTGAGCTACGCCAAAAACACATGTAATTCGAGGTGGAATGTGACTTTTAACAATATGAAAAAAAAGTTGAAATAATTGAGGGAATCCATTCGCTAAATCTTCTGGATGTAAAACAATTTCGAAGGTGTTCCAAAATCATCCTAGAAAAACCACTTGCCAGTGGATGGGGCATGTGTTGAAATGTTTACTAAAAGTTAAAAATAATTTGTAGTCTTGGCTTGGTTTGTATTTTTCTAGGAGAGGCAAGAAATAACCATTTGAATCAAGGTGTAATGCAATGAAAGCTAAGGTGGTGTCAAAGGACATGGGCGTAGGGGAAAATGGTGTTAGGGCACATGTTGCTCTAAAGTATTCCTATGCATGTCCAAAATTAAACTACAAAAAGGCGTTTATGGGTTAAGGGATCATGTTGGGGAAAAGGCATTGAATTCAAACTTGCCATCAAAGTTTGGGCTCACAAAGAAAACTCCTTTTACAAGTTTTTTTAATTGCCTGCTAGAAAACATTTGAGTTGAATCAACATTTCCCTATGCCGCACTACCCCACAATGAGGGGGCAAAATAAAACACCATTTGAATATTAAAAAGAGCAAATGCAAGCTACCACATCATAAGGGTTTTGTGCTAAGTTATCCAATGGAAAATGAAATTCCACTTGTACATCACGTCATAGAGTGACAAGGATGCGGTTATACAATCAAGGACGACAAAAGCTTAAATGAAAAGATGTGAGGACGTCCAAAGACAAAACCCAAATCCAAGCTAGTGCAAATAGGGTGGTAACAAGGGAAGGTATTGAGTTAGGATGGTCATGGGGGTTTTTGGATTAAATGAATTGGGTGTTTGACAAAAACATTGATGACAAGCTAACCCTTGACCAATAAATTGGCACTAATAGGTGGGGGAAGAAACTTTAAGTGGAAGTTGCAAAAGTGTTGAAGACATGAAGGTAGGTTGGGGGGTCTAATCAGGTGCAACTAGAGGGGTTGGTAGAATGGAAGGGGGAAAAGGTCCTACATGTGCATGATCAAGGGGGTTTGGGAAAGTATAGGGTTGGGGCTTCACATTCACACAAAAAGTTAGGGGTCGGTAAAAGGAACTAGTGGGTGGTGTGTGGTCTATTAAAATGAGAAGAGGAACCAATGGGAGATGTGTGGTTTGCATAGGAGATGGGGTGGAAATTAGGTTTGTGGTGGCACATGATAAAGTAAATGAGTAATGGGAAGGATGCAATTCGTGAGACATGATGAAATAGGGGACATGGGATGTTTGTTGCCCATGAAGAAGGAAGCCTAATAAGAACACATGCCCCACCTATTAAAAAACTACTTACTGTTATAGGGCAATCCTAAATTTACAAAGCCAAGATAATATGTGATAACCTAATTAATTGGAAAATTAAGAAAAACATTGACTAATGTGATTTGGGTGAATTTTTTCATTTTCAACTTGAAAAATATGATTGTGATACATACAAAGGATTTTGTGAAAAAAAACTTAACTTGCTAAATTAAAAAATCTAAATCTTTAATTTTTCTACAGCATGTTCCAACATGTAGCGGAAATCAATATGATTTTTAAGAAATAAAATTATATTTAGTATATACCCAAATTTGGTTAAACATTCTTGTGGATGATGATCAATTTGGCCACATCACAAAATATATTTAAAAAACAATAAATAGCCACAAATATTTTTTATCACTTATGTAAATTTTGAGACAAACCAAGAATACTTGATGAGTAATCACTCTTATTTATGTGAATTCAAGAGAAAACCCAAAAAGAAATTATTTGACCACATATCATATATTGTTTTACATGTGTTTTTATTTAAAATCCAATTTCTTTTGTCATTGTTGTGATGTGGAAAAAAAAAGGGAAAAGGAGGCATGTAAGGGAACATGTACCAAACAACCTAGATATTTGATATTTCATGTAAATATGAAAAATCCTAGAAAAATATTTGTTTGAATATTTGGCTATCTTTGACAATGACAAGATATTTTGTCACTATTTTATGTTGCAATGGTATCCTAAGATGTTTAAATAATGATAACATGTTGAAGCAAAGTTATTTTTTCAGGAAAACTTTCACCATTTAGCGACCCGAAAAAACAGCCTAAGACTTCTACAAAGGGAAGTTTTGGGGGGGAAAAAATCCCCCAATTTCACCACATTTCAAGGAATAAAAAGGTTGAAGGCACCATAACTAACTAGACATACAAGTGAGAACCTACAATCTAGTTAGTTAACTAGGTGCCACTTTTTATAAAATGTAAGTATGTTAGTGTCATCTTTAGTGTGTCAAGATGTAACTTGCCATCAAGTTGTTGTGGAAGCTTGGTTGGTTGTCCTACTAGTTGTTGGCTGATGCATGAAAATGTTGCTACTCAAAGGCTCTCATTTTACCACACACAATTCACATGTTACAAGTAGGTTCATCAAGTGGTTGTTGTGGCAAATGTGTGCAAATTTGTGCATTTCATAAAGTTGTGCCACCAATATGAAACAAGCAGGCCAATTACAAGCCACCACAACACAATTAATTACCTACATATGTGGTTTGAGCTTAATTTTAGTACCCATTCATGAAAACAAGATAATCAATAAAGAAAATCATGTCTAACCTCATGGGCATCCTATCATCATCTCTCCTATTATCCAACATATCTTTCAATCAATTAAGAGATGTTGATGGAAATTTAAAGGAGGTGACCTATCTATTTTGATATTGGAATTTGGAATCACGTATTTGTTGAATAAGGATATGAGGTGGATAAAATGAAATTTATTTAATATGCATATTGAGATACCCCTTTGGTTACATCCAAGGATATATGCCATATTCTCATATCAATAATTTTCGTTTTGAAGCATCGAATTAGCCCAAATTCCCTTATGAGCTAAAGATCATTATGTTCTTCAAAACACATAATTCCACAAAGATAGCTCCTCATGTGACATCCACCCAACCTTACAACTCCAATTTGTGTTTTAGTAAATTTTGGAACAACGGGAAAGTATTTAAATAAAATTAACCTTGTGGTTTTTAATATACTAATTTCACATTTCCATCAAATTCATAAGTTGATTGATGGGATTGTGATTGACGTATATGTCACATTAAAAAAGTTTTCACAAACATCATACAAAAAGTGTTGGGGGTAATTGCTAGAGGGCTGGGCCATTCCCGAAATAATGGGCCCTTGAGGCCGGAGGCCAAGGGCCAATTATTTTGGCAATGCCTAGGCCCAAGGCTATTGAACAATATTAAATGCAAAGTATTTTTATTTTAAAAAATAATAATCATGGTACTTGATGGGTATTAGATGGGTGCCCATTGGGTGTCATGGTAAAAAAATTCAAAAAAAATAAAAACATGGAATGCAAGCAATTTGAAAAGAGAAACACTCATTGATATGGGCATTTTGGCTATTCGAAATGCCTACTCGCTCTTGACTATGCATTACGTCATATAATTCACCCTTGATTTGGAGGGTCACATGTGGCTTTTCATTGGTAACACTAAAATTTTGAAATGATTGGGGAAAGATTGTGCATTTTACGAAATAGAATGTCATGTCCTTCCATGAGATCATTAGTCATTACATGCTCACACTCTTACACACTAAACCGATCAATTGGGTTATGTAAGGTGTCATCTTTGTATTCACCTATTAGATGGGGTGCCTCTCAAGTTCAATTTTTTGTTTTGGTTTGTAATGAGCCATTTTGATTGGCCCATCACCAAATTTTCTGAAACATTGAGCACTCTTTAAAACAAAAGCTCATAGGTGCTCCCCTTTGACCTAGCTTTGTAGATTATGTATATGAGAGTTCAACTTTGGGCAAAGCACATGAGATAAAAGTGTGGGGCTATTTGGGAACATCTTGGGGAACATATTGGGAACCTAGAAAACAAAAGTCCCCTCCCCCTCCTCCCAAGAGTCAAGAGAGAAAAAGTGGGCCCTCTTGCATATGATCTTGAGTTTTTTCATTTGTCTGAATGGAAATTTTATTTCTAAAGAGTTTTCACCATTTTTGGCTTGGGCTAATACTCTTGCCTAAGAAAATGGGTACCTATTAATGTCATCATAGTGTGTATTCATATTAATTAATTCATGGGTGTGCTCTCAACTCTTCTTTTTTTTTTTCTAAGGAGCCATATTAATTGGCCCATCATCATTCTTTTTTTGGAAAATTGGGCACTCCCAAATAGAAGCACCTCTTTAGTTGCAAAATAAAAACAATAATGCTCCCCCCCATGGCCCATCTTTTTACTTCATTCACATGATTGTTGAACTTTGGGCAAACCATAAGGGACAAATCTGAGGTGAAATTGGGAACATCTTGGGGAACATTTTGGAAACCCCATGAGAACATGATGAGTACACATTGAGAACAATGGAAAAATCAAATTTTCCTTTTCCGATCCAACCCCACCCCACCCCAACAGAAAAAAAATGGGCTCCTCATGAGTGCTTCCCGAGCCTTCTCATTGGCTACCTACCTCACACTGGTACATAGTGTTTTGTTTTTCGGCGCATGGAGAGGTGTTTTTCATTGGAGAGTTGGAACAAGCTTGGAAATATGTAGTTAATCAATGTTAAGAACTTTGGGAACACGTTCTCATGAGAAAAAGAATACAAATGTTGTCATTTTGCCATGAGTCACACTTTTTTGAGTCACAAATTTCAGAGCTCTTGCATTTTGGTTAATGTTTCGACTCTTGCATTTGGTCGATTATGGTCATAGCTCTTGCATTTTATTAATGCTTCATCAATAGAGCTTTGAGGTGACTTAGTATGTGAGCCCCAATAGCTGAAAAATGAATAATGGGAAAAGCTATTGTGCTTAATGAAAACTTGGTTTTAGAGTGTTCAATTTGTCTACATGTGACTATTGCCTACTCATGAAATAATTGTGAACTTGTTGCCAATTTTGACCAAAATGAATGCTATGGTTAAGAAAGTTGCAACAATAGAAAGTTCAATGAAGCTTATTTACAAACATTTTCTACTTTGTCATTTGTCTAAAAAGCCATGGTTTTTATAAAAAAAATTAAAGTAGATCATTCATTATAGATTGTATAGGCATTCAAACCTTTTAAGATAAAAGTTTTAAACTACACATTTAAGAGTTTCCTTATGTTGCCTTCACTTTTGGTGTTACGGATTCTAGCCATAAGTCCTTCAACACTAAGCTAAGTATTTGAAAAAATAATTATATTTAAAATAAAATGTTGAGATCTTTTCTTTAAAATCCCATTCACACTTATGATATTAAAATGTTTACTAACAACTAGGTTAATATTACATCCTAACATTATTTTTAATTATTCACACTTATGATGATGACAAGTCTTTTTTTTGCATGATTATTTTTTTATTAAATTGAGTAGGTAATAAGTAGGTCGACAAATGAATGAACAGGTGAGTAGGTAGGTAGGTGGATGATAAATAGATGAATGAATAATTAAATAATTGGACGAATACGTGAATGATAAGTGGGTAAATATAAATTATAGATGACTAGTCTAAGGTTGTATGTAGGTGATTGGGTGGGTGGATAGAAGGAAAATATATAAATAATGAGTAAGTAGATGAAAATTAAATGTGAGCAAAAAAAGAAAAAAAGACAATACAAAAACATTTTATTAAATTACCATTGAATTCTTTTTTAAAGGCTCCTACCTAACATTGAACTTTTATTTTCAAATTCTCATTTTTTTTCCAAAAATTATTGTAACATTTATTTCACATTATACTATCACTCCTTTAATATTGGGTATCACTTAAGACTTCCCCCTTAACTTTTGATGTTAACTAACGTTCTTCGATTTGACCATAACAATTTTTCTTTACCTATCTTAAGATCCACTTAACCCTAATTTTTTTTAGCTTCAAGTGTAGAGGCAGCATTAGAAGGGCGACTTTGAGCATCATGTATGTGACTTCATGTGTGACCTTGACGCTCATTCAATAGCTTTGCTTCGGGGGATTGTTTCCAAAGAGTCCAAGTGTGCTCACTTTGACTCTTTGGCAACTCTTCCCGTATTCCACAAGAGCACATCCAATTTATTTAATTAGTCCCCAGACCCACCTCCCATGCTCACAAACGGCCAATTGGCATGGATTCCAGCACCCCTTGAGTCCAAAAATCATAGGAAAAAAATAAAAATAAAAATAATATATATATATGGTAATACCTTCGGTGGGTTTGACACAAAATATGTATTCTTTTAAATGATGAATTTTCTTAGAAAAATGTTTTTATGAAAGAAACAAAAAAAAATTGTGAAAATTGCCAGATTCATATATTTGGTTTTCATTTGTATAGCCAGAAATAATGAACGATGATTAAAGATTTGTCTTTTATATTTTTGGTTTATAGCCAGATTTGGCTAAATCTTCTTCCTAGTGACAATTCGCCATTTCTTCTACATCTTCCAATGGATGATTGCCATTTTGGATTTTTCTTTATATGCCAAAAGAAAAAGAACAATGGTACTACTACTAACTTTATTTGATAATATCCCTTCAAAAGATTGGATTTGAATTTTCTCTTAAAAGAAAAAGAAAAAGAAAAAGAAAAGAAAACAAGCAATCTACGTTTTTCAACAGTACAAAAATACGTATATTTATTTTGTACATATCCGTATTCTTTCTCGTCGCAATACCGACCCTCGTCTTGACTGCGTACGTTTCTTTCGTGTACGCGCGCAGTCTCCCTTGCACTCCCCGCGCCCCGTGTGTTGTTGCACGGTCCGCGCGGAGAGAGTTTGGTGCGCTTCATTGCGAATGCGAGTGGTGTTTTGGTTTTGCAAAAAGAGTTGATGGTGGATAAGTATCATGGCTTCTTCGTCTTCTTCGCATCTGCCGCATGCTGTCATTGCGGGGCGGAATCCAGCTAGTGGAGATTCATGGCAAAAGGGAGAGAACACGAGGGGTAGTAGTAGTAATAGTCTTGTCGTTGCACATGTTTCTGGAGAAGAACAAAGGGGTGGTTTAGTGGATTTGGCCCATGTGAACTCCGTGCGGGATATTTTCGCTTTAAATGCGGCGGATATAGGCGACGCGAGATCTAAGGCCGATGCAGTAGAGGAGGAAGAAGAAGAGAGGGAGCTTATCAGTGATGCGTTTCGTTCCACGGCTTTGGTTTCTAGCAGGGAACAAGTAAATGGAAAGCCTTTTGCTTCTCTTTTCCTTCCGCATCTGTTGTCTCCAATCCTTTTTCTCTTTTTTTTGTGTTTTTGTTCCCGTTTTGTGTTGCCAAAATTGGAGCTAGAATTTGTCGTTGGCCGGATCGTAGGCGGCAATGCAGGGAATTGCTAGTGGGTAGAGAGAATATATGTTGCTGCTTAGGGTTCACAGAATGCAGCCATCAATTCCGTCTACTAGGGTGGAGACATGGTTTTTCTTGAGCTTGGTCTCGTGGAAGGAGGAAGCTCTCTTTTCTCAAAGGAATGAGATGATCAATTCGGTTTAGCTGAGTTTCTTTGGTCAGTGATAGACTCTGCTGAATGAAACTGGCACGTCTCTTTCAAGAAACAAGCTACAGTGACTAACTGAATATTACTGACAATAGAATCAGCAGGAAGTGTGGCTAGAAGAGAATCAGTGGATGCCTAAAACATGAATTCCATGGCAAAAAGCATCAATGAGCAATGCACATGTCTGTAAACTCTTAGTCTGAAGCCGGTTCTGTGTGTCTCTCTATTGCTTTTTTGTTATGTAATTGATGCAGTGCTCTTTGAACAGTGATAAGAGCATTTTGTTTGTCTCTGTTTGCAAGGACCTAGAGACAACCTTCCTGCAGGATCATTGTCCAGGACTTCTTGGCTATGCTGAAATTTCCAGACCTTCCCTTCCCTTGACTTGGATCTTCTCCTGAGACCTTTTCTGTTGTGGAAATCACAACCTTCAACATCACAGATCTGATTTGCTCCCAATCCAGACATTCAGAATGTGGCTGTGTATTTCTGGCATCTTTGGAGTTCAATTTTGTTACTTATTTCTCCAGTTTGAAATGGGGTGACAGCAACTAATGCAGTCAAGAGGCTTATAAAGCAGTATCTTTTGGAGCAAGCTGTGTCACATGGTTAACTAACATGAGTGGATTGGAATGTGCAGTATGAGGCGATGTATCGCAGGTCTGTAGAAGATCCTGACGGTTTCTGGGCAGATATAGCCTCAAGTTTCTACTGGAAGACCAAATGGGAAACTAAAGATGGGAAAATACATTCTGAGAACATTGATGTTCGCAAGGGACGAGTTGCTATTGAGGTACATCTAGTAAGACATGGCATAGGTCCATGCATAATATCAGTTTTGGATGCCCATTTGGTGGAATTTTTTGCTACATTCTACTGGAATAGTCAATGTTGATGGTGTGAAACAATTTGAGACCCACTTACAGACCCAATCCATTGCCCTGTTATGCTGACAGATTTCTAAAAAAGCATGGTATGGCTATGTTGCAGTGGTTCAAGGGTGGACAAACCAACATTTGCTACAATGCATTAGACAGGCATGTGAAAGCAGGCTTGGGTGACAAAATTGCATTCTTCTGGGAGGGCAACGATCCTGGACTTGATGATAAGCTTACCTACACACAGCTTTTGGAACGGGTTTGCCAGGTATTCACATGTGTTACTTTTGAGCTGTAAACTAGCAGGGTGAGTTGATTCATATTTCATCTAGTTCACATACCAGGACACAGTTATCACAGCCTATTTTTTTCCCGCATTCTTATATCTCTGTGTGCTTAAGATTGATTGTCAGATTGTGACCTTGATTTGTATGACTTATGTAGGAAGCACTATAGTGTCATCAGGATCCACAGACCTTACATGCCTCATTGAATTTTTTTGCAGCTTGCAAATTACTTGCGAGATCAGGGAGTGAAAAAGGGTGACGCAGTGGCTATATACATGCCTATGCTTGTTGAACTGCCCATTGCTATGCTTGCTTGTGCACGTATTGGAGCTGTTCACTCAGTAAGATTGTGCTCCCTTGTTGTGGGTCATTGTTGCTTCCAGCATAGAAATATAACCCACTCTTTGTTGGCCAACATTTCAAGGGTAAAGGGTGGTATGGCTTCTGGAAGTATCATGGACAATTTTCTGTATCCTGGATCAGATTGTCTTCATGGTTAGGTACCTGTTGCATTCTTATAAGGTTGTCATTTTTGTGAGCAGGTAGTCTTTGGTGGATTTTCTGCAGAGGCACTATCACAGCGAATCTTGGACTGCCGGCCCAATATCGTGCTGACAACCAGTGGTGTCCGTCGAGGTGCAAAAGTTATCAAACTGAAGGAAATTGTTGATGAGGCCTTGGAATGTGTGCTTCGTGAAGGATTTGCAGTTGGTATGCCCTTTTTCCAACTCACCATTCTGCAAATAATTTCTCCAAATGTAATTGTTTAAAAGAGTACAGCTGTCACCAGCACCTCCATCACCTTTATCAATAGTCTCCCATTTTTGTTGGAGTGCTGTCTAACCATGTTGTCTAACCATCCACAAGGATGGGTTCCAGAACTGTCCTTAGAAACGTCATTACTGCACAAATGCAGACACATTAAGATTTAGAAAAACTGAAATGGGGCCACATGAGCATTAATGTCTGTGATGCTCAGGTACATGTTTGACATATGCAAATGACTCAGCAATCCAGAGGGAAGACACACCCTGGCAGAAAGGCCGAGATATCTGGTGGCAGGTTACTCTCTGGAATAGCATCTAGTCTCACCAAGTTTCTTGGGTTTGTCTGTGTGATGGGTTGTGTTTTCAAGTTCATATCTTTGAATCTATGTTTTAGCAATTGTTGCATTTTTGGATTCTTAGATCAGAGAGATCTCATCCTCTGTGTGGGTGCCCTTTCAGCAGATAGTCACATTAGTGCAGAATTCTGTGTAATTGCTGATTGAACCATTTTGCTGAAATTATCACAAGTACATCTGTGTGTTTCTTTTGTGGTTTGTTTCCGAACATCAATGTCTCAAGGGAAGACTATGTCATGGACCTCTTTAGAACAGTGTATGCCTCTCACACAACCATTATTGTGAGGTGTTCTTATAAAGACTGAAATGAATGTTGCAGGATGTGGTCCCAAAGTATCCAAAGGATTGTGCGGTGGAATGGATGGATGCAGAAGACACTCTTTTCCTGCTTTATACCAGTGGGAGCACTGGGAAGCCAAAAGTATGTTCCAACTGAACTTTTGAGACTGCATTTTCTGATGAAAAAGGGTGAAGTTTAATGCTTTCATGACTAGGTTAGAACCTGTAGTTCTATCTGTCATGCTATGAAAGATGCCACAACTACTCAGTTCTCTTTTTCCAGTCACAATTGGTTGGAATCGTCCTGCTCCACATTGCATCCCTGGTCCATGTGTTATTCCAGAGTGGAAGGATTATATGTGATCAGGGACGAGTACTATTTCCCATGAGAACTCAAACATGTGAATTGAAAGAGAAAGTAGCTTGATGTACTGACAGATCATACAGCATGTTGGGTGATCACTTTTGTACTACTGGCCAGTTTACCTTAATTGAAACTCTTGGAATTCATACAATCTTTTCTGTGTGTCTCCCTTATGTCACAAATCTTGGCAGGGTGTACTGCACACAACAGGAGGTTACATGGTCTATACAGCTACAACCTTTAAATATGCATTTGACTATCATGATAATGACATTTATTGGTACTTTTTCTATCACCTGTCTTGGCAATTTACTAGCTGCTAAATATCTTTAACCAATCCATTTGTGTTGCTTACACATAGACTCATGAATGTGCAGGTGCACAGCTGACTGTGGGTGGATCACAGGACACAGCTACCTCACATATGGCCCATTACTCAATGGTGCATCTGTAGTTGTTTTCGAAGGGGTGAGAATCATACTGTTTTCAATATGCTGTGCATAGTCTAGGTACAAACTACAGCTGTTACCAGTCTGGTATGTCTTAGTTTATGTATCATCAAAAGAAAGAATTCCATCCAATATTTCACTCTTATATCCACTGCATGAAGGGTGGTTAGAGATTCTCTCATGCTCATGGAAACATCTCTGGTGATGTAAAAGGCAAGTAGCTAAGCTAATTTGAACCTATTAGATGCAATTCTGTTGAGAGATATAATCCACAACATAGCAGTGTTGGGTCCACACATATGATCCCTTCCAAGCTGCTCAGACTTGACATGTTTCCATCAATTCTTTCAGCTAGTTGTTTTATGTAGTTAGTGCAAAGCCTCTCTTGCACTCACGACATTAAGGAAATTGGGTGGACAGGTGCCAAACTATCCAGATGCAGGACGTTGCTGGGAGATAGTTGACAAGTACAAAGTCAGCATCTTCTACACTGCCCCTACTGCAATCCGCTCTCTCATGCGGTCTGGTGATGAGGTATGTTAATATGAAAGGATTCACACTGTCTGTGGTTTTTAACTTCACCTGTGCCTTTTTCAACTAAATCATACTTTACAAGGCAGAACAAGCATATCTCAGATGTTTTGGGAGGTCACTTCGCAGTTCTCTCTCCGTGTGGGAGCCAGCTGACAAAATGCCATTCAATTTTTGTGAACAGCCTGTAAAGCAGCATTCACGTAAGTCACTACGAGTCTTAGGTAGTGTAGGAGAACCAATCAATCCAAGTGCTTGGAGGTAAGACCCATTACCACCACCTTCCTCTATTCATCTCTCAACAGAATGTGCATTTGTACTTGGCTGTTCAATGCAAACTCTACTGGCAAGATCTTACAGTTCTGCAATAATTTGTATTGACAAGGAGCCATAGCCTTGTATACATGTCTATGCTATGCTTGTGCAAAGCAGTATTGTCCGCAAATGAAAGCAACTGTCAAATTGTAATGCTCTTCTCAGTTTATCCAGCTGAAATTAATGTATGATCAAGCCCAATGAGGTAGTTAATGTCTCATTGACAAATCTTCACATTGTTGGGAGCAGGTGGTACTATGATGTAGTTGGTGATGGTCATTGCCCAATATCAGATACCTGGTGGCAAACTGAGACGGGTGGCTTTATGGTATATGCCTTAGACATATGGTGAAATAATGTTTGTCGGTGAGATCCACCACTAGAAAGCTTTGAGCACAAACAACAGAATGTTCCAGGGCCAGTTGTCATTCTGGGTCTTGTTGCGTAAGTCTTTGTGTATGCCTGCTAAAAGAAGTGGATGATGATTTTCCTGCCAGATCACACCACTGCCTGGTGGTTGGCCACTGAAACCCGGCTCTGCAACTCTCCCCTTTTTTGGTGTCCAGGTAAAAGGCAATTCTCTTATGATCACTTTTCAATTGATATAAGCCATTTTGCATGCTGATGAAGAATTATGTGATATCATTGGTCATTTTATGCATTCAGGTTATTAACAGTTGCTTCACTTTTTCTGTGAGAGCACCAATTTACAGATGTTCTTACTACCGTCTCAGCTTACTTGCCTTTAATGTGTTACATTTTCTCTGTCATTTCCATCTGGCAAGTTGCCAAATTACTAACTGCATCTCCTATTTTGGCAGCCAGCAATAGTGGATGAAAATGGACATGAGATTTCTGGCAAGTGCAGTGGCTATTTATGTATCAAGGCAGCATGGCCTGGCATGATGAGAACCCTTCAGGGAGACCATGCACGCTATGAAACAACATATTTTGCACCATTTAAGGGGTTCTATTTTAGCGGTGATGGCTGCCGCAGGTCAGGCAGTAGTTCACCTACACCTTCTTTTATGCCTTTAAGTTGCCATGATATTTGGTCAAGGTTTCACCAGGAATCTTGGTTTTGTGTCTTTTCATCACAGTTGGGATGAAACTTGGCTTATGGCAGGTGAAGTGCATGAGCAGATAGCTCAACTTTGAACTCTGTTTGTGGACTTGGGTTGGCTTATCAAACAATGCACTGCCCACATGAACTTTCTTTTTCTCTGTGAGGCTGTTCAGTCATGTCCTCTCTTTCTGAAGCAAAGATTGGTTGATCCTGTTGGCAGGGATGGAGATGGCTATTATTGGCTCACTGGACGAGTTGATGATGTCATTAATGTTAGGTGTGTTGTGATCGAATTCTCATGCTAATGCCTGTTAACATGGAGGTGTGATTATTGCTCACAACTTGGCACCGTCTACAATGGTCAGTAAGCATTTTCTTTGCTCAGAGTGGACTCTAACTGGATGTTGTGGTGGGAGGTTCAGTGGGCATCGGATTGGCACAGCAGAGGTTGAGTCAGCTCTAGTGTCTCATCCACAATGTGCAGAGGCAGCTGTGGTTGGATTTGACCATGAGGTAGATCATTCCCCTGGAGTCATAGTCATTGCGGATACATCTCTTTTTTCTTTTCATTGATGGTCTATCACATTGTCTATGTGCACTCTCCAATAGTTCGTATTAAAGGATCTCTTCCATGCCATGTTGTTCCTTGAATTGGCATCCAGTGTCTTCATGGTCTGGTTCAATCTCCAGTCAATTTTCCTTATCAGTCTCACAACTTGTCCCTGAGCTACAATGTCTTCACATGAAGTAGCTTCCATAGTTCTTAACCTCTGCAACTTCTGCAAAAAATCTCCACATACTTCATTTTGTGTAGAACACAATAATTTGAGGGCTTGCCGAGCATGCACATGTAACATCTGACTAAAGTGTAATTTGTTCTGTTATGGAAGGTACTGCTTGTATTTAGGTCACTGTTTTTGTGTTCATGTCATCTGAAATTGTATGGGGAGTTTTTAAGACTGAGAAGACTATTTCTGCTTACTATAGATTAAAGGGCAAGGGATATATGCCTTCATCACACTTCTTGAGGGAGTGGAGTACAGTCAGCAGCTTCGGGCAAGTCTGATTAATGCTGTTCGCATCCAGGTATGTGATTGTTTCACTTATAGCTTAGTCTAATCCCACCTACAAGGAATCTGAATTGAAAGGAAAAGAGTCAAAGTCATTGTAAAATGAAATGCAATGGTGTGTCTTTGTGGCAGTTAACACATGATACACCAGATACACCAATAGCTGCAATTGTGTAGGCTATTTGCTTAATGGGTTTATGTGGCCTGAATATCAGCAAATTTTCCTTGTGCTAGATTGGAGCATTTGCAGCACCAGACAAGATCCATTGGGCGCCTGGCTTGCCTAAAACAAGGAGTGGGAAAATAATGAGGAGAATCTTGCGGAAAATAGCAGCCAACCAGCTGGATGAACTAGGTGACATCAGTACATTGGCAGATCCCAGTGTTGTTGCTCAGCTCATTGATCTCAGGGATGTGTGATCCATTGTTTCAGCCTTGATATGTTCTTTTATTCTAGAAAATATTGGAAACAAAGGAATTCGGGTTATGTAGTCACACCAGCATTCAATTACACTAAATATGTTTCTTATTCACATGATGGTGACAAGTGAGCTCAGTCTGCCTCAGTGTGCAAGATCTGAGTGGTGAAGACAAGCACATCAGCTTGCTTGACCTTTCTGAAAAGTTGAAACACAGAAACAGTCCTAGTTAACTGCCAAAGGTCAGAGATTGTCTTCCAGGGTATGTAATCCCTACAATTGGTATTGGTACCATTTGCCTATAATGTATGATTATGTTATGAAATGAAGGCCGCAGTGGTAAGCTATTTGCAGGACTGACTCACCAAGGTTGTGCAGATAATCCCAAGCTGTTGTTTTATGGCTAAGAGATAAGCTGGAAATTCCTGAAATCAGTTTTCAACTCCACTGTGAACTTCTGCTTTCTTCATTGTTGTCTTTTTTGTTGTGCAGGGGTACAAGAGAAAGCAAGACTTCTACATTTAGAAACTCACAATTGGACTTGCAGATTGGGATAAAGAAGGGGATGGGATGCCAAGCAGAACTTCTGATCATAATAAGAGAGAACAAAATCTGCAAGATTTCAAAAGCCTTTTGACATTTAGACGAGCACTACATGATAGCTTCCTCTTGTTTAGATTTGTGAAGTTTCAACTTGCAGTTACTACAGTGGTCCAAACTCCAAACTTGTTTAATCTACTGCACAAAATTATAGGAGGAATCTTGTGAGGTCAGACCTTCAAAACTAAAAGTTGATGAAAAAAATTACAGCTGACCAAATTTAGAGTCCAGTAATTTTTATACCTTTCTTTTAAGAGTAATCAAAAGCCTGCAATTGCAGAATAAAGGAGGGTACAACAGCTGGTTTGTCAGCAACATAATTCAGATCACCTTCCAATTTTACTCCTTGATTTATAAGGGGCCCGAGTTGGGGAGTGACCTGACATGTATCGGGTATTGAAATCCAGATCCACACATGCCAACATTGATGCCAGGCTTGTAGCTATAGCTTTGTCTTTCAGTTTCTTGTGGCGTGGTTTAATCCTGTTTTCAAGACTGTAGCCAAAATACTGCACAGCCAACCTTTTAGATTAAAACTCCAGGAGAAAGAAATGAAAGGTGCATATAGATATCAATATATTTATACATATATACACACAGATATGAATTGCCTTGTGCTTACCTGAGGAAAGTCAATCACTTCATCAATGGAGCGTTGCATTTCATTGACAAGGAACTCATACTTAGGGGCAAGTGAGCCCTCAATGCTTTGGCCCAGCATGGAGGGGAAGAGGACAATCATGTTGGCAATGGCAGACTCAGTAAGGCCAATGCCCTTAAAGAATGTAAACTTTGGGCGCAGGTTTTTCTCAATGCTGCAGCACATGATCTGGGCATTGCGCACTAGCAGCATCTCCATATCACGTTCTCTGTTCAAACCAATGCTTCGGAAGAACTCCACTACTGGTTTCAGCTTCTCCTCCACATTCAATGTAAGCACCTATCATGTCCCACTCACCCATCATATGCTTGACAAACTCCATATCTATTAGATCACAGAGAAATCTCTACAACATTTTGAAAATAACATGACATTTATTGCTGTCATAACCTTATGAGAGTTACTCACAGATTGTCAGACCCTCACCTTCATCATGAATAGCAGTGACAAGCTGCCATGACTACCCACTGATTTCATCAGCTGCCAATGGTGGGCGTTGATAATTACATGATAATCTGCTCAAGTTAAACACACTCCACTACCCTTCAAATTCCTTCATATGGTGTAACCTAACCTGGATGAGCTAAGGTGTAAATAGATTAAGCAACTTTGGGCATTCCACACAAAAGTTTCAACTCCATTATCCTGAACTCCAATTCTTTACAACAGGACTGTCTGCTATTAGACACATCTTGAGGGGAGCCAGGCTGGGGGGAGAGAAAGACCTGGGGGGATGTAGTGATTACTTTGCCCAACATCTGAGGTTTAACACCAAGCTCCAAAAGGTAGTCCACTGTAGGCACCAGGCCTGGAATTGTATAACCCAACAGCTGTGGTCGCCGCAAAATTACTTTACCAAGGTCTTCTTGTTTCACACCAAGAATAAGCAGATAATTGATAATGGGGTACATTTTGCGTTGGGGGTCCAGCACCAGCACCTCTGCATAACGCTTGACCAACTTGGCCACATCATGTGTGCGCATCAAGCTCTGTAGATATTGTGCTGTAGATTTCATGCTGTCTAGATTGTAATTTAGGATATTGGGCCGCCTTGCCACTGCCTTGCCTAAGCCTGCACCTAAGCCTGCACTCAACAAAAACTCTAGTTTGGCCTTAAGATTTTTCTGTGTCACGTCTGAAAACAGTTCCGGCACTTTCTTCAGAATGCGTGCAAGATCACCAGGTTGAACACCAGCCTGCAACAGGCACTGTACACTGTGCTGGATCCGTTCTATGGGATGACCCAGCAGCTGTGGCCGGCTTGCTAATATTCCTGGGACCTCATCTGCACTTATGCCCACTGATTGAAGATATTTGCTCAAGTCCCTAATCTGCTGTTCTGTGCAGAGCAGGAGTCCTGGCCACTGTACACACATGCATGACAATGTGTCACGATCAAGGCCTAACTGGTCTATTAAATACTGCCAGACCTGCCTTACATTTGCAGTCTTTGCCCGCAGCACAGCAGCATCCTTGCCCACTGCTGCCACAATGTCAGAGTGCTTGAGCCCTAGATGCTGCAGAGTGCTTACCCACTCTGCCATCTGCCCCTCTGTCATGCCAGCCCCCTGCTCCCTGCACTTTGCCAGAGCTGAGCTACGAACTCCCATTGCTTCCAGACTTCGACCTACATGTTCTTCCTTCACTGTCACCTCCTTCACCACCACCTTCACCTGTCTCCCTATCACATTCACTTTGTCCTTACCCAATTTTACATTGGCTGACAGAAGTGTTGCCCAGGCCCCAGATGGCTTGCCCATGGCTCCTGCCTCCCATGATGCTGCTGCTTCCTCTGTTTGCTCAGACCAGCCTGCTACAAGGGTATTATTGGCAACCCCCTCTCTCACAACCTGACACCAAATTTGGACACAGATCTTCACTCCATAAAGGGTTTTCTTCTCCAAAGAACGAAGCAACTTTCTGCTTTTTGAAAACTTAGGAGTGAAATAAGAAGCAAGACAAATCTGCTGGTGAGCTCCATGATGCTGCATAGCAATCCTAGCGAGCTCTAATCTTGTCCTTCCTCTGTTACAGCCAGTGTGCGACAGCTGCATAGCCTGCAATTCATACATAGTGATTGGCAGTGTCTGGGAACAGCCAGGCTTTTCTCCAGGAACCCAATTTTGCTCCTTATGTCTGCTTACTGAGCCAATGCCAGCAGACGCAATGGCACCTGCCATCCCTTCCTTGTGTCTACTGCATCAATGACAATCCTTCCCAGCATCCATCCATCCACTTGCTCTATGTACAAACTTCAGATCACTGCATTGCAAATCAGAGCTATACACAAATCAGATGCCCATACATACAAGCATGCCAATTCTGAGCACTAACTCCTCTAGTTAAATCCAACAACACCCCAGGCAGATCATCATGTTGGCAAAATTCACTTCATGAATTGAGAGTAAAAACAGAAGACAAGGCTAAACCATTCTCCACACAATGACATTTGTGTACAGCTACTCACCTCTGCATTCACCAACGTCTGTCTAGTTGGCCAGATAAACCCCCAAGAAATCTGCACAAAATTGCCCACACCCTACAAGATGAAAAAGATGCAGGGAAACAAGCAAATATATTTTCACCAATTTCTTTTCTTTTCCTTTTTTAAAACAACGAAAAAAATTCTAATTCAGCTAGAGAGCCGAGATTTCATGCCATCTCTCTCTCTCTCACTTGTTTGGAAACCGCCATTCTCCACTCCAAAAAAAGAAGAAGACTATTCTACTTGTGGCACTTGAAACTATATGAGGTCTGAGAGCGAGAAACTAAGCTTCAATGAAGCCAGCAACTTGCCCTTCCTCTTCTAATTCCTAACATTTCTAAGCCAAAGAAGTGATCCTCCTCCTCCTCCTTGCAATGAACGAGGTTCAAAATTCTCCCCAAAAACCTTATAGCAACATATCCTTAAAGAACAAAACAGGCTTAGAAAACCTCTCTCGCTCTCTCTCAAAAACTCCCATACTTACAAAAATGAGAAACGAACTCGACATTTAAACCTCTTTCTGTCTGTCTGTCTCTCTCTCTCGCGTCCGTTTCTCGTGTTCTTTCTTCTGTCTTTCTCCGCTGAGACTGAACTTTTTTTTTATCTCTTAAAGGTTTTTTTGAGTAATAACCAGTTCTGGAGCTCCATAACAACCGATTCCTGTTCCTAGCGCCTGTGGCATACAGAGAGTACAAGAATGTGGAACGAAACGTACCTGATGGAGCAAAATATTTGACGATCGAGCGCTGCATCAGCAAATGAGGAAAAGCTTCGCAAGGCAACAGCAGCGACGCTCTCTTTGGATAGGCCTGGCTTGCTTCTCTCTCTATCCTGTCTTTGCGAAGGGATTTGAGATCCTCAAACACACACACATGGCACAAATCCAGGTCCTGATCCTGATCCACAAATTAGCGGATCTGGATTCAGGTCCCTTCGCTGTCGCATCCACGGCCCCTTTGAGTTTTGATCAACCCATCAATCCACCTTTTGAGGTCCCAAACACACTGCACATATCCAGGTCCTGATTCACAAATTAGTGGATCTGGATTCAGGTGCCATCATCTGCATCACGTCCAGGGCCCCTTTGAGTACCTTATTGACCAACAATATTTGTCTCCAGATTTTGAGGTCCCAAAACATAGACACACACTGCACATATCCAGGTCCACATCCACATATTTGCGGATCTGGATTCAGGTCTCATCATCGCCATCACATCCAGCGAGCCGCTTGAGTCCACACCTATTGACCAAACCATGTCTCCAGGTTTTGAGGTCCCAAAACACAGATACACACTGCACAGATTCAGGTCCTGATCCATTGGTTAGCGGATCTGGATTCAGGTCCTATCATCACCATCACACCCAGGGCCCCTTTTGAGTACCACCAATTGACCTTCCATGTCTCCAGGTTTTGAGGTCTCAAACCCAATCCATGTCTGTATTCAGGTCCCACCACCATCATCACATCCAGGGCCCCTTGAGTATTGACCAACCATCTCTCCAGCTTTTGAGGTCCCAAACCAATCCATGTCTTGATACCGACATCCAGGGCTCAGGAAAGAGGTCTGGTTTTTTGACCCTTCTATCCAGGTCCTGATCTAGAGATTAGCGGATCTAGATTCAGGTCTCATCGCCATCACATCGAGAGGGCCCCTTGAATATTTGACCAAACCATCTGTCCAGCTTTTGAGGTCCCAAACCCATCCATGTCTTAATACCAAGATCCCGGGATCTGGACAGATGGCTGGTTTCTGACCCTGTCTCTCTTCTCTCTAACAATTCGAGGTCCCCAAACTCGAATCCAGGTCTCCTCCCCACTCCCCATCCCAAGCACACACACCCACAACAATTTTTTTTTTAAAATACAAATATTAAAATACCAACCACACCTTGAGTTAGACAATTTTGGGCAAATCCCTAGGTGGCTATTATGATTTATTTATTTATAATTTATCTGAATTTCCTCTTCAAATTCATCATAGATTTTTTATTCATTCAACATATAAGAACCCATTTCATAATTACTCTCTTGTAGTGAAAACTAAATCTATTTAAACAATATTTTTGTTCATTGGTTGTGTTTGCTTTTAACCATGGATAAATCAAGGCAAGTATTGGGGATAGTTATGAGCCAAGTTAATTTAGCCAACTATTGTTGGGAGTGATTGGTTTTTCATGGTAATGCAACAATCAATGAAAGAAAATTATCCAAAATAGTTTTAAATTTGTTTAAAGTTCAATTTCTTTTTTAAAATTAGGTGAATAGCATAGTTTTTCAACCTTCATTGAAATGGACATGTATATTTTCATTCCATCATTTTGCACTTGATTTTGGTTAATTATGCTCTTCCATAAAATGATAATTATTATATTAAAAAACTTGTATTTTGCAATTGATTTTGGTTAAATATGCTCTTCCATAAAATGATAATAATTATAATAAATAAATAATAAATAAATAAATACTTGTTGCATGGATGTTGGCCACATCAATGAAAGATGAGTGATGTGAATTCAACAAGTCATGACAAAAATATAATCCATTTAGTTTTATTGGTTTTTCACTATCGCATTGATAATAATGTAATTAAGGACCAACAATTGAATTCTTTTGGGGGTAAACCTTTGTGTCCAAAGTGCCCATATATTGTGAGCTTAAAAACTATCCTTTTGAAAGAAGCCCAAATATCTTACCCTAAGGTTAGTTTTGTCATTAACTAATCCTATCAATATTGAAACATAGTCTTGTCAAAATATGAAACTGAAGTGTTGAAAAATCATCATAATTATTGCAAGCTATGATTTGAATAATTTCACTACTCATATGACAATATCATAATAAACAATTGTAGATCATGAGAAATTAATATTTAAAAAATCTTCAAACATATTGGTTTTTGAGAATTTTAAATATTTGTTTTGTCAATGTGTGAGCTACCATAATAAGTGTTTGTGAAATGAATTATATAACGCACAAAATTCTTCACATCAAATTTTGACAAATATTGTCTAAACCTTATAGGCTTTGGCTTTAAGTGCATTTTTACTTGAAAACAATTGTCCAGACCAATGGAGACATTTCATAGTTGAAAAGCACAATAGGTTCATTGCTTGCTCAAGTCATTTTGTTGGGAACTTTTATCAACTTCATTGTAAAACCAATTTGCAAAAAGAGTTCAAAGTTTTGGGGTTCTTATTTTCAATTTTCAAATCTCAATTGTTGTAACTTGCAATGTCATTGGGATCTTAGTTGAAAAGATTTATGTGTACAATCTTTGGGACCTAATTGTAATTTGCATAATTCGAAAGAGTCAATTTGGAGATAAATATAAAGTAATTTTATGTACAAATCTCAAAATTGGGATTTATTGTTCAATAACAATGAAAACAACATGGGAACACATGTTTTTAACATTGTTGAAAGATCAAAAACATGTTGATCATGCAAATCAAATACTTTGAAGATTTTTTTTCATGATAATAAAAGGATTGACAACTCAAAAATAAGCAACACCTTTAAGTGTAAAGCCATTAGCCACAAGCTTTACTCAACCTAAAGACCTTGGTGCCCTATAACAAAAGTGTCCTTTTCAACCAAGCGAAACTTGGGTTTTGTGAGTTCCATTTTACTTACATAATTGTTTTGGAAGATAATGTAATTGTTTGGAAAGTTGCCAAACTCAAGTCACTAAACTCAAGTTGTTTCACCTAGTTGAAAAGGATTTTTATTTTCTTTTAATTTTCTCATATTCCCAATGTATACTTTACTTTTCCTCACATTATGAAGGTGAAATTGAACAAGCACCCACCAATATATCATGATTTATTTTTCGTATGTTAGTTTTTTTAAATTCCAAAATTATTCAATGTGGCAACCTAAATACGAAACGGTGAATATACCTTTAATTATGGATAATTCTAATTTGTTTAAATGTGGGTATCAAACTTATGTTTTGATATGAAGTTATAAATTTGATTTTGAATATTCTAGTTCACCTTCACCACCTTCAAACTATAATTAATCAAGTTAAGTGTCCCTAGGAGCTAGATTAATACATTTTGTAAAGTACTTGCAGATACAATATCTTGAAACAATTCTTCAATTTAAAAAAAAAATTGAATATTGATAATCAGTTTGAATGTAAAGGTTCTTCACAACAATCACTCAAACAAAAGCTATGAACATACATATAATGACAATCAACATGTAACATGTTTGGGTTTTTTTAATTAGGATAAATATGACCTAAACTAGTGTTGGGTGGTTCTCACTTTTATTTGAGATCCGACTAGTTTCGATTCTTACATGATGTTATGACAATTTGATCAGTTTTCTAATATATACATATTTTTGAATTGGTGAGAATTAACTTGGGTATCATTTCTTTTTCTTTTTTTTTTCAAATTCACTCAATTCTTAAATAGGGTAATTTTGCATATACAATAATAGTCAATTTTCACATTTGGTTTTCATAACATGGTTATTATAATTTTCATTAACTAAAATCAAATTTAATAATAATTTATTTATTTTCTTCACCATGCAAGAAAAGTAATAGCAAGGGGAGAACAACCAAACACATTTGGTTGTGAGTACAAATTTTTTTAACATATATCTTAGGTTATGAATAAAATGTATATTTTTACATTTTTCTGGGTATGCATTTCATTAGGGTATATTAATTTTTAAAAATAACATGGAATAAATTATATATATTATCCATATCTAACAAGTATATCCAAGCAAACAATACACCTGCACAATACTAATATGGAGCTTTTGAGTACATTATAAAATGAATGTAAACATTCATTCATGAGTCACACCCACCCTCTTAGGTCATTGCTTTCATCAAATATATCTTGAAATTTTGTAATTAAAAAATATTTAAAATTCTAAAAGATTCTAAAATGTTATTATGTTAAGAGGTATATTTTAAAATTTCAAAAAGAAGTAAATAGGCAGATATATATATATATTTAAAAATCTTTTTACATTATAAAAACACTAGTTAAAATTACTATCAAAACCTTTTTGGGTAGCCACACAATGAGCAAAATAAATATACAAAATGACCAAACCCACCAACCTTGTCTTGATGTTCATTTGAAGACACAAAATTGAAAGTTTGACTTTTCCCCCACTTCACAAAAATCGATTTTACTATATGTAGGTCTATCAAATTGAACCAATAACCATCAATGCATCAACCATTGGAACTTGAATCTTTAAACATAGTTGTAGATGTAGTTCAAAACAAGCAAAAGAGCTATTGCAACTGAGACCTCGTTAATCAATTCCTCTCTTTCACAATTGAAGTATTTGGTTGCTTCCACAAACATGTTGATATGTTTTTACACGATTGTGTTAGTGTCATTTGGAGTTTGAAAGGGCTAAAGAGCCCTCATCTTTCTACCTTGGTCACTTTTCTTCATCAAATTTTTTTGATCACATTACAAAATATGCAAGTGTCTTCCATCTTAAGTCAAGTTTAGGTCATATTCTTAACTATTTCCCAACTTTCACCCTTTTAAGACACATCTCCCATCACCATGACTAATCTATTGCAAGTCGTTAATTTTTGACATATGAATATGGCCATCCTACCACAGGCGATCGATTATGGACATGGAGAGATTTTGAGACCTACTTTGAACCAACTTGAAATCCTATCACTTCTCCCTTTTCCTTAATTTTACTCCTTTGTACATTTTCTAAATCTATGATGTGTTTTTTAATAAAGCTTTACAAGACTTGACTTTGATTTCACTGAATTCACATTATGTTTTACTTTGGTTTAGATCTTTGAGAAATTTAAACAAGTGGTATACTAAATGAGTGAATAGAAATAAGTGTGTAGATCCATGGAGATGGTCCGAATTGTTAGTAGGCAAGTAATAAAAAATACAAACTGAATTAACCAAAGTATTTAATTAGCGAACCAGAACCCAACAGAAAAGTGTTTCGTGTCCACTCATCATCCATCCTTCATGGCATCTGTGCTAATGGTCGATAGTTCATTGTGGCCTGAGTTTTGGTACTTAGGGCCACTTTAGATTAAGTGTTAACACATATACCTTCAATTGCACAAATTATAAGGCATATAGCTACATTTTATGGAGCAATTGCATAACTTGCATAAAAGATGTCCCTAACTAATCACTAAATTTAATCAACTTAGGGGTTTTCAAAGATCAAACCATTATGATTTCACACTCATGAGCTCAACTAATCACTTTTATGGTAGATCCAATTGTGACACAACCCATCTCAAATTCTAATGAACTTGCATCATAGTACATTCCTTGTGCAACAATACATAAAACAACATTAATGAAGGTTATACAATTCTAAACAGGAAGGGTCCAAGGTCCAGGGTCCAATGAAATAGTGCAATCCTATTGGCTAAGAGTTATAAATTGGACCCATGGCCTTTATATGAGGGTTTAAGACCAAAAAGTGGCAAATCAAGGCTAAACCTACATGGCACCATTTGGGAAGCAAAATCAATTGGTTCAAACAAAAGAAAAAAGAGCTAAATTTTTTTTAAAAAAAAGAGAGCTCATGATTTGGAGAACCAAGAGGTAAACTAGGGTTCAAGGCATGGTCCAACTCAAGGATTCAATTTTCTTCAAATGAGTCCAACTTGGTTCCTACAAATTTTGGACCCTCTCTTGACGCTCATCTGAAGTGGGCCAACAATAGGAGAATAGAGATGAGAACAAACATAGAATTATTATGAAGTGCTCGACACCCAACTTTAGGATCACATAAGTTGTTATAAAGTTTAATAATCCATTCTTAGAGTTCTTCCATCATATTTTTAAATAAGAAATTTGCATTTGCATGCATATGTTACCTTTCCTAGTATCACATAAACTAGCATTTGCATGCATATGTTACCTTCCCTAGTATGACATAAATTAGCATTTGCATGCATATGTTACCTTCCCTAGTATAACATAAATTAGCATTTGCATGCATATGTTACCTTTCCTAGTATTACATAAATTAGCATTTGCATGCATATGTTACCTTCCCTAATATCACATGCTTAACGTCGTCATCCCATGCAGATGTTATCTTCTGTACGACTTTCAAGGTGAGCATCACATGCAAATGTGATATTTTAACTAACATTAACTCAAATATTTCACAATTAAAAAAATTAAAGTGCATCATGAGGAACAAATATGTAAATTGAAAATGAAGTAACTTGAAAGGATGTTGATATCCAAACCAGATGACAAAACTTATCATCCATCTTTCATTCATCGTGCCTTGGTGGGGTGCTAGTCAATGTTGGGCGGTTATTAGAATCTGGTACAGAGATACTCCTCGATTATCAACCGGGTATTATGACAATTTTGGTATGTTAACCACGGTTCTCAAAATCTACAATAAGTCAAAGAACCTGCCAAAGAACCGTTCCTTCTTTGGCCAGTTCCTTCATGAAAACCGCAGGTTCTTTAAGGTTTTTCAAAGGACCAGACCCACTCCCTCATTCCAAATTTTCTTCCCAAGAATCAGAACCGGCAGTTCTTCGATTCCGGATTTTCTTCAAAGGACCAGAACCGACGGTTCTTTGATCCTGGAATTGCTGAAAGAACCGGAACTGATGGTTCTTCGACCCTGGCATTGCTTAAAGAATGAGAACCAAAGGTTATTTGAAAAGTCAAAGAACCGTCCAACACCCGTTCACTCTCATCCTGCCTGCCTTCTTGAGGAGATGGCGCTCGTTTTGAGAGAGAAAGAGAGAAAAAAGAGATTGGGGAATTTTTTGTGGGACCAGACCAAAATTGCAAAAGAATGTGAGTGTGGGGACTTAGAGAGAGAGGGATGGGTTTTTGTAACCACACTTGGCGGCAGAAAAGCAAAGTGACCCTAGAACCACACTTGGCACTTTGTGGAGTGAAGTCGTTCATGCATTTGTGAAGCTCGCATGGCTTCCTCATCGTCTCTCAAGCGCCTGCTTCGGAATCTTCGTGCTCCTCCTCCTCACCCACTATGCTCTTCATCACTATTCTCCACTCTTCTCCATACCCACCTCACCATCCCAACCAGCTCGACAACTTCTTCTAGTACTAATACTAGTTCCAGTACTGCTCCTCAGTTCGTGTCCAGCTCCTGCAACTCAAAGCTACAAGCCCCAGTGACTAGCTGTGGGATCAGAAGATTTCTTGGAGGAGGATTTTGGGTCAGATCTATGGGGTCAGCAACAGAAGGGAAGCCCATCATCTGCAAAGGTAAGAAAGAAAGACAGAGAAACTCTTTCCTTGCTTTTTTCTTTTTTCCCCCCCATAGCTTGAATCACTTGACAGTACTCATGTCACACCAGCTGCAGATCCTTGAGAACAGCAGCTTGTTTCCATTTGTGTGCACTATTTTATTTTTTCCTTCTTTCAACTGGCTGTTTCTTAGATTACTGGGTATCTTCTTGTCACCCATTTTTTGGCTCCCAGAATTGCAGAGAGATTTTCTGATGAATTGAAATGGCACCCAAAAGAAAAAGAAGAAGAAGAAGAAACAAAAGCATGAGTGTGATGAATTTCTGATGTTCATGTATGTGATCAATGCAGCGGCGGTGGCATATGAACCAAGTAAGCCTCTTGTCCTCGAGGATGTGGAAGTTGCACCACCCCAGGTAACCCTAATTCTTTTGTCTTTTCACCTGACAGGCAGGTATGCCAGTGCCTGGATGGAAGATCGGAGATTCATTTGAATGCAACTTTGGAAGATTTTTCAATGATATTGAGATGCACCATCAAATGTGCTGTGTTTTCCAACACGTTCAACAAACATTTTGTTTCAAACATGTTCTGCTTCTTCTTTCTTGTCTATCCTGTTGTTTTGTTTTTTTTTTTGTGGGTCTGACTGAATATTGCAAAACTTCGCATTGATGATCAATTGTGCTGCAGGCAGGTGAAGTGCGAATCAAAATCACACATACTGCACTGTGTCACACTGATTTTTATACCCTCAGTGGGAAGGTTCTTAAATCTTTGCATAAAACCTTGTAAAATCTTTCATGGTGTATCTGAAGTTTGGTTCACCAACACACTACTGTAGTGGAAATACTTAGAGCCATCCCCGGTGGTGCTCAGTATGTGACCCTGCAAAAACATTTCTCAGATCTAAGTTTAGTTATTTACTTTTTGTTCAAACCCCACCCATAATAATACTAAAACCGAGACTGCAAATAGGTAGGAGACTATTAATAGCAAACTACCTGGAGAAATCATTATGATTGGCCAATCAGAAACAGGGAGCGACAATCAGATCATTTTTATTACTCTCTTCTCCAAGGCAGGTTTTCAGCTTTGCTGTGCCCTTTAACAGCCTCAGCAAATTGTGCAAAAATGCCAGGCCTAAACCATTTTGCTGAGCCGAACTTTTCTTCATCCAATTTTAATTTCCAGGGTCATGTACTGAGGCCTGCTGGGAATGCTCTTATAGCAGTTTTCTGAGATGGTGTATGAGAAAATCGTTGTTGCAATTGGGTTTCAGTTGCTTGCTGAGATATGGGTAGAATATGATACAGTATGTATCGAGGGAATTCTAGGATCTCTCATGAATGGAAATAGCACATTGATTCTGTACCTTGCAGGATCCAGAAGGACTATTCCCATGTATATTGGGCCATGAAGCTGCAGGGTAAGACAAAATTCTCAAACCTGATTTGTTTTTGTTGTTTCTTCTTAGCCTGGTCTTTGCAGTGATGGAAACTACCTCCGTTGTGCTTGTCATTGAGCTTGACACTCTACAATGAGTTTTCAGATCCACGAGTCTCTGTGCCTCTCAGTGCTCAAAAACAGTGTGGACTTTTGCTCTTTGTGGACCTCAGAGACAGATGGGTTTCCACTCTTTACATACAGATACAAAAGTTCTGCTTCTGCCAGAGCTTGACATGGATACTGGATCTGAGATTGAAACTGAGTGGGAGCTTGTGTGTTTTTATGGTGGCAGAATAGTGGAGAGTATTGGACCAGGAGTGACAGAGGTGAAGGTGGGTGACCATGTGATTCCATGCTATCAAGCAGAGTGTCGAGAATGCAAATTCTGCAAATCTGGGAAGACAAACTTGTGTGGAAAAGTGAGGCCTGCAACAGGCAAGGGTGTGATGCTCAATGATGGCCATTCTCGATTCACGGTTTCTGGAAAACCCATCTTCCATTTCATGGGAACATCAACATTTAGTCAATATACAGTTGTGCACGATGTGTCTGTCGCCAAGATTAATCCCGCAGCACCCCTTGACAAAGTTTGCCTTCTTGGGTGTGGCATCCCAACAGGTACAATGTGTAGTGTTTTTGTTTTTGTTTTTGCAATGCCAGTTCTTTTGTGCTATTGTTTTCATCCATCTATCAACTATACCTTCTGATACTATTCTAGGCTTCTAAGAAGCCACCCAAGCACCATAAGCAAATGTTGGGGCATGCTTTACTTACAGTTTTGTGATCACTTTTGTGGGTTCAGGATTAGGGGCTGTGCTTAATACCGCAAAAGTTGAACCCAACTCAAATGTGGCAGTTTTTGGACTTGGAACTGTTGGACTTGCGGTATTGTATACTACTCTCCCCTGTTAATGTTCAAAATAGTATTTGGGTCTTTGGACTTGGAACTCTGTTTTACTTGCAATAAACTCTTCCCCCCATTATCTTCAAAACATTCAGAGATTAAGAAGAGAAGAGAAGGAAAGTTTTGAAAAGGAGGGAAAATACATTTCACTGCGCCCTTGAATGAAATTTCCTTCAACTGGATCATACTTGAGATCAGCACATTCTTACATTGAAATGCTGGATTTTTATTTTATATTTTGGATTTATATTTTTCCCTTCCTCAGGTTTGTGAGGGTGCAAAGAAGGCAGGAGCTAAGAGAGTGATTGGAATTGACACCGATCCTTCGAAATTTGAGCTGGGTATGATGTACTGTGCCCCCTTAAAAACAGAGTAGTATTTTTTGTGTGTGAGAAGTTTAGGGTTTAGGGTTTTATGATTTCAACACATTTCTTATACTTGTGTCATCTCACAGTTGGTGGCTAGAAATTGTACATCCGGGAAACATACACAAGCTTTGAGGTTATAGTTTGCCTGCCATTAGAGGTATACAAGGGAGTCATCCTTGTTGTAGTTGTGAGTTGATGATGCGTCATAATTTTATTGATTTGCAAACAATCTGATTTTTGAAGTGTGTGATTTGGGTGCGGGGTGCTACAGCTAAGAAGTTTGGAGCTACTGAATTCGTGAATCCAAAAGACTTTAACAAGCCTATCCAAGAGGTAAAAAATGGGTGGTGGTTTAGGGTTTAGGGTTCAGCAAAATTTGGAACCATTTTTGCAAAATGGGCAAAGTTGCGGTGTGACATTAAAATTGCAAAATGTGACAAAGTTGCTTCATTCTCTTCTTCAATCTTTCCTTTTGTGTAATTTAGAAAACTAAACCCTAAACCCTAAACCCTAGACCCGACACCTTTCAATGGGTTGAAGAAAAATAACACTATCGGAGTCGCCTTTCTGACATGCTTTTTTGGATGGATGACAATTTGAACTTTGCCAGGTGCTAGTTGAGATGACGGATGGGGGAGTAGATTACAGCTTTGAGTGCATTGGCAAGGTGCAAATTATGCGAGCTGCCTTGGAGGCTTGTCACAAGGTGTGAACACGAAAAAAGTAGAAATTCTTAATTTTTAACACTGAAAACTCCACTCATCCTTCTAACCTACTTACCTAATAACCACCTATTTCCTACCTACCCACCTACCTACCTACTTATCTACCTACCTACTTACTTACCTACCTACCTAAAGGACCATTCGCTTATCTCGACTTTGTTGCATTTTTTTTTTTTTGGGGTCAATTTACGCAACTCTCTTTTGCCCGAATTTTTTCGGGTTTGTTAAAATCACACTACTTTGGGCGTATGGTTTAACCCTAAACTTTGGGGCTTAGGGTTGGGGTACATCGGTGATCGTCGGAGTGGCCGCATCAGGAGAAGAGATATCGACCCGCCCCTTTCAATTGGTGACGGGCCGGGTGTGGAAAGGGACGGCATTTGGTGGTTACAAAAGCCGAACAGATGTTCCCAAATTAGTGGATGAATATTTGAAGCAGGTGCGCACATCACATCCGTCATACGCCCACTAGTGTAAATGAATTCAGTAAATAAATGAATAAATAAATAAATAATAATTACTTGGTCACTCAATCAATTTCTGAAAATCACTTTATTATTATTAGTTATCAAATTTCAGTGATTTTTTTCAAATTATTTAACTCATATATTTTCTTTTAAATCTTTAAAATTGCCAAAATTTTCAGAATCTTTTTTAGAAAGGAAAAAAAAACAACAATTGAACCTGTTTCTATTTTAGTTAATTAATTAAATATTTATTTATTTATTTATTTATTTTAGAGGAAAAAAAGTGCCGATTGTCGGGACTAGGGTTATATGGTTTTATGTAATATTTGTATTCAGTTCCGTCAAATTCATTCATTCATCCAATTGGTGGGTGGTGGATGATATTTAATAGCTTATGGAAGTGTTTGGTGATTTTAACAGGAGATTAAGGTGGATGAGTATATTACACACAAGTTTCCGCTCGAGAAAATCAATGAGGCCTTCAAGCTCCTGGAAGCCGGAAAATGCTTGCGGGCGGTTATTTCTATGGAATCCTAAGTTTGCTTTGAAACCATCTTCCATTTTACTACGAAGAGTTTTTTTTTTTTCGTTTTTTTGTGTCGGTGCTTTCAATGAGTTTTTATGTGAAATTTTTGAAGAAAAAAAAATTACCAAAAGTTAAAGTTAGGGTTTAGGGTTTAGGGCTTTCATAATGTTTTTACAAGTGATTTCCTATTTAAACTTTGCAATACCATCTATCATCCATCCATCCATCCATGCTTTGAGTAGTATGGGTTTTAAGGTTTAAGGTTTTCACTCCTCATATGACAATACTAGTTTGAACCCCGTGCCTAATGCACAGGTGTGTGTATTTGACGGTACATATTACAAAATTCCAACTACAAACTACATTTCCAAAACATCTCTATATATCACATTGCTAGGTTCTTTTTGTGAGAATTTATTTTCATTGTTTCAACCTGAAATTTATTTTCTCTTACACATTCTAACATTTTTTGTGAAAAGAAATGGCCCTAATCGCCAAATTTAGAAATATTAATTTATATACACATAAAGCATAAATATTCTTAAGTGTTTTATTCACTGTCATTTATATCGTCTATAGCCTAATTTGGCTAAATCCTCTTTGTGAGATAATTAATCACAAAAATTGAAAGAAAACAAACCCTGTATAATAAGGTTTTTTTGTTTCAAATTCCTTAGGTAGGTACAATCGCGAGGATCCCCAGCTTTAATACAGCAGCGTTTTTGTTTTTTTTTTGGGGCGAAATTTCGCCAACTGGTGACCAAAAAAAATCCAATGCGACCGCTAAGAAGGAATTTTTAAAAAGAACTTCCAGAACATTCGCCATATTTCTTAGAAAAAAAAGAAAAAAAGGAAGAATTTGCCAGATTTAGACAGTGAGTCCGTGTAGCTCGCTTAGATTTAGGCAGGATTGCAGAAAAAACTCTACTGTCCGCCTAGGACAGTCACCATTTAATGTAAATGGATGGATGGATGGCAGCATGGATGGATGGAAAGCTTCATTTCGTCCCGATGTCCTTTACTAATATGTAATCATGGAAAAATAATGAATTCCAATTTTATACAAAGAAATTTACCTTTTTGGAATAATAAATTAATTAGTTAATTAATTAATCATGAAATTAATTATTAAATGAAATTAATGATAGAGCTCTTGGGTAAAAAGGCCAAGTAATTTGGGTCTTTTTTATGTAATTATACAATGGATAGGACAACCTTTACATGAGCCAAAGCCCAAGGATTCAAAGGCAACCAATGAAAGGCCCATGTAATTGGCCGGCCGCTACATTCTTGGGTTTTTGGGCTCAGCCTCTAGAGTGAAATCAATGGGGCCAATTTTGAGCTTACGACCAATAAGAAGCATTTCTTTTTCAATGGGGTTGATTTCTTTGGGCCCCCTCGCCTAATGGGATCTAGTGTGAAATCAATGGGGCCAATTTTGAGCTCAACAACCAATGAGAAAGCACTTGTTTCCCAGTTGGGTTGATTTTTTGGGCCCCCTCGCTTAAATGGGCTCTAGTGGAAATCAATAGGGCCAATTTTGAGCTTACGACCAATAAGAAAGCACTTGTTTTCCGGTTGGTTTGATTTTTTGGGCCCCCTCGCCTAACTGGCTGTAGTGTGAAATCAATGCGGCCAATTTCGAGCTCACGGCTAATAAGAAAGCGCTAGTTTTCCGGCTGGGTTGATTTTTTTGGGCCCCCTTGCCTAACAGGCTCTAGTGTGAAATCAATGGAGCCAATTTTGAGCTTACAACCAATAAGAAAGCACTTGTTTTCCGGTTGGGTTAATTTTTTTGGGGCCCCTTGTCCTAAAATAGTCACTACCGTATGCCCCAAGGAAACTTAATTTAATAAAGCGGCGACTTTGTTTTTGTATACGTGCCATATAACTTAGGCCCCAAGAAAATGCATCATAATGTAGACGATGATTGCAAGAAAAAAACCTAATGTGGGGGGTTGCGGCATAGTGAACGACATACTCCGAACTCTTTAAAATAAATTGTCAAAACACGGGTGGTGGTACTAGGCTAGCCTAGTTAGTGCCCCCGCAAACTCGGGAGTTATATAAGTATGAAAAAATGTTTCTAAATTTCCGTGTTCGACAATATTTAGACCTTAGATTTTTTCCGTGGCTCAAGACGAGACCTAACTTCAAGGGATAAAATTTGGTCTCTAAATTTCCTTTTCCTTTTTAAAAAAAATAAGAGAGAGAGAGAGAGAGAGAGAGAGCACAAACCCTCATTCTAATAATTTCATAGAATTTTAAATAATCCAATTGTAAAATATTAAATGATGAAAATTTCAAGGCTTTAAAAAAAAAAAGTCGAAAAGTGAGGAAAATGACAAAAAAAAGGGGGTGTGTTATTTGTGCACCCATATATCATACATTTTGGGGGGTTTTTTCTTAGGGTTTTTCTTAGGGTTTTTTTTTCCCCACCCCTCCTTTCACTTCCCTTTGGGGCTAATTTCAGAAATATATAATTATTTTTATATTTTTGAATTTGGTTTTAGTGTTTCTTTTTTTCCCCTCAATGGAAGAAGGCTATTTCATTCATTCATCCGTCCATCCACATCCATCCATCCATTTCATATATCCATTTATTCATTCATTCAATCAATCAATGAATCAATCAATCATCCATGAATGAAAGGATGAAATGCATGAGCTGGATGGATACATGGATGACATGGATGTACCTGGAGCTCAGAGATGGGGGGGAGGGCGGTGCCACGTGGAGAGAATCTGTGGCCAGTGCGTGCCAGGAATCCAAGGGGCAGTAGTTTCTGAGCAACATACTAGACTAGAGAGTGCAGCGGAGCGGATCTTTGGCACTCGTCGAGAAAACGACGCAACGCGGGATTGCAGACGACAGGGATTTGGAATTCTCGACTTGGGTTCCTCGAATTTCTTCAAATTGTGAGATAGAGACAATAGACAAGAGACAGAGACAGAAACAATACGTACACAGAGAGAGAGGAATTGAGGAAGAAGAGAAGGTTGGGTTTGTTGTGGCAGAAGAGAAGAGAGAGACAAGCAAGTGGTGGGTTTTTTGTTTTTGTTGGGGGAGCAGCAAGCGATCAAGCAAGCAAGTAGACAACAGATTGAACGCAGCAGCAGAGAGATTCACTCTTCTTCTTCTTCTGAGGTATGTGGGGTTTTTTTGTTTTTCCTTCTTTTTCTTTTTGCCCGGGAGCTTCCTTGCAAGAATGAATTTCTAGTTACAAAACCCAATCCTGTATTCTTCTAATAGCCATAGCCTAAAGACTTGGTTTGAAAGAGAGAGATATATGTGGGAGAGACACAGACACAGAGAAGAACAAGAAGATCAATAAACAAGAACGAGATGGGGAAGATCGGAATCATCAGAGTTGGGATTAGGTTTTTAATTTTTTGCATTATTTGGAAGAATGGATGGGGGGGGAATTGATGTCAGCTGATATGGTGATAAGTAGGAAGAGGAAGAGGAAGACTAGGATCATTAGGAGCTGCTGCTGCTGTTTTTCTTTGGCACAATTACTTATTTTAGAGATCCAATATCAAGGAAGAGGAAGAAGAAGCTCCTCTGGGCATTATTTTTGTGATGCAATTCAGTGTCTGATTCATTGGGTTTTGCCTTAGTCTTTGCATACACCTAACTTGAAGAGGAAACTTAGCTTCAGGTGGTTTGTAAGTGTAGATTATGATCCATCTTATGGACCATCTTATGGAGTCATCATCTGGCATCTGCTAATAAGGCAGGCAATTTGCTGGAGAGTTGTGAGGTTTTTGCAGCTGCACTGGAGTTGGACATTCTTATGCACATCTTGTCCCTCTTATGAGAAGGAGAAATTTAGAGATTTCATCTGCAGTGAATTCAGATTTGATGATAGGGTTAGCTTCAGATTCAACGTTAGGTTAGCTACAAACACTGGAAGTTTGAACATAATCTTTTTTTGGGTTTCATGAAGGAAGAAGCATGAAAGACAAGCTTTTGTTTTCTGGAGGAAAATTTCTCGTGAGGGACGACAAAGAGCACTGACTCTTTGGAAAAGTCTGTTTTGAGGTGTTTTGAGGTTGAATGGTCAAAGAATCCATCCTTTTTATTAGGTTAAGTGATTTTTTGTGTGTGATTTCAGTTCTGGAAAGAGATTGCCATTTTCAAGGGGAAGAGGAGGAGTTGTTGCTGGTGAATTCACTGCAGCAGGCTCAGGGATTGAGTGTTCCACTAAGAAGAACAAGATGGGGAATGGACTGACTAAAGAAGAGCAAGTCTACCAAGCGGTACAAAATGGGAATCACAATGCTGTCAAAGCGCTTCGTCGAGAGGGAGCTTCATTGGAGGTAAATCATTCATCAAAGACTAGGGAATCGCAGTGCTGTCAAAGACTTAGAGATGGGTGGTGGTTTGATGCATTCCACTCTTTAGTCTTCACAATCTTCAAACACAATACTTCCCCCCCCACCAACCCCATCCCAAGTAAAATTCACATAGGAAAAAACAACATAGCACTGTGTGCCAAGAATGCAGAATACAGGATCATGAAACTCAATGAAAGCATGCTTGTGATGTGGTTTTTTTTTTGTGTGCAGTGGGTTGACAAGGAAGGCCGGACACCTCTTATCCTAGCTTGCACACGAGGTGACCGTCTGGACATGGTTTCAACGCTCCTTACTCTTGGAGCCAATCTGAGGGCATATCGACCTGGTGTGTAGTGTGTACCTCACATTCAGATCCTTGCATATATGCATGCTCTTTTTCTCATTTGCCATGCAATGAAGATGGACAATAGACATCAATTGTGGTTTGTAATTTGAGTTTCAAGGCAAAGCTTTTTTTGGTGTATTGTTTGTAGGGACCCATGGAGGTATGCCTCTACATCATGCTGCAAAGCGTGGTCTCGACAAAACTGTGCGGGTACTGCTGGATAACGGAGGTAAGCCAGTCACATCACCCTAGTCTAGAGAGCTGCAATCCTTACTTGTTTTCTGAGGCTTGTAGTACCAGTCTAACTTATTGGGAAATGGTGATGGTTGCTGTGCAGCTGATCCCTTGGCTGTGAATGATGATAGCTTGACACCATTGGATATGGCACGAAATCGTGGTCATACTTCTGTGGTACGCTTAATTGAGGTATGCCGCTTCTCCCTATTTCTGTGCTCATTCATCAGTCTTTTTTTTAAAAATCTATACCTTCTGCCTCAGAAAAAACACATCTATATGCATTTGCAAAATGCAAGAAGCATCTGTGACAACTAAGAAGAGTTGTTGTTCAATTTGGTTGTGCAGGATCGCATCTGCTTTTTTTGTGGTATGGTGCGGGAACTTTCTGGATTTGCACTTTTGGAAGCACTTGCACCTCAATGGGTGACAAAAAAGATGTGAGTAGAGGGTGTATATCTAATGTTTGCTCCTTTCTTGTGATTGTTGCAGTGGCCCAGGTGCAAATCACAAGTTTTTGCAAACTCTTTTGTCAGCGGTCAGTTTTGAGATGATGCACATACACTAAGTGACACCTCTGGGTTGTATGTGTGACAGTTGGGTTGTAGTGTTGCCAGTTGAATTGGACCCAAGGAGACCTCCCCGATTTGAGCTTGTTATCTACCAATCCCCAAAGGTAAATGTTTTTGCTAAATTGCACACCAGGTAGAACTGGTATCTCTGACGCCTAAATCCCTTGGCTGCTGCTGCGCGTGTCAGGATATGTTATTGAGCTCAGCCTTGTGGTGTAGATAGCTTGGTATGCCCTTTGTATCAAGCACTGGTATTTCTTGGTGGGTTTTTATGCAGTTGGATTGGGTTCTTGTCTGTAATCTCACACTGCAGCTTGTCGTGGCAGGTGAGCCTTTGGAACGGATTGGAGATGCCAAATGGGTCTCATGCTGCTGGATTTTGCAATGTTCATAAATTCTAGGGGATATGTTGTTTGTCCATTTAGGAGTTTTCAGTCTCTGGTTAACTGTCTCATGGTTGCCCCTCAATTGCCTGAAGTGGGACAATAAAACAACTGTAGATCCAGTGTCTTAAGGATGTGCTGGTGGATAGCAACAGGTATGAGAGACGTCAGAAGAGGTGAAGCTAACAGTGTGAGATGGTGTTTTGTCACATGTTAGGTTCCATTACCAAGAACCATAATCTCTCTAGCCAAGGCTGAAGTGGAGGAACCGAAGTTCAGCTTAGCTGACCCTGTTTTAGTCATCACTGACAAGACAAGTAAGTCCTTTGGGTGTCTGAAAAATTCAACAAAATTACACTGTTCTCTTGCAGATGTCAAGAGACTTTACTATTGATGGTTTCACAATAAGCCCACCACTGTGGTTGGATATTTTGCAAGGAGGTTGGCATAGAAAGCCTTTGGTTAACAGAAGTCGATCAGAGTTTTATGGAAGAGGCAGTGGGTATGGGCATATAGATGATGCATGTCCCATTTGTTGACCACAAGGTTGCCAAACTTTACATTTTTTTCTTCCTGGGTGTTTCTGTTGGCACAGAATCAAAGCACAAATTCCTTTCAGAGCAGGAGGGTGACAAGGAGCAACTGGAGCGCCTATACAAGGCGTGCAGAGGTTTTTCACAGGTAAAGAGTGTTCACTCTTTCTTCAGCTCTCAGAAAGTGAATTGGTAGCTGCAATCCAATTACTCTTTATTGTGTGTTCCAGAGCCATCCGTTTTATCCACACACACAAAGGTTGCATATATACCAGCAGGATGGCAGATGAGGCTTTCTCACAATTTAGTTCATGGCTTTGCAGGCCACAACAGGGCTGAGTGTACCGGGAGTGCCATCACAGGCTGTCTTGCAAGGATTGTCAGCACTCACACGTCCTATGACCCAGCAGCAGCAGTACCCGCCGACCTCCTCTCAAGAACCATCAGCCTCTTCAACATCTACACATCAAGGACTAGGCCCTAGTCCTGGTAAGCTTCAAATGCAAATGGAGTTGCCTGATGACGTGGCCTTGAAGATGGCTATTGATGCATCTCTGCGCACAGCAACCGAAGAAGGTTTGCAGCTCTCAGCAGCAGGTGAGCTCACCAATGTGCAGGATAGGAGGCATGGGGAGTCCTCCGATTCAAGGACTAGAATGTCACCACCAGAGAATGCTGCTGCTAAGTTTGGTGGATGGGCAGCTGATGAAAAGCAGCAGTCTGGTTATAATGGCTGGTCCTCTTCCAATGAAGAAGCTGGACCAAGCAGGGTTCAGGATTTCCCTGGAAAACAGTCCAAACACCCTGACTCAGAATCCAAAGTGAAACCTGAGGATTCTCCTGTAGCTGAAGTGACTGCTTCTGATGTGCTATTACCTGCACCAGAAACAACATCCACATCACTACCATCACCACCATCTGCACCCCCACTTCCAGCTGATTTTGCGGCTCTAGAGAATAGTGACAATGTGGGCGCAATTCATTACCCTCCTGTTGATACATCACCAGCTCAAGTAGATTTAGCTGCAGTTGCACCATCAAATGAGAAGGTGGCAGCAGCAGCAGCAACCACATCATCTCAAGATGGCGCAAACCAATGTGTAGTGTGCTGGGATGCACCTGCTCAAGGTGTGTGCATTCCTTGTGGCCATCTTGCAGGTTGTATGAGTTGTTTGTCAGAGATCAAAGCCAAGAATTGGGGCTGCCCTGTGTGCCGAGCACCAATTGAGCAGGTAATCAGGGTATATGCTGTTTGAGTAGTTCAACTACTCACACTTGCAATGTGTACATACAAATGTACGTACATACATAGGTTGGAAGCTTTGCATTCAAGGAGATGAAATGCCAAAATAGCATATTTTTCAGAGCATTCTTCAGAGATGAGAGCTCACTTGAGTGCAAAAGAGGAGCACCAAATGTAGAGAGATGAATCTGTCGAAGAAATTTATTTATAAGCAAATTGTCATGTCCAAAATGCAGGCCAAGACTAAACTCAAATATGCATGTGGATGAGAGATTGCCAAGTTCATTCATAGGTTATCTTTTGGGAGGATTAGATTCTCCTTCTTCCCAAGGTTTAGGGTTAATTGTCAATGTGGGGTTAGGGGTACCTCGATTTTCTGAAAGATCTCAAGTTGACAAGAGGCTATGGACGCATGCCAAATTGGAGATGATAATCAACTTATGGGAGGATAAGCATTGGGAGTATTGTAGGTAAGCTATGGCCACAGAAGATTGGAAGGAACTTGCAATCAAAATGAATAAAACATTTGCGAACGAAGTGTTGTAGACTTGGAAGCAATGCCAAAACATAATCACCAAAATGTGAGGAAAATATCATGAAGAACATGAAGTTTGTAATGTCACATGTGATTATCCTTTTTCATGGTCATGGTATGAATGTTTTCATCACACTTTAGTTGGCACTACGAGAATGGATGGTGTAATTGGTGGCATTGATTAGGGTGTTTGGTTGCTTCAACCTCAAGTTGTAACAACTTAGATGATCTTTCTAAAATTATTCCAAAAAACTCAACAGCATCAAGGTCCTAAATGTTAAACTCTAGTTTTTGATGCCATGAACGAACATGTAACATTTGACCAAACTTTAAAGTAGGCATATGATGTATTGTCACTTAGGACAAAGGCTTCTAATTTTCTTGATACTAGAAGCAAACCAAACAAGAAAGCTACAAATAAAATAAAACGTCTACATGGAAGACTTCCATCCATTGCAAAAGCCATTAAAGAATATACACAACTTGCAAAAAAAATGGAGATTTTGAACATGGAAATGACAAGAAACACTACAAAATAGATATTTAAAAATGAACAAGTAGGTAGGAAAGTGTTTTTGGAGAGAGAGTTATAAATGGCCACTCTTTATGCTGAAATATTTAAGCTTAGAGATCTTTCTAGGCCTAAGTGTTTTACTAGTGGTAACATTTGATAGTAGTATCATTTGATCATATTGTTGTCATGATTGTGTACATAACAATTGAAATTTTTTAAAATATATTTCAAAATCTTTTATGAAAGTATAATGTGAATGATCAAACCTTTGGGTTTTTAGTAATCATTGGTGAAATATTTTTTTATTATCAATTCTTTTTCTTGTTGTGCTTCCTTTCCATTTTTCAAAGTTGGTAACCTATCACCTCCAAATCGTTCACACCACCAATTTTGAAATTTTTCACATTTCACAATAGTTGTGCAATACAAAAATAAGCTATAACAATTGCATGAGCCCTATTAACACTTGAATTGAAAATTTCAAGATTTTTTCCACCAATTCTTCAAAGACCCAAAAAAAATCTAATTATCACCTTCTCAAAATTCACACTATTATTATCGTGTCTTTTATTAATTATATCATTCGGATTACAAGACTTTCAATTCTTTGTAAATAAATACAAATAACAAACAAAACTTGGATGCGAGAATTATTTTTTGCTGGGTCACACAAACTGGGAACTCCCAGAAACGCTCCAGAAAGCTGGACGAAGAGGGAGAGGGAAGGACTCAAGAGAAGAGGAAGAGTGGAGCGATGGCGAATTGCTCCTCCATCTCCTTCGTGTCTGGCGACGATTTGGAAGTCTTGCAGGGTCCCAAGGTGGCGGTGATTGATGTCAGGTAAACCTTCAATTCTCGCCTTTCTTTATTTCTCTTCATTATCTGGTAAAAGTCGCTTGAATGCTTGAAACCCTAAATCATCTGGCCAAGGGAATTAGAGATAACAACAGCACTCACTGCTGCTGCTGCTGCTGCTGCTAAACTTCTGTTCTTCCCTTCGGAGCTTTTTTGGAGGGGCTTATAGTCTTTGCAATGGATAGCTGGTAAGATTTGTATCCCATGGATTATGTCCAACATGCTTAAATTATGTGGGGTTCATGATGACTTAATGGTTAGGGATTCTGCCTCCTTGCTCGATCTGATAGACTCTCTGGTGAGTCCCATGAAGAGGGATTTTGTAATCCCATAAACTGCCATGAGCGTAATTTTTTGGAGGTTATGCTGTGAGAGGCAGTCTGGATTTTTAGGGTTTCTGCAAGTCTTGGGGGGTAGTCTAGAGTTCTAGGGTTTGATTTTTGGCAATTGTTTGCTCCCAGTCAGATTGTTAGGAAAGTGTCCATGTCTCTTTCCAATCAAGCCTCAGGGAAGAAGTGCTGATTTTTTTTCAGCCACTTTTTGTTGGTAAGACATAGCAATATTGTTGGTGTTTTTGTTGTTGTGGTGAAGAATCATCTTATAGAGAAGTTGTAAGGATGGTAGAGAGATCGTGACCTAGTCAAGAGCTCAAGCCCGTCTGCTTTTACATTTCAAGCTTCTCATGTCCATGTTATCTGCTAAGCAGTCCTAGATGGATGCTCATAGAGAGATCATGATCTAGTGAAGAGCTCAAGCCAGTCTGCTTTTACATTTCTAAGCTTCTCATGTCCATTATCTACTCAGTAGTCCATGGGATTGTGCCTATACAAGTCAATACAATGAAATCTCTTCCAGATGCTGCAACCAAAGCATTCATGTTTTGGACTTGGGGCAGCCAAATAGGTGACTGTGTGGATGAAGCGTCTTTTAGTGGTTCAGTGGCCTTTGAATGCACCTGTGGTCTATGGGATCTCTGCAGAGCCAGGAGTATTAGGATTTGAGTTTACTAAGTGATTGGTGATTTAGACAGCTGTGGTTCTGTATGGTCAATTTTTTTCTCATTCATGAGGTTCTTCTTTTACTTTGGCATTGAAATGTCTATATGTTGCACATTGTCATGCAATCATAAGATTGTGGAGTATGTACTCTAACAAAGCAATGCTGTTTGAAGGGATGAAGAACGGGATTCGGATGGTCATATAGCAGGTTCTATGCATTTTGCAAGTGAGAGCTTTGAGGAAAAGCTTCCTGAGTTACTACAAGAAATCAGTGGCAAAGAGGCTGTTGTTTTCCACTGTGCTAAGAGTCAGGTATGAGAAATGTGTTCCTTGTGTTAGTGAAAAGAGCATGCATGGGTTATGAATTGTGTTTTTTCGATTCAGTGAAGGAATAAAAAAAACAATGTTGAGTCAGAAGAACATGTGCACCATTTGAACTAGGGCAGGAAGAACATTGGTGATGAGGGTGCAATTCTGTCTGGCAGGTTCGTGGCCCCACATGTGCACGAATTCTGTGTGACCATCTGAACACAGCTGTTAGTGAAGGAATAATGGACAAGGTTCCAAAGGTGGTAGTCCTGGAAAGGGGGTTCAATGGCTGGGCAATGGCAGGCCGGCCTGTCTGCTCTTGTGCTGGTACTGTCTGTAACAAGACATAGCAGCATCACCTGCATTGACTCTGCTGAAATGTGGAAGATGCTCTCAAACAAGGTGATATAATTTTCATCAACTACACTTCAACCTGCAAAGTGTGGCTCGAAGATCATGCTTTGAGCTGATTGGCTGTGAAAATGCCTTTTTCTTCCTTATGCTGCTAATGGAGTTGCTATCTGGGAGTAAGTAAATGCTCTAGCTCTCAAAAATTAAGGTAAAGTAAGAACTCTAGATTTCCATTAAGAGTTTACATTTTCCACTACAACACATGATGTCCATGATGAGACAAAATCTAGCTTCTGAAGTTGTAGGAGGAAACTGACCTCTTGTAGTACAAGTGGCGAAAAATTCATTGCTAGTTTCAAGGGATTGAATGTTACCAATTCTTCACTTCACAAATTCAATGTGTGTGTGGAAATTGTGTGGGAAGAAGCCTACACCTTTTGCATTTTCTGTTGTTGAATACAAACCCAGGGGGGTTCCATTACTTGCTAATGTCAAAGTTCAAGTTTCACATGCAGATGTGGAACTGAGAGCCTTGGTAATTATTTATTCTTTGCCTTTCCTCGATGCTCTTACAGTAGGTATCAGTTGTACCGGAGACAACTTTACTCTGCACCTTTTTGTAGACTTCAACAGTGCATTCTTGGAAAGGGTCTTCCTCGTTGTTTGAAAGCCATGTTGAGAAGGGTCTTCCTCATTGCTTCAAAGCTGTTTGAAACAAGAGTGCATGGCCCATTTGGCAACGCCAAGCTGAAGTTCTGTAGTCTCTAAAAATAAGGAGGACAAATAGGGTTTAGGGTTTTTTTAGGGTTTAGGATTGTAATGGTAAAATTGGCTCATGCAGTCCACGAGTGGAAACTCCTTACTAAGAGTACAAACTCATCGCAAACAGCCTATTCTGTGTCATTTGGATGCAACATGAGAGAACTACATATCAGGGATTCACATCCAGACCACTCTGATTTGTGCAACAATTCGATTGTATTCTTGAACTGACGGCCATTTGGAAAAAACCTATGTTCTTGAACTTACATCTGTTGGGAAAAAACCTAAGTTGAACATGGACTTACAGTGATTGGGGAAACCTGGTTGAATGTGAAGGAATTGATCTGAGAGAAACCACCTTGTTCAAAATTTACACTAAATTGGAATCAGAAATCATAAACAAAAGAACTGGTTGAGAAAACCCAATTGTTGTCATGTTGTGTAGTAAGCACAAAAATTTCAAAAATTTCTTCAAATCAACCCATTTTGCAAAATGACTCAAACCTAAGGACATGGTTTTTAACACATGGAAAGCCTTGACAAAAAAACTCCATAGCACACTTACCTTTAGACTTTTCATCGGATCCCATGAGTAAGTACTAGAAATATTTAACCATTATTGCACCTGCAAGTTGCAACATGTCTGAATGAGCATTGTTCTTGTATGAGTATATTACATACTAGTCTAGTTTGGCATATGGGTGTCTGCAAAATTGGGATATCACAAGTGTTTCTTTTTCAGAAGAAGATTGGGAAATTTTTTTGGATATGGCATTTTAATCCAGTTTAGAGGATATAAATAAGGCATTAATAATTTAATCAACAAAAGATATGCATCCAAATATTTTTTTTAATTTGTAAATTTGGTTATGCATCCGTTGAAAATTTTCATTCATTGTTGGTTATGTATTTGCTGGTTTTCAAATTCAAGGTAATTTCTAAATATGCATACAAGTTATGTATTCCAAATTTCACATGCTAGTTGTGCAATAACAAATACATCAAAATTCAAACATTGAAAATCATGTGACTTGTGAAAGAATTGAACCCTAGTTCTATAAAAAAAAACTCTATCGATTGCAACACAAGCTAATTGCAAAAACAAACACCCACAAAAACACCCCAACATTTAGCACCCTAACCTCCCACACCCAAGAACTTGTTGTAATTTGATCAACAATATAAACATAGTGCCCAAAAGTCCAAGGCTATATAAAAACTTGCTACAACTTTATCAACAACTAGAATGCCCAAAAGCCGAAGGATGTTTTAAGAACTTGTTATAGCTTGATCAATAACAAGAACATACTATCCAAATGCCCAAAGATATATCAACAAGTTATTGTAGTTTGATAACAATAGAAACATGGTGCCCAAAAGGTCAAAGGTATATAAAAAAAGTTGTTGCACCTTGATCAACAATAAAAACAAACTTAAAAGCCAATGAACCTTGTAACATCAATGTGGACCAAAATGAAAAATTGAAGCATTTTTTCAAAGTGAGGTTAGTCGGAAAAGAAAAATTGGTGAATTGGTGAAAATGATCTACCTAATCATTATCAACCTTCAACTCTTCAAAAATTTCAATCAATTTGTAATTTTCTTTAAATAAAGAAATTTTAATATACTCCTTGGAGTTTGCATTTGTCATGTAATTCAAATGTGAATCATCTAGCTAGTTTCTCATGATAATGATAATTTGATTAAGATTTTTAACGTGTAATTGGCAATGCCTCAAAGCTATGAAGACAATAATGAGGCTAAAATAACTTTTGTCTCAATTTGAAATTTGAGAATCCCAAAAATCTATTTTGCAAGGAAGCCAACATTTGGAAATTGATTCATATGGGTCCACCACCAAGCAAAAGGATCTACACGCTTAAATAAAAGGATATATAATCTTCAAAATAATCATAATTCTCTAATAACAAGTACACACACATATCTTTCTATGGATGCTCCAACACCAAATATGTTGATATCATCTTCTTCAACTTTAACAATAAATCCATCATGTTCATTACTTGAAACTATGAACAATGTTCAAACAATAGGGTTTATTTGATAAAAAATTGTCATCAAAAGGGGGATGATTTCTTTCACATCATCTTCAACAACGAGGCAAATTGCATTTCCACGGCCCAAAAAAAATTTCACAACCTATAATGATTTGAAGTGGGGATTTAACATCAATGCCAACATATCATGAACTTGACAAGAATCAAAAGCTTTCAAAAATTCCCCCCAAAAATTCATTGCGTCACAACCTCTTACCACATTTTCTACTAAAGGGATGGAGTTCCATGTCAAACTAATCAAATGTTTCATTCCCATTTGTTAAAGAATTTGTTTCAACTTCCATGATCACAATCAAATTTATTGTAGTAGCCAAAACATTTGATTGTAGATAGTGACCTTTGGATTAATTCAAGACACATGCAACACCATGGGAGTCAAGCATTGAATGATAGTTTTTGGAATGACCCACATTTGGGCCTTTGAAATTTAATGTTATAGAATCAATATTTTTTCCCTTCCCATGCCATAATAATATGACTTGATTAAATTTCAAAGTCTCTTCAAACACTACAACTTTGCTAACAAACCTTGTTTTTACATGAGTTTTCAACTTTTGGTGCCACATCCCACTTTCAATGCATGCCTTCTCCTATTTTTCCTTCCTTTTGCTTGATTTTTTTGTCCATGTAATAATATTCTACAAACCAATGTGAACATCTTTCATAGTTACCATATTCAAACTCATAGAAACCTTCTCATCATTTGTTGTATACTAGCATGATTAAGACATGTATAACATGCCCAAAACAAATACCTTCATAAACATGAATTTTTTTCAAAGGTTCATAGTCATTAATAGATTAAAATGTTGTAGCCATAATTTTAAGGTTGTTGTTTTCATCTTTCACAAAAGTAATCACATGGTGAATGAAACCAAATTTTTCTAATAAATTTTGAAGTTACAAAGGCATGGCATTGTTAATAGTTTCATGCATTTCAAATAACCCCATAGCAACATGCTTAGGTGTCAAAGTTCCATCCAAATAATTAATGACCATGCAAATGTGTCCACCCCATCTTTAGACATCCAAAGATCAAAACTACAAGAAACAATAGTTGGAGATTCCGCAACACATGCAAGTTCATGGTCTTTATGATTGTTGTAAGAAGAAATTGTTCCACAAAAGATGGATGAAATAGAAATACAACATGGGAACATAGGTGCAATATTAAGATGTGTAACCAAATATTTGTACATGATAATAAAGGCATGTAACCTTTGTGAATACAAAGCACAAGGTCTTCAAGAAACATTTGTTGTGTTTCATCACCATTCTTGTAAAGTTTGTTGAACTAAAATATACAATATTGTAGACCCTATGGCCCAACCTTTTTCTACTTTTGGAGTCAACTATGATTTGTTTTAGAAACTTTAGCCATAGATCTTTGATTAGTTTTTAAAAAAAAACTGCAATCAAATAATAATGTGTAGAATCAATATATGTTTTCATAAGAATAATGTCATTTGTTTTCTTATGTTTGATGAACGCATTTAAAAAAATGGAACTACGTTGGTTTATAATGTTACCAACTACTTGCTCAAATTGGCAAATACATCATGACATTTATGAATTTTTAAGATTCATAGGAGAGTTCCATGGATAACACCAAAAAATTAATGTCCTATTATGTGGTTCCCATTATTGAACTGGAACTTTTACATCTATAAGTTGAACATGATTTTCTAATATGTTATTCTTGCATTTTAAATGTATAAATTGAACATTTGACAAGCTATTAATTGGGTTCATGTTAAGATCACAAGCTATTTCACCCCTTCCATTCACATTTTCAACAATAATCGTTTCATTTTCAAGCATTATGGACACACTTTGAGTAGAAAATCCTAATTGCAAAGATGAAAACACAAACACACAAAATCACAAGATGAGAAAAAAAATCACAATTTGAGGCTTCTACAAAATCTAGAGTACTTGTCACACATAAGAGAAAAAACACACAATGTTCATAAAAAAATCTCAAAGGATAAAATGCAAGATCAAAAGGACAAAAGAGAAAAAAAACCCAAATATTATATTTTACAAAATTCGAAGCTATTGTGCACAAAATGTGGAAGAACAAAGGAGCTTGTGAACAATTATATGAAAACAAAAGCAAGATCAAAACAAAAAACCATGCGCATGTGTTGTTAAAACTTGAAACACATTGTTAATTGAAATTCAAATGCAACAACAAAGTTTGATGCATGAATTACAACAATGATCATCAAAGCTTGAAGCTTGCACAACAATGTGAAGCTCATGTAACAATCTCCAAGGTTGAAATGTAGTAACCAAACTTGGAGCTTGAAATGCAAGAATAAAACAAAGCTTTGAGCTTGGTGAGACAAACTCAATTACATAAAGTGATGAAACAACAAAACAAAATATCACAAGCTTTGTATAAAGCTACTATAAACAAAAAAGATTGACAAAGCTTGACACCAACAAAAAATTTCCATTTATCTCTACCCCTAAACCATACTCAATGCACATAAGTTATATTCAGTACCTTATCTTTTGTAACTAGCATATATGATTATTTGCAAGTTGATGTGTTTATGGATATGACTATGATAAGCTTAACTATTTAGGAGACTTCCGTTGATCATAGATAGAGCTAGTTAAAGAAAAAAAATACAAAGTCTAGATATGACATTGTTATTCATATCCAACAAATGTGAATGTTGATCTTTGGACTAAACCACATATTTAATGAACACCAGTTTGTACCATTATTATTTCATTTGCATGCCAATGATTAACATTGGTTTGGACTCTGAACTTTCTTTTTAAAGGAGGTTTAGGCATTTGAACATGATGTGATTTTTAGTATTTCTTTGTTATTCAAGCCCTTGGTGCCATAGTAGTGCTTTAAATTTTAAGGACAAGGTTGTCATTTGAAATGAATGCCTACTACAAACCTTACCTTTCAAAGTTAATGATTTGATCAACACTTGCATTTTTTTATAAAAATCACCAAAAAAATTCACACACAAATTTTTCAAAATTAGGATCAACATGTATAATCAATGTTATTTTTTTCATTTGAAATCAAGCAAAATGCTCAAAGGAAAGAGGTGACAAAACTATGTGCATTTGAACATCATCTCAAGTTAGCCCAAGAAACAAATGAGGTGAAGTTGGGCAAGAGATTTCTTGCCTTTAGGTTTTCCAGAAAGAACAAGCCTTTGAGAATGGAGTTGAGCCCCCCAAAAAAACTCATATATGAGTGAAATTTCACCCAAAAATAAATCAAATGTAAAAAATGTTGATTGGGGGTGGTCCTTTTTCCATTGAAACCATGCGACAAAACTAGATCTACAGTTTGGACATGGGCTCAAGTTGTTGGGCCAAGAAAGAAGCTGCAATGTGAATGGGCTAGTGAAGTTGGGCAGGAGATTCGTTGGGCTGGGACTCTAGTGTAAAAGGGACCTTTACTGGTAAGGATATATTGGTTGGTCCTTTTCCCATTGGAAACCAGGAAGCGAGGCGCTGAGAGAGAGAGAAGAGAGAGAGAGGGGAAGGAGACGACGGCGATGGCGGAAGAAGACGCCGCAGCAGCAACAGCCGTGGTGGTAGCTATGGCGAACAACAACAACCGCAACAAGGACCATCTCCGCAACAGTGTGGTAGACTTCCTGCTGCACGAGAACTACCTCCTCACAGCTTTCGAGCTTCTCCATGAACTGCAAGAAGATGGGTTGGTGGAAGTGGAAGCGGCTACCAAGCTTCAGCTCTTCTTTGCCAATTCCCAAATGTTTCCTCCCGACGAGTTGGCCAAGATGCAGGCATTGCATGGTACCCTCCTCTCCTTTAAAAAAAACAAAAATCATCTCTGATCTCTCCTCTACTTTCCCCTCGATCTGCATTTTTCTGCCCCTAACTCTTTCTTCGTCGTACGTTGTCTTTTTGTTTCTTTGATGGGCCACGACGCATCGCACCTTCTCTAGCATTTCGTAGGACCTGAAGATCGGTTGTTTTTCTGATTGCATTTGCTTCTTTCTTTTTGCCATCCCATGGCACCGAGGGTTGTGTATATAAGACTGCAAGCGATCGACATTCTTCGCGTCTTTTTCTTCTATCCTAAACCCTAAAGTATCATTCTCTGCACAGAGAGAGAGACAGAGACAGAGACGGGATCGGGAATTAGGTGCATGTCGAAGGTCAGGAGCAATGTGAGATTTTCCTTTGGTGAGATTTTGTTAACGATCGGTGTGATTGAAGCTCTGATGAGAGAGAGAGAGGGGGGGGGGAGATAACAGAGTGTGCACCTGCTCCAATTTTTTTGACCTAAAACAATTTTTGGATCACTTGTTCAGTCAGAAGTGTGGTTGAAGTTCTGATGAGAGAGAGCAGAGATCTGGATAACAGAGTGTGCACACGCCCCAATTTTTTGACCAAGTGGATTCTTGTTGGATCACTTGTTCAGAAGTTTTGCCACACAGTTCTGGGGCTCATCATGCCACTGGGTTTAGTCTAAATTGCATTGCAATTGGTCTGTTTTACACTTTGTTTGTCAGAAAATCAGTTGTTATCAGCAGTCTCAATCTGCTTAAGTTTTGGGAGACATTAAGACAGCAGCATGACTGGAGCACCCCCTGAGTGTGTGGATCAACGTTGGGCTGCTAATTGTCATTGGGGTGTGGATGATGGGGTGCAGGCATTGATGCACAGCAGCTGGCAGATGAAAGGGAGTCAGCTGCAGAGAAGGCAGCAGTCTTTGAGTATGAACTTCGCCTTGCCAGAGAAGACATTAAAAGCTTGCAGGACAAATTGGAGAGACAGAGCACAATTGTTGCCAGCATGCCTGGTGTGCTCTCTCTCTCTCTTTCATCTTTCTCAAAGCTCTATTAGACCCTCCTGATGCAGAGATGAGGAGACCAACTGTGTCTGATGATATCTGTTGTTGAGGTATACACAAGGTGGCCAGCAACTACATCCTTCTTTCTGAATCACCAGCTCTTATAGCTTTTGGTAGTCATGTTGATGGACCTACTAATCATCAACATGAAGAAGAATTATAAAGTATTCCATTGTGATGCACTCATGAAGCTGATTTGAACATTTAGGGATGCTGCTATGACCATGAGAACTACTTCCAAATATTTGATAATTTGTTGAGGACTCAGATTTGGAGCAGCATTCACTGTATTAACTTTTCACTTGATACTTGTGATCTATTTGGTTGGAACAGATGGTGGTGTGGCAACTGTTCCAGGCGACATTGAGCATTCAAGTGCAAGGAATGGGAACCATAAGGACTTGGGGTCACTAGGTGAAAAAGAGAGGATCAATGTGAACTGTGCTGTGCAGCAGTACTTAATGACTGCTGGCTACAAAATCACAGCTATGACATTCCAAGAAGAGGTAACAAGATGTGCTGTAGGTTCTCGCAGTCGATATTCATCTCTCACTTCTTCATGATGCCTGTAGCTCATAGCATAAACTCTTGCAATCCAGATGGTTGTTGTGTCTTCCACAACTCATACAGGTGGATGGTGTTGTCAAGTACAGGTGGATCAAGATCTTGACAAGTGGCAGAATTCCACAGCATATGTTTTGGATGCCTTACGCCATTACTATCGTTCTTTTCTTGCTTCTGCAAATGATCATACTCAGGTATGTAGCTCTCTGTAGTTGGAATGAACTCAAGAATGAGAAATGATAGTGTAAGAGTTGTTCTTGTTTGGATTTTGCCATGGTTTCAATATATGTCTATCTGAGAATTGGGGTTTTGGGTGTTTGACCCTATTCAAGTGTATATCATGGAGATCAATTTGTGGGTTTGATTCACAGGATATGGAGACACTGCAACAGGAGAAGGACATGCTTTTAAAGGAGAAAGAAGCTTGTGAGATCCAAAAAGCTTCATTGGTGAAATTACTTGAAGGCTCCCGGAAAGATACAAAAGAAAGGGAGAAACAGGTGATTCTTTGGTTGATTTCTCTCTCAGGAGTGAGAATGCTCATCTTATGAGTTGGTGAAGTCAGTGTTAATGTCACAGTATCTAGTCACTACCACACTTGTTGCTGTTGATGGTCGTGGAACTTGCAAGAGTCTATTGCTGTTCTTCACTGCTTTTTATTTTCAAATCTGTTTATCTTTTGTGCGTCTTCTAGTTGTATTTTTTTTTTCCTCTATACAGTTTGCTGGAATGGTCTCTCAATGTTGGACAATAAACTTCTCTGGCCTTGTTGTCAGGTTGTCTCATCATTTCTACTCAGGTGGACTTTGATTGTAAATACTCAGAAAAGTTCTCAATCCTTACAAAGATCTTGTGTACTGATTAGAGGAGAGAGCATAGTTTCATGGTAATCGTCTCATCTACAGGTGCAGCAGTTAAAGGAGTTCTTAGATCAGGCAACACGGGAGCTGAACGAGTACAGAATGGAAGTGACATCATTAAAGCTGGAACTTGAAAGTGTAAGAGCTAGTTTGGCACTGGTAGCTACTAGGAAACAAGAGCCAGCTGGAATAGATGCACAAGACACCATCCTGGAGACTGTGTCAGAACCAGAACTGGGGGTGGGAGTACCAGAGAGTTCTGCGAGCAATGGGAGGAATAATGATGCTGGATCTGCTGAACTCATAGGTACCAATGAAGAAGCGAGCATTGTTGAAGAGATTTTGTCAGATCTCATAGAAAGTAGCACTGGTGTGGTGGTTAGCAATGGGACAAAGACAACCAAGGAAGAAGATGTAGAAATAGTGGGAGTCAAAGAGACGATTTTACAGACTGTTGATGACATCAACACGCAGGAGGGCCTGAAAGAACATCAGGAAAGACATGGATTGGTGAGATGCTTCACTTTCCACAAAGGCTGGTTTTATGAGGAAAAAAATTCCAAACATCAACATGCAATTCACCCATACATGCATATTGTCATTTTAGCAAGGTCTATGGTGCAGGGCTAAGTATGTTCAGTGGCTTGTTGGAAGCAGGAGGTGGAAACAGTGCAAATTCTGGCAGATGCACTGCCAAAGATAGTCCCGTATGTGCTCATCAACCACAGAGAGGTCTCTGTCTTCTTCTTTTGCTGTTCAGATAGATAATATGGGAAACTTAGAAATGGTGCAATTCTGGAAGCTCCTCAAACATGCATCACATAAGCCTAACTTGTTTTCCTTAAGGTAGGCATTGACCAAGGATTCTTGTGTTGTGTGAGTCACGTGCAGGAGCTACTTCCTCTGATTATGTGTGCAATTGAGAGGCATCCTGACAGCAGTGTGCGTGACTCACTTACCCATCTTCTGTTCAACCTCATAAAGAGGCCCGATGAACTGCAAAGGCGCATCATTATGGATGTGAGTGTGGCCAGCCCTATTGTGTTTGATGGCATCTTAGGCTTCCTGGCGTTGAGTTTTGCTATTGGATGATGGACCTACTTGAAATTGACAAAAATCTTGTTGTCGTGAACAAATTCCTGGGGCATCAAAACACCAATACAGATCAGCAGCTTGCTGACTTTTTGGATTTTGTTCTGCATTCATGATTCATGGGGATTCTATGTTACTGGTTGTCTTGAATGGATGGGCATATGTCAAATGAGCAGCTACTGATTATCTGTGGTGATTACAGGCTTGTGTTGAGCTTTCAAGGAGTGTGGGACAAATGCGAACTGAGACAGAGTTGCTGCCACAGTGCTGGGAACAGGTTGCAGATTTGAGCCAGTTTATTTTTTACCATTTGTTCGGATGCAAAGGATTTATCTGAACCAAATCATGCAAAGTGATTGAATGATGGAGAGAGTGGCCAATTGTTTGTTGGCAGATTGATCACAAGTATGAGGAGCGCAGACTTCTAGTAGCACAGTCTTGTGGGGAGCTGGGACAGCTTGTGGGCTCAGAGATGCGAACATCTCTCATTCTTTCTATTCTGCAGCAGCTGGTGGACGATCCAACACCAGTGGTGCGTGAAGCTGCTGCACACAATCTTGCTCTGCTGCTGCCCCTCTTCAGCAACATGGACAAGTATTCCAAGGTCAGCCTTGCCAAGGGGCTTCCTTATGGAGCTGCATTTTGACCTCTTCACTCGAAAGGGGGACAAAGTAAGCACCATAGTTTTGTGTCTCGGTAGTTCTGTTAGGAACTAGGGTTCAGGGTTCAAGAGAACAGTTCCAATTCAGGCATAGCTAGAATCTCAGAGAAAGTCTCCATCTAACATAGGCATGTAGTTTTCTTTTGTGCATCTGTCCAAAATCATAATAGACAACAGCATTGTGTGACTGGGAACAGGTTGAAGGGCTGATGTTCGACCTGGTCTGTGATCCTATGGGTGTGGTTGTTGATACTTGTCTGAATGAGCTTGTCCCGGCACTGGTGATGTGGAATAAGCATGAGAAACAGCCTCTCACTCAACTTTATCAAGGTGTCCTCTCTCGGCTTTTATCCTCTGCTCAGGTACAACCTGAACCACAAACTCAACCATTTGTTCATCTAGACTTTTGTGAAACGGAAACCATCCTGCCCAAGTGTGCTAGTTCATGCACCAAATGTTCATATCATGTGTGTAGTCTTGCAATAGAGTACCTTGCCATAATATTCTTGTTGCCTTTTCTCAATTGATGACTTGAAAAACTGTGTGTTTGGCAGCGGTGCCCTCCTTTGTCAGGAGTCGAAGGCACTGCAGAGGCTCATCTTCGGAGTCTTGGGGAGCGGGAACGATGGAACATTGATGTGTTGTTACGGATGCTCTCGCAGCTGCTCCCAGAAGTTCGGAATTATGCTTTTGAAACATGTCCATATCCTGACAAAGTGGTGGATACTGACCTTGGAACAGATGCTTCTTTTTTCACAGAAGACATCATTAACTGCTACTGTGGGTATGTCTTTTTTTTTCCTTTTCCAATGTCATGTGTCTCCATTCTCTTCGACTATGCACTTCAATTTTCCACCTCAGTTTATGAAGTTTTCAACCCAGTTTTTGTGGTCTTCAATCAGGGTTGAATTTGTTTTGTTCAGGTCAGATGTGGATTGGCCAGCCTTGGATTGGCTCATGCAGGATTGCTTTGTAACACTGCTCCAACTTGTTCGTATGCTAGCACCGAGAGAAGAAAGCCTTCGCACCCGCCTCTGTAAGGTAATACCCATACTCAATAGGTTGTCTCACTTCTGAAACTGTGTTCATAGTTATTTGGTTGATCCTAAGCCCTAAACTTGCTACACTGACTCCTAAGTGCTAGTCATTCAATTTCAATGTTAACCTTGAACCTTGTCCCAAATGGGTAGAAGTAGAGTCCAACACCAATAATTCACTTGACATGTTGTCTGGTAATAACTTGTGTGCAGCTTCTTCTAAGCATTAGTGAGTGCTTTGGCAGCAGCTATCTCATGCTAATCATGCTACCCCTCTTCCTCTCAGCCACTGGTGACGATACTGACCTGCCACATTTGTCATCCAAGCTTTCAGTCCCCATCAGAGGTATGGAGTATGAATTTCTATATGTCAAGTTTGAGAGCTTTGCAGGGTGTCAAAAGAAGTGAGACTGTAATTGACAATGAGGTTCTGTATTCTGAATGGAGGCCCGTTAACAGTTGCCTTTGCATCATAGTGTTATTAGATTCAACAGGAGAACATTATGAGATTATAGTGAAGTCGCTGAAACAAGCTTGCAATGGACAAAGGTGCAGAATTTATGCATGTGAATGAGGAGCTTTTGAGATTCTGTGGAGAGGCTTTCAACCAGTGTCTCTATGTGACATATTATATCGATATCCCTAAAATAGGGTACTAATGTTTCAAGTTGCTGGGATGATGCCTTCTGATGTCAGATTCTGTGGGATAATGAACATCCCTGGTAGAGAAGAGTTTGCTTGAACTCAACAAAATTAGTTGCAGGGTTTTTGCCGAGGACTCCAACAGAGGAGCGGTTAGCAGTCATGTGTGTTCTGCCAGTGCTTTTGGCTGGAGTGTTGGGGGCACCCAATATGAAGGAAGGAAAGCTTGCTCAGTACCTCCGTGAACTCATTCTGCAGTCGAGCCTCAAGGATGGTGCCTGGACATCTGCAAGGGCACCAGAACTCATTGACGCTGTTCGTTTTCTCTGGTATGCCCATGAAAGTGAATAGTGAGTGAGAGTTTTTATTTTTGATTTATATGCCAAGGACCTAATTGAGATGTGGGATACAGCACTTTTGAGCGGCAACATGGAGTTATAGTTGGGGTTTTGTGGGAGCTGGTTGTCAACTCAAATGCTGATGTCAAAATCACAGCAGCAGTCCTTTCTAAAGCCCTTGTAAGTCACCAACCACTGGAAATTGGATATAAAGCAAAATGTGCATCTCAGAGTACAGTATCTAAGGTCAAATTTTGGAACCCTCACAGTGATCCTACCTAGTGCAGGTAGGGAATGTTGAGCTGAAATTTGCAACCCAACAAGTGCTACCAGCACTTGTGACTTTAGGGTCGGATCCCAATTTGGATGTGAAGCATGCCAGCATTGATGCATTTGGGGCCGTTGCTCAACATTTCAAAGATGAAGAGGTACCAATAAAGTTCCTCTGCCTAGGCTCTTAAAACCTGAATCTAAGTACTGCATTGGGCTTGAATGAGTATGGTGTTTCCAGCTTTTGCAGGAGAGTTATGCATTACTTGAAGAAAGAATTGCTGTAGTGGGTTTTGGTGATTGTGGATTGGAAAGGCTTTCAGAAAAAAGCTTAATGTCCCATGTTCTTACTCATTATGGAAGGATTATTTTGATGATGGGGATAAACAGGTGGTTGACAAAGTGAAAATGCAAATGGATTCTTTCTTGGAAGATGGGTCTCACGAGGCCACAATAGCTGTAGTGCGTGCACTTTCAGTTGCCATTCCCCTCACTACCCCCAGCCTGCGTGACTATATCCTCCTCTAAAAGTACAGGGCTTAGTACAAATTGCTGTTACAGATAGGGTATTTTATGAGAAATGCTTATGTCAGGCTGGATTAGGTTCAGGGAAAATTGTGGAGGTGAATGACAGGGTTTTGGGCTGCATTCAGAGTTCAAGATTTCTGCTTGGCTTTTGTTTTGATATTGACTTCTATTTTGTAAAGAATTGGACTTAACAAGCCACACATTTGCTGCAAAAGCTGGTGATGTTGTCAGGAGCTCCAATGCCAAGTGCCAAGTTGGCACGGCGACGTGAAAAAGTTGATGTCATTTGTGAAGCTGTCCGAGCCTTGGATGCAACTGGTACATTTCTCATAGAAACTCATATCTATGCAGATGCTCCAGAATGTTTTTCTCCATCAATAAGGAAAGTCATCAACCCATCGGATCCATGATCATAGTTGATGACTTTCCTCTCTGATTTGTGTTTTTGGAAATGTGTCTGGTCCAGATTTTCATGCCACAATTGCCTACTTCCCATCTCATGCTGAACATTCATTGCACTAGTATTTTTGGAAATGTGTCTAGGTCCAATTTTCATGCTACAATTGCTGGGTTTTCTTCTCATACTGAAATGACATTGCTCTACAAGTACTCCTGAGAAAGTGTGATCCTTACTTGGGCATTCCTCTTATGTGTTCAGATTTGTCACAAACAAGTGTGAACAATCTTTTGATCCCCACAATACAGAATCTGTTGAAAGATGTTGAGGCCCTGGATCCAGCACACAAAGAAGCATTGGAAGGGATCCTGAAGGAACGGGGTGGTGTGCGAATTGCGGATGCTATCAGCAAGGCTGTTGGCACCTCTATGGGGAGCCTCTTTGGTGAAGGTGGGTATCTGAGGGACACAGGTTACTTGAGCCGGACCAATACAGGGGACATTCCTGCTATTGAGGTATCAACTCCCACAGTTCCACAACCTGTGCCACCCCAAGAGGAGGGAGGATTGAAACGGATGATGCGTTTGAATTTCTTGGGGCGCACTTGATTTTTTGCTGTTCAGTGTCTTACAACTCCAGGGCATTATTGAACTCTAGGAGCTTTGATTGAAAGTGCATGGTGTAATTAAGAGTGGCCATGCCACTACTGAGTGAATTCAAATAGTTATAGCCTAGACTCGGGAAACTAGTAGCTGGAGGCCACAGGTTCCCTTCAGCATTAAAAGTTAGATCAAGGCTTTTTGTTATTGAGTAGTAGTGATGCGGATTGTATTTCAATCACCAACAGCATGGAAGGAATGGCATGTCCTACAGCTTGGTGTTTGGGGGTCAGTTAGTACTTGATCAGAGTTGCAAAGGTCTGTAGGTGCACAGATTCTTGAGGTGGTCTTCTAAGACATTTTTAGCATTTAGTTGTGATGTCAATTGAACTATGATATGATGTGAGTCATTATTTGCTGATCCTTTCACAACAGATGAGATTCCACAAATTGGTTCTGTGACATGTTTACTATCTGGATTTTTTGTAACTTGCCAAGATTGTTGGATTCCCTGAGAAAGCATGCATTCTTTGGAGTTCAGATAACTTTCAGCAGGGCTAAGAGCACTTCAAGGTTTGGTGCTAAGGTATGGGGTCCAGTGATTCCAGTTATGGAACAAAGCATCTTAGATTTGGGCATATATAAAAGGTATCATTTCTTGCTAATGGAAGACTTGTGCAGTAAATGAACAGACAAATGACAGAATTCTAGAAGGACTACAACGACATTTCATTCTTGCTGATGTGAGAACTTGGTGTCCCAAAGACACAATAAATCATACAATGGGAACAACTGGCCAGCAAAAGTTTGTACTCTCAGATTGGAAGATTTTTGTATTCATCTCAGAAGAAATGTACACGATTGCAGAGACCACTTTGAAGGTAACATGACAGTGCAGACATAACCTAACTAGAGTAGCTCACAAAAGTGTCAGACCATCACCTTATCCAAGAACAGTGGCAAGCTTACATGAGTATCCACTAACTCATTTTGGAAAAAATCCAACTAGCTCAGTAGGCATTAGATTCTATAAAAGCACAAGGTAACTTCTAAACTTATCATGCTTCTCTTACATGATTAATCATAGGTGTGCTCCACATTACTCTTTTCTTTGGTGATGTCTATCACTCTCGTGAATCACCAATTCTTCCTCTGATGGCAACGGACTACAAAAAAGGATTCAAACAGTTTCCAATGTTTCTATGGTAGTTTTAAGCTTGCCAAGGCTTCCAAACTCCTCTATGCAGATTATGTTGACCTAAATCCATTGAGACAATCAACATGGTTCTGAAACTCTGTATACATCCCATTACAAATGGTCATTAAACAGAGAGAGGTTGTAAGATGGTGAGTCCAAACTAATACCTCGTATAACACCCCCATGTGCCACCTTGATCCTGTGACAAAGTAGTAATATTGCATCCCATAGAGCTGTACGCCCCTGCCAACCATCATAACATTCTTCTCAGCACAAATGAAACCAAATACCTCTTCAGATAAGGCCCAGATCAAAGTCATGGAATGAACTAGTCCATAGAATGAAACAACCATTTGCAAAAATATTCTGACAGTACAATACTTTGTAATTTGATGACCAAGGTCTTGATGACTGCATCACAATTACCATCCAGGACAACCCTTACCTGCAGTGAGAACTGCAACTTTTTTTCCCAATAGAGAGCAAAAACAGGGGGAGTCTGTTTGCCCATGGCTAGAATGCAAGCACCAGCAGGTAACGTTGTTGGTGCACTTGACAGAATTGCAACATGCTTCTCTGAGAACCTTTCAACACCTGGCATCGTGGTCAGGAAGAGAGGATTGTTTCCAGTCTGCATACTGGAATGCAGAAAGGGGTCCACATGCAGCATCCACTGAGGATGCTCCAACAAGGCACAAAAGAGGTAAAGCAAAAGGTGGGGGTCTGAGGCCAGATCCAGAATGACTTTTCCATCTCCCCCACTGCCTGTGAAGTCAAACTTCTTCACGCACGTGCCCTCTGCTAGCACTGCAAAATAATTGGGAAGGATCAATAAAAAAAAGCACTTTGTTTAAAATTTGCTGAAAGTTTTGTTAAGGACATAGCTCAGGCATGGATGGGTTATCTCATAGCTGAAGCAGAATTCAAACACACCAGTTTCTTTAAGCACTCCATGCTCACCTACAATATCAAGAAATGCTTACCCCGAATCCGCTGAACTGTTAGGTCAGGGCGCATGCTACTCATGGGAAGGAGGCCCTTGACCCACTCCCCCTTCATAAGTGCCCATAACCTCTGGTGCTCAGTAACCGCATTCAAACACTCCTGAATCAATGGGTTTACTACTCGCTCTGGACCAGGGGACTGAAGACCAAATAGAGTTGGCTGTGGAGCTACAGAAGACAAACACACATTAGAATATTCAGCTGCAGCAATTAGCCAGAAGACAAGAGCATGCCAACATTTTCTTATATTTCTATGAGATTGTAGAGAAAACTGCACAATGTTATGTTCAAGATAACCATTGGGTCAGTTCCCGCAACCAAAGCTAACATAACAAGAATGAATGCAGTTATAACCCTATTAGTGAACCCACAAAGTATCAGACCATTGCTCTCATCATGAATAGCAGTGACTAGCTGCCATGACTCCCCAGTGACTTCATCAGTTCCTGTCAGAGGATGTAGATAAGTATATAACAACTTGCCCAGGATTTCAGGCCAACAACTATGCAGTAAATCTACATCCAGAGTTCCTGACACATTGCAGGAGCAATGGGACACTCAGTTATGATGTTGGATAACATGCACACACTTTCTAAAGCATGCTATTTATTTGACCATACACAACATAACTTCTTGGGATATGTAGTATTATTGATGGTGAATTTCATGATTTGTTTGATGGGTAGTGTGCCCAAGACAAGGATGCTTGAACATACGAGGGGGTGCATCTCGAGCCTCCAAAAGCAGAGCACGAAGCTGGTTCAGTAAAGCATCTTCCTCAGGAGACATGGTGGGGAGCCACTCTTCTCCTGAAACAGGGACAGGTAACCCAGACTTTTGCTGTTTGCCACCAACCTGAGAAACAGTAATAGAAAGGCCCAACTTTGCTGCTGCTGCCATCACCTTCAATATTCAGGATACCCACCAAGAATACTTGATGAGGACATAACTGGCAAAAATAACAAGTCAAAAGTCTCCACAACTGAAAATAGCTCAGGTTTCAGAGCTTCCACAGCTGTAAAGGCAGACAAGATGCATATTTGGCATTGAAGATATTTGTTAAAGACCAAAGTTATGCTCAAGAAACAAAACTAGCAATTGGTCAGCAGGGAGAATGCAACACACAGAGAGAAAACATCATCAGGTAATATGGACCTGTAAGTGGCTGGAGTCAGTCTTCTGAATGAGAGGGTTAAGCAAAACCTTCGAGAACCACTGGCGCAATGAATCCCTCCACTGATCAATTTGGGACAGAATTCCCAACTGAAATAATCCTTCTGTTACTTCCTCTAGTGACATGGGATCAGGAAGCTCACCCTCCCCCTTTTTTGGAGAAGGGCCCCCTTTTTGGGAGGGAGACATCCGCAGGGTTCGGATGGGTCCACTCTGAGGGGTGCTGGACAAGGAAGCTGGAGTGGGGATTGGGCTAGCAGTTGCTGTAGTTGCCATTGCTCCCCGTAAAGTTGGAGGAGGGGTTATGAAGCCCTGTGCCACCAGGGCACTTTTTCCTGCTGCTTCCATCATTCTTGTGTCAACATCTGCAAGGAACTTGTTTAGTTTCTCCTCACTCTGAATATCATCTTTCATTGTGAAGCTCCTCTGTTTGACCCATGGTGTAGATAGAAGCTCAAGGGGAGAGGCTTGTGTTCCTGACTGCTTAGACATGTATGAGGATGCTGAGTATGGTGACACCTGCAATGTTTGAAGTTGCAATCAGAAGGAAGTCATAACACAGAATGATATTTCTACTGAAATATCATGATGAGCCTAGCAAGAACAGCTTAATATACCCATCACAATCAGCAACACTGGAAAGTCTCTTGAGAGTGGTTTCACAAAGATAGGAGTCAAAGCAACATTGGAAGGTGCATCTTGATTTTTGAGGCTGCAAGTCACAGAATTGCACAAACAAGACTAGAGTCCCTGGAGACTTCACCTGTGAAGAGTAAGGAGCTCCCAGGGTGCTGATGGTCCCTGAGGGAGATAAGGATGAAACAGGGCCTGAGCTTGCAACAGGGCTTCCCCTTGTAGCCCACAAAGAGCCTGCTCCAGCAGCCACATTTCCCCGTGACCCCTTTGGCACAGTGGGATGCACAGGCACCATCAAAGCAGGTGAAGAAGCTGGCAATGAAGGCTGAGTTGGTGATAAGCGCACCCAAGGTGGCCTCTGCCTGACATTCTTGACACCTGTTGAATCTCCTGATGACCCTGCTTCACCTTTTTCTACTGCAGGCTTTTTGGGACCATTGAATGGCAACCCAAGAAGTGTTTGTTGATGTTGGGTCAAAGTTAAATTTGCTGAAGCTTTTGCTTCTTTCTTCAAGGAAGCTCCCCCAGCAGCTATACTTGCATCAGCAGCTGCCTGTAGTGAAAGTGCCTTGTAGAGTGCACTCATTGCTAATGCAACTAATACTACAGTTGTAGCTTGAGCTGCCCTGACCAAAATGCCTGAAACGGGCATGTTTGTGCAAGCTTCAGACATTATTTCTAAACCCGAACAGAATGGAAAATACAGTGATAATTGATGAAAGTTCAATGGAAAAATGATTACTAAATCCTTGATTAGGGTTTTTCTAGGGTTTTGCTAGAGTTTGGCGATCAAATGCTTAATCCAGGGCTGTTACCAATCCTATCACCAAATGCTTAATCTAGGGTTTCGAGTAGGACTTACCGGCAATCTCATGAGGAACACCCACTACTGTCAGCGCTTCTGTTGCTGCTCTCGTCCTGCGTTGGATCACACGAATTTCATCAGCAACAATGTGACGGAAAAAAGGTTCCTCAGTAGGCTCGTAGTGTTTCCTTACTGTGCAAAACAAGGAAATTACGCCTGTAGATTCGAAACCACAAATGGATGGTTTTGGATCCTGCAGTTTGAGAGACCCTTCAAGCTTTCTAGTGCAAACGTTTGCACGAATTGATATGCAGAAGGAAATGTTGCGCGATGAAGTACCGATAAATGAGGCCCACCAGGAGACAGAGCGAGAGAATACTGAGCAAGACGATGACAGAGACAACGCGCCGAGAAGGCCTGACCGATAATGCTGTGAGAGCGGATGCGATTGCCGCATTTTGATACACTCTGAACGCCTTCGGCGGATTGGGCGAGGGCACCGCCATCAGAGAGTCGACCACTGTGAAACCGAGAGACGATACGTGGAACGAAAAAGAAGAAGAAGAAGAAGAAGACAAAACCCACAACAACAAAAAGCCTTTCAAAACAGTCTTCTTCTTCTCCGCCGCCCTAGCTGGATATCTCTACCCATTATTGAAACTCAAAGAAAATGCTCGCGTTCAACAAAAAAAAGTTCAGTGCGATCTGCTGCAACCACCTGCACACAGCTGAGAAAACTTCATCAAACAAACTTCAAAGAGGTCCTCAAATTCATGCCAAGACGCTGCAAATCCATCCGCCAAAAAAAAAACACCTAAAAAAAAAACAAAAAAAAAAATTAGCGAGCATTACCATGTTGCAGGCGACTCCATCCGACTTCCAAAATCTCAAATCGCCTCCAATGTGCGAGGAAGGCAGAGGAGGGAGCACAGGACGATGGGAGAGAGAGAGAGAGAGAGAGAGAGAGAGAAGAGAAGAGCGCAGCAGCAACAGCAGCTTTCAAACGCTTGCACTGCGCCCGCCTTTGTTCCTCTCGGATGGATGGATGAACAGGGTCGAGGTGATGAAATCCGTCGCCACCATTGAATGAGTTTGGGTTACTTATGATTAAGTCCTAACATCACTCAACTTCAATTTGTGTTAATTAGTTTGTTATTTAGTTTGTGTAAATTAATTTGTACCTTTATCAAATATATATTTATATTTTATTGAAACCTCATTAAGGTATTTAAAAAATTTAAGGTTAAGGTTTGAAGGTTTAAAAATAATTAAGTAGTTATTACTGAGTATAGTTTAATGTTTAATCAATAATTAATAGTTAATTTAAGGTTTAACCAATAAACGATGTTGTTTGTTGCTTCATATAAAACAAGTGTTTCAAACTTTTTTCTCATTACGTGTGAGTTTTTTATTTTCTTCTTTATTTGTTGTTTAGATTAATCAGTTAGATTATTTGATTTGATTAATAATTAGTAGTTGATGCTTAATGTTTCTTGCTTGGTGCTCCTTGTTTGATGTTGTTGTTTCTTTTGTTACTTCTTCTTTGATGTTGTTGCTCTCTGCTTGCTCAATGTTGATATTCCTTTTGTTGTTCCTTGTTTGCTCAACGATGTTATTCCTTTCATTATTCCTTGTTTATCGTTGCTGGTCCTTGTTTGTTCGATGTTGCTCTTCTTGTTACTCCTTGTTTGTTCAATGTTGTTGTTCGTTTTTTGTTTGATATTGTTGCTCCTCTTACTTCTCCTTGTTTGCTCAATGCTACTACTCCTTGTTTGCTTCATGCTATTGTTCCTCTTGTTGTTCCTTGCTTGTTCAGTGCTACTACATCTTGTTTCCTTCATGCTATTGTTCCTCTTGTTGCTCCTTGCTTAATGTCGCTACTATGTTTGCAACATTAAAAATTAAAAATTGAGATAATAAAATTTATAATAATTGGTATGTGAAAATTGACTTTGAAATCAATTTGTATATGATGTGTGAAAATTGACGCTTTGAAACCCAAGTGAAATTATTTATTGTAAAATTTTGAAATTATGTTTAGGTCTTTAAAGGATGAAATAAAATTTTAAATAAGAATCAAGTCAAGTCTTTCAAAACATTATAAAACTCGAACCTGATGACTTTTATAAAAACTAGAAAATTGCCCAATACTAATTAATAATTCATACATAGCTCATACCATAGTTAGTTATAAGAACATGAATACAACCAAAAAAATGTTTTTTGTCCACATACCATCCATCTTGCATGGTGCATTTGTAGGTGCTAGTTCATTTTGGCTGATGATTATGAAGAATTGTGGACAACCAAAAGCCAAATAATACCTTTCAATGTGGTCAAAGAAGGGACAAAACTTGAAATGGTCACCCAAGTCACACAAGGCGTCATTAATTGTCATTTATTTTATGGCACTTTGTGTAACCTAAACTTTGAGTACTAGTCCCCAGTTTTGGCAAAACTAGGGACCACAAAAAAAATTCAAGATGAAACAATAAACAAGTAGAAAAAAGGGACCAAACTGGGTTTCTTATTTAAATTGGTCCTTACATGAACCCCCCCCCCCCCCCAAATTTGGATTTGCCTTATTTACGTTGTATTGTTGTTCATATTTTAAAAACAAAATCTATTATTCTCATAATTAAATCTTGTAAATCTTGTAAATTGATATCCAATTTCATTAAACAATACTCAATTTTGCTCACTTTATTTCTACATTCGAATTGTTAATGAAACATGAATTGTAAGGTCAAACCAAGGCCCAAAGACAAGGTCATGGATCTCATGACTTCAATATTTTCCACACTATTACATATTCCTTTTTACACTTTGTCTTCTGGAATTATGGTGGAGTGAGGATGGAGGGGGCAAAATAACACACATATGAAGTAATTGTAAAATGACAAATTGTCAACCTATATGGCCAATTTGATCAAAATCGGTGGTGAAACACAAAATTGTGACCATTGTTATTGAATTGCAAAAAGGTAGAGGATCATGTGTTGAGTAATGTTGGGAAGTTTTTCAATTTGAAGTGTTAACCTAGGGGTTGAAGTACAATTCTTGTGATTTAGACCTAACTCAACACCCTTTTCATAAACCATCATGAGAATCAAACCATAGAATTAACTTTTTGTTAAAATTGAAATTAGAATCAAAACCTCAAAATAAACTTTTGAAAATAGGTTCATGTATGCTAAATGCATTAAATGAAGGTGAATTTTTTTCAAAGTGTATGTTTTGTGTTGTGTTGTCTCTTAGCTTTTGTTTCTCATTCAACATGTGTTTGTACCTTGTTTGATTTTTTCCCTTTTTTCAACAAGGTCAAGGTGTGGTATGCAATTGCAAGTTGTTTCTCTACACTTCACTTTTGCTAACACTACTTATGCACATTCTTCACCATCTTGGATTAACATTTCCAATATCACTAGTTATGAGTCTCTACTCTTTAACCCTAATTCCTTGTTATTCGCTACTCACAATTCTCAACTCTTTCATTTCAATATTTTTTTGCCACTACCATGGAATCTTCCATTCCAAACATGTGCTAACCTAGGTCTAATGAAGTTTGTGTTGGTGTTAAACACTTTGCAAGATATTAGAGTAGCAATAACATTGTACAAAGACAACATGAAGCCCTATGCTCATTTATTAGTTTTATTGTGGATCATTGAGGCTTTTCTGCATAGTGGATTTTGATTTAAAAATTACTTTATTTGTTTTTTTCTAGCTTTGCGGATGGATTTGTAATTTGTTCTTGTGATTTAGAGATTTAGATTTTGCAATATTTTTTGTTTCTTTTATTGACTCATTTTAAAATGGCTGGTTTTTAAGGAAATTCATTGTTCATTATAGACTTTTGATATCAATTCAAACGATCGGCCTTTGATCCTTAGTTTATTACTTGGCAAAATGCAATCAATTAAAGACTTTACCTAACAATTAGTTCATGTAATTGATTGGGTTTTTCTCAAAAAACCACCCTTTCAACTTTAATAACTAGTGGACTACATCTAGGTCAATGGCCTTACTTGAAAACCTTGATATATATTTCATATAATTGACTAAGTTTTTGTAGAAAAATCCAACCTCGAAGAACTGCTTGTAAAAATTTCCAATCCTTGATACTAGCCAATTCTCAAAAAAAAAAAAATTCAAAATTTAAAATTGCCCACATTTTCTGAAATCTGAAATTTCTAAGCTTTGGAACCACTTGATTCTTTAAATTTTGAAAATTCAATTACATGGGACTATTAATTATTTTTAAAATAAAAAAATTACACAACATTGGTAGGCTTGAAGATTTCTGAAAGGTTAACAATTAGGCTAAACTTTAGAGGTAGGTTATGGACTTTAATATGTTGAATTGTTTTTTTTAGCTTCACAATTCTCAATTTTGACTTGTTACAAAACTCTATGGCTATAAAATTTTCCACCTTGAGGAAGTGTAAGAGTGCACATGGAATTGGACCTTGTCTTTGAACTAGGCTCAAAGATTCTTCAATTTGAAAATAAAAAATTGCCCTTCCCAAAATTGCAAGTTTAAAAATTTGAAGAACTAAGCTCAAATCTACGTCTGGAGAATCTATGAAAATCGATCTTTCAAATCCAATCCTTGTTTATAATGTCAAAACCGCAATGAAAGGTTCTTTTCAGAAAGGAAGAACCAAACAACACTAGTACCAAGGTAGTAAATGTAAGGTCAAACAAGTCTGGCCCCGGTCGATGCCAAGACCGCCCTAGGTAAGTAAGTAAATTGGGTACATAGCCTAGAGTACCAAGGTCATTGATTTGTCTTCGAAGGAGTGGAGGGAAGGAGTGTGGAAAGGGAAATGAGATGCAATGCCCTAATTTCAAGTACCTGAGTATGTGCAGCTTTGGAAGAATTCCAGTTTGAAAAATACACCACAGCAAACCAGTTGCCCCACACAGGCTGTATGCTGCAACTATTGGACTGGTAACTGGGACAACTCTTGGCTTTTTAAAACTTATTCAGTTCTGTTGTTTTTTTCTGCTTTTCTTTTTGCATTTTGGAAGTATGTGTGATGTTGGATGTTGTTTTATGTTTGTTTCTTGGTCTTTGGTTGTTTGGGGGAAGGGGGGTTAACTGTCACAATGATTTCCCAACCCCATGTTAGTGACATTAAGTGAACTTGCCCAGTTGGGTTGAGGATTCCTCATCATGAGATTTAATAACCTGTTTCTTTACTTTTTGCCACATTTCAGATACTGATGATGGACCGATAATGATTGGTCCAAAGGGTTTTGCTATTAGTAGTCCCCCACATATATTTGCTATCCCAGTTTCACAGTTTTGTGGGTGGGCTTGCATAACAACAAATAACTAAAACTTGGATGTGAAAATTATTTTTGCAAGGTCACACTTACTGAGCACTGTTGGAGATGCTCTTAGCTCTGCAATAAACTATAAACCATCTAAGTACTTTACTATTTTGCTGAATATCTATCTCTACTTACATGTAGGACCTACTTCTCCCAGAATGGGTCACCAAGGTGAAACAAATCACTAACTCAGTTCAGGTTCATCCCCACAACTGAGTCATAATGGGGCATCCAGTGGATGATGATGTACGGGTGGGAGGTGGATCACTCTGACCTTGTTTGCCGACCAGCTGCCAGTTGGAACACCGAATGTGCTATGACTGAATATTGACCTCATCTTATTTGTGTGCAAACTAGGGCACACAATAATATTTGGAAGTGGAATTTTAGGCCAACAAATTGAAGGCTATATGTATTAAGCTTTGTATTCTCATTTCATCCATTTCTTGGATCCAACATTAAAATCACTGACAACATCCTCTTCGCAATAATTCATTCATTTGTGCCATTTGAAAAAAAAAAAAAAACACCCATCAGCAACAACCACAAACCATGTCCAAGCACTGACTTTGTTAATTTCTGCGCTTACTTACTTACACCAAACAAAATCTGAAAAATGATTTCCCGGTTAAGGAGTAGGTCCATAGCAAGACACCACCAGTTATCAGACATAACTGACCATAATGAGAATCATGATGATATCTTTTCATCCATATAGACAGTGACTATCATATTTTCATCCAAGAAACGTTAGGGTTATTACAGAATCATTGGGTCCAACTAGAGTTGATCTTGGTACCTGTGTGCTAAGTAAAAGGTCACTATGGAAACAAGGGGTGTGTCAAACTGTGGCCTTGCTAAGAAGTATCCCTCACGCAAAAGAACGATTATGAAAACTCAAATATTTCACCACACATAAAGAAAACCAAATTCCTTCAAGATATTAAAATTCTATAACTAATCTCAAGTTTCAACACAAGCCAAAATATTATCATCTTAAAAAAATTCTCATATAAAATAGACATATTATTATTATTATTATTACCTAGGGGCCTATAAAAAATTCCTTAAGCTACTATACTCTATAATGAATCTAAACACAATATCCTTCTTGCCTTGGTAGTAGGCAAGGCCAACAAATTGAAGGCTATATTGTGTATGACCTAATAGCCAACTGAGGTGTCCAAACTCCCAATATGGTCGGTTATGCAGTCATGCAGCAAAGTCACTTGAAGAATGAATGGTCGGCCAAACCAAATGGCCAAGGGACTGGGGAAGGGATGGATTGAGGAGGGACATTCAATACTCTGCTGCAACAACAACAACAACAATAAGGGCGAGCCACCCTTTTACATCACTTTTCGGGCATGATGGAAGCAAAGAAAGTACCTTTTTTCTTTCTTTCTTTATTACAATGCCAATTGAATGAATTCCAATTGAAGTTCTCTTTTTTTTCTTACAAAAGCCCAATCGATTGATTTCCAAACTGTTAGTTGGAGGACAGCAAGCAAATGATTCGTATATCCAGGAATGCAAACACAACAAGGTTTTTGCAACAAGTGATGAAGAAGAAGAAGAAGAAGACTAGTCGGAAATGTTATTATGCAACTTATTATTTCATGCGAGGTGCTTCAATCCTTTTGCCTTGCCTTCAAGTGACTTATTCATTTAATAGTGCTTCACTTCTCTTTGTCTTGCCTTTGAATCACTCCCCCATTCAATACAAGGTTAGTTTGATGATGATTGGTGCTCAAATTAGTCACAGGTGCATCCAAAGTTCACAAACTTGTTTTTGTGATGTGTTGAGTTTGTTGGTGCATCACACGAAAGCAGATATTTCTCAAACTTTCAACAAGGGCTACAAGATTAAAAACATGTGATGATGTTGGGAACAACTTGGAGAACACATGGGAACTCACGACTACATTTGGGAACAACTTGGAGAACACATGGGAACTTATGACTACATTTGGGAACAACTTGGAGTACACATGGGAACTTACGACTACATTTGGGAACATCACATGGAACAATTTGAGAACCATTTAAAACTTGAGGAATACGTTTGGGAACGCCTAGCCTACCTACAAGAGTTTCTAAAAATTTCAAAAAACTCCCACCAGCCTATCCTCTTCCCCAAAAGAGAAAAACCTTTTGAAATTGTACCAGCTTGGCCACATGGAACCTAAATTCTGGCTTGTATTCAGTGCCCCATTTTACCCAGGTGAAGACGGAAGGCCAAACTCATGGGGAAATAGTAACAAGTGGGAGAGAAAGAGGGCGGGTGGTGAGTGAGGGTTGTTGTTAAGGGTTTTTTTTTTTTTTGGGGGCATGTAACAAATTTTGGTGTTAATTTTGTCGAAGTCAAAGACTAGGTATGCACCTCTCATCATGAAATCACTCATAACATTTTGAACACTTTCTCTCTTTTGTACATGGTTAGTACTTGGAGGATAGCTCTATCACTTACTGAGATTTAATAAAATGTCTTTACTTTGCAGATACCACTGAAAAGAGGGGATAGGGGGTGAAAGGAGGCCCAAAGACAAGGTTACTATGCGGATAACTCTATTATGGTTGTTCTTTCCTTCTACTTATCTCTTGAGTTGCAGTTAAGGTCGCTTCTCAGCCCCAACTCTGAAACAAAACAAAAATATGACAAAATACCTATGTAGTATTATTGAAGAGCTTTGACTGGACAAAACTTTCTGCATTTTGTTGTGTTTCTTACAAAAAAAATTGCAAAATCAATCAATCATCCATCAAATGTTAACCATGCTTGACCATGACATTGGTTTGTGGGTACGGGATGGAGGGAGGGCTATTTAACAAGCAGCTCATCATCACATATTGATGTAAAGTATAACCCAAAATCTAAAAAATGGTGTAATATTTAATTTACGGCTATTTAATTTATAATTAGCATAAATCATTCAGAAAATAAAAAATTACATACCCAAAATCTTTCACTCTATAATTTCCACTTCAATTAAAGTTCAGAAGTCGATTTTGCAGGACATTTGACAACCTTAATTTTGTTGTGGATAGTAACATATTTTATGAATCTAGACTTGAGTTAGATTTCTAACAATCTAGCACTCGAAAATTTCCTGTTTTTTGGGGGGTTATATTGTCAGCTCGAAAAGTGCAACAAACTGCAGAATGAAAATAATGAAGTCATCACACTCGTGCATACTCAACTCAAAGGACCTCTACAATATGCTTCCATTCCCCCCTAGGTATCCACATCATTGGTAAACCAAGAATGATTGCATACCATGAGATGCTCTCTGGGTTAGGGTTTTGATCGCATCATACCATGGGATGCTATTTGGGTTCGGGTTTTGATTGCATACCGTGGGTTGCTTTATGGGTTAGGGTTTTGATTGCATACCACGGGATGCTCTTTGGGTTAGGGTTTTCATTTGCATAATGCAGGATGCTCTTTGGATTAGGGTTTTGTTCCTGGGAATGTCGGTTGAAAAGCACCTACTTACTACCACCGATTCCCTCCTTAAATGCGTAACTACTTAAATGCCCTTGTATAACAAAATGGGAAAATACGTATGGTTGATCGTTTGACCATTCTTTCCCCATCCCCCAAGGACGGGTGGGGGATGGGACTTAGACGAGACCTTTATATTATTCCATTTGTTTGTTCCACCCAAATGGTTTCTAAAACTTTGGAATGAATTGTTTTACCTATTATTGTCCAATTATAACACAGGTAGGTTGGGGCCATCATGATGGTGTGAAAATGTAAGGGGACATGAATGACGCCAAATGCAAAAGAAACATACCTAATAAAAATGTATAACAAAATTCGCCTTTGAATTGCCAATAGCTAGAGTTTTTTTTTTCCCCCAATCCCACCTTCCAACATCAATTATTACCTATTCAGTTCCAAAAAATTTTGTCACCTAAGCAACATCCCAATTTCCGTGTACAAGTTGTTTTTTCTTCCATTTCAAATTTTAAAGATAGAAATATTCAATTTAATATATAAAAACTTCCAATTCAAATTTTTATTAAAAAAATCTGCATCAATGACAAAATCTAAAAATCATTCTCATTCAAAAATGTAAAAAATCTACTACCATTTTGCGATTAATAATACATACCAGTGGGTGCTCGTGGCCGAAGGCCACTGTGAAGTCGCCTCTGAAGTCGCCCGTGGGTGCTCGTGACGTTCGGCCACTGTGAAGTTTTATTTGGCCCCTGCCCTGCCCCCTGCCCGGCCCCGTCTGGCCGCCCTGCCCTGCCCCTGCCCTGTCTGGCCGCTCGTTTGTCCGAATCCCGTTTTCCGTTTCTAAATCCCGTTTTCCGTTTTCTTAATCCCGTTCCCATTTTCTGTTGCTGATTTTGCTGCGAATTAAAACGCGGAACTGTCGCGTCTGTCTTTTCGAATCCGTTTTTCGTTTTTCGAATCCCGTTCCCGTTTTCCGTTATCGTTTTTCTGATCCCATTCCCGTTTTCCGAATCCGACTGTCCGGGCCAGTTCTGCCGACGAATTAAAACGCCAGAACGTCGTCGGACCAACGCACGCACACACAGTTTCTAATTATACATAAGATGTTGGTATATAACCATGTCAAAATTGATTAAATTTTTTTTATTCCATTTCAAAAACAAAAAATTAAAAACATACATCTAATATCAAGCTAGATTGGGTGGGGTGTGGGGAAATTGGGGGGCGGGGGAGGTGGGATTTGAACCCGAAACCCATTCCCCTCAAATCTTCGGTTCCAACCAATAGGCTAGCTAGCCCATGCAAAAAGTTACCATTATGGTAGTTACCCGATAACAACAGGCTGTGGTGAAAGTGAATTATGTATCGAGGAAAGAAACTTACTACCCTGAATTATTTAGTGAGTCAATGTACGTATTGAAGGAAAGAAATTTACCACCGGGCTAGATTAGTAGTAAAAGTAACTTATGAACTGAAGGAATACAATTTACTACCAACCAAGCTACATTAGTAGTACAAAAGAAGTGCTACCGGGCTAGATTAGTAGTAAGTAACTTACGAATTGAATGGAGGCATTTTTACTACCAAGCTACTTTAGTAATCTACTAACGGGCTAGATTAGTAGTAAGTGACTTACTTATTGAAGGAGAAGGAGAGCAATTTACTACCTACGCTCCTTTTGGAAGGTAGTAATTCCGGAGGAGGGTAGGTAGGTAGGTAGGTAGGTAGTAAAGCAGCGGCGTCGTTGGTTGCTTTGTTTGTTTGTTTTGTTGTGTGTGATGGGTTTTGGCTCTTGTGCTGGAGTCGTCTCTTCTTCTTCTTCTTTCTTTACTGTTTTTGCATTGTTGCTTCTTGTTGGCGTCATGGCTGCTGCTGCTGCTGGCGGGAGGCGGATGAGCCAGACGACGACGACAAGTAGGAGTGGGACCCGGGACGACGATACCAGCGTCTGGATTGGTAGCAGCAACACCAGCAGCAAGTGCTTGGAATCGGATGCCTTCATTTGATTGATTGTGAGGAATTTACCTTTTTTCTTTCTCTTGTGGAATCATAATTAGGAGACGAATCGACCTGTTGTGAGCTTTTGTTTTCTGCTCTTTCTCTTCTTCTTCTTTTTCCGTTTCTTTGTTTTGCCGCCTTCTTTTGTTGTTGTTGTTTTTGCTTTTTTTTCCTTGTTCTTTGTTTTTGCAATGTTTGTTAATCATTTGCAGACAGGCTCTCGTCGTCGTCGTCGTTATCTGGTTTGCATTGGTTTTCTGGTTTCTCTGTCTTGGAATGAAGGTGCATTTGTTGATTATGAACAATAACTTGCTGTGCTCTAATCTGCTTTTCTTTTTTGTTTGTGTTTTTTCTGTTTGATTCCCGCTGGTCGGATTTTGGAAATGTACCAAGCTTCGTCGAGGGCTGAACGTTTGTTTCTGCTTACTTTCAGTGGACCGCTTGCAGCGTTTTCCATTTGGAAGGGCTGCCTCGTTGTTACGACTGCTGGCATTGCTATTGCTATTGCTGGCATTGCTGCTCCTGCTGCAAGTGTTTTTTTCAGCCGCTATAAGCCTGATACCGTTCCTCATGCTTCTTTGGTACCATGGACGTCGATCTTGAGAGTTTTCGTTCTTGTGCACGCCTGCTTGCATGCATTTTTTCTTTGTGTAATATTGAAACCTCCTCCTTGTTCGTCCTACAGAATGTCTTGGAGTCTTCTTCATTTGTTGCGAAGACAATGATAATGCACTTACCAGCATTTGCTGCCAGGAGGAGAGAGTCACTACTGAGGTAGTTGCATTAGTTGTGCGCATATCACAGGAATATCGCAATGTCCTATCTGCAGCAGTCCATATAAAGCACAAGTATCGACACGTTCGTTCATTGTGTTGATTGTGTACTCAGGGAAGCTTCTTCACGGTTCCTCTTGCGGGACTGCAGCCAGTTCCTCTTGCGGGAAGACTGCAGCCACACTGCCAACGCGCTGTTGTTACCAAACGGTCACCTTTAGGTTCTGTAGTTCAAACTTTTGCTCAGGAAGAACAACGGAGTAAACAAGCCAACTTGATCATCGCTATATCCGATCTGATGCTCCAACAGGGCGACGATCGAGCACAATGTACCTGATGCATCATCCTACTAGTGTCGAGGTACACACTCACCGTGCCTCTTCCCCCATCCCCACCTATGCAACCTCGCTTTTGATTCTTGTACAGAAAACATACCAAGACATCCCTACAGTGATATGCATAAACTTTGTCACAGTCCAGCATCTCTGCACTTCAAGGAGATGTTCTTACTGCATACTGTGCACTGTCTGCAATCACTAGGGGGACAATCTGCATCAGGGATAATCCCTACAGTACACAAATCTGCTGCATTCAAACCTGTATGTCTCATGCCCTTTTACCTCATTTAGCCAAGTTTAGCCCATACTGTCATGTAAGATCAAAAATTCTTTTTACCTGAATCTTTGATTCATCTACGTTTTTATTTCTTATTCATTTGAGTTTTTATTTAGCCTGTACATGATGTTGCAGATGTGTGTGCAGATCAATGTGGGTAGCTGTGCAAACTATTTATGCAGTAATACGAACTTCTGAAGCTTGTTTTCACCTGGAAAGGCCCAAGGTGCAAAAGCTGCACACACAGAGCAATGGTTCAATGTTCTCTGCCCCTTGCATTAGGCATGGTTCTCATGCTGATGCCGATGCTGCTTGTGTGCGAATTTAGGCCTTTGGGTGGTGTTCAAGCCCTCAGCACAGACATGGCAGCTCTTTTGGCATTCAAGTCAGCAGTACTGCCCCAAGGAAACCCTGATGATCCACTACCCAATTGGGTGGGAACAGATTCTAGCCCATGCAGCTGGACAGGAGTGACATGCAACAGCGACAATGAAGTGGTCAGGCTCCAATTGTCAGATATTGAATTGAATGGCACAATGCCAGCTCAGCTTTTCACCATACTGGCTTTGGAGCATTTGGATTTGAGTTTAAATGCTCTCTCTGGCAGCATACCTCTAGACATTGGGAATCTTACCAGACTGAATTACCTGAATCTGACCGCAAACCAAATGCTTTCTGGTCCCATCCCTTTGTCGCTCTTTGGCCTGTTCAATTTGCAAAGCCTAGATCTAAGTTATAACAGTATTTCAGGAGTGCTCTCTTCAGATATTGAACTTCTTGTCAACCTTCAGGAGTTGGTTCTGGGCAGCAACTCTTTCTCTGGTGTCATACCCCCAGAGATTGGAACACTTTCCATGTTACAGTATCTTGACCTTTCCAGCAATACTTTCTCTGGCACTTTGCCGGTGCACCTTGGGAACCTTGTGAACTTGCAACACCTCGATTTGAGTAGCAATGCTCTCTCTGGTGACATCCCTGCACTTGAGACCATGTCAAACCTTGAGTTTGTAGATGTAAGCAGCAACTTCTTCTCTGGTGTCATTTCTCCACAGGTGGCCACTCTTGCCAGTTTGACCTACCTTGACTTTAGCAACAACTCTCTTTCAGGGCCAATACCCTCTCAAATTTGGGGCATGACATCCTTGCAAGAGCTTGATCTTGGGGCCAATGCCTTGACAGGCAGTCTTCCACGAGAGCTGGGTAACCTGATCAACTTGCAGAGTTTTTATCTTGGGGACAGCCACCTTACAGGTTCCATCCCTGAAGAGATCTCCTTGCTAACGAGCTTGAGGAAACTTGACCTGGGTGGCAATTTTGTTGGGCCCATTCCTGACTCTATTGGCAATTTGAGAAACCTTGTAACACTTAATCTGCCAAGCACACATCTGAATGGCTCCATACCAGCTTCTCTTGGCAACTGCAGCAGTTTACAGGTTGGAATGCTTATCTTTGAACTTTGCATTTGCCAAATTTCCTCAATTTTCCACCAATATACAGGTGGTCATTAGGACAATGCTCCTGTTTAAATACAAATTGAGAAACCAAATCAATTTGCAATTGATTTGTTGGCTTTCCCCCTGAACTGCACTAGTACAGTCTTGACTACAGAGAGGGCTGCGACTCACGGTCCATTCGACTGAAGGAATGCTAAAACCTGTCTGTGGTAGCATATATGCATCATCTCCCTACACTTCCAAGGTCACTGCAGCACCCACTCACCAAGGACAGCTAAAGACTGAACAGTCCTCAGAGGATTCTTTTGCTGTAGGAATAAGTTGCTTGTAGGTGGACACTCTTCCAGTCACTGCTTTTACATTGTCATTTTGATTGGTCATAGATCTTGCTTTTAATGCCCTGACTGGACCTATTCCACCTCAGCTTGCTGCACTCCAAGATGTCATCTCTTTCTCAGTCGAGGGAAACATGCTCTCTGGCCCCATACCGGCCTGGTTTGGTAATTGGCAAAACTTGTCTAGCCTTCCGCTTTCAACCAATGAACTTAGTGGCAACATCCTCCTGAGCTGGGGAACTGTTCCAAGCTTACAGATCTTGCTCTTGACAACAACCAGTTGACAGGCTCAATTCCACCAGAGCTTTGCAATGCTGCGATGCTGAGTCAGGTGACATTAAATGTAAACAATCTTACAGGGGACATTATTCATACCTTCCAGAGGTGTATGAGTCTAACGGAAATTGACTTGACTAGCAATCATGTGTCAGGACCTATACCATCATATCTGGCCAACCTTCCTAACCTTGTAATCCTGTCCCTGGGGTCCAATAACTTCTCAGGAGATGTGCCCGATGCACTGTGGACCTCCCAGTCATTGCTTGAGATCCTCTTGGATTCCAACAAGCTCACGGGGAGTCTGTCCCCACTTATTGGAAATGTCACAACATTGGAGTACCTAGTTCTTGCCAACAACAATCTTGAGGGACCTATTCCCCCTAAATTGGGAAGCTTTCTAACTTGAATGTGTTCTCAGTTGCAAGCAACAACCTGAATGGTCAGATCCCAGTTGAGTTATGCAGCTGCATACGGCTCACATCTCTCAATCTTGGAAATAACTTGCTCATGGGTCCAATCCCTCAGCAAATTGGGCAGCTCATTAATCTGGATTACTTGGTTCTTTCACACAACAGTCTCACAGGGAATATTCCAAACACCATATGTGCTGACTTCCAGGTCAGTTGCCAGCTTCACTTTCCTTCTTTGATGATACAGTATCTCTGTTTGATTTATTCCTTGCAGGTGTGAGTGGACCAAATAGAAACAGCATGCTCCTCTATACCATAATTGACAGGTTTTGTCATTTGTTGTCATGTCTTGCAACCTTTTCATTCCTTACAATTTAATGAGGGGGGGCCTTATTGAACAACCCACAATGTGGCAAATTTTAGTCCAGTGTTCATATGCACTAAACTAATCCTTTTGAACTGCATTGTTCCTTATCTGCAGCCCTTACTGGATATGAAAATATGCTAATGTGTAATGAAATTGCCATTTTCTAGGTGATTGCCATACCCACTTCAAGCTTTGTGCAACATCATGGAACAGTGGACTTGTCATGGAATAATCTCAGCAGTAGTATTCCACCAGAGATGGGTGAGTGCTCCGTTCTTGTGGAGTTGCTGTTGACAGGCAATCAACTGACAGGTTCAATCCCTCCTGAACTTGCACGGCTTACAAAGTTGACCACTTTAGATCTTTCATGCAATCTTCTAAATGGATCTATCCCAGCTGAGCTCGGAGAAGTGCACAAGCTCCAAGCATTGAATTTGGCCTACAACAGGCTCACTGGACAAATCCCTCCACAACTAGGTGACATCACCAGCCTGACAAAGCTCAACTTGAATGGAAATATGCTTTCCGGATCAATTCCTATAACTCTAGGCAATCTGATGGGTCTGTCTCACTTGGATCTCAGCAACAATCAGCTCAGTGGGGATTTACCATCCTCCTTGGCCAACCTGAACTCTATTGTGGGGTTGAATCTGGAGAAGAATCAACTAACAGGTGACATTGCTGGGTTGCTGTCTGAAAGTTCAGTCTGGCATCAAGCACAAACTATCAACCTGAGCCACAATACATTTTCTGGAGTGATTCCAGCCACTATTGGCAATGCCACAGGCCTATCATATTTGGATCTTGGTTGTAATCAGTTTTCTGGGTCTGTTCCAAATCAGCTTGCAGCTTGCAGGCCTGGCACAGCTCATCTATTTGGATCTTTCAAACAACCACCTCAGTGGGATGTTCCCTCCTGAGCTGTGTGATCTTAGATACATGACTTTCCTGAATGTGTCAAACAATGAACTGGAAGGACAAATCCCTTCCACAGGCATGTGTGCAAAGCTGGGTACCTCTTCATTCATTGCTGATCCTGGACTTTGTGGAGACGAACTCAGAATAGAGTGCACAAGGAAAACGGGTCCTACCAGCTTGGTGAGTACAGGGGCAATATCAGGTATTGCAATTGGTTGCACCATTGTGTTTCTTAGTATGCTTTTTGTAGTGCTGAGGTGGTGCTTGCTGAGGAGGGAGGCAATGATGAAAACCAAGGATCTGGAGGAGATGAAGTTCAGCATGATGCTTGACACTAGCACATGTTTGACCATAGGAAAATCAAAGGAGCCCTTAAGTATCAATGTAGCCATGTTTGAGCAACCACTGCTGCGGCTTACTCTTGCTGACATACTGCTTGCTACCAACAACTTCTGCAAGGCTAATATCATAGGAGATGGAGGATTTGGAACAGTTTATAAGGCCATTTTACCGGATGGCAAAACTGTCGCCATAAAAAAACTCGGTGCTGCACGAACACAAGGCAACCGAGAGTTCCTTGCAGAAATGGAAACCTTGGGAAAGGTGAAGCACCAAAATTTGGTGCCATTACTTGGATACTGCTCGTTTGGTGAGGAAAAGCTGCTTGTGTATGAGTACATGGTGAATGGAAGCCTTGACCTGTGGCTTCGGAACCGTGCAGATGCAGTTGAGGTTCTGGATTGGAGCAAACGATTCAAGATTGCCATGGGGTCTGCAAGAGGTCTCAACTTCCTTCACCATGGTTTCATACCCCACATCATCCACAGGGATGTGAAGACCAGTAACATTTTGCTGGATGCTGATTTTGAACCCCGAGTAGCAGACTTTGGTCTTGCACGACTCATAAGTGCATATGAGACCCATGTGAGCACTGATATTGCAGGTACATTTGGGTACATCCCTCCTGAATATGGACAAAGTTGGAGATCCACCACTCGTGGAGATGTGTACAGCTACGGTGTGATACTCCTAGAACTGCTAACTGGCAAGGAGCCAACAGGAGTGGACTTCAAGGACATTGAAGGAGGTAATCTGGTTGGATGGGTGCGGCAGATGATCAAGCAGGGAGCAGCCCAAGAGACACTTGATGCCACTGTGTCCAATGGGCCATGGAAGATGAGCATGCTAAAAGTACTGCATATCGCCAATCTGTGTACAGCTGAAGACCCACTCATGCGACCAACAATGCTCCAGGTAGTGAAGTACCTCAAGGATGTTGAAGCTGCACCCCAACTGCCAATTTTCGATAGTTGGCAATAACAAGATAGGTACATTTGAAGCATCTCTAAGTTTGCAATCTCTATACTAGATAAAGTTCTAGCAGAAATATCTAGAATATCTAGAAGAATATCTCAACCAGATTAAACTTGCAAATGTTGGATTAAGTGCAGAACCTGAGAAAATGATTGTTGGCCTAAAATATTCTATCTTGATTTTTCTGTTGTGCAAGAAACTTTCAGATGTGCATATACATATCATATACTAATTATGTCATAGAAATGCCCTGCTGTTTGCCTCCTTGTTGCATGGCATATAGAACAAAATTTTGAAGATCCAGGACTGGTTATGGTGTTGAGGCTCCAGCATCAAGGTAACATCATATGAGGTATCACCTTCTTAGCAAGGTTTTGCTTTAGCCAGCCCATCAAGGCAAGCATGAAAAGTTTGTCTGTGTACAGTCAATGAAACCAGAGCAGACTGATGGTGTCTTCCTGGGACATTTTTCCACATTCAGAGGTTGCAATCTACAGAGAACTCGAAGCTCAAACTGTAAACCAGAGACCTAAGTTAGAAATTCAAGACATCTTAGATCATCAACTTTGAAGCACCCTGACTATCCTAGATGCAACTCTGTCAGCCTAGATATTCTTCATACAATGTACAAATAATTACACTTGGTGAAGAGTAATCCAGACACAGTAAGCCCCTGGTTTGCTGTCATGGTTGTACCTTGTTCCATATAGTAATCTAATACCAAAGCATTCAACAAAGAGTATCCAAGCTTGCTTGTTGTCAATACCAGTCACTGACTCGCTAGTTTCCAGGCTCCCACGTCAGGTCATAGAGGTTCATCTCTATCTTGTGTTCTTCAGTTCCTGCAATATATTACTTGTACAAATTTCAAGGTTGGCATCTGTACTGTTTATGGTCTATACCATGTCTTGAAGATTTTGAGGTGATATAAAGGTACAAAGGAGACCACTCTGGCTACATACCTACCTATCATGAAGGTAATGATCCGATGCCCTACAGGCAAGGTTTCTCTCAATTTCATTTCACTACCATATGAATGACAAAAACATTTCTCTGTTGAAACCAATTGAGAAAAGCAGAGAAGAGACATGATGAAGGAAAACTATTCAAACATCACAGATAGACACGTCACTTATCTATAATTTTCTTTTTTGAGTGCCAGTTGATTGTGCTTCTTTTTTTTTGACAGGAAATAAAACCCTCTGTGTCTTTATTTATGGTAATTCAATGAGCTGGTCATGGCTTGCCTCTTTTGCAAGCCAAAAACTTGTGGACATATTATCAGATCCTTCTGTTGGATGCAGGGAGAAACTTGAAAGAGAAACCTCAAGGTTAGAACAATTTTCAATGCAATGAGCATTTTTTAATCCAACTTACTGGGCAGCAGCTTGTGATAGGGGAGGATTTTGGGTCATGCTTATTTTTGTCTTTTCATATTTGCTTATTCTGCCCTCTTTTTTTTATGAACTATCAATTGCAATCATTGTTGTCATTGCATGGCAGGCTTCCCATGTACAAGTTGTGAGTCTTGACTCTGTGGCAATCTCCACCCTCTCGTTTCCATTTCCAATTTTGAACTTCTCTAGCAAATTCCTTCATTACCATATATACCTCAACTAACCTCTTGTTGTCAAGTATGAAGCCCTAAAATTTAGTAGCTGTCCAAACTCTTTGGAGGTGAATTTGGTTGGAAATTCCGACATTAGATATTTCTGCAACACATCTGTTCAGACTCTTCAAACAATTTTTTAGTTCCTCAATGTGATGGATTGAGCATCTTATGAATGCAGTAAGTATGTTATATATCTCATAGATAGCAGTGGACAATGAAATCACAATCTGCATATATTGAGAGCATCTGTAGAGATATGTATTATAGACCCACTAGGCAATACTCTTAGTACATTTGTGAAAACAAAACAAAATAAATGCATGGACAACAATAACCATTATGTTTCATACAAACAAATATGTAAATAGTTATTGTTAACAATAATAGAAAGTCTCTAATAGAGGTGGGTAGGCAGCCGAGGATGTGCCACAGCATGTAAGGGTTGTGCTCTTGGAAGACTTAGTCCAAATTTGTCAGACATGTCAAGAGTGTGAGGTTCTTGTTGATTGGGAAGAGACCAATCAAAGCTATGGACCAGGTGTGCTAAGGCAAGTTGAATTACTAATTCTGCTAATGGTTGTCCTGGACAGGACCGCCTTCCACTACCAAATGGCAAGAGTTCAAAGCTACGTCCATTCCAATCAATCTCAGGATGTTCCAAGAAACGCTCAGGGTCAAATTCTAAGGGTCTCTCCCAAATGTCAGAGTTGCGGCCCATTGCCCACAGGTTCACAATCACTTGAGTCTTAGGAGGCAGAGAGTAACCTGCAACTTGACAAGACTGGAGTGACATGTGAGGAATTAGGAAGGCAGCAGCAGGATGGAAATGAAATGTTTCTTTTATTGTAGCTTGGAGATAAGGAAGGTGTTGCTAGACTCTTCTGAAGTCATCATCATTGGCTTTAGTGTAACAACTTATGTGCATTTTTCTTTGTAAACTTATCGCCCTTTTTGTATTCTACTTGTTGACCTCCTTTTTTTGGGCTCATATTTTAAGAAATGTTCACGTGACATATGAAATTTTTATTTTGGGAACTTCATGAAACGGTTTCCAAATTCATATTTGAAGTTGTTGCCGGCTTTCAACTTTCTACACAAGATAGAGAGAGCCTTTACTCATGGGCCACTTGTTTCCCATGATTTGCAGATAGTATTTATTATTTATGTTGTGAGAGTACATATGTTCTCCTTTAGTAGGCCAAAAGATAGAAAAATGGGTCCCTATGTCCCTTATCCTAAATTTGGGTGAAAGATATTGTGGACCATGAGGGTGATGCACTAAAGTACATTGGGCTATGGACGACAAATAGCACAATATATGATTGATATATATATGGGTATTTTGTTGTTTATATTATTATTAGTTGTGGGGAACACCAAAGATTCTTTATTCTTTTGCTTTTGTTGTTTGCCATTTTTTGGCCTAGGCTATTGGCAACTATGGGTATATATCAGTGTTGAGCGGGTATCATAATTTATGATACCCTTTGGGTTCGGTTTTCACAAAGTAATTTACAAAAAGGATCCCGTTCTCCCCCCCCCCCCCCCCCCCCCCCTTCACTTTTTTTTTAAAAAAAATTTACACCAGCCAAGGATATCAACCCTTTTTTTTTGAAGTGACATCAGTTCTCACAATGTCAATTCTTGAAAATTTGAGAATAGCCAGCTATCCTTTGCCGGTTCTCACAAATTGAGTATGGCTTTTTCTTTTTTTAATTAAAAATTATTTCTGAAATAAATAAAACTAAGACTAAATTATTATTGATTTGATTTCTTTTTTTAATGATAGCTCTGGCTTTTTGAAAAAAATCAGAATCAAAGGACCTCTTGTTCAAGGTATTTGAAAGATTTCTAAAATATTCTTGTTTTGAGACTTTGAAATTTTCAAATAACCTAACTGGTTTTATGGAAGAACTGGTAAAAGAACCAAAGCTTTGAGGGTTAAGTTCTTTGACCAATTCTTTTGGTTTTTTGAGATATATAGTTACAAATGAAATTCAGTCCTTTGATTTTCTGAAAATTGTTGGTCATGGGTCCATAATACCCAGACCTTACCTACCAATTCTTTCTTTGAAAAAGAGAGAAGATAGAACAGTGTTTTGTTTTGGCAAATGTTTTTTTTTCAAAATGGCAAAAAATTCAAGGTTTTAAAAGTTTTCAGCTACCAAGTTTTTTTAAATATTTAATTGTTTTAGAATTCCCCAAATTTTATCCTAAGTTCCAGTACATAGCCAAAACTATAGTTCATTTTTTTTTCAGCTACTTTTTTAATTGTCATATCTGGCTAAATAGTCGCCTCAGCTACATCACAAAATTGAAAAGAAAAACACTTGCTTAAAAATTGAAAAAATAGCCCAATAATAATGGTAGCTCTCCAAACATCGTTACCATCTGACTTGACCTACCATTAATAAGTACCTACCACCAAATACTAGCACTTCCTTGGATTACCCATCTCCCAAGGCAAATTTAACCTAACAAGCAAATTTTGATGTGAGTCTAGTGATGAAGGTCCTTTAGCCCTAATTAAATTAGGCTGACTTACCATCATACCTCCAAGCAATGTAAAAGAAGCAATGGACCTTCATAACTTCTTTCTCATTCCTTGTATTAATTTTTCACTATGGCTAAACCCTGAGACCCTAACCCGGGTAAGGGGGGAGACCTTACCCGGTTTTCAGAACCGGTTCTCACATCCGGTTTTCACACACGTGAAAACTGGTGATTTGGTTTTCAGTCAGGGCATCACTCATGATGATACCCTGAAGGGATCAGACTAATGCTCGGGTGATATCCGGGTGATGCCTGAAAGTATTTGTGATACCCAGCCAACACTGATGTATATCGGCTCCAATTCAATGGGCAGCAAGGCTAATTAACAAAGGACACTAAACACTAAGAGACTCTAACCAAACCACCCTTCCCCCACACTATTTGGGCTTATTTATCACATGGTTCTATTTGTTTTGTTTTGTGCGATTTGTGTCCCAAGTGTTGGCCAGTTATTGAATTTTTTTCAATATCTGGTGGGCCGGTTATTTATAAAATTTAATTTTTCACTTAGACACAAGGTATTGAAAAAAAAAAACCAAATTTCTAAGACTTACTGAGTATCAATATTGTGGCCAAGTTAGTCAATCCAGTTATCAATATTACTTAATTTTGTGGGAGCAAGAACTGCCTGGTATCTGTAAAGGTTGATTCTTGCAATAACCGCTTTAAAAAATGCGCCAATATTGGAAGGTTCTAGGTAGGTTATTAATTTGAAAATTTTACATCATTTTAATTCATTTCATTTGATGTGCAAAGTGAACTAGGATGCTTTACATAGAAAGAAAAATGTGATACTCAAGACAAATTGTGGCATACTGAGTCAAAGCAACAAACAAACTTTCTTATTTCCCTCTTTTATTACTATTCCACATATTTGGATTAACATGACAAATTAGATTATCGTATTGTTTATCTCAAATTGTGAGCTTCCTTAAAGCTAGGGTATCACCTTGATAGTTTGCCATGTACAAATTCCTCACACTTAGCTCAAGATTCTATCAAATGCTCTAATTCCTTTCTCTATATGTAACTCAAATTTCTCTCTCTAAACATAACTCATTAGTTGTTAATGCTCCATCTAATAGCCAAATTTTCTACTTCTGTCAATTCTAGGATATCACGTACATCGCCTTAATATTTGGCATGTATAAATTTCTCATTTCAACTCAAAATAATGTCAAAATAGTTCTAGTTTCTCTTTTTAAACATAACTCACCAATTGCAAATGTTGCTTTTATGAAATCTAATTTCTACTTTTCTCAACCCTAAGATATCAAATACATCACCTTCATGTTTGCCATGTACAAATTGCTTGTTGAAAAACTCAAGATTATGTTAGTTCTAATTCCTTGAGATCTTTAAACATAAGTTTTTTTCCATTTCTTCTTAGCTTCTTTCCATCTCACAAAAACTTGTTGTCCCATTCCAAACCTCAAGACGTAGCAACTTTGGACCTCTAAAATCCAACTTTTATCATCATCTCCTATGTCAATCCTTGTCTATTGGAACCAAGAGTGAAGAATGCCTCTAATGACATGTAGTTGATTGTGCCACCTGCAAAATACACATGTTTCCTTGTAAATAGGAATACAAGTTGCTAGTGTTGGTCTACAGAATGACCTCACATTGTAATCACAAGAAGAAAATCATCAAGAATGAATGGCATACTTAAAATTCCCATACAATGTTGGTAGTATCATTTTGGATTGTTTTTGCAATACCAAAGTTCATGAACTTGAATTCACCTTTGATTAACAAGATGTTGGCAAGCTTTAAGTTTGAATACGCAATTCATTCTTCATGGATGGTCTTTCGAGCCTACAATACATGTAGTAACAAACCACATATGAAAATGCTTGAAACCTAATTATTAGAAGCAAACATTTATTATGTACAACAAGAATAATGTCAGAAAGGAAGTTCATATAAAAAATTGCAAAGATTAAATTATAAATGTAAAATATTCATATTCTAGCCAGTACAATCGAAACCAAGTTGAACTCCAATTGGATTTTCTGCATCTAGTTTCATTTTCCAGTGCCTTGTTGCTTGCATTATTGAAAACATGTTTGCCAATTAAATCTCCCCATATTCGATCATTATAAAAATGAAGGCATTTTCTTTGATGCACCATCCAAAATAATTCCTTCTATCAAGACTTTCTCGTTTGTAACTTGTAACCTACATAATATGGACGGACATAAGTTGGGATCCTAGATTTCTTAACACATGATCAAAACAAAAAACTAATTAAGATGAAAATTCTTGAAATGCCAGAGATGTTCTATGTGCAAACAATGAACTAATTATATTTCAAGCAGTATTATAAAGCAAAATGTAAATCCCACCTCAAAATCAATAAGTTGTATGATGTGCCACTTGGCATTTAAGTGCTGGAGGTACTCTATGTCTTGACAAAATCCTTGAGCAAAAGAAAAATTTCTACCTTTCGATGAAATCCACTTTGGAGCATAGATTGTGCAATCAAAGGCAATACCTTTGAATGCCTCATTGTTGCCACCTTTGATAATTTTCCCAATCTCGTCATACCTCCCATCAGTGACCCACACAATGTTTGTTAATTATGTCAATATTTTTTTATATACAATTGTGGGATGGAAGGGGCTTCCTTTAAACTTTTCATCAATTCCATTTTCTCTCTAATGGTTACATAGCTTGAATTCAAACAAAATCCATATATAATCAACTAGGATTTCAATACTAGTTCAAGATTCTTATGTCAAATTTATGTCGAATATGAGGATTAATTAATTTAAGACCTTCTTTGAAAATCAACACTTTGCATAGTTATTCTAATAACTCCTAAGCTAAGTTTGTCCATTCAAAGTGTTCTTTGCACAAAAAACACAAACTTGCAACAAATTTAATGATGCCAAGATTCACAACCCCCCAAGTGGGCAACAAGGAATTAGAAATTAAAAAGGTTAATGATATGAAAAAAATCAGTGCACAAACCGGTTCCCAACTTCTCTAGTTTCGTCGACAACAATGCATGAAATAAATGAATCACCTGCATTTAATAAAAAAATTAGAATATGAAATTGGGTTTAATAAACCCCGAGATACATCTAACACAATTTTATAATAAAAATCTCAAAACCAAGATGCTTTAAGAATTTCAAAATCAAAATATTCCAACATTTTGAACATAGAATTGGCAACATGTCAAGTTTCAAAACACAATGTAAGGCATATGAAATCAAAAAAAGTTTGGTCTAACAAATTAAATCTTTTCAGTTAAAGAAGGTAAAAACAGTAACTACAACTAACATTGTTGGAATCCTACTTTGGCAAAGATGTTTCCTTTCATAAATTAGAATAAAATGCTCATGAACAATCCTATTATTTATTCTAGCTTGTCACCATTGTTATAGTTAATTGCATCCAAAATGACATTATTATCATCAATGATATTGGCTTCATCTGCTAAGAAATCATTCAAGGACTTTCCTTTGCACATGCAATCTGCCCTTGTATCAAAAGACCAATTCTTCATGATAATGCCAAGCTTATCCAAATTCTCCACCCCTACAACGACATTGACTTGTCAAAACTCCAACGATATTAAATATTTTTCGGAATCCCAAGAATTTGCCTTGCAATAAAGGATATGTTGGGAAACTACAATTCATGGGACTTCCACCAAGTTAAGGGTAGTAAGCAATGTTCAAGCTTCACATGCAAGTGGTGGAATAAAGATAGTTCATTCTTTAATAACCCTTGCAAAGTAGCTTTGTTTGAAGTCATTGGGCCAAAAATGGAATCTTCATTACCAACCACCAGTGCATCAGTACGGTTAATGAAACTTGGATTTTGGAGGTGAAAGGCTACCACCACTAGTGACATCAAAGATTTAATATCATACTTTGCCACCATCTCCATAACTTTTGCCCATCCCACAAAAGTTTTGACCACATCTAGGCATTTGAAATGTGAATCCAACATCATTGCAAGCATGTTATGTGCCTTGCTAGGAGTGCAAGTAGTTGCAAATGACAAAAAGGGAGCTAGGATTGCCATCATATGTAAGTGTAATGCTTGCAACTCAAACTCAAAATCCCTCCTAATAAAATTGCTAGAATTGGTTTTAGATTGTTGAATCTCCATTTGCATATTCATTGATTGGAAATGCAGCTTGTAAAGTGTTAAAGACTAACCGATAGTTGTGGGTTTGGTTCAAAATACATTTTTTCACAATAGGAAACATAGTTTTAATGAGTGTTTTTCAAACTGCCCACATTTGGGCATCTTGTACATGTCCATGTAACTCCAAAGTTTCATGCTTGCCATTGCATAAATTTATGGCATCCGTATATTCCAAGGTTTCTTGGAACAAAATAACCTTGTTGGCAAACTTGGTTTTCATCAGGGTCTTCAATTTTCAATTGCAGAGGCTTGCATCAAGGCATGCCCTCTTCCATTCATTCCAACGTTTGTTGGATTTCTTGTCCACATAATTGTTTTTTGCAAGGCCGATAATGTGGCTTTCAAGTTGACCTCTTGAAAGCCAAGACATATTGTTGCATCATTGCAAGCATATTGGCGTGTTTTGCTAAAAACATGACCAAAACAAGAACCTTGTCAAAAGAATTGGAAATTTGTTGCCAGTTTCAAAATAGCACAACTAACCACATAACTTAAAGCTTTTACATGGGTGGATATATTGTCCCCTTTGTTTTTCATGTATGAAATTAATTTGTCCAATAAATTATAAGATGACAGTAGCTCTTTCATTTGTGCAACCATCGTAACTTCAAATGTATCAATAGCTTCAAAAAGGCCCATTGTCACATGGCAAATAAAAGCTTTGAAACATAAGAGCTTTGACAACAGAAACTAGCAACAAGGTTTAAGAAGCACAAAGAACATTTGAAACCTTAAATCCAACTTGGACATATTACTTCAATATTCTATGCAAAATGCAACTTATAGAAACTTGGAATTAAAGGTTGTGAAAATGATTCAACGGTAGATTGAGGTTTTGAAACACAAAATCTTCAACAAAAACTAATAATAAAGTTTAAGAAACACAAGGAGCTCGTGAAACCTTAAACCCAATCTAGATAGATTGCTTTAAGATCTATATGCAAAATGCAATTTAAAAAGAAAACCTAGAACTTAGAGTTGTGAAAGGAATTCAATGGTAGACAGAGGCTTTGAAACATAATAACTTCAAGAGAAATTAACAACAAGGTTTTAAAAACATAGGGAGCTCCTAAAATCTTAAACCCAACTTGGATACACTACTTCAAGATCCATATGTAAAATGTGAAAATCTAAAACTCAAGGTGTTGTGAAGGAATTTAGTGACAAACACATGCTTTGAAACACAAGAACAAGGACCTATTAAGGAACATGGAATAGGAAACCTTAAATCTCAAGTGCATTAGGGTTGTGAAAGATTATTTGAAGCAACAAGCAACCATGAAATGCAAAGGCAAAAATGAGAAAGAATGCACACACATTTACAATATAAGAAAAAAACATTTCTTGGAAAGCTTGACAAATTGATTGTTGAAGACGATTGAATCTCTCCAAGTTCCAACACAAATCCCACCTTTGTGTGTTCTTCAATCTTGCGTTCCAAATTTGTATTCATAGCATTAAAAGTGAATCCCAACGTTCAACTCACAACATTGAAAAAAAATAGCATCGTTGAAGATGGTGGCCATTCATTCATAAGTCATCGTGTTACAATATGTGAATGCTACATAATGACGTCGTCGAAAGACAAAGTTGTTGAACAAACAAGCTTGTGAATGATAGTTTTACCACTTTAGGTTTAGGGTTTAGGCTAAAAAGACAAAACCTAAATGGACGAAACTTTCTAGATGAACATATATACATGGATGAAGATTGGATGAATAACTAACCTAGGTGTTTTCACCTAAACCCATAAGGGTATAAGTCAGATGTTATTGTTTTCAATGTACTACCTATCAACATGGTATTAATGGGTATTGAAAAGTTCATACTGAGTTGGGTAGGTTCTTACCCAGGTATTATTAAATCTCAGACTTAGTAGGAAGGTTATTTGGTACTCAGATTTCATAACTAGGTTGATAACCGGGTCAAAAAACATAACCGGCCAACATTAATCCCAACCCACTTTACAAAAAAAATTAAAATTGTTATGACGAAACATTTATTTGTTTTTGTAATTTGAACCTTATGGTAGGACCCCGGGGTCCCAAATAAAGTTAAAACACCAAAGGCAATTAATTAATCTTTGTGCTAGCAGTGGTCGCCCCGTCACCAAGACAATCCAAACATGATTGCAATCATGTCCAAACATTACATTGAGGATTGCTATGAAAAGCTAAATGCACGTTTGCATACTTTAATTAGATACTATGATGATATCGACATGTGGAGAACAACAACAATAAGCAAAATGCAGATGGCCTTTCAACACGTTGAAGCATTCCTAGTTTCCTTCCCTAAATCTTTCCTTGCACAAAGATGGGAGCAGAATATCATTCGTGGCCATTGACTGATTATTTTAATTCCAATATAATGGTTTTGAACTTTGTTGTTGTTGACTTTACCAGTGACATCGCTGATGTGCTCTTTTATGACGAATGAGTGTAAGGCAAGGATGTAAATGCGTTGTGCAGCTTGCGATTTACGTACCACTCCAATAAGTTCAAAACGATGCTGGAGCACAAGTAGGCAATGCCCAAGATCCTAGTGGTCATCCTCGACAATTGCATCAGGCATAACAAGTCCCAACTTGTCATGCAATTTTTCACCTTACTCTCCATCTTGTTCTACATTAATGTCGTAACCCCACTTTGGGTGAAGTGGGAGGATGAAACTCCCACTCCCAAAGTTGGGGGATTTGGGGACCTCCGGGACTCCCGAATGTTTAGAGTTCGACAGCAAGGGCCAAAACACCTAGCATTGGGATGTTATTGGTGACATTGAAAAGGTCTTGAAGTGAAGATGTCTAAAATGCCCTCACATTGGTCATTTCGACATCTACAGCCCAAGTTATGGGCAAAAGAAGGGCCGGGAGTCAAACTGGCAGTTTGACTTTTGACCACTAAAATTCAGGAATCAACCTTTTCTTGACCTCTGAATTGAGAATGCAAGATGTGGTTGGAAAGATCTTGACGAGGGCTACAACTTTGGTTTAGACTTTGTCACAATCAGATTCCGCAGTCGAGAGTTATGAGCTCCCAAAGTCCCAAGACTCCACCCGGGACAATTTCGGGACAATTTCGGGACAATTTTGGGACTCCAACTTGGGAGTCCTGGGAAAATGTGCCATTTGGATGTGGTCCCCATGGAGTGGCACAGAGAATACTATATGGAGGAAGGTGGTGGCTTCCCCCGAATTCGGGCCGTGGTGAGTCTTGTGAGTCATAGTGCCTGTGGCTTGTCCCAACACCCACATCACAAAGTGGGGATCCCTTTGTATTAGTGCTATTTAAGTGCTTTCACAATACTTTTACAAGATGTCCAAGGTTTAGTGCTTTGTTTGTGTAAAATAAGCATTGAAACAATTTAGATTGTATTGATTTAATTTTGCTATTGTTTCAATGATAATTGATGTAGCATCATATTTGCATTATATTTATGTTGTTTGCCATGTTGTATTCACATTATGTCCATATTGTAATGATATTGCATTAGTATTATGATTGTATTGGATATGCATTTTTAGTCATAAATGATACAATGTTGTTACAATATGGTTACAAACTCCAATATTGTATTGATTCTATATTGTATTCATGTTGTCTATATTTTGCATTTATGTTGTACTCATATTTTTCAACATCATATCTGCATTGCGTGTGCATTGTTGAACATAGGGGATGCAATGTTGCAACAACATAGCAACAAAATAGATATTCAATATTGACTCAATGTTGTATTCTTGTTGTTTATGTAATTGTATCTATGTTATAATCATACTTTCCCAACATTGTATTTGTATTGTTTGTGTGTTGTTGAAGGTAGGTGATGTAATGTTGCAACAACACAGTTGCAAATCACTGATCCATCAATGGTACCACTGATAGATCAGTGATTGATCAATCTATAAACCAAAATGGATTGAAATTAAGCACTGCACCTATTTTCATGACTATCCATACCATGACTCCTTGCATAATATAGCTCGGCTAGTTGTACAAATTCATAGACCTACAGCAAACACATAATTTTTGAATGAGAAGACAACCATTTATAGCTCATTCGTCTGAAAAAGCACAACATTTCTAAGAACTTGATTTTCCAATCAAAGCCTGAGATAGAGTGTACTGAGGGAATGGAAGATGTGTTGCCCACTCAATCAAGGAATAGGATGTAAGTATATGAAATTTGATTTGACGGAACAAAGTTTACAGCAAATAGTAAGGGAGAGAAACCTTTAATTATTGCAGTTGGAAAGAAGGTAGCAACTTCCTTAACTGTAGCTCGCATCTGTCACTGATTCCATATAACACAGTCAATCCAACATAAGAGTCAGAGCTCCTAAGCCAACATGGATTTAACTTCCAAGAGTGAGTGAAAAAAAAACCCTTAAAAAACAGTCGTCAGCTGTTGAAGCAATGGGGGCACACCTTCATCCACCAACATGCAATAGTTATGACAAAAATACTATTTCACAAAAGGTACCCTAGAGAAGTATCAAAGCCTAGAAGAGTGCATGGCATTTTTGAGAAGGAAGCTTTATCTGGAAATGCATGTAAATGCTGACATACATCATCTTACACATAGGCTCGATCAGGGTCCTCCACAATTGGTGAAAGAGTGCCATCGTAATTTAAGAACACAACCACTTGCTTGGCCTTAGCCTCCACCATCAAGTCTTCGAACATGCTCAGGGCTGATGGATGCTTCTTTTACAAATATATACAAAACATTGTTAATTCATAATAGATCAATCCTTTAGTCAAGTAGTTATACTTTTCAATCAGCATTCTTCCATATCTTAGCTGGCAGGTGTCCACAGTGACACTTATGTCAACAAGGACTCAAGAAGCAGACTCAAAAACCAGATGAAAACTCCAAGAGAGTGTGGCTAGCAATTATGAAGGAATAAATGTACAGTAGAAGCCCAACCATTGCAACTCCCTATCTACCATCCAAATCTTCACTTGAGGGTTTTGAAGTTCTTGTTGCTTACAAGCCAAGCTGCATATTCTGTTGCCTCCATGTCATATGATTCAGGAGTATCTCCATGACGAGAGTGGAACTGAGGAGGAGACTGAGCTTTCATAGCATCTAGCCATGTGACCAAGTGTCCCTTGTATAGAATGACTATTCACAATCTTGTTTGCAGAATCGGATAGATATTGCTTGCTAGAACAGGCAATAAGACAGGGCCAACGGAAGAGGAATATACAGATAATGCCAGGTTTGAAAGCATCCTCAGAAGCTCCAAGAGACAGAGAATCTCATAGCCAATGAAACCAAACACATTTTCCCAAAAGCACTGAACAAAACCACAATTGTTCCGGCAAAGAAGACTCCAACAACAGAAGATGTTGAAGACACTCAAAACAATAAGTGACGAAATCGGTAAGCCAGTCAGCCCACCACAAAGCGTGTACAAAGCATGTTCAAAGCTTGTACAAAACACGAAACAAACTTCACAATAAACCTAGATAAAGATTTTTCTGGATTGGAAAAAACACGGAAACTAGTTTCCAGTCACACAAAGGACTGAGAAAGAAAAGAAGTTAGGACCTGGAGGCGGCTAGAGAAGTAGACTAAGATTTTAATATTGTGTGAACAACAAAAGGAGGGACACAATTTTGTGAGCACAAAAAAGAGAGGCGGAAACAGGGGGAATGTGAAGAGAACAGAAAGCTAGCGTGGATGCAGAGGTGCAAGATATGATAAAACAGAAAGCATGAAGTGCCTCAAAGCAGCTATTTCCTCGTTCTCATATGGTTCTTCACGCGTGCCCTGCTGCTACTACGACGTTTGTTTGTGTTTCGTGCAACATTCGATTCCCTCGTCTTCTTCACGCACAAATGGAAAACAACGAGCCTCTCTATCCAGGTCTCCTATTCACCGCACCTGGAACGGGACTTGGCTGGCCCTGCGCGCAATAAGGTAGCCATCATTCATTGCGAGTGTAGTAAAGGGATCTGGATTGATATCTGGATAAACAAGCTCCCTACTCACCAGATCTTAGTTAGGGGACCTCGATTGAGACTTAGGATGTCAAGTGCACATCTCAACTCTTTTTCTTTACTTGCGAAATTTCGCCAAAAAGAGAAATTAAAAAACAAGAATTTGAAAGTTAAGTGATTTTGAAGAAGTGAGAAAAATAAGTAAATTGAAAGGCTAGAGGAGATGGACCACGGACATTACCTCCCACTTTCTCACTTCTGATTGAAGTTGTTGCTGGTATACTTTGTTTCACCAGAATGAAAAAATCAAAAAGAAATAAAGCATCTCTATGAATAGCACAGTTTGAACTGAAATTTCAAGAGCAAATTCTGTGTCTGCAAGACAAGCCTTAGTTCAAAGACAAATTTTACCAATGATGGAGCAGTCTTACCCAGAGATCTGCCCACAGGCTGGTTATTAATTAATGTTCATTATTTGCCCATTTGATATTGCAGCATTTCATAGAATTGTATTAATGTTGTGACAATGAGTACCATTGTTTTAACATTTTTAATGTGTTGATTTTATATGATATGCAACAACATTGAAATTCCACCTTTATGAAGGTTGTAACAACATCAATTCAATAGCTAATCAATTTGTGTTGTCTCAGCATTGACAAGATCTTATTCTTTGAATGTGTGTTGAAAAAATGTAAATTATTTCAAAACAATCCCAATGCTAACTCAATACATATTGTTATAGTGCCATCAACATATTGTATCAATGACCATATTGCATTGAATCTTCAACATATAGTCATCAATTTGATGACTTATTAATGTATGTTGTGCCAATGTTGGTCATATTTTTTTCATTGATTTAATATTGATAAGATGTTAAATGTTTTAGTATTATATCAGTGTCATTTAGGACATGTTGTTACAATGTCACTTTAACATCGTATCAATGATTGTATCAACATTGAACGTTGAACATATTGTTAAGGTGTTGTAAAAACACTCATACAAAGAGGGGGCAAGTTTGTGATGCAAGGGTGTTCCCGAATGTGAACTAACCACTTTGTGGTTTGTTTTGGATGTAGATTCAAGCTTGATCTACTAGTCCCTCTTCCTAGTCTAATCCCAGGACTTCTAGCACGCCCCTCTACCCGACCCCTTTATAGTGCTGGAAGTCGGGAGTGCCTTCCGAGTCCCAACTTTCCGCAACTCTACATAGTTGGACCCTCAAGTGGGTTCAACCCGGGACTTGGGAGTGCGTCAATTAAGGTCATTTTAATTTACTTGATCCCTGAACATTCCCACAACAATGTCGATCAGATCGTCATGCGGTGCTGCAATGCGATGAAAGGCAAAAATATTCTACACTCCAATGGCTATTGTTGAGATTGTCAACTAGGTCAAAGGAATGAATGTGAAGTTTATTGACCATTGCAACTTTCAGCGCCCTTGTTACATCGGTTGGGATCGGATCCTGAAAAAACATTTTAATCAGCTTCTAACTCGATATACATTCAATTACTTTTTCGAGTTTGATCAAGGCTTCATGAAGATGAGATCGTTGAACTCGGCCCCAAACAGCTCGGCTATGTACGTCCCATTAATCAAGGCGTCAAGTCTAGACTTGATTAAAGAGATCAATTTTGTTTGATTTGTTGGACGCCAGTATCTTTGCAGTTGAATAGGCATCACAAATTTTCCATCCAATTACAGTTTGCACCATCATTAACCCTATCCAACAAAAAGTTGATTTCATTGGGGAAGAAGTATTTATCGATTCCACCTTAGGACCTGCTGTACTATCTTGAAATTCCATTAACTTTGTGTGCGCAACTCAATCAAATGAAACAGAACCAAAAGCAAGCCCCGGTGATACACCAAAACAAGTGCCAACATTTAGCAATCGATGTGATGGGCAAATTGACACCAATGATGGTGAATCGATGTGATGGGCAAATTGACACCAACGATGGTGAATCGATGTGATGAGCAAATTGACACCATTGACGGTGAAGGCAAGGCTGGGTCACCTGAAAAGGTCAAGATGGTGGAGGTCGGGCCATCTCATAAGTCCATCTCGCGCTACTTCTCCCCCAAACCATAATTAATTCGCAAGGCTGATCCACAATATAAAGTACCTTACAATTTCAAAATGATTAGCTGGTCATGTAAATCTTGATGAATGCAGTAGATTGCCGCGTTCCTCAACTAAATCAGACTTGTATTGATGTTGCTCCGAACTTTATGCAATAGTCGGGTTCGGATGGGACCCGGGGTCCCACCATAAGGTTCATTTGTTTTGCTACTTGAATTTGAACCAGGGACTCCAAGAAAACCATTAATTGTAGTGGTTGCCTACTTTGAAAAAGAACTACTATTACATCTCTTTTTTTTCTTTACTTCTTTCTTTTTACAAAATATAAGTCCAAGCTTATGCATTGATAGGACAACAATGTGAAAATTTATATCTTAGATTCATAACTCTAAATATATATGTAAGAAATACCCATACCAAAGTTGGACATGTTTTGATATGCAAGTATTTTTATTTATTTTAATTTTTAATAGTATAACTTAAACCTTAAACTTTGTTTAGTATTCTATTAATTAAGTGGGGGTGGCTCTCAAGTTTTTACAATTAACCAATTTGATTGGCCCATCATCAAAAACAGAAAATAAAAACAAAACTATAGCTTTAGAACCTTCTCAAAATATAATTTTCTATGGGAGATGTAGAGCCATCCCTTTGGGCCAAGTATATAGGTGAGAAGGTGAGAACTTTGGGCAAATCAATTGACATAAAATTTAGAATGATTAACATGTGGTAAAAGTGCACATGTTAGGAGTGTTAAGTGTGGGGGTAAAGAGATTCAAATGGAAGCCCCTTTACTTTTGAGGTTCATTATGACTTTCACACCATTTAACAAAATTAAATTATTAAAAAAATTAGTGGAGAACCTAAAGATGAATTGAAAATTATTTTTAGACTCCATCACCAATTGAGTGTTGACTCTGATATCAATGTTTCTCAATTTCCTTAACAACTTTGTTTTGATTTGTTTAATTTTATTTGTAAAATTTGTTCAATATTTGATATATTGTCTACCATATGTCCAAGCATTACAAAATCACCTTGGTGCGCCCCTTACTCATTAAGGGATTTTCAACAACACCAAGGGCATGGTGGCGGGGAGGGCGGGGGAGGGGGAGGGGGGGTGTGTGCCATGGTTTGGGAGATCTCAACTTCGCAAACAAAATAAACAAACTACCCTCCTTAGAGATAGATTGATGTGAACCTTACATCTTCTAAACAACAAAAAAATTCTGACTTTCCAACTTAAAAAATTCCTTGTCTTGGGAAAGAATACTTGTTAATACCATATCCCACACCCTAATTCCAAATTCCATTCTTAAGACTTTACTCACATTTCTCACTTCCATATAAAAGAATGAACAAATATGGAGGAGGTCGGTTGATTGGGCACCTTTATGTAAAGAAGAAAGAAGAAATTCTCCAATATTTCTCTTGGGCAGCCTATTGATACAAGAAATGTCAATGAAAAAAAAGGACTTGTCCAACAAATTACAAATTCAAAGCTATGCAAAGTACTAGTCCATCAAGGAAACTTGGAACAATATTTAAAACCATCTCCATAGTCCACTCCTATTCATTTAGGCGAACTTTTCTTAAAGGAGGAAAGAGGGGGATTCATTTCATCTCTGGAAGAACAGTTTCATTAGATAAGTACACTTTGCACACAACAATGCTTTAGTGAAAACTAACCATGTTCTTAGAACTAGGTGTAAACATGCAAACATAGACTTGCTCCAAAATTGATAATAACCCAATTCCGCATTTAGTTCTAACAAGAAGTTGGTTGCAATCTTTGTTCTAGTAACTTTAAACCTTTGAAAGCTCTTTAGAAGAACCTTCGACCTCTTGTAGGAGAGATTAGGATTAGTTCTTTTCTTCACCCCCAAGATACATTCTCAATAACATATGAATTCTTCACAAGACCTTGGAGTGAGCAAGATAGTCTGAACAAGATATGGTCTTTTCCAAATTAGACTTCTCTAAATCGTGTGATTGGGTCTTGTTGCCTTTTTTTTTTGATTACCTTACTCACCTAGGTTTGTTTCCTTGAAGAAATCTTTGCCATGGTCTACTTAGTGTTCATGGATGCTCAAGAAGTTGTCTAATTGCTATAGTTCAAGGTGATGAATTTCATTGGCAATGGGCCAAGGAAGGAGAGTTGTTGAGGCATCCCCTTCCGATAGGGTATGGAGATCTCAATGTAGATCATTTTTCTTAGCAAAGCTAGAAAAAACCAGTGGAAATTCTCACTTTTTTCTGAGAAAGTCTGGTTCTTAGAAGAGCTTTTAAGATTTGCCCTGGTTTTTTAAATTTGTTTTTCATCTTTAAGAGACCAAGCCAGGTTTCAAACTTTCCAAAAGACTAATTCCAGCCAGTTTTCAAGTGTCAGTTCTCATACATTTAATTACAACTCCTTTTCAAAGGTGGTTTAATTTCACTAAATCAGTTATGCAAGCTAATTATTTACTTGACAAACTGAAATATTTTTATATGCTAAAACTTAAAACTTGCAAAAAAAGAAAAATTAAACAAAAAAAAGAGCAAAAAATTGGTCCAATGACCTATTTGTGGAAGACTCAAACTACTAGCAGAGTTACAGTTTATCTAGATATATGGAGTTTGTTTTGCATTTTTGAAATTTGAGAACTTCGAAACGGCAGCAATTAGAGGGTTATTGTAGAATTATATTTGGAGTAGTACATAACAAGTATCTCATACAAGGGTTTTGTGGTCATATTATTGTGTCAAAAAGTGTGTCAGAGATCTTGAGATAATTGATCTTGAAATTTGCTAATTTTGAGTGGGTCCTCTATGTTTTAAGGGATTTGTGACTGACCGAGTTGTTGTCAACCAACAATTATGATGGAGTTGGCATCAAAATTTATCTTGTCCATGGACATACTTGCAAGTCTAGCTTGGGAATCAGGATTGAATCAACACTTCATGGAAACAATTATGTAAGATGACTTGGCAATCTCCACCACATAAGAATTGGGAAACTCTTGCAAGGAGAATTGTTTGTCAATTCATTAGAATCTGCACTCCAACACAACCCAGGGCTCTCTGGACTCTATCGACTAAATGGAATGAATAGTTCTTAGACTTTCATTCCTTAGGATGTAGCACAACAACACTTCAGGATTCTTCAAACATAAAACCCCATATGGGACAACCTTCTTGCTACCATTATAGCTAATTGATTGCACCAGTTCTGACAACATATATGGACTTGATGGGTTGGTTTCTTTTTGATGTTGAAGACTCCCTGATACCTATTGCCTTTAGAGTGTTTTTACAGACTTGTCATGAGATTTCACCTCCTCTTGACACGACCCATCAACAACTCACATTGTTTCATCCAACTCAAAGGGCTTTGTTGTGGGGCCCTAAATTTGTCACCTTCAAGCTTTGGAATGCCAAAGAGCCCATAAATGTGACAGAAACATTTTAGATATGGTGAAAGCTATCTTGGTGAACCAGAAAACATCTCAACAATCAGAGTTTATTTCTCAGACAGAGGTTGGGCCATTGATTTGGATTCAAAGATCTTGATTGTTCTAGGGATAAAGTTGAAAACACTATTTGTGTAGTAGCCCTCCTTGACTACCTATGGCACGCTAGCTTGCAGACAAGTTGTCCACAACATGGTTAAGGTTCTTGCATGTGAAAAACTCTTCCTTCAAGAATTTGATCAATTGTGGGGGAGCTAGGCATATTATATACTAAAGGGGAAATTATAAGACTTTTTGGTGCTATTAGAGGCCCAGAAGGGAACATCCCTCTTACGTAATTTGTGACTTCTCTCAGGCATTTGTAGTGAGTATGGCTCCCTGTTGTGTGTCCACTGTCTGGTCTTTTTTCTTTGCAATGGTTTCCAATTGTTTTTCTTATTTTTGAACAAACAATGCTTTCCATCTGTTCAAATATAAGAGAAACTCCAGGGGTGATTTCCCTCTTTTTGGTTTGCACAATTCTACTAGATTAACCTACCCTCACTTATTCCAACAAATTTTCACATAAGATCTTTGGTGTCAGGTACCGTGGCCTGTGTTCATACACTAGCAGGTTTTCTCTTCTTAGGTTTGCAATATTTCATCTTAGCAGAAGGTCAAATCAACAATCTGAGGAGACCCATTTCCACATTATGATATTTCATACTAGCAGAAGGTCAAATCAACGATCTGAGGAGACCCATTTCCACATTATGATATTTCATACTAGCAGAAGCTCAAATCAACAATCTGGAGAGATTCATTTCCACATTATGATATTTCACATTAGCAGAAGCTCAAAACAACAATCTGGAGAGACCCATTTCCACATTATGATATTTCATACCAGCAGAAGCTCGAATCAACAATCTGGAGAGACCCATTTCCACGTTGGAATTTCCAGCATTTTTTCAAAACCACTAAGAAAGACAAGGAAAGATGTGTGCCCAAAATCATTAATAGAAATGGCACAGATATGATAATGTCACACTGGTGGGTGGGTTTGACAAAAGTTGTCAAAATTGGAGTGATGTTTGGACAGAAGCATCAATTCTAGACATCGTCAGTCTATCACCAGATCCTCCCCTCATCCCACAGCATACAGATTCCACTAGTCCTGCACAATAATGAGACATTAGTCAGGCTAATACTTGTTATTGAAATTGAGAAAGAGATGGAAAGAAATGTTATGATCCTGAAATTATTGTGACTGATCAAAGGAGGTTCTAGTGGAGAAAGAGAAGAGATAAGAGAGTGCCATGTGTCTCAAGAGACATGAAGTAAACTCACTTGCCAAAAGCAACTCAACTTGGAAACACTCAAATGACCATAGGTTAACATTTCATAAGGGCTATGGAGTGTGCAGGTTCCAAGTGGGTGTCAGTTGGAGTTTCTTATTAGGGCACTATAACTTCAGAGCTTTCTTCATATTTACTCCAAAACTGTTTCCCAACTTCTGGAATTTTGCATCAATGTTTGGTGGTGATGTTTTCTTCTAAGTATCTTTTCCTCTACCCGAAATTCAATGGTTGTATTGTAACATGACCAGGTGGAAGATTCTTGGAGGTTTTTTATGGTATAACAAAATGTGAGGATAGAGATTATGGAGATGCATCCAGGTGGGTGCATAGACAACAATTTTCAGATGGCCAGAAAAGTGAGGGGTTGCTGCTGGTGTATTGGATTTGACAAAGTGCACAAGTTCTTAGACATTACAGTGTGGGTTATATTGCTGGCAATGGCCAATTCTGGTCATGAATTAGGTGTTTTTGGACAACCAACCTTACCAAGCTCTTATGGAGGGATGACCGGGAATACACTGATGAATATGACAGCAACTTCATGGCCTCCAGCACAAGGACCTTTAGCCACCTTCACCTTTTTTGCCCCAGCCAATTCTGCTCTGGAGGTGCAGATATATATCCTTTCTAGACTTCAACATGAAAGGTGAATCAATGAAGGTTCAGGAGATAGATGAATAGCTTAAATGCAACACCTCCTGACTCTCTCTCTCTCTCTCTCTCTCTCTCTTGTAGAGTGGCAGTTCAAGCATATTAGATAGAAGAAAGCAACATTGGTTTGAATTTTAATAGGGTTCAATATGATTCAACTCTACTTGCTTTGCTTTGCGGTTGAAAGATTTTGAAAGCTTGAAAACCAGATCTTTCAAATTTGAAAACAGAGCTAGAGATCCAAACTTGCATATAATATGAGTTTTCTAAGAATGTTTACAGCGTTTGTTTGTGCATGATTCTCATGGCTACCAGGATTGTTGTTTTTGTTGTGTTGGTGGTATGGTGAATCAAGGACAGAAATACCCATGCCTGTTTTCAGGTACAGGAAGCTTGAGTGAAACAGTAGCTGTAAGTGTGTTGCAATATCACATAATTCCAAACAGAGTGTATACCTATGATCAATTGAAACAACTGGCAGATACAGCTGATTTTATGGCAACAACGGCACTTGGGCAAACGCTGAATGTGTCAACGGGAACCTTCAAACTCAATGGCTATGCAAAAATTGTCAAACCGGATATATATCAGACATATGCACGCCAAAAGATCCATGGCATTGACTCCATGCTCATTCCTCCTGGCATGCAGGTGATCAAACTGGAATTGCCTCAAAGTTTTGCATTGTAAAGAATTCTGAACATTCTCAGAATTCGCACTATAAGTTTTGAGAAGCCTGAAACTCATACCTTTAATTCATGCTCATGTTGTGCTTGTTTGCAGGAATGAGTTTTTTCTATACATGTAAGTACCCCTATAAGATCCTGATTAGTTGACTTAGCTGGGACAACAAAAAGCATTTTGCATGTTCATCAAGAGGATTAGAAAACCAAACAAATTAGGGTTCAATGTTAGCAGCAATTTGTATAATTCTCTTGCCCACCCATGGAGAGGGGCCATGAAATTGGAAACTGTGTAAATAATCTACTAATCTCACATATAAATTTTATCATCTACATTATCTACTAGAGCTTCATAAATTATGTAGTGTATATTTATTTGAATTTGTTCATTTTTGCAGATTGGGTGCGGACCATATGCTCCAATTGTAAAGCCTGTCACTGAAACCCAAAGTGCTTCTGATCCAGCTTGTAAATGATCACACACTTTTGAACTCTATTGAATTGCTTTCCAATCTGTTGATTACTACTTTCTCTACAACAATCGAAAATGAACTGATTTAGTTCCTTAAAAACCCTACAAGAGCTTGTTGTAATAATTGGCATAATTTTCTCTCTGAGATTCTCTGAGCTTCAAAGGTGATGGAGAAATTCCGAGGGAATAATTTCACATCACATTAGACTTCTCTTCTTTGGAATAGTAAGGGTTTTCAATGATACTATTATGATCAGATGGACAAAAAGATCGGGAGAAATTTCACTAGTAAAGCATTTGGAGGTTGTGCTTTTGGGTGTTTACAGTGTCAATTCAACTAGAGAGGTTGAGATACATTGACATTGGAATTGCAATTTGGAGTTTAGTGGCCAATCTGTGAAGAAGATGTTCCTTTGTGCTCAGATTTTTGAAACACTATGAATAATACATTTTATTGTATTAAAATTTCACTGAAACATTTGGTGCCTAGTTCTTCTCTAATATCTATTGAGCCTAAATTTGCTGCTATTACTAGTTCTAGTTGTAGGTGACTAAGTAAACATGGTGAGTGAGAGCTTGAATTGCATAGAGTGCATTAAAAAGGTCCCAATTCTATGGCTATGAATGGTATGGGAAATAGTTACATCTTTCCAATCCAAAGATGTAGATGGCTATTGTCTTTTAGCACAATGATGGACAATGGTGAGAAGACCTTTTGTGTTGTCATGCAAGGTGGCAATTCCATGCTAAATACTACCCCCTTCTTTAGATCATTTCCTAAGTTGCTCATTTGCATGGCCTTGGAAGGAGTTGTCACTTGGTGATTTAAATGACCAATAGAAAAAAATTACACCACCCCCCAACATTTTATTTTATTTTTTATCAGAGAAATAATGAACTCAGTTTTTTTTTCCAATAATTTGTCTTGTAGTAGAAATTGCAATCATCCATAACATGATTTAGCCAAATTTGGTTTTAAGAAAAATGAATGTAGCATCATTTAAAGATCTTTCAATTTTATGGCTACTTGTTGAGACCTGAAGTAAAATTTAGATGATTGGTCCCAAAAAGAAGTTCAAATTTGGCCATCAAAAACCTAGAAAAACACCCAATTGTTGCATTTTGCCAGAAATTTGTTTTGGATGCCAAATTTTGCACCGTAAAAAGTTTTTTTGCAACCTTGACCTTGTGTTGAGACTTCAAACTTCAAATATCTTCCTTCCTATTGTGCATATATTGTAGCTTTTTGTCAATTTTTTATACATTGTGATGATAAGCATTTTTTTCATAGCCTTTCATGTGAGACGCTTCTTTTTTGCCTTTATAATCATAGGCAAAAAAAATTTAATTCCTTTCATTTGACATGCAAGTTTCCTTTTGACCTTCTTTGCATGTTAAAATGCATGTGATAGGCAATGATAGACATAAATTCCTACCTTGCATTATAGAAAACATTTAAGGCATAACTAAAGGATCCATTGGGCTTCATCATGCTAACCACCAAATGTTTTCAATTTAGTATGTTGAATATTTGTCATTCAAAAGGTGAAGGCATTATGTAACAGGTCACTTAGTTGTTAAAATAGGTGTTTGCTTGGAAGGCCCTCAACAAAACAATGTGCATGTTAATCATTTCAGAATTTTTTGAACCCATGAGAGCAAAAGTTATTGAATTTTTTTTAAAAAAATTGTCTTTGGAAATCAATCAAATCTTTTTAAAAGTTTATTTTTTCACTTTAACTCTAAAGTTAAACTCATTTTAACTTGAATAGTATTGGTAAGAGAAAAAAGGTGGTGGCATTTTCATCACATTGGCAAGTAGGAATTGGCTCACAATTTCTGCTTGGAATGCCAGGTGCACATGTTCAGTCAATGCCTTTCATGATGCTGTCAAAGATCTCTGAACATGTGTGTGATTGTACAGTCAGTTACACTTTGTTGGATGACACTGAGGCAGGACAATGTTGTGGGTTGTTGCAGTGACCTTGCAGGAAACAGTCAGTAAAAACCGTTTGGCTCAGGAACACGAGGAGAAGATGCAGAATGGGGGTGATAGTCGCAAGCGAACTGGACCCAATATGAAGCCTGGAGTTATGGAGGAACCTAAAGTCAAGAGGAGAAAAGATCCAGCAGCATCTGACCTCCGACACTCACTTGACATGTGCTCCAAGCATGTAAACGTCATGCAGGCACTTGAACTTTATGACAAGGTGGTGGCAGAAGGGGCTCTGAGTTTCAACCAGTATAGTTTCAACATTGTTTTGTATCTTTGCTCGTCAGCTGCCACAGGTGTACTGAAGCGAGGGAAGAGCGGCAATGAGCGCAGTCAGCAAGGTCTTTGGTTGCTTCCTTGCAGAAATTTAATGTTGAATTTCTAGTATTACTATTGGATGGAGTTGCCAAATTTGACACTTGTGAATCAGTTCCTTACTGCACTCTTGAGACAAAGACACTCAGCAAGTTGTCAGTCATGGTATGCTGACATGCACACAAATGAAAGCTGTTGCTAGAAGGATGTCTGGCAATACATGAGAAGTCTAGTTGTCATGAGTTTAGAAGATGATGAACACAACCAGAAGCAATGGGGCTTGTGTTACCCAGCAGTTATGGACTTATGCTTACTGCTGACATTTACAGGTGGTGGAAAGGAACTGATTGGTGATCAAAATGCTGAAGAAGTTGTAGTTCTCTCAGATGATCAGAAAGCATTGTGCTTGAAACGAGGTTTTGAGATTTATGAGGTAATGAAGTTGCAAGGGGTGCCACCTAATGAAGCCACTTTCACTGCTGTTGCCCGCTTGGCCGTTGCCAAAGGAGATGGGGATCTTGCTTTTGATATGGTCAAGCAGATGGCTGAGGCAAAGATCACTCCCAGGTAGAATACCTCCTGGTGTCTTAAATGTTTCATTATCTCTTGTATTTGATTGTTTGAGAGTTGTCCATTGTGAAATCTGCCATATGATCATATCTCATTCGGCACTTTGCTGAAGTTGCCTGTCTGTACACTTCAGTTTTCTTCAAGCCATTCCTTGTGTAATGGGCACTGTATAGACATGTAGAGACTGATTGCATGTTTCATGATTCTCTTGACCAGTAGAAGCTTATGTTTGAATTTGTGGTTTTTTCAGACTTAGGTCATACGGCCCAGCTCTTTACACTTACTGCAAAATGAAGGTTGTGGACAAGGCATTTGAGGTTGATGAGCACATGCGTGCAGCCGGTGTTCAACCAGAAGAAGCTGAATTGGAAGCCCTGCTGAAACTAAGTGTTGAAATGGGCTTAGAAGAAAAAGTATACAGTTTACTCCATAGACTTCGCACCACTGTGAGAGAGTTTTCAGCATCAACAGTTGGAGTGGTGGAGCAGTGGTTTACTAGCAGTGCTGCTGAAAATGCTGGAAAATCAAAATGGGCAAACCTACCAGGAACAGATCTGGTGAAGGAAGCTGTGCAGAGGGGGGGAGGTGGCTGGCATGGGTTGGGATGGCTTGGAAAGGGATCATGGGAAGTAAAATCCAGCCAGCTTGACAAAGAAGGTGTATGTCAAACTTGTGGGGAGCATCTTGTGACTATTGACATTGATCCGAGAGAAACAGAGATGTTTGCAGAGTCCTTGTTCACGTTGGCATGTCAGCGGGAGGCCAAGAATAACGAGTTTAGAAAGTTTCAGGTGAGATTATGTGCTGTCTACACAGGTGGATTATAGCTTGACAGTCATCAATCAGTGACGGAAGATAGCATGCTTATGCTAGGGGACTTGGAAGTGTGGGTTATGACTGCTGGAGTGTTTTTGTGCTCAAATGGGAATACACAGGCTTGGCTTGATCGGCATGGCCCATTTGATGCCATTGTGGATGCTGCAAATGTAGGACTTTATAACCAAAACTTTGGGGATGGAGGCTTCAATTTTTTTCAGGTAAACTTATGTTTACCTTATTTCCATGCTTGCAGCTTGCTTCAATTTAAGATTATAGAAGATTATGAAGCTTGATGCTGTTGGCACAATTGAGGTACAAACAAAACTCAAAACTGTCCATAAACAACCATTGATACATGGGGTGCATGACAATGCACAAAGAATGATGAGTGTCCACAAGTAGCATGTGTTCAGTTATCTCATGTTTTTGTTTAGCTTCTCTCCATGATCACATTTTTGTATGTGTAGTGGATTGAGTCTGAGCTAGTGTCCTATGACTTACTTGCATGCATTAGCCATGCTAGTGGGTGTCATTTTATGGCATTTCGGTCTTACCAGTTATTTCTACAGCTGATATTTGCAGCTAAGGTCTGAGAGAAAAAGTTGGTTTGTTAGAAATTTCTCAAGTTTAATATGGAGGAGCATGGCTTCCAGTTTTTTTTGAAACCAGCTGTCTGATGTTTCTTTGATGTGCAGCTCAATGCTGTAGTAAATGGTATCCAGAAGAAGATTGGTTCCAAAAGAGAACCTCTTGTATTATTGCATCATAGACGTACCAAAGGGGGTGCTGCTGCTACACCGAACGCTTTGAGCTTGCTGAACCGATGGCAAATTGCAAACTGTATCTACACTACACCAACTGGCTCTAATGATGATTGGTATGTGCCAAACCGGACTAATAAGTGGTGAAGTTGTGCACTGATCCTCTGTGTAATTTGGTCTCTGTTACATTATTTTATGTGCATTTTGATGCTGTTGATGTAATTGTAATTTTGAACAAATTTAGATGAATGTGAACTGTTACTTTTGAAGAATGAAAGCTGTAATGCATTTATGACATCTCACATTGGTTTGTTTCTCATTTTTCATAATTGATAGTGTGGGATTGTTGTACATAAGACAGCCAAATAATTTTTGTTGTGAATCTGTAATTGCACAGTGATGGTTGGACTGATGGTAGCCTTTTCAATGGCATGCCCTGCAGGTACTGGCTGTATGCAGCAGTAAGGTACAAGTGTTTGCTTGTCACTAATGATGAGATGCGGGATCATTTGTTCCAGCTGCTTGGGAATGAGTTCTTTCCCAAGTGGAAGGAGCGCCACCAGGTGGGATGTTGTCAACTTTGAAGAGAGATCCAATTTGTCAGATTTTTTGTCTGGTCCATTTGGGGAATGGAATAGTTGACTTATTTATGTTTCTATGCTGGATTTTGCCAGGTCCGCTTCACTCTAAACAGGAAGGATCCAGTATTTCACATGCCCCCACCATATTCTATTGTGATCCATGTGGGTCCAAAAAGCTACAGAACACCCCCGTGTCTTGATGATATGTGAAGAGTGTCAGTCACAACAGTCATTGCAACCAGTCACTGTTATTGGTGGTGAAGGAGATACTGTGTGTGAGTCACACATAGTCTTGGTGATGTATTAGTTTGTACTCCTCAATATGTGTTCTTATTGTATTTTGGCTAAGCGTCAGGCAAATAGCCCAAGTAGTTGGAACTAATGGCTACCTAGCATATGGTGGCATGGGTTCAAATCACCACTATAGCATGGTAGATGTAACCTAATATATATAGCAACCCAAGTATAATAGGGATCACAGGGTCAGCTGATCACTGAAAACCATGTGGGTACATGGGGTCAAATCTTGGGGGAGGGTTGGGCAACTGCATCGTCCTTAGTACTGGAGTTTGATGTGATCACCACTGAAATGAAACAGTAGCCTGTGAGCTGTCATGCAGGTTGATGATCACTCAGACTGGATGCCTCCATTTTTTCCTTGTTTGCCATGCATGTTGCCTAGTCTTTGCATCTGACAAGGCAATGTTTGATAAGCTATTTTGTTTGAGAAAGAGGCTCTGGCTTCCTCAACCATGTGGTGGTGCTTCAGGAATCGGAAACAGGATCATGGCACATACCCAAGAGTGGTGGTGATGACATCACAACACCACGGGAATGGCTCTGTGTAACTAGAACTGGGCAAGTAGGTCTGAAAACTCTTCAGTCTGAGCAAGCATCAGAAAGCTTGAATTCAAGGCCTAAAGTGGATAGTGAGTTTGGGCCAGTTAGCCTGACCTGCTCAGCCCAGAAAGTTGATGTTCCAGAGCTTGAAGAGCAGCGAACTTCTTCAAAGGGAATATGTCCACCAAGGGACCCAAACTTGCTGCAGTCCTTCAAAAGTCTCGACTCTGAAGTAGTGCAAGAAAGTTTAAACACAAAGCCTGAAGTGGAGGATGAGTACAAGCCTGAGGATCCAGAACCATCCTCTCCAAAGAAAGTTCGGTCACCAAGGAGATCATTTGTGTCTGAACCATTAGAAAGTTCAAGCAGAAAGTCTGAATTGGATGAAGTGTGCCTGCCAGTTGGCCTGATTTCCCCACCACTGGAAGTTGAGGTTAAAGAGCCTGAAGAGCAGCCTTCTCCAAAGAAAGTACGATCGCCAAGGAAATCTCGTGAGACCAAATTGTCAGAAAGTTCAAGGCCTGAATTGGTTGAGGAGTGCAGGCCAGGTGGCCTGATCTCTTCGGCAGAGAAAGGAAAGGTTCGAGAGCCTGAAGAGCAGTCTCCTTCTCCAACCAAAGTCCGTTCAACAAGGAGATCTAGCTCACCCAATTCCTCAACAATTCTGCAGAAGCTCAAGACTGCAGAGAGAACCTGTACTGAAAAACCAATTGATTTCCAGATTTGATAAGTCATAGACTCTGTTTGATACTCCGTTTTGCCAGAGCATAGGGTTGCTAATGAATGTTTGTCTGTGTCTTAGATGCAAGAGGAGAGTGTAACCTTTGAGAAGAGGGAGATTACTAGTGGACATTTGTCTGAGTCTTAGATGCAAGAGGAGGGTGTAACATTTGAGAAGAGGGAGATTTCCTCGCTTACACATGTACGCCATTTGGAGGGCAGTGGTGGGCACTTAAATTCCACTTTCTGCTTTTCTTCTCGCTAATCATGTGATTGCTTGTCCCTGTGCATTTGAATAGGGAAATTTACTCTACTCCGATTTGTTTCCCAACATAGCTGGCCTCATTCTCTTGTCAAATTATCTGGACAAAGCACAGTTTTGGCAGCTGTATGGAATCCTGAAAGCATGTCATGCTGGGGTGCTTGCAGGTAAGTGGGTCTTTGGTTCAAAGTTCAAACCCGAAAACAGGAAGAGTAGTAGGACATATGTCCTGGCCTCAGTTATTTCAAAGTCATATCTTTGGTACCCTTTTGGGTACTTAAAAGTGATTGTATGCATTGTTCCTGATTGTATGAGCAAGTGTGTACTCAAAACTAGATCCCGTAAAACTGGATTCCCACTGGTATACTCAATGTGTACTCCTACTTCCCCTCGCACTTTCTATGTAAGAATGTATGCAGGGAATGTAAATGTTTACTATGTAGGTAGCTAATGAGCTAAGGAACTTGATGGCTACAAGGCATGATGATGGGTAGTGCATAGTTAACCACCATGGTTAGAGCCATAGGACAGCAATACAATGAAAAAGTGTTTGCCATCCACATGCCCTCCATCCTGCATGGTGTGCTTGGTGGGTGATGGTTCACTCTGGCCGGCACTCTCTGGAGGTTGAAATTCCTTGAGGTTACAATCTTCCAAACCAAACCGTATAATCTTTGCTGGGGTTTATAGGTAATATACAGACATTATAACTGGGAATTGCAAAACTCAAATAGGTAGTTTGTAACTAGTGCTTTTCTTTTGGGTGAAAGTTTGCCTTAATTTGACCTGAATTTTTGGCTGGTGAATCAGAAAAGGCTGTGTAATAAAAAGTCAGCTCTAAATCACAGAAGGGTCATCAAGAAACTTTCAATGTTGCCGTGACAAGGACAATAGGACACATATTGCCTGCATGCCATTGAGGGAAATTCCTCATTTCACAAACAACACACCCATCTTGAACTTGATATTTGCCTTAATGGCCATTGATTTCACAACCTTAATGCATTACCTGAAACTTGTTTCACTAGTTTATTGTCTCTCTCTAACCTATTTTTTACTAGGAATGTGTAAAGGACACTATAGTATGAACACCAAGACTCAGTTGAAAGTGCAAGCCTCATTGCCTCAAAGCTCTAGCAACAAAGTCTAGTTTACAATTTGTTAATCGTTTAGGGTCTAGGATCTTTGTTGCACAATGCATGTGCATCATGCACTTTGAGTTTGCAACAATTGGAATTTGGTGTTTGTTCTTTCATGCATGTTTTTCTATCAATGTGGCCAATCAACATTAGGGTTGTTGAAATCCAGTTATTGCTTGCAAGTTGTCAACAAGGTGGTGTTTCAACGATTATTGCTCAATGTTCCTAAGTTTCTAAACCCTAAAGGATTGTTCGTTTGATGATCTTGAATCTTGAATCTTGAATCTTTTAATGTGCTTGACAATTTGCCTTTATTCACCTTGTTCATATCAAAAACTTCATTTGTTTAACTATGTATCCACTTGTCAAGAATGACCAATTTGTTGGAACTTTGCAATTCAACTTCTATAAGTTATTTGTTGTAATTCAAACCTCTTACTTCACATTATAATTTTTTATTGTTTAATTATGTGTGTTTTGTGGTGTGGAGCACCTTGATGCTCCTTGGTTTTGTGTAGTGTGCATTATGTATGTTATATGTGCACAAATTACAACTCCTTAGCATTTGCAATTCTATAGTGTGTACATTATGTGTGCAATGTATTGACATGCTTGTGTGACTTGTTTAAACAACACCATATAGACTTGGAATTGTGTGTGTTTTGTAATGTACTTCAATGTGCCTTGTTTATGTGCACTATGTACACTGTGTGTGTGCAAGTTGTAACTCATCAACATTTGCAATTGTGCAATGTGTGTACATTGCATGCATAGCATGTATAAACTATTTGTGTGCTTATGTGACTTGTTTAGACTCTAAAAAAGATTGGATACATTTGAAATTTCAAACACAATTTGTTTTAATAACATTGCATACACTTGAACCTTGTTGCACATCTAGAATCTAGAATCAACTTTTGAGGTGGGCCTTTTGAACTTTTTATTGAACCTCCAAAGTTTAAAATCAAATTTGTTGCTTTTGAATTCAAGTTCCAAATTGTTTTATGTATAAATGTTTCTTTACTTGCACCCATTGGGCCTCTTGCAATGTATCTTACATATTAAAGCTACATGTCTGTCCGTCTGATGTCTATCTGTGTGGGCAGTGCCTGGCAACTACTCGTTCCTTGTGTAACTTCCTTCTCTTGTCCCTGGCAGCAAAAGGAAAAAAAGTTCCTTGTGTAACTTCATCCTCTTGTCCATGGCAACAAAAGGAAAAACAACACTGCCTGTTCCCTGTGTAACTTCCTCCTTGTGTCCCTGGCAACAAAAGGAAAAAAAGTTCCTTGTGTAACTTCATCCTCTTGTCCATGGCAACAAAAGGAAAAACAACGCTGCCCGTTCCCTGTGTAACTTCCTCCTGGTGTCCCTGGCAGCAAAAGGAAAATTCGAAACAGGGCAGGGCAGGGAGGGACCTGCATCTAATCAAACAAAAATACAACATTTTAAAAAAATTATTTTCATTATAGACCATATTAAAAAAAATTATAATCTTTTTGAAAAAGAAAAAAGAAAAAAGAAAATAAATAAATAAATACATAAAAACAAAAAAATGGAGAAACCAAATAAAGAGTAAAAAATAAAAAAATCCCTACTTGAAAAAAAATGAGGTGTGTCTTCTTTTTCCAAACTCCAAACTTGCATCCAAATAAATATATATATATAAGTGAAAAAGAAATATTTTATTTTTATTATAGAAAATGATAATTAAAAAAATACATAAAAATAAAAAAGTTAAAAGTTAAAAGTTTCTAAAACATGAACCAAGGTGGTCGAAGGTCACTGGCACCCACTAGTTTGAATTAAAGTTACATGTTTGTCCGTCTGTCCGTCTATCCATCTGTTTGTCTGTCCGTCCAGGTCTCAAGAAATGAGGGGTTAAAAGGAAAAAAAGTTCCATGTGTAACTTCCTCCTCATGTCCCTGGCAGCAAAAGGAAAAAAACACACACACCCACATAGGGCAGGGCAGGGCAGGGCAAGGTAAGGCAGGGTAGGGCAGGGGCAAGGGTAGGGCAAGGTAGGGCAGGGGGGACCAAAAAAAACAAGCAAGCAGACAGTAGAGCTAAACCTAATGATGAAACTGCATATATTTCAACTCGTGTGCCCAAAATTGGAGAACAAAATTCACCACAGAAGGTCACCAAATTTAAAGGAAATCAACCCATCAGAATGAAAAAAAAGGTCCAGCATAACCTGCAAAAGAAAGTGAAGAAATATCTATGTGGCCAGGAGAAGATGGTGACATCAACTTCTTTGTAAAGCAAACAACTCTAGGTCACAACATAAGGATATTGTTTTTAAATACTCCTTCCAGGAGGCCAATTTGAAGCGAAAACCCATGGATATAAGTGCACCGACCTGAGACTAAGTCGCCTAGACTGTGAAAAGAAGATAAACCTGACCTAACCCGCAAACTCATCGGATGCAGCAGACGAGTGAGAACACCCAAACCCTAGGACCCAAAATGCTCTTCTGAAGTTCAAATTCAAGTGGGGAAAAAATAGTAACAAAAACATGAGAAAGGATCCTGGAAGGTGGAGACGGTTTGGGAGGTGAAGAGAGAGAGAGGAGAAGATCGCACCTGCATAGAATGAATCGATGGAGATCGGGGGACTTGCGTCAAGCTTGCTTCTAAATAATCCTGCGAAATGACGAAGCGGAAAGGAAACTGCACCCTCAATCCGAACTCAAGACGGCGGGAAATCTCATCGTCCAGCCAGCAGTCGAGATCTCAATCGAGATCTCAAAACAAGGGGTCTATGTTTTCGCTCATTGACTATCCTATATATAAAGGCGACAATGTGTCCGTCCGTCTGTCTGTCTGTCCAGGTCTCAAGAAATGAGGGGTCAAAAGGAAAAAAAAGTTCCTGTGTAACTTCCTCCTCCTGTCTCTTCCTTTCCCTGTGTAACTTCCTCCTCTTGTTCCTAGTAGCAAAAGGAAAAAAACACACACACCCACACAGGGCAGGGGTAGAGGCAGGGGCAGGGTAGGGTGTGTACTTTTGGTGCAGAACAACAAAAGATCTAAAAGATCCATGATGAATGACGAACCTGACGGAGAGATAGTAGTACCCACAGCTAATGACCCCAGTGGCGACCATAACACGCGTTTCGCCTAAGAGCCACGACTATAAGTACGCCTTCTTAGCGTCCTCGTCAAGATAGGCATGAAGATGAGCACTCCTTACGCAGGCCACATTATTGACAATGGATGGTACTCACTCAACAGACTGTTGTGTCAAGCAATATACCATGGCCCTATCTGTCTCAGAAAAAACATTGTAATCTCATTTGATGAGTTATCGAATGATTTCATTGTCCACATCAACCATTTCATTGATGACACACCCAATAAGGGGCCCACCATGGATATTCGGATGATGACAAATGTCGCGAACATCACAATCTTAAGGTCCGTCTTTTTATGAAGGGACAAAAAGGCTGTCAACGCAACGAGCTGGAATCCCATGGCCCACAACAACAACATGCACTTGATGACGGGTCTGAAACTTGACAATAGCAAATGCGCTTCATCCACGACGATATAATGAAGCTTTTGCAAATGGTTCAATGTATGCGCGAATTTCACAAACCTCAGAGTGGCTGCACGTTCCACTGATACCAACAAGATGCACGAAAGATCGTCAAATATAATCATGTCCGTGCCATAGGTTATGTATCGTAAGCCCGTTCGGCTCGCATGAGCTTCATGTCCGTTGACAAATATTGTTAAAGGTATCACCACGATGATGGTGTGAGCAGTGACCATTGGTGGGATCATGAACATGGCTGATTTTCCATGTCTGCTGGGCATGACTACCAATAAATCAAGCATATTTTTGAGGACGAATGTTACAACCAAGCCTTGTTCCTTGCATGTCCATCATTCATGGCCCAATTAACGAAGAGCTCAAAGAAAACGCACTTCGTGTGTTTGATCCATAGTAAAAAATATTGAAACTTAAAACCTTTTAATGACTCAAATAAATGACAAAAAATTGATGTTCTAATGTAAAAATATATGAAATGAAATATTATTTTTATACCATGATTCTTTTATAATTATATTTTACATATTAAACAATATAGCCCTATTCACATTGTGAAAGTTGTGTCCAAATGCATGTGATGCCTAAATATTTATACATGAATTTTTTGTTCATAGGTTTGAAAATTTGTGTTCCTTTTTTTGGCCAAAAATAAAAGTTTCAAATTTTTTTTTCAATAAAAAAGTGATCAATATGAAAAATGTGATTATGTGAATGGGTCAAGAAATCGACATTAAAAAAAAAAAATGTTAATCAAAATGTGATTTTGAAGATGAATAAAAATATAACATATGAAAAAATATATTTAAATGCATTTGAAATAGCAATGCAAAAATGGCAAAAAACAAAATGAATCATAATGTTTTAAAAAATTATTATTTTTAAATGTTGAAAATATTCATTGTGAAAAAAATTATAAAATGATTATGAAAACTTTAAACAAAGCAAAGCTCACTAAAAAAAACTCCATATTTGGGATATAATAATGTTTATTAAATTTCACATGATGAATTTTTCAAAAAAAATTGTCATCATTAAAATGCAAATTATATATGAAAAAATGAAAACTATTTAAAGGCATGCACTTGGGCATTGAATAAAAAAATCATTTTAATTTTGCAATGTCATTTACAAGCATTGGATCTTATGTAAATTTATTAATTCAACCAACATTTATTATCCTTAACAAAGATTTAAATGTTATACTTCATTTAAAATTTGATGTGAAAGCTTATTATATGTATAAAAAAAACATATGCATGTGTTTTATAATTTTCTAAATGATAAAAAAATTAACAATTTTTTTAAAATCATTTTCCTTTAAATTTATAATTTTTGATACTACAAAACTTGCATTATAAATATAACACACCACATTAATAAACATTACATAAAACCATGTTTTTCTATTTTTATATAAAATCAATTACAAACATGTTAAGAAAAATTTCACATTACATGTTACAAGTTCTTTAAGATCTATTTCAACATTTGAAAAATATGCGCAAAAATTGTTACCAAATAACAAGTAGAAGCAAAAATAATTTCAATTCTTTTCAAATTATAAAGGTTTCATTTTTTAAAACTAGAAAATTTACAATGGAATATTCTTCATCATATATTTTAATTGTGCAAAATTTCACACAAAAGATGGTGAATGTTAATTTGTTTTTTGTGTGAAATTCATCATAAATGTGCAAAAAAGAGATTTTGATCACATTTTGATTTCAATCTTATTTTTAACATTTAAGCATGTTCTAATTGTTTTTTCATCATTTAATATAAATCCTTCTTGGGTTACTCATAAATAATGCAATATCAAAAAAAAATTTAAAAATCATTGTTACATATACATTACAAATGATATTGCACTTAACACAAAAAAATAAACATAAAGTTTTAACATAACACGTATTTGTTAACAATAACATAATAATGACATGTATTTCCTAAACAATCAATTTAATTACACATATATTTGAAATATTACACATTTATCTTACACTTACATTCATTTAAAAAAATAATAATGATGTGTACATTTCAGAATATATAAAAACATGACATAAATCGCACCAAAAATATACATTCAAACACACATGCCACAAAAAACACTTCAAATTCACCAAATACATTTCACCCCCAAAAACTCAATGGTTCATATATTTGAATTGACCATTATTCAATACATGGTTAGTATTTTTTTGGTTTAATTTAAGCACATTGGTTAATTTTTCAAGAATAAATGAAATGATGATCTTGGGTTTTAAAAAGTTTCTAATTATAATAACCATCTTGAAAAATAATATGATGCTTGAACATTTTGCCACTTATTGTATATTTTTTAAGCACCAATGACTAAACTAATTTCATATATCTAAAATAAAAAAACTTGATGACAAAACATACATATTTTAATCACATTATTTCAGTGATACTATTTAAGGTTCATTGTGTTCAACATTTCATCCATGGTATTTTTCAAGGATTTTTTTTTCAAAACAACAAGAATACAAAGAAATGTTTTTTTGAATTTTTAAAGAATTATACTTTGAAGAATATCATTAGAAATTCAGTAACTAAAGAAAAGTGCCTGAAATCAATTTGTAGTTTGAACAATTGCCAAAATTAATGATAAATCTTTCCAAGGATGATAGTTAATAATGCTATAACAAGAAATTCATTAAAAAATTTTAATTTAATAAATATTGACTAATATGTCCTAATGCTCTTAAACGTGCATAGTATTACTTATATTTATGTAATTGGTCTTGTTGTCTTATTCCAATTTTCTTTCAATTGTTTAAAAAAATGAAACAAATAAACAAGTGTTGCCTATTCACAATTAAGGAAAGACTTGTACAATTGATGAATCCTTAGTGAGAACAACTATTTATGCTTTGTTATAGAAAGCCTTCATCAACCCATTATCATTAAACAAAATGAAAATTCCTCTTACCAAGCTTACCACATTCCTAGGTCGGACAAGCCTAAATATATATATTAATATTATATTGTGATATGAAATGATTAAGTAACATAATTTCGAAACTTAACATTCATTTGAATATAATACAGATTTGAATATGACACATTCTTCTACCTTTCAAGTTTCAAGGTTTCAGAATGATATAAAGGGGAAATTAGTGCTAACTGCAAACCCATGGAAAGCGTGGGTGGCCAGAAAACATACCAGTGATGGCTTCCCCTCTTCGAACTTTCACTCCCCTACCACTTCCAGTCTGGCTGCCTGCCATCAACCAGTGTCCAGCTTTGGTTTGCACTGCATTGAAGCTTCGGTATCTGGAACCATACCCTTTAGGCAGTCATGATGCCATACTGAACTCCCTCCTGCTGACCATGTTATTTCTCAACCTGGCACGAGTGCTCAATCCCCACCCATCCTCCCTGTGAAAGATGAATACCACTTGCTGCAGTGCGCAAGGAATTAGGGTTACATTAGTGTTGATTGGGCAAGGGGATTGGAACTTCAAGAAACTTCACTGCAGCACAAACTGAAGAGTCACTTTGCTTCATGCTCTGACTGAAGTGACTAGCAGACACAAATTACCTTCTGCTATGCATCACTGATTGTATGAGGAAAATTTGGGATAGAATTCTGACATCTCCTTAAAATGCTGAATGATTGACTGAGAACACAAAGAATGGTTGGTGGTACTAAAAGGTCTCTAAAACTATTACAACAGTAGAACTGTAGATTGCAAAAGCATGTCAGCTATGACATGCATTATTTCTCACTTAAACATTAGTGGCAGGATCAAGAGCAAGCCCACCAGAAAAGAGGACTACAGCAGATGACAAGAGAGTGATCTGCAATCCGATAAGAGATTTGAGCAAATCAGTGTCCTCTTAGTTCACCAGCTCATGGACAAAAAATATTCTAGCAGTTCAAGATCCAGTTGCACATCTTCTATCTGTATGTCTCAAGTAGTTCATAAGGATGTCAAAACTGTGACTTGTCAAGGTCATCAAAGAATGCGTGCTGAAGAGCTGCCTTGGCAGAGATGCGCTTTGCAGGGTTGATTTGCAACATGCTCTGCAATTCAAATTTCACCCATTCAAGCCTTGATATAGTCAGTTTTCTCACTTGATCTCATCACTCACACACCACTTTAAAAGCCAAGGTCCTCACAGCAACACAAATTCCTGGACTCATAGATTCTAGCTTACAAAAGAGGAAATGTAACTTTCAGAAAGGAGGTTGACACCCTGTGGATCTAGGTCAGGCACTACTCTTGAAATGTTTTGAGGTTGCCAGTGGGGATAGTCATGCCAGTCTCTAAGTGTACTGACTCCTGGCCAGACCTCCTCTGTGGGAATTCCCAGTAACCTGCATAATCTAGTGTAAATTTATGAAAATGGAACTGGGAGTTAGAGTCAGCACAAGTGCTTGCTTGCCAGTAGATTGGGCAGCATTCTTGACTAAGGATAAACTGAAAAGTTAGACAAAAGTGGTTATATGTATCACCTGAAAATGTGAAGCAGCTGCTGGAGCTCTGAGTCTCCAGGAAACAGAGGTGATTTGCGAGACAATTCAGCTACAAGCAAAGCAATCCAGGAAATAATGGTAAATCTTATGTGGTTTTCGCAAACAGGATGAACAACAAGACTTGTTCATAGTCTAGAGCAGCTCGATACTTGGCTGACATATGACTAAACTACTTACCAAAAATACATCCCACAGACCAGATGTCCACAGGTGTTGCGTAATGACTTGCTCCTAGCAGAACTTCTGGTGCCCTGTACCAGAGAGTAACAATCTGAAATACCAACCATGAAATACATAGCAGAATCAGACACTGCCACTGCATGACACAAAAGGGTCCCTGTTAAAAGACTTGCTACTCTAAGATGCTGTGTATGGGAGTAAAGAACTGGAAGACTACCTCATGAGTATAGCTCTTGAGAGGAACAGTGAAGGCTCTGCCCAGCCCTAGGTCAGCAATCTTGAGAAGCCCTTTTTCTCTGTCCACTAGAAGGTTTTGTGGTTTCAAATCCCTGTCAAGAACAAACAAATCTTAGAGGAGGAAGTTTTTCCTTCATTAAGTAGACTTGGGTGCATTATGCACCCAAGATAGCCTCTAGAGATAAACTCTGAGATGTCAAAGCACACATTGTGATCAAAATTGGGTACCCAAGTGGTGAATTAAGTACCTGTGCATAACACCATGACTGTGGCAATGAGCAACCCCTTTGCACAACTGGTACATGAAGCTCTGTACACCATCAAGTGTCAGGTGTTCAGCCACAGCAAGGAGGGCAACTTTCTTTAATATGAGAACAGACAGATAAAACTAAAACTCATGTTACACAAAAACAATCCACCTAGCATGCACCTGCAAAAATATAAGATTGAATTTTGTAACTTGCAAGGAAAGTCACCTTGATAATGCTTGTTGGAAGGGGATTTTTATTACCCCTTCCATGTGGATCAATGTACTTCTTGAGGTGTGTGTCAAGGTACTCAAAAACTAAGTACAGCAATGGTTTCCCCTTCTTGTCTATGTGCTCCACACATAGCAATCTGCATAAGAATCATTAAAAAACAAAAAGATTACTCCCCCAAGTGTAACTGAAAAGTACTGATTCTTTGCACAAATTTCACACATCATCACCTTCAATCCGAATTGCTTTATTGATGATTGTATGAAAGCACATCTATGCAATTGAGCAGAAGCAATGGCAGACCCAACAGCTTCCACTGCAGCATTCTCTATTATTCTTTATTATCTCATCCTGATCTGACCCACATGTGATTGTTTAAGTGTGATCCTCCACAGAACATTCTGCATTTCGATCTGCTTTTCGTGATGCAATCTCAGATCATTACAGAAAGAAATTCCCTAGGTCTCATCACTCTTATGAGCTCGGCTCTTCATAAAGCCTTGCAAGGAGGCCTACCTCACAACGTAGATACTTTGAGAGAGCATCTGCAAGAGGGAGACTTCACGCAGCGCTGTGCTGGGCACGCCCTCTTCCTCCATATCCAGCCTCGTTTTCTTGAGAGCCACCAAGCGCCCCGTTTTCTTGTGCCGCGCTTTGTAAACTTTGCCGTAAGTTCCCTCGCCGACCTTCTCCAGCTTCTCGTAGTTGTCCATCGTGGAACTGAAAGGTCTAGAAGCCCAGGAGATATTGACCGGCCCAGGACGCTTTGCTTCACGGATGTCTTGTCACGATGAATGCGCGGTAGGACCAAATTCTCTCAAGCAGCTTGGAGGACGACTTCTGGTCGACTTCCTCTGGAGACGCAATGCCTAACATGATCGCCGTTCTTGACAATACAATGCAGAGATATGGCTAGGAATGCCGCACTGATGAGCTTCAGAACGCTTTCGTGAGTAAACGCATGTCTGGAGAAGAAAGGAAACACTCCGCCAATACGTAAAGACGGTAACAAGCTTCACCGATACAACGAGGAGGGAAAGAAACCCCTCGCACAGACAAAGAAGAAAGAAACGCGAATGAAGAAGATGCAGGGAATCGGATTCCCTAGAGACGACGCAATGTGAAATTCGGTGACATATACAGGAAGAATAGAACCAGAGCCAGTACCACTGACAGCACCATCGAGTTTCTGTTCCTTGATGAACTTTCTTCCTATGTTGTAGAGCTTCTTCGTGTTTTCCTTCTACTACCACATAGGCGCTTCTGAAGAGTGACAATAACAGATTGCCATTTCCTGGTATGTATCGATCGCTCTTCCTTTCTGCAAATAGAGCTTGTCAAATGTCTCGGAAGCTTGATTGAAAGAAGAAACAGAGGTGCACAGAGCCCAGAGCTAGAATCTTGCAACTGCCACTATTACGACTCCTTACTGACCAAATGACGTGGAAAAATAAGTTCGATAGAGGGCAAGAGCGCGACAGAGAAATTATTCGACAGATAGTGAACAAGGAAGACATCAGGAAGGACAGGAGAAGATCATTACGTGATGCTGATTATCGATGATTATCAAATAAACAGATTAATACACTTCTTCATATTCCCTGTTTCCAGAGATAAAACCATCGCAAGGAATTAATGCCGTAGAAAATTGATGCCATCTCAGTTCTATGTTCCAGTCCCTCCCCCTCCCTTGTGACGCTTCCACAAATAACCTGGCAGGTGCAACAGGCAGCCGTGGCGGAAAAAAACAGGAAAACACAAAAACAAGACAGAGAGAGCGAGAGAGAGAGCGAGGCCAACAACACAAATACAAGAAAGGCTTTCTTAGTGTTCTAAGGCGTTTTTGGTGAGAAAGGTGGCCAAAAACACAAACAACAACAACAACAACCGGGAGAAAAAACTCACAAGGCACAAAATGCTTGCCGGGGAAGTACGCAGCGTCTTTGTGGAAACAAAAACACAGAAGTGAAGAAGAAGAAGAAGAAGAAGAAGAAGGAGATCACCACAAAGACAGAGGCAGACGGGGATGAACAAACAGGATTAGCATGATACACAGAGATTAGTATTAAGATTAGTGCTCTAATCAAGATTAAGGAGTCTCGCGTATGTTCCAATCCCGCCTTCTTTTCTTCTTCGTCTTTCTTTTTCTTTCCCCGCCTTTGAAATTCAAATGCAAGTGTGCCAATCATTTGGGCTTGTGTGAAGTAGGTAAATGTGATATGATATGAACTCTGTCTTTTTCTTTCACCCTCTCATTACACAGCACACAGTGGCCAGCTTCACCACATGCTACCTTTGGACTAATCAATTAATTAGTTGAATTAAAATTTTGTCAGTTATGTTCAGTAATAAGAATATTTTTTCACAATTTGGTATTATTATATACTAAATAATGAATTCAATGCTATTTTGCTTGGCATTTTTTATTAATACACCCAAAAAAGGTACTTACATGTTGAAATAGTTATATACTTACTCTTTTGCAACCCCAACCATAAAACTAAAACTGAAAATTAAGTTTTGTCAGTTATGTTGAGTAGTAAGAATAATGTTACAATTAGGTATTATTATATACTAAATAATGATTCAATGGTATTTTGTTTGGCATTTACTATTTAGGTGTTAATACTCCCCAAAAAGTACATGTTGAAAACAAAATTAATTTTATTTTTTTGGCTTTTGAAATTCTCATCATGTTCCTAGAGTAAGTTTTACAGTACTGGGTATTATGGGAAAGTATATATATTTGAGCAAGTTTTTAATGCTCGGTTAGAGCTCTCGACCATTGGCTTTACTAGAATTGGGCCTCTACTCAGCTCCACCTCACAAGGGCCCTTATTTTGGTAATGCCCATGGCCAAGGGCTTTAACTAAGCAAAGAATAAACCATTGCAGGGAAATGACTTCTCAAATAGGTTTTGTAGACCCAAATTTGTTTGAAGGTATAGGAGAAGGGCCTGTGTATGGGACCTTCTGAATTTGAGATCTTGCTCGAGGCTAGGAGGCAGAGGACTGGGGTGAATATCTAGAAGGTCCTATATGCAAGCCTTTCACCTATGAAAAGTGTTATCCATTTTGATAGATTGTAAGATTTGATAGCTCTTGTTTGTCATCACCTTTCCATTGTCATATTCCATCATTTCACAACTTTCATTGTTCCACCAAAAATGAGAAGTCCTTTGCATTGCTTTTGTCAAAAGTGGACCACATGGCATTTGCAAAAGTGGATCCCATGATGCAAAAGGATTTGAGTTTGGAATGGAACTCATTTGTGTCAATTGCATTGTCTTTCTATTTCTAGGTGTTGCATCTTTGTTTTTGGTTGTGCACATAGTAGTGTTGTTGCTTCATTGTGCTTTGGAGGTTTTCGTTGTTTTTTTTGGTTGTATGTGCAATAGTGTTGTTGCTTCATTGTGCTTGGAAGATTTCTATTGCTTGTTTTTGGTTGTGTGTAATAATGTTGTTGTTTTGTCATGTTTCAAATATTTTTACTATTGTTGCTTGTTTGTAAATTTTTCACTCAACATCTCTTGCCATTCCGTTGTGCTCTAGGTTTCAATATTATATCCATCTTTATGTTTCATTGCACAATCTCCATGGGTTCAATTCAATTGCAGCTTCTTTTGCATCACAAGTGTTCTTGCATGCATTACAATTGTCGTTACATCATAAATATTCTTACATTGCAATTGTTGCTGCATTGTCGATTTTTCTACATCGCAATTGTTCATGCATCGTTGATTTTTTTACATCACAAATGATCTTGCATTGCTAATTTTTCTACAACATGGCATCTTTTTTTTTGCAACTTGTGTTGTTTTTAATTTTTGTGCTTTTGTGTTTTTTATAGGTTTTTCAATTTTGTGATTGCAACCACACAAACATTGTGTGTGCTATTATGTCCTATAGGGATGTATACCATTTTTGTTTTATGGGTTCTATCTGTTTTGTTGTGTGCATTGATTTTAATGTTAATTTGTTTTGTTTGTTAAAATTATAATTCTTTTAATGTTAATTTGTTTAGTAGTAAAATTTATAATTCATTTTCAATGTGTATTTTTATGGCGTAGGTGTTTGTGTGGTTACAACCACGAGCATTGCCTTGGAATGTATTCTTTCCCTCTTGTTTTCATATTTTTGTGTTTTTGTACAATGTTTAATGGTCTTCTTATTAGTCTTCCTTCTGATTCTATTTTGATGTTAATAATTTAGTGTGGTCAATTAATGGTTCTGACATCTTTGTTGATTATCGTTGTAATGATGAATTATTTATCAATTCTTATTTTGTGATAGAAAATGTCTCTCGATTTCATGTGTTGTCTCCTCCTAAATGTAATCCTAATTTATTTGGTCAAATTTTTATCCTTACCTTGACAAATATGATATTCCTTCTAATTCGTGTTCTTCATTTGATTCTTTTATGCATCCTTCTATGATTAATGTTGTTTCTTCTACATCTGATTTTGTTTTTTGTACTATTATTGTCAATGTGTCTTACTCATCTAATTCCATTTTTTGTCTTACCTATGTTATTGTGTCTTATGCATCTTATTCCGTTCTCTCTCCTACTTCCATGACTATGTGTTTTGCATATGATTCCATTTTCTATCCTATCTTTGTTTGTGTTTCTTGTCCATGTGATTATCAATTGACTATTACTTAAAATTTCATGGTTATTGGATTTGATGTTGGGGAAAAGACAAACCATGATTCTCCTATTAAGGATTTTCCTCTAAAAAGTCATTTTTTGGATCTTGATGAAAGGGAAGTTGAACATGTAAACAAAAGAGGTCAAAGAATCAGAAAAAATGTTGAACTTTGGGCAAGAAATGCGTTTGATGATTATAAAGTTTTTCATGGTTTTGACACAACGAAATCAATCACATATCTTTCAAAAGATGAATTTTCTATAAAATATTTGGTTGATATGATTTCATCTTTTGTTTTGCAAGTTGTAAAAAAAGATGGTAACATGTACATTCCAATTAGGTAACTTCTACCCACCTATGTTTTAATTTTTAATTTTTAATTTTTTGCAAATGTGTTTTAAGGTTTAGGGTTTTATGAAATTTTCCCAAATCTTAAAATTGTGTACATAGTTTTTTATAAGTTTTTTCATTTTAATTGTTTTTCGCCTTTGTAGTTTTTATGTTTGGAAAATCAAACAAGGCTTTCTTCTACATAAAGCATGATAATTTTTTTGTTTCCACCTTTTATATTTATTTATTATATAAAAAATTTTGAGCTATGCAAGGGGTGTTGCAACCTTCTATGTTGTAGTTATTATGACTTCAGACCTAAATTTAAAACCCTAAACCTAACTATTTTCCTTATTATTTTTTAAGTTTCCAATTAATATTCATTATTTTAATTAGTTTTTTTATTTTGTAGCAGTCATGTTGTTTACATTTTGATTTTTTTTCAGAAGTATCTAGTCTCTTATAAGAGGTAAATTGGATGTCTGATAAGGCTGAGGCAATAATAATGCATTATGGAATTAGGAAAAACACCTATTGTTCCATTTAATATCTTTAGAAAGTCAAAGTTGTTGATGATGAAACAAGTTTGTGATCTTCAATAACATGTCTTGGTTAAAATTATTAAGAAGTCAAATGTGTTGTCTATTAAAAAAGAATGCAAAATGTTGGCATAAACAATTTGTTAGCCTACTTTCCCATTTGGTTTGAACTAGTGATTCGAATATTTTTGCATGCAATTTTTTTTTACAAGGTATTGTTCTAAATTTCACATCATGGATTTTGATGAGTTCAATTTGTTGTTTTTACCAACTAACATTATTATGAGTTTTTGTCAAGGCATTTCCAAAAACTTGAAAATAGATTAACCCGTTGTTCTACAAATTGGCATTGACCTATAATTGATTCCTCAATTTCTAATGTGATTGAGACTTTTAAAAAGCTTGTTCATTAATGTTTATATTAGTGGCATGGTGAGAAATTAGTTCCATGTCCACTATTTTTACATCCTAAACATGGACGTCCTAAGTGGAAGGCTTTTGATGAGGTATGTTTTATGACTATTTTTATTGGTTGTAATTAATTGTGTTTGATTGTGGACAAGTTAACTATCGATGTCCATGATTTATGCAAAAAAATGTTGTTAAACAAGACTAGCCTAGGTGTTGGAATTACAAGAATGGAAGAGGCACTTGTACCTCGTGAATATGGTATGGAGGTAACATGCCACATGGACCCTATTTCATGTGGCAAATAAGTTTCCAAACCTTTTTTTATTAGAATTTGTTTGATGAATTTTTGAAGTGGCAACTTGTTTTTCTAGGTGTAACCAAATTGACAAGCATTTATGTATAGAGCAATGCAATGAAATATTTCTAGTGAGTTCAAATTGGTTGATTACTGCATTTTGAAGAGGCTTTCAATGAGGAAAAGGTTGCGTATGAAAATACTAATGTAGGTGGATGAAGAGGTAAGTGATTTATTATATTATGTTTATAGTTTTTTTTTGTGTTTGTTTTCTTTATATTATTTTTTATTTTGGAGGTTTATAGTGATTTTGTGAAAGAAGCACATTTTGATATTTTTGGTGTTACTGGTGTTAAGATTGTTGGTGGTATTGGTGTTGTGTTTGATGGTGTGGTTGGAAGTTTTCCTATAATTCGGGTTCATGATTCTTCCATTGTTATTGCATTTGGAGGACCTTTTTTAACATCCTTGCTAAGGTTCCATATTATAATTGTAATGTTACTATTGATTCTATTAATCAAGAGAAGGTTATCACTCAAGTTTCTAGTGCATTTGGTGTTGGTTCTATGGATCGAAGGAAGAATGTGCTACAAGTTGGAGATTTTGGCATTAGCAAATGTGACAGATCTAGATTTGTGATGGATTTAAAAGATTCACTTTGGAACACCATGTTTGAGAAAGAGCTACCCAAGTATAAAGATCGGTTGGATACCATTTTTCTATTCACCCTCTTAAGATAATCAATGTTAACACTACTTCCAACCATGTCTTTAATCATTTGTATAATTACTATTAACATTACATATATAGTTGATACTAACTCTCCCCCAAGTTTGTCAAAAGTATGAAACATCCAAAATGAACTTTGATTCTTGTTTGTAACACTTGCATAATAAAAGATTAGGGGGGAAAGTTGTGGGAAGGATGTAAAATTTAAGTTAATGTTTTAGATCCATGAAGATGCCCAAGGTCTTGTGTTGGGTTGTTGGGAGTTGGGGTTGCCATGGTGTTTGTTCATGAAAGGGGATTAAACGAATGGTATCCAAGACACATGAACATTGAAAGAACTAATCTACAACCTTTCATCTTATGAATCTTTACTTTGAACATATGATTTTAATAGCTGATTCATACCTTTCCTCTTATGAATCCTTTTTGCATTTGATTTTAACATAATGACTATAGATTCAATATTTTGACCTTGTGATGTTGAATTTGTAATTTTGTCACTTCAACAAATTAAAGGATTTTTTTTCTATTTTTCTTCGTAGTTTTGTTGCCTTTGAAAAATATTTCCATACCCTAAAATAAAAAAAATGAAACATTGTAAATAAATTATAAATAAATAATGGAAAATTGAATTAATTAAATGAATTAAAATGAACTACCCAAAAAAAGAAGTAATTGATTAAATTAATTGCATACAAAAATGAAAATCCAAAAATAAAAAATTAAATTTCAAATTAAAAAAATAGATTAGCAAGTACATTATGCCCCATGTAAGTTATTTTGATAGGCTATCAAAGAATTTTTCGGTCTAAGAAAAGGTACCAAAAATACAAAAAGAAAAAAAACAACGGTGCTTTATGTTTATGAAATCACCATATCCTAAAACACATGGATCATGCAAAACGCAATTGTAAAATTCACATCCAACTTCAAATTTTGTCGGCTTGGTGATATGACGGCCAATTTTCACAAGCTTTGGAAAGCAGCAGAGAAGTTGTAGTAGGTTCTTGAGGTTTGTGGGTTGTAGTGACATGCAGTTTTTTCCTTTCTTTCTTTGTTTTCAGCTATGCAGAGAAACCCTCGGTTCTATTAGTTCTGTTTTGAGCAAGAAAATGTAAGAAATTGGAGTTTGGTAAATGGAGCTCCAGTGCACTTTATTTGGATAATTTCGGTGCTTGAAAGAAATTCAAGGACCCAGGTCTCAGATCAAGTTCTATTGCTCAACCTTATCCTCCCCAGTCTTCTGCTTCTTCTAGCCCCATCCTCCCTCAAACCCTTCTTCAAGGCCCTTGGTGGAGTACCTATTGAGGGGATGTGGAAGCAGATAGAATTTGTATCATTTTGTTCCTTAGATTTTAAGTTTTAGGGTTTGCTATTTGTGGCATTGAGGTTTATCTCTCTCCAGCACCACAGTTATAGACTCCTGTCCCCGATGCATTTGAGGATTCTGCGAATGCTGAATTTTGTGGATAGGTGGATGCAAAGCTTTGTATCGCAATGTTCCATGTATCTCTTGGCTTTTGAAGAATCACATGATGGAGAGAAAATCATACCCAGAAAAGATTATCAAACTTTCAAAAAACATGCACACTTTTGAGAAATATCAACCCAGAAAAGGTTATCGAGCTTTCAAGAAACACGCACTCTTTTTGAGAAATGACATTCTTTCAGTGATGCTGTTGTGATCGTAGCAGCTATGGTCCTGAATGTGCAAAGGCAGTTTGCATGATTCTGTTTTTCAGACTGGTCTTCTACCTATTCACTAGAATGTGGTTTGGTCTCAGCGTTTTACATATAGGAATCCATTAGGCAAGAACTGCTGGATTGGGGATCTGGGGATCAATGCTTGCTACTTGGAGGTAGGGATCCAGGGGATGCAGTGGTGATACATGAACTGATGGGAATGTAAAGGGACAAATATTCGAAAAGGCTCCAGGATTGCCATGTTGATCTTCTGAAGACTGCCAAATACTTGAGGCTGTGCTGCACTGTTTGTTTTGTTCTTTGCAAATGTTTTGTTTCTCTTGCAATTGGGTAGCTCTTGGACAAGTGCAGGCTTGCAAACTGACTTCTATAAGTTTTTCTTTGTTTTTTTGTCTGGTTCAAAGTCGTCAGTGGGAACATGTGAAATGTTCATTTCTCTTGGTAACACAGCTGCCATCTGGAATTCTGTCAAATCTGATCATTGCCAGGACCTGTGAGTTATTGAATGTCAATTTGCCAGTTCTTCTGTTTAGGACACCACTGGTTTTTGAAATTTTCACCTTGAAAGCAGTTTCTGCAGATTCCTCCTCTCAGCATCCAGAAATTCTTCTCCTTTATTACCCAACCTGTGGTCATAGTTCTCTAGTTACAAATTCTTGGAAAATTTACAGTTTCAACAATAGTATAACAACATGCTCTTCTCAAATCATGGATACAGCCTTGCTTTGCAAGAATTCTCTCTTAATTTAGGATGCAACTCCAGACCATTATCATGTCTTACTCCAATGAGGATGAGTGCTGATTAGTCAGCAAGTAGTGGGGGTTTTAAGAACTTACTTATCTTCAGCTGAGTGTAGTTGTCTGGGAATCCAGGTGAGAAACTAGGTCTCATTCCCATAGGATGTGAGATCCCATATCCAACCTGTTATGTGCTCCAAGGGCATCCTGCTACTGGCAATGTTTGTGATGTGAGTAGACTGTTACAACATTACTGTTCACTGCCAACTGGAGACTTGACAAGACTTTGAAACCATTGAAGCATTGACAAGTGAGGTCCCATTTCAGGCTTCCAGTGACAAGCAGTGCATTCACAGCAAACACAAGACTTGAACAACGGCTTCTGTACATGAATGATCAACTCCATAAGCCTGCAGTTCATGTGATCATACAGGTGAATCCAGAGCCCTGCAGAAACAAGGTAAACCATTCTCACACCCATTGACCAATAAGTCCCTGTACTGGCTGTAAGATGCAATGACTGCATGCAAATTAGTATGCAGAGCTAGCTAAATTTCCCTCAATAACCTCTGGGTTAGCTGTTATACACACATAAGAGATCTAATAGTGCGATCTCCCTGGAACTCTCAGTACTTGTCACCTGGTGTGGCACAAATCAAGAAGTCCCATGGGGCACTTTGTATCAATACCCACTTTTATGATCACAATGATATGGCAATGCAAGTTCTGGATGAAAGTTCCAGCAGTTTTGTCCCAATGACATTTGTGGGTTGCCTAATTGCAAGAACAAGACTCAAGGGCGGGGTGCAGACATTTGCTGCTTCCTTACAAATGGCCCTGCTTTCACTGAGGAGATGTCATGAGGTGTGATGAAAATCCACTGAGATCCTTGCTGGACAGCAAAATCCACAACAGTATCAAGGCTGATTTTTCTACTGATTGCATCCATGAAGACATCAAACTCATCCATGGCACGAAATGGTGCTTCAGTCATCTCATGAAGAGCCAATGCAAAAGACAATGTGGAGTAGGATCTCTCACCACCTGATAGAGCTCGGGTGTCCCTGACAGCACTGTTAGAGACATCCTGAGGCATCTGCACTTCTAATGAAAGTGTCTCAGTAGAGTAGTCGACTTTGACACTCCCACTGAAGCCCTTTTTTCGTAAGTGCCCATTAAATTGCCATGTAAGCTGCTGTCGAAGCCGAATAGCATTCTTTTGGAACTTTTTTAATCGGATCTGATAAGTTCCATCCAAAAGTTCAAGCTTCCCTTTGAGGCTTTTATATGTGACCTCTTTCTTCACCACACGGCGCTCAATTTTCTGGCGCTTGTTTTCAAGATCTTCTAGAGGCTCATTGTTACGCTCTTCCCTACGCACCCGATCTTGAAGGCGACAGAGAATGATGCTGTACTCCTGAGGGCTTTTATCAACTCCACCAAGACCTGTCACCTCCTCCTCTGGACAAACTTGGGATGCTTTGCCAGTGGTTTCCTCTAACTCCTTGTGAAGATTCTCAACTGCTTTCTCAGCTTCACATATGTCAGGTAAAACCCTGGTTTGCATGATTTTCTGAAAATGCTCTAAAGCAAGGACAGCTGTTCTGAGTTCCTCCTCAAGGGTAAGAAGTTCTTCTTCAGCCACCTTGGTGGCTTCAATGTCCCCTCTTGCTGACTCCCGGAGTGCATCAAAACGAGCTTTTGCTGCATCAACCTTTTCTTGGGCCCTCTGAAGACTGAATGTCAACTTAACAAGCATGTCTTCATTTGCCTGTATCCCTTCCTTTGCCTTTGAAATCTCCCCTTCAAGCTCATTGACATCAGGCTCCACATTCATGTCTGACTCTGCTTGAGCAGCATTTTGCATGTCTCGCAATTGCAACTCAAGCCCAGTGATGTTCCGCTGGAAGTCCTGTCGTCTCCTTTTCATAGCCTGTAATTGCATCTGGAAGTTGTGAGCAGAATCAGCAGCAGCTCTCTTGCGGTTCTCAGCTGAGTGGATAGTTTCCTGCAGTGCAGAGGCCTCAACCTCTGCTGTCTCCAATTGATGGCCAACATGAACCCCAAGTCGCCCTTGGACTCGCCGATCCCTATTCAGTATAGTCTCACTACCATTTCGAGAAAACAGTTTTATTCCATCTGCAGTCAAAACCTCCTTCACATTGTTACTGAGATGAGAATTACCAAAGGCAATGAGCTTCCCTTCGTTGTAGTCTTTTGCCAGGACTTGCCTTTCAATGCTTCCTTGGTCCACCAGGACATTCATGACAACATGATTATCAGACTGAAGAACTGACATAACAGTCCTGAGACTAGGGTCAGGCAACAGATGTGGTGGCAACTGCAAAGGAGGCCGATCAAAATCATATATGATGATCTGAACATAACCATAGTTTGACCATTGGGCACATTTACGAAGTAGTAGCATATCCTTCTGATTGGTGACAATAAAAGCATTCAGTAGCTTGCCAACTGCTACTTCAATTGCAAGTGACCATTTATCATTTCCAACCAGTGCGGTGTGTGAACCAAGAGGGCCAACTGGCGGGCATGTAAACCCACGGGACTGAGCTTCAACTGTTTGGAGCAGCTTCAGGACTTTGTCTCCTCCAAATGTGGTCATCACATTGGACTGCTGGGACTTGAGCCGCCGAATGTAGCCCTGTGTATCTCGAAGCTTGGCTCCAAGCTCTTCCATTTCTAACTTGATCCCCTTGACTTGCTGATTTATGTCATCAACTTGTCCTTGCAGGTTTGCTTCCTCTTCTCGAATCTGTCTGAGCTCACATTGAGCAGCTTCAACGTTCAGGTTAAGCTTTTTGAACTGCTCCTGTCTCACTGCCTCTTCAGCTTGAGTATCCTGGACATGACGATTGCGAACTTCTGTGACATGTTGCTCAAGTGTTTGCAACTGCTCCATCTGCCTTGCAATCTGACACTGCTTGTTGTTCAAGTCCTCTTCCAATCCTGCTTTTTCCCGAGTTGCTAGGGAGAGTGCTTGCTGAAGCTCATTTTGGGAATTCCTCTGTTGATTAGATGTTTCAAGTAGGCCAGCAATTGAAGCTTGCTTCAAGCGGATGGCCTCCTGCACATTTTTGGTCACCTCCTCAGCTTCATCAATCTTTCTCTGGCAGGTTGGAATGCGGCTCTGAAACTTCTCAAGGTTTTGTGTTTCTAGTTGGAGCTTCTTCTGTGTATCATATACCCAACACCAAGCAAGTTTCTTCTTTAGAACACCAACCTGCTGTGCCATCTCTTCAATTTCCTGTGCATTCCTGATCTGCTCATCTAGAGTTTTGAGCTCCTCAATGAATGGCACCATCTCCTGTTTGAGCTCTTCAACCACAGCAGCTGCATTCTCAATTTTCTCCCGTATTGTCATCAGGAGCTCTGCCACTTGCTGTAGCAGTGTAGCTTTGAAGTAAAACTTGAACTTTTCCTTGCCACTCCCAGCATGGAGGAACTCTCGGCTTTTGTCTTGTGTCATGATGACACAAGGATTGTCCACCTCAATGTTGAAATGGTCCAAAAGCTCTTGAAGGTCCTCCCTCTTGCCAGCAACTTTCTTGCCCTTCTCATCCTTCATACAGAAGGTCTGGGTGGTCTCTGTGATTCGGCGCTCCACTGTGATGACCTTACCATACAAGGGAGGTTTGAAGGCATCCTCTCCTTCATTCTTAATGTCAACTGACACAGAACCACAGCCACATCCATTCTTGATAAAATCCTTCAAGGAGGATGCCCGCTGTGTGCCCCGTGCTTTGATTCCAAATGCAACACAGAGAGCAGTGAGGATGGCGCTCTTGCCACTCCCATTCTGCCCTGTGATGAAATTCACATGGTCCTCAAGCTCAATGATCAAGCTACTATGGCACATGAAGTTTTGAAGTTTTATGCTCTTGATTGACCCTGCCTTCTCTGCAATTTCTTCCATCCTGCCAGAAACAAGATCCAATGCATGGTGTCATGCAACACCATCTAGAAACCCTCTTTACCTAACCCCCAAAAAGGCGAACATTCCTGCTATGATCTTGCTGGAATCTTAAGCTTCTGCCACATGGACTCTCAAGCCCTAAACGCTGAAATGCATGATAAGGATGGAAAAGGACAGGCTCCTCAAGGCAGAAAATATATTTGAGGTTTTGTGATATGAAAACAAAAACTGGAGTTTCTTTGGTACCTATACATGGACTCTTGCCATAAACAGTGACCGTGAAATTTCACTGAATGAAAGGCAACAATTTAATACTTACTTTCATATCTCATCAAGAGCCGAAATTCAACTAAATCCGAATTTATGTAGCAATCATCCCTTCATCTAGGTGTCTCAAAATCTTGGGAAAAAAGAAGATTTCTTTAGGTTTCATGAAAATAGGTTATCATCATTGTATAATTCCAGTCAAAATCTCATCTCCTTGCCAGATCTAATTTTGCAACAAGAGATCCTTCAACCAAGAATGCAGAATCAATCTCCAAGAAAAACCACAGAATAAAAATGTGACTCAGTCAGACTTAGCCACAATGCAAAATACATCCTTATGCAAATCAAAAAATGCTGCCCAATACTCAAACATGGATCTATTGCCAGGACCTTCCTGACCTCTACATCTGGCAGGTGACGACAACCAAGCAATAGACCCTGCACAAATTGCCCACCGTCTTGCAGAAATACCTAATTCCCAATCAGCTGCCATTCCATTCACTCCTAGAGATCCTGCAATAACACTAAAGAGGATATAGAATAATAAGAGCCCACCCCCCTTCCCCCCACCACTCATCCCTCTAGACCAAACAGCATTTTTTTCAACTTACAAGAGATCTGCAACATTAGATGGCAATTCCTCAATAACAGTGTTATAGAACCTCTGAATATCTTGAAGCATGCGCTCATCCTCCCTGGTTACAAAATTGATGGCCACCCCTTTGCGCCCAAACCGCCCACTGCGTCGAATACGATGCAGATAGTTCTCTGGCTGGGTTGGCAGGTCATAGTTGATGACCAAACACACCTGCTGGACCATCAGAAATCGGTCTCTCATATGCATTCCTCTCCTTCAATAATAATTCTTTTCTTTAGCTAATGAGGTATGCTGCACCCTCTCAGACCGTCTCACTTGTCTAGAACTGACTGTCTTTTACAATTACACCATGCAAGGCACATAGATTGCACAATGCACATTAGAAAGCAGTTCTTCATTGTGTGCCAGTCTGACAACAAAGTAGATGACTGTGCGATGTCGCATTTCAAAAGCAAGAGTAGGAAAACAACCATGCAGAATGAATGTCAGAACATGCAGCACATGAAACTCTGCAGATTACCATCTCTGGAGCACTTTTATCCCTTGAGATTTGTACACAACAATGAGTCTAGCTTCTTATGAAAGGCAAGTGAAGCTTTCAAGGTGGGGGCAGAAAGAGAAAAAACATGAGGGACGGCAAGAAAGAGCTGCACATACATGCTGTCCATCTTGGCGTCATACTGGCGAGCATCGACCTGGGTACCTTCAGGTGCAGATCCTGCCATACTCTTTTTTCAACTGCTGCACAACACTTACCAGTCACCAGTTAGTCAATAGGAACCAGAAACATCGCCTCAGAGCTCTTCCAGCTCTACTGCCAAATTGAAGTTCTACACTACACTCAAGCACATTGCAAAACATCGCGTTTAGAAAAACAACATGACATCATGAATAGCTGTCTCCAGAGCTTACTGGAAGAGATCTCTAAAACGGTCAACTAGTTATATTCCGATCTACTACCATCGCAACTCCCTTGGCGTCTGTGCTGCCAAAGTGTCTTTTGTCCATAACTCATGAGAACATTTCAGACACGATGCAAGATACAGAGACTGAGAGTCATAGGCACTTCTCAACACCAGGAGAAACCGCTGAAAGTCGCACGAGTAGCAACAACGAAGGAAGCACACTTACGATCACAAAACACATAGCTTCCTACTTCTCACTTCATAGAGAGGAAAAAAAAAAGTTCTTCATCGAAGAACCGGCGGCAGATTTACAGAACCCGAGGAGCGTCAACCAAGACGAATCTCTCAATGCAGATCGTAAATCTAACCTCAAGAAAACAAACCAAAACTATTGAAAGCTAATGAAAACATAACATACAAAGACACACTGTATACATAAAAACAAACACAGACAGGCGCGTGCGCGCGGAGACACACGCAAGAAGTAGCCGCATTCGTTAACTCCCTGTTGAAAACCGTTTTACCCTAATTGCAAATCAGCGGCAAAAGACTACACGAAAAGACGAAAATCCAGCGAAAGCAGCAGCAGCAGCAGCAGCGACAAAAGAGAAGACATACCGTTGGCGGAAAGGAGAGGGGTATGATGGGCGATGAAGAGAGTAGCGATGGTGTTGCAGCAGCGGCGACTGTGCCTTGGAGGCACAGAGAAACGAAGTGAGGGTTTGCTGCGCAACGGCGCCGCAGCTTTGGAGTCTGCGGCCGGCGGGCAGGGACGAGAAGGCGACTGGAAGTCGGCGTCCGATGGAAGGGACGAATGTGCCGCGGTCGAATGGATAACGGCGGAATGGGGTGTGACAAAACAACGCGGAGATTGCAACGCGTGTTGGGAACTAGACCTAGGTCGTCCACGGTTGGATGCGAAACGGATTTTGCACAACCATCGCGGTCAGTTATCATCCATCTCACTGATCGTTTTAGTTTCTTGTTTATAGCGAAAAGAAATTGGTGTGTTACTAAGAGCATCTCCACCAATGTTCAGTTTGTGACCTTGCAATGGAGTCCGTGGACAATTTGCAGAGGCTTGCAAACTAAGGCGCAACACAGCTGTGCACCTGCTACAGAAGAGTGTAATAAATATGATCTGACCGCTATTCCCTGTTTCTTTCGAATTGGTCGATCATAACGATTCGTCCAGGTGGTTTGGTATTTACCTAGTAGCCTCCCACCTATTATTTGCGGTCTCAATTTCAGTTGTTTTATGGGTAGTAGTAGTAGTAGGGTTGGGAAAAATGAAATAACCAAACTTGAGTGTGAGAAAAAAAAAAAATTTGCGCAGTCCCATGCTAAGCACTCCTGGGGCTGCACTGAAAATTTTGAAATAAGGCTTCCTTCCACAAGGTGTCAGATTTATTTCTTTTCCAGAAATTTAAAAATCTGCATAGCATGTTCATCTTAATCTCATTTTGTTCAACTCTTACATGCCTTTTAACCCCCACATGGGTGGAATTAAAAAATTGTGCCTTCAATTGCATTCCATTAGGGTAGTTTGGTTGGTGACCAAACACTTAAAGGGTTCAAACTCCAGGGGTTTAGTAACCAGCCATTTTTTTTTGCTCATGGTCTTCAAATAAATTAGTTGCCCCTTGAGCCACAACATCAATAGGTCTTTATAGAAGTTGATTCTGAGCTAGAAGGAGAAAGTTATGATCCCCCAAAGTTAAAAGGGTATTGTTGTTTGAAAAAACTTGGATAGAACATGTAAGGCCCTTATTTTTATGCATTTTAGGCCCTATGAACAAACATTTCAAAACTTATGAAAAGACATCTTGCCTCTCCTATATATTTTTAATTAAGTTTGGACTATTTTTAATTCCCCTTCATATTTTTCAAATTTTATAATAAGGCCAAATATTTGCAACACAAGATGTATAGTCATGGGGCCTTAAAGGCTTATAACATAAATATTTTGTTGAATAGTATACCAATACCTTAAAATTGATAATCCTTTTGAAGCCGCATGGGCTAATTCGCCCTTCTCTCCCCAATGTGAAAGAACAATGTTGTGGTGATGGTTGCTGCAATTGTCTTTTTTAGTCTCCTTTTCATTTCTCTCAAAATTTATCTTTCTTTCCCTCTCTATTTGTCATTGTTGTTACAAGGTGTGCTCTGAAGGTGTGCGCCATCATGACCTTGACTCACGTAATTCCCAGTGTGTCATCATAGCCCTAGTTCCCACAACTCCCAACATTTCAACTCACGTTGCTCCTTAGTTCATCATTCTAAAGCTTGGATTTAGAGGGTAAAGTTGGTTATAAATGTTGGAACTCTAGTGCAAACAACTAAGCTTGGAACCTTGGAGCTCTAATGCACACAACCAAGTTCGATAGTGATGAGCTTTGATATAAGCAGAACCATGTTCCAAAGTTGGAGTTCAAAGCTCTGATACAAACAACGCCATCCCATTGGAACTTGGTGCCATCATGTTATACCATCATACTACACCATCACATGTTTGAACCTAGTGCCATCACATTGGAGCCATCTTAGTGTCATTGGGTTGGAACTTGATGCCATCGTGGTTGAACCCCCACTATACCATCACGTTTTTTTTATGTTTTTTTCATTTCTTTCTATCTACCTCTTCATTTGTTTCCTTGTAAATGAATGCAAGTGAATCGAAAATCTAACATTCCTTCCACTGCAAATGTTTGTTGTTTTTTGTTGCACTGGGGTGGCAAGATGAGGCAATAGTTACAAGTTGTTGTGGGTTTTCATGAAAGTTGTTGTGACGTCCTACTTTTGCAAAACTTGCTACAACCCTTTGCTTGATTTCAATTCCAAGATTTTCTCCACTATGAATTAGTTATAGTATCTATGGTTGCACTCCCCTATTGCCACCTTGATTTAATTGACCTTTAAGTTTCTTTTGTTCTTTAGTAACACATTAGGGCTTTCAAATCTCACTTGTTGTTGCTTCCCAAATCCCAACATTGTGTAATATGCTCTCATGATTTCGTGTAACTATAATAGTGTTTTGCTAGTTTCTAGTGTTGTCCACTACCACTAGTTTATTGTTACAAACCCGAGCCAAATTCATGTAAAACAATAGTTATAATTGCTATTGTCTTAGTAGGTTCGTCAACTACATTTGGAAGAAAAATTCCCATTTCATCATAACCCATCATCACAATCAAACTTAAATCCTAAACCTTGACATTCTTCAATGCATTGTAATTCCCAAAGTCCTAATCATTAACATCGTCATCTTGTAGCAACTATAACCATTGTCACCAATTGCTTTGTTCACAAGTTACATGATTAAACTTATTTTGATATTTTATAAATAGTCTTTCATGTTTTCCATATTATCAAACCTCTTTTTTTTTCTTTTTCTTGTTTTATTTATACATATTAGTAAGCAATTTTTCCTCCCCAAGAACAATTGGTAGCTCCTCGATTATATTTAATAAAACATTAAACCTTATTGTTTAACCCTTGTTTGCCATTATAGTTCACCACAAACCTTAAATATCTTTTTCTTTCCCCTCTATAATCATAACCCACTTCAAACCCTTTTGTTTAACCCTTGTTTGCCATTATAGTTCACCACAAACCTTAAATATCTTTTTCTTTCCCCTCTATAATCATAACCCACTTCAAACCCTTACCTTTCATTGCTATTGAACGGAAGCTTGTAATTTGGCTCGGACATGTCGAACAAGTTGCATTTTTCTCCTTCTTTTTTCTTTAGTTGTTCTTTGTTGTTGAAATATCATTCCTAAGCCAAATCCTCTATACCCCAAAGGATGGGCCTTAAACCTTGCCTTGAAATTATTGTGGAATCTTGCACTAACAACCTTAATTATTATTACAAACTATGCATTGTTGAACCTAGCTTTATTTCTAGCTCTTTCTCAACATTCCTTTGAGTTAATCTTGTATTTTAAGTAAGTGTATGTTCAACCCGTCTTATTTTTTTCTCGTCTTTTTCGTTTGTTTTATGCTCCTTGATTTTATCAACAATTTTTTTCTACAATGCCTTTTGTCTCAACATTGCCAAGTATTGATCTAATGTGATCACATGTAAATTGGATTATCCATTAATGGTTATTTGCCATGTTTTCTCCTTATTTGCAATCTTGGTAGGGATAACAAGTTGCCCAATTCTACAACTCCTTGGGTTTGACTTAAAATGTTTAAAACATCTTCAAGGTTATAATCGACTAAGTTCACCATTAATTCATCTTGTTGATTATTTGTTTATTGGGGTGAGAGGACTTTATGGCATTTTCGCATATAAATGAACAAAAGGTTTAGAGTGTTTGATTGATGTGGTAGCAACAAGGTTAGGAATTACTTGAAAAATAAATGTAATGTTCAACAAATCAATGGCAACTTCAGCTTCATCTCCATTATTTTTGGAATCATCTATTGCATTTTATCAATATGCATTTGTTATTCCTTTCTCTTCTATTGCAATGAACACCTTGTTGGGACCAAAATTTTCAACCATAGGTGCAAGATTCAATGGCCAAATCTTGCAAACTTTAAACCTTGATTTTACTGGTTCTTTTTCCAAGGACTACAACAAGTCCTTGTCCACCCATTTACTTAGTGTGCCCTTGTTAGGTTCAAGATAGTTGTTTCTTACCATTGTTGAGTTTTTTTTTTAAAGCATTCTTGAAAGGCTTAAAGTAGGTGACGTCCAATGGTTACAATGCATGTGACATATGTGAAGGTAAGGTCACCATGTCCAATTCAATTTTGGTTGTTTGTTCAAGTGCATGTATAGTGACATGTGACCCATGCCCATCAAGGATCAAGGAATATTTATTTTCTTGAAAAACCCCTTGGAACAAATCTATATAAAAAAATAAACCACTACTTGAAGAGGTAAATTATCATCCAAGTTTTTTTCTACATTGACATGCATATTCTTGGTCTACATACTTTATGTATTTGTACACATCTTTGAACCCTTGAAAAATGTAAAAGGTAACAAGGGCTGCACTAGTTGCATTGATAACACAATTTATAGTTAGCCAGTCCTATGACTTAAGTATGGTGCTCTAAACATCTCATGAGCTTCACCTAGCCAAAATTCTAACATTGGATTGTTGTTTTGCCTAAACACTCATTTCATCTAAATTCCAAATGTGATCTGATTAATATTTGTGTTGAGTGTACATGTTTTCTAGGTTGTAATAAAAGGTATGGCAAGCTTGATCAATTAACCTTACTGCCCCAGAAACCTCTAACCCTTTAACAAGTCATATGCTAATTTTTGGATGCCTTTTTAAAAACTAAAACCACTAGGTATCTCTTGGAACACAATTTTGAAATGGGGTTAATATGGTTCAGTGATTTCAACAACCTTCATATTTAATTGTTAAAAGGTGACATATAATCTAACCTTTTGCATGTTTAAAACCCAATTAACCATTACTTCATCCTCTTGTTTTGTTAACATGCATTGGGGGCCTAATTTCTTGCATCTAATCCTACCATTTAGATTATTTAAAAGTGAGCTCAATGGTATGTTCCAATACTACACAACCTTCCTTAGAAATGTACGTCCTTTTTTGACATCATCCATGGCATCTTTTAATTGTTAGTCTATCCATTTGCCTCACTTTGAGGTATTAACTTGTTTATTAACTCTGCCTCCACCTTGTATTGTATTTGGGGCAATATGACATTGTTGTTACATTATGTTAGTAAGTGGTATTGCTTGCTAACCTTGTGTGTTGTTGGGGTGACAAGTTGGGAATGTCAATTCTCTTGGTCTTCATAATTGGTACTTGAAATTTCATTGCATTTGTTTCCTTGGCACATTAAGATGTGCTAAAGTGTAGTTTGTTAATGGTGCATTCCTAGTACATTGCTACAAGGCCTCCTATCACATTGGTAAATTATGTTAGCCATGCCCTTCTTGGTCCCAATCTCCAAGCACTTGGTGGCATTCACTTAGGTCTTACAAGAGGTAAAAACCTATGTTTTTTATATGAAGACCAAATTTATAAAAAATATGTTAGATCTAGATATTGCTCAATGGCATAACTTTCCACCTCTTCATAAGAAATAACTAGTTCGTAAAATGTAGCATTTTTTTCCAATCTAATGTCACATCATTTGTGGATGTGTGAGTAGTGACAATAGTCAAGTTGCATTTGTTGGAAGAGTAGGAAATCTATGACAAGTGGCATTGTTAGAATGAGATGAATATTTTAGGAGTGATGATTGATGAACCAATGATAATAGATGTAGTTTAAACACTTGTTTATGTATTCTTACATCGGTTTTGGTATGCCATTCGATTTTGCTTCTTTCTACATTACTTCGTCCTCTTCAACCTATTCTAGTTTGATTGCAAATGTTGGAATCATTATTTCAATTGTTGGAAAAATACTTCTACTTCTTCTTTTTTCTTCACTTCTACCTCCATGATTTTAGATGCAAGCAACTCACCATCTAAGCGTTTACTGATCCCATTCAGTAATCTCTCTATAAAAATTTTAAACTTGTGTAACAAACCTCATGCTTCTTATGACATATTTAATTTAAAACTATAACTTTTACTTTAGGAATGTAAAACCATATGAAGTATGTTCTTGCCTTGTTACTTGTTTGTTTTTGGTGGGAATTCATTATATGAATTGTGGAAGGAAATTTTTTAATGGACTTACTTGGTTTTTGATCCAATGGTATCCAATGTTTGAGTTATATTAATTGAGTTGTTTCTTTGTGGGGTCTTTTTGTTGTTTTTTGTTCACCCAAGAATTAATTCGTAAACACTTTTCAATTTTTTTAATACATAAAACCTTTAATTCACTATCAATTCATTGTTTTTGAATGTTACCTTGGATATCTTTTTATTGAACACAAAATTGCACATAAATAAACAACCATGCGCATGATCTTAAATGCTCACATTTCAAAGTTAGCATTCATGCCTCTTATTCTTGAACAATAATTATCCAAAGGCATTAAGAATTTTAAAATTTTCAAAACAAAAAAATTTTGGTCAAATATTTAGTCATGGATGTCCATTTGAAAAGAAACCAACTTAGATTAGAACAATCGCCAACCCTAAAACACACTAAATAGATGTTTGATCATAGGTAATCGATTGGTGATGGCTTGGTTTACCCTATAACATTAGGAAATTGGCAAGATATTTACCCTTGTTACCATTCAAAACAAGCCCAATGGGAGTTAAAATATGTAGATTGAGCATTAATAAGGTAGGTTACCTCATAGTGACCAACCTTTGGGACAAAATATGAAAATTGTTGAAGTTTTTTTGACAAATAAAGATAAGATCGAAAGACAACCCCCAATTGAATTGAAGAAATACTCATAAAAGCCATCCTTTGGGACCTTGATAGAACACAATCAAACTTTCATGCATGGGACTATGTGAGCTCTTTTGAGCTTGGGATTATATTAACCCCAAAATTAGTTTAGACAATTAATCAAATCCACCTGCATTCAATTGAAGCCTTGGAATTCCATCAAGAAGGTGGTCATTTTTTCCCTTTATCTATTTTTTGTTAAATATTGGTGAACTTGCATTTACCAATCTCAAGCATGTCAAAATGTTAGCCCATAAACAAGGACAACTTCAACAATCCAAAAAACCCATTGTTGACTCCAAAACCAAGTTATGGATTCACAATGAAAGCTTTGTGAAGTTGCTCACTTGGAGTTAGAGGATTGGCAATGGAGGGCCCTCCTTGGGCCTTCTTTGCCTATTCCCCCCAAAAGTGTAGATATAGATTGAAAATCCATAACAACCTTCAATCCACCGCACTAATCTAGACTTGGGCATCAACCATGAACACATGATCTTTCATGATCCTTCTACTTTTGAAGCAACTTTGACACAACTCCCGATGTCAAAGAGTTGCACATTCATATGGTTCAAACTATGCTTTCACCTCCAAGTTGGAAGTTGGTTACAAAACATCAACTTCTACCCCTAGCCACCTTCTTTTCATGAAGCATGGCATTGTGGTTGTTAAGAAGTTGGAACATTGCATGTTACAATGCTCGCACATAACTTTGCATGGCAAACTTTTCACTTGTAGTTTGTCACAAATTCAACTAGGATCCAATCCCCACACTCTTGTGAACCCTTGTGCTTTTGGGTGTTATCCCCAATCCTATGGAACCCTCTCATTGTAGCTAACACTAAAAGCAATTTCACCTTCAACTAGCACTCACTCAACATCCTCTCCAATTTAACTATGTTCTATTTCTAGACTAAGAGATGGGTTTTGTGAACCTTTGTGCTTGTGGGTGTCATCCCCAATCCTATGAACCCTCTCATTCTAGCGAACACTAAAAGCAATTTCGCCTTCAACTAGCACTCACCCAACATCCTCTCCAATTTAACTATAACTATGTTCTACTTCTAGACTAAGATATGGGTTTTGAATTCAAAGCATATTACTTTTGGAAAGCAACACATTCTATGCATGGCTTGGACCTTTACAATCCAAGTTAGCATGGCGATTTTGTTGTGGCAATTTAAAAAAAGATCTCAACTCCATACTCCCAATTGCTTGTTTGTGAATACTTGGAGCAAGATTTCCTCAAAGATTGGCTTTCTAAACATGTTTTTGGCATGAGGGAAATCACACTTCATCTTTGTACTTTGTGCAGTTGATGTGATGGGCAAGAAGATGGAGCTCGTCCCAAAACAAATCGGTACGGTGATGCCTAGTGACAATTTGACAATTCATTTTGAGCTCATCATCCCTTGTCCCCATTGAATCTCTTAAGAAGTTCTCATTGGATAGTCAGCAAAGAGCTTTCCTTTGAAGTGTGTTCCGTTTTGCTTTGTTTCTCTTCGTCATGTTTTTGCAGAGTACCTTTAAACATTGAACACATTGCCTCTTCTAACTCTGGCAGCAGCACAACATTGCAAACTCTTGACAAGAAGCTGCTTTGTTTTGTTTTTTTACCTTTGAAAGCTTCTTATCTCTAGCTCTTGACATAGATATGTGTACATGTAGAGGTGGAAATGCAGAATTAAGAAGGCTCTATAAGGCCCTATGTGGACTCAACCGATTCTCCATGCCTACAAGAATGTGGGCCTGGACGACAAGATGTGCAAGTCTGGTAAAAAAAGTCGAGCTTCTCGTCCCTGTGCACACAGATCTGCTGGACGGAACGATCAGTAATTTTCAAGAGTAGTGAAGAATAAGTCTGACTCCGGAAGCAAATCTGGAAGCGCCAGATGGAAAGAGGCAGCAATGATTCATTCCAGTGCGAAGTAACGATATTGGTTGCCGCGAAGAAGCATTCAAACCCTGGCAGCAGCACAAGAAGATTGCAACCACGTATCAGGTCGGTCATGACGATGCCTACAATGATTTGTGCCGTCGCCCCTTCCCAGATAGATACCTCCTCCTATTCTGCAGAACCGGGGAGGAGATGCGGAGCAATAATGTGTGTACCTATTCATATCGGTCTTCTCCCGTGGCTTCATTGCGCTCACAAAGCCGAACAGTAAGTCTTGAGGAGGGACGGAGGTAGAAGAAGAAGAGACGCTCTGATTTTGTGGCAAGAATCGGAGAAGAAGAGACGTTGTGGTTTTGTGGCAAGAAGAATCGTAGGCCATGGCGGCGGCTGCATCGATTGCCACCACAGCAAGCTTTGTGCAGAGGTCGGGCCAACAACTGTTCTTGGACGGAGCACCTTTTTACGTGAACGGCTGGAACTCCTACTGGCTCATGGTGCAATCCATCGAGGACAGCACCAGGCCAAGAATGTTTGCGGTGATGATGGCGGCTGCTGCCCTGGGTCTCACCGTGTGCCGCACCTGGGCCTTCAACGATGCCACCTACCAGGCGCTGCAAATTTCTCCTGGAAACTACGACGAGAACGTATTCCAGGCAAGTATCTGTTTGTCCGTCTTTGTTTTCCTTCTTGAAGTGTCAAAGGGAGCTACACTAGCAAGGATTTCCAGTCTCAGTGAATCTTTAAAGAGCTTGATGCGGTTGCCATTGCTGTCCTGTGACAGGCACAAGCTTCTAAAGCACAAAAGCTTGTGCCATTATTTCAATTTTCTGAAGCGATGATGTGCTTTGTTGCAAAGGTGGCTCAGATCCAGACTAGCAACCAGGGACTCCTTGTTTTAGGTTTCTTCAATACTGATGATGATCAGGATTGATGTCTGTAAGTAAGGGAAGTGACAAACAACAATTCCAGTCATCTCAAAAAACAAATCAATTTGCAGGCACTGGACCAAGTGATAGCAGTTGCGCAGCAGAATGGAGTAAGGCTGTTGCTGAGCTTGGTCAACAACTGGGAAAATTATGGCGGGAAAGCTCAGTATGTTGCCTGGGCACGCAGGGCGGGGCAGGATGTTAGCTCAGCAGATGACTTCTTCACCAATCCTACATGTCGTCAGTACTACAAAGATCATGTGACGGTATAAATTTTTTTCTCACATTTCACATTGCCTCATCTCTAAAATTTCTTTGGAGAACAAAACAAACATTGAGTTTGAGAGCATTGACATTTGTCCTGAACAAAAACCAGAACTCATGAATTGCAGTGAAGAAGACCACATAAGTGAAGGCATTGGGATTGACAGCATTTCACTGTGGAATATAAGTGTGGGTAGCATGAATCCCTGAACCAGGTTGAAGCGAGGGCATGCACTTAGTTGAGTTCATTTTTTTGCAGGCAGTCTTGACACGGGTGAACACCTTTACCCAAGTGCAATATTGCAATGATCCCACCATTTTTGCATGGGAGCTAATGAATGAGCCTGAGTGTCAAGCTGATCCTTCAGGGGATACTCTCCAGGTATGATTAATAGAAGGTCCATTTTCTGGTGCTATTCATTTGGGGCAGTGTTTTGCCAGAATTCCTACATGTGCAGTTACTGTTTAGCAAATGTGAATGCTTGCAGTCACCAGCTGGACTGTGATTGATTATCCAACTCCACATGAGTAATGGGTGTATCTGTTGCAATTGTAACCAAAATACCTAAGATGCTTGGAATGCCCAAGGTGTGTTCATTCTTCAAGTATTTCTATAATCTGAATTCGGGAAATTGCTGGAACCAGGAATGGATTGTGGAGATGGCAGCACATGTTAAATCCCTTGATCAGAATCACCTTTTGACAGTGGGCACACAAGGTTTCTATGCAAAGAGCAATGGGAAATTGGAGATCAACCCTAACTCCTATGCTAGCACACTTGGCACAGATTTCATTCGAAATCATATGGCACCTGGAATTGACTTTGCAACTGCACATGCATATCCTGACACATGGTATGTTGCATATTTCCAGCCAAGGAATCTCTGAATCTCTCTCCAGGTATCTGCTTCATCCAAACTGGGCATGGGGTGAAGGCTACAGAAAGGCCAATCCAGTGAGATCTTTTGAAATGATGAAAGGAACCCCTAGAGTGGGACATGGCTCATCGACTTTTTGGAGGATTTTTCAGCTCCCAATCCTGTATGATCAGTAACTCTGCATTGCATATGGATAAAACCTGAATGTGTGAACTGTGGGAACTGTTTCTGGATGGAACCAATCTTTGAACATCTGACAACTTTCTAGTTGTAGTGAAGTCAAAGATGTGTATATTGGAGAGAGTGGCAGGTAGAAAAGCCATACACAAAAAAATAAATTAGTACATAAAATCTGAAGGCCTTCAATGATGCGGGCTGATTATTAATTCAATTGCTTCATGGCCTCTACCATGCTATGGAGATCTTACAATTGAATTCAAAAAATTGTGGGCTCTTGTAATAAGTTAATCATTGCAAGGGAATCTATGATCTAATGAAGGCCAGTCACACTGAACCAATGAGATAAACATCTGTAAACAATGATGTGATATTTATGGGGATAAGAATCTTTTGATGGAGCATGCTGATAGAATCCATCTGTATCCAAGATAAGTTCCAATCCTCAAAACCCAATGTAGCAGTGACCCTTCTGTTGGCTGCCCCTCACTTCCATAGCTCTTCATTAAACTCTTACTGCATCCAAACTGGACAGGTCTGTCACCACAAGGCTACAGCAAGAATAGGCTTGTGATGGTCTCTCTCAATCTCTTTCGTTGTTTGTCAAGTTCAGATCACTAGCTTTAAGTTGTAGAATCCTGACGAGATGGTCACATCTTCATATGTGATTGTAGTTGTAACGGTAATGGGGATCCAATGCAGAACTCCTTCCATTGAACTCTGTTGTTTATTGTGCATGTGGGATTAAACATTGCACTCCTTTAAGGACATACCCAATAGAAGGTATGAAGATTAGTGCTTTCTTATCGTGCACATTTTCTGACATGTTTATCACATTGTCCCTGAACAAAATCTGTGATTTTGGCTGCAGGTTATCATCCCAAGATCCATCAGAGAAGCTGCAGTTTTTGCATAAGTGGGTTCTTGCTCACATTCAACACTCTGCAGAGATCCTGAATCAACCAGTCATCTTTACAGAGTTTGGGCTGTCAGATCAAAAGTCAGGGTTCAGTATCCAACTTCGGAATGAGTTTAACAACATAGTCTATGACCAGGTTTACTCTTCAGTCCTGGAGGGAGGAGCTGCAGGTGGTGCACTCTTCTGGCAGTTTCTTCACGAAGAGATGGCAGACTGGAATGATGGCTTTGGAATCTTCCCTACAGAGCCTTCTTCTACCACTGAGCTCATTGCAGCACAATCAGTGAGACTGAAGTCTGCTTCTGGTGCACGTTTTACTTGTCCAGCCATTGAGACCAGCAATACGGAGGAAAAGCATGAGCATAACATCACCAGGATACTCAAACGTCTGCATCTGTGGAAGTGAGAAATATTGATTACTACACTATCCAGTCCATGGTGATGGCTTTCAACAAGCACAACATTAGTTCACAAATGAAAAAGTGTAGGATATTGAAATCAGGTGAATTACTGTCCAACCTTTACAGGTTTCTAGTTACTTGTACTGCAAAAACTGAATTCCAGGCTGCTCCAAGAATATGTGACACCTTGGACTTACAAGCTTTTTATTCAAGCTTCATTAGTTTTTCAAATCAAACCAATTCATTGCCAACACATGGTATCACTACTGTTCTCTCTTTCTCAGGTACTGAAAGACCATCTCTAATGACCAGTCAGAAGTGCAGCCAGAGGCAGTGGTTCCCACTCTTACCTTTTCAGGGCTACCAGTTTCCCATCTGTTGCTGATATAAACTTGTAAGACTTGTCTTACCCCTTTCCATGAATTCCAGTTACCAATGATCAGATCTGGCAATGATTTTCTATGACCACTATGACCATATGAATTGGTCCAAAGCAATTTCAATATGAGCTGTACAAATCATCGATCTCTGAAAACATATACAGCTACATTCAGTTAAGTGACCTAACAAGGTGATTAGTGAGGCTAATCACTTAATTTGAGGCCTAAAACCTGGACTCAACTTGGAACTTGAGCTTGTAACTATCCCAAATGAGACTGTCAATCTATTCACATAAGACTGACTAGGAACTACTGATCTTAGCACTGACCACAATTCCGATATTGTAGATCTTCATTAGCCACTGTTTAGTAGAACAAATAGATCACCACCATCACCGTAGTTGATTCTTATCTGACTGCCAAAACATAATGTGTATAACTCTAATCAATTGTGATTAATGGATTGCTGAAGTGTACTAATCTTCGATTAGATTACAATCTGATTAAAGTTGTTCTTTTTATTCTTCCTGGTATTAGAACCATGGTCAAGCTAACTAGAACTTTTCTTCATTTGATAATTGTGTTGCATAATCAGTCAGTGCAATATAAGTTTGTGATAATGTAGTCATTTGTCGCATGAGAATATAGCAATATCAGAAAGTGGATTTAGCATGTCTGAAACCAACAAGTTGTCTAACACAACTAACACTGGTGTCTAGAAGGTCAAAATCAGGGCAAGTCTGAAGAGAAAAATCTTATGGGGAACTGTTTATCCTAAAGAAATTGTGTTGCCTAGTGAGATAATGGTTGAGTTGTCAGAAAAATTGTGAGGAATAGTTCTTCAAAAAACGAAGATTAAAGCTCTGAGTATATTGATCATGGCAGTCAGAGATGAAATCATCGTTCTCTTAACTGAAGAGGATAATCCAAAATACTATTGCAAAATACTCAAGGAGTTATGTACGAGTCTCAAAACTATGTGAGAATACTCCATTTGTTAACTATGTGAGAATACTCCATTTGTTCAGTTCGCAAACTTCATTCCCTCACACTGGAGGAAGGCACTTCTGTCACAGAGTTCACTAAATACATTAAAAAACTTACAATTCAGTTAGCTAATGTGGATGAATTTGTTTCGAAGGCAAGAAAACTGCAGATAATGTTCGGTGTTCTCCCTAAACACTTATGAGATGTTCATTCAATCCACTTTAATTCTTGATGAATTACCTGGTTAAAGTTCAAAGGAAAATTGCTGCTTGAGGAGACTCATCAAGAAACAATATACGGACAAGGAAACCCAGATGAAATACTTTTGTTTAGGACAAAAAAGGTTTGTCTACCAGCAAAAAGGTCTTAGGTATCACACTAAAAACAACACCCAACTCTAGCAATGGCTCTTCAAGAGAAGCAACTCCAAACAATCAAGTTGTTTTCTAAAGGAGTGCAAGTACACCAAAGGAGTTGAAACAAATGCTGTGAATTTGGTCATTGGGCTCGGGATCAGGCTAGACAACAAGATATTCAACCAATCCTCTGTCAATGCAGTTCCAGAAAGACCAAAACATTGAGGTTAACAAAGTTGCTGAAATGTTTGAAACTGCACTCTTGGCAGTTGAAGCAAATTCATGCAAGTATAAAAAAAATATTATTTCTAATCTTTAAACTTAAGATGTATTCAACATGTTAAATAGTAGATTTTAGTACCATGAGTGCAGTAAAGGGCATAGGAACTTCTAAAAGTTAGGACAACAAGAGGCCAATTTCATGAAGTTTAGGGCAAAGGCATTGTGATATTTACCTACAAACGGATAAATAAAATGTGTGAGTGATATTCTTTATGTGCCATGTGTCATGAAGAATGTTTTGTTAGTAGGAAGTATAACAAATAAAGGATGCACAATAGTGTTTGATGTTGATGATTGTTGAATAATGAGTTAGAAAAACCCAACTAAAATCAATGCAAGAGGTAGGGAAAAGGATCAAGACTCTTAGGATTGATTAAGGTGGAGAGTACATGTTAAGAGACTTTACCAAATTTTGCTAATGAAGAGGTATAACGAGACAACTTATTCAAGCAAATACACCACACCAAAACAATATGGCAAAAAAGAAGAACATAATACTCCTTGAAAGAACACAGAGTATGACATTAGCATGTGACTCTGTAGCTTACTTGTGGATAGAGGCCATCAACATTGCCACAAATTTGTCAAACAGATGTCCTACGAGAACTAACAATGGCATAAGTCCTAAAAAAAATACTTTGTTGTACCTTCACAAGTCAATCACTTGCAAATTTTTGGTTCATTAACATATGTGCTTGTGCCAAAAAACTAATGAACAAAACTAGATTCTCAAAGTACCAAATGCATGTTCGTGGGATTCGACAATATCACAAAGGGTTACAAGTTATTCAACCCCTGGACTAAAAAGATAGTGACTTCGAAAGATGTGATGTTGGATGAATTTGTCCAAGGACTATAATTAATCATGTGATTATAGTTATCATGCAATTATAACATGTTAATTAAGGTGACTTAACAATACTCTAATTGAAAAGGGAAAGAGTGAACACATTGAGCAACCATGTGAATGCCATGCACACAACGATGAGATGAAAGATTTAAAGAATGGGGAAATTGTGTCATCACAAGAGGTTTTGCAAGGTCAGCTACCAACGTGGCAATAGGAGAACATGGCACCACTTAATGATGCAATAAATCAATTAGTTGCAAAGGAGCCAATTGTTATTGAAAATCTTCTAAATATTAAAAAACAAGTTTTGTTTTGCAAGTCAAGTTGTGTGCTCACGCTCCTAGTAACATTGCTAAGAGATTTTGTGTGACTTGGTGAAGTACATGAACCAAATTCATATGTTGAAACAATTAATCATTTTGGATGAAGAGATGCAATGAACCAAGATTTGTAGTCGATACAAAAGAATCAAACTTGGGAGGTCATAGATTGACCAACACTAAAAGTGTTGATTATGTCAAAATGGATTTACAAAACAACATTGAAAGCACATGGAACTTTCAAAAAATTCAAGGCAAGGCTTGTTGTGTGAAGGTTTGAGTAAATGTGAGGCATTGATTATTAAGAAACTTTTGCACCCACTATCAAGTGGGCAACCATATGAATGGTCATGAATCTTGTTGTTCATAATTGGTGGTTGATCAAACATTTAAATGTAAAAACAACTTTTTAAAATGGAAATATAAACGAAACGGTGATCATGGAGTTACTTGAAACGTTACATCATGAAGGAGACTCATCAAAAGTTTACAAACTAATGAAAGCAATTTATGAGTTGAAAGAAGTTGGATGTGCTAGTTGGTACATCAAAATTGACAAATTTTTACAAGAATATATCAATTACATACTTCCTTGAGTGGAATCCCACACGTCAAATCAAATCATCAACGCAAAACCAAAACTTGTGACAAACTATGGGGGATCTTTTGATAGCGCACCACAACCCATCATAACATGCAGTATGAACGCCATAAATCGATATTTTGGAAATTATTTTGGCTTCACAAAAGTTTTTGGTATTTTTTGCATTGCAACACTCTGCAAAGCACTGCATATTGGATTGAGGAGGGCAATGTTCAATTCTCGAAACGCCTTCCCCACATTCATTTTCCAATACTTTAAACCTTTGATGAGTCACAATAGCCGATATAACAACCTTAGACTAACCAACATGAACATCCACAATAGGGTCAACTCAATTGGAAGTTGTGTCCACTCAAAGACAAAAGAAATTCACATAGTCATGCATGTGCAAATCTTGAACTAGGTGGAAACCTAGCCTTTGTTTTAAAGACCCAAAAACCTCCTCCCCCTCCAAACAAGGTGTCCTTGTGGTGAATGACAAGCTTGTTGTGTAACTTGCGATTACAATTACCATTTGTAAAGGATCCCATATTGATTAGTTCTTCTCAAACGAAGTTCATTTCTATCCAGACTATTGACCCTTTAAGTAATCCTTATACATTGAGCTTTGTTTAAAAGCTTGTCATAATCATTAGAAGGTGTGACATACAAACAAACGCCTTGTTTCCTTGATTGTTGAAGCCAAATGTTATGCACAATTTCAAAAAAATTGCAAGTTGGCATATATGTAAGCTCTTCCAATTGAATTTCTAAATGAAAAAAGTTCCTACAATTAGATCTTGAAAAACATTTAAATTAAATATAATGAAAAAAAAAATGGTGGAATACATACTTACATGCTACAAAATCCACCCCATTGTTTCTCATGAAAGTGCCTAAATCCCAACCAAATTTCAAGCTCTTGTAACCCAACCTCATTTGCAACTCTTAAGGAATACCACCAACAACAAATTGTGGCATATTGAACATTGGCTTCTTCAAGAGTTGTGGCATTTTTATATTGATAACATAGATCCTTGTGTTGTTCTTGGAATTCCAAGGCAACCAATTGTTTGGTATGTCTATCCAAATTTTGTGTCCAATGGAAGAAACAAGTTTTCTCCTTGTCAACCATCTTCACCATGGGATCTCTTGTACCATAAACGATTTTTACAACATTCCAATTTTCTTATGCACTATTAGCCATGAACCCTTTGAATACAATTTTGTCAACATCATACTTGAACATCACCTAATTCAACTTCTTCCATAACACACATTGAGTTTTAATGTCCTCATATTGCATGTCACAAACTGCAATGGTCATGATTTTGCAGTAAATTGGGTCATAAAACATGACATGCCATAATTGTCTAACCCTCCACACACTTAACATTATCAAGCATCACCCACCCATTTTGCAAATCAAAACCAAGTTGCATTCGATGAACCAAATTGACCCCACTCCTTACACCATCGATGGACATTTTGAAAAGAAAAACCTTTTGTCTCGACAATTGCCTAAGAAAGCAATTGTCCTTACTGTAGTTGTATATGCTTTTAGACTTAGCAACAAAATGTTATCAATGTATCATGTGTTACCAAGGTAATATTGAATGGTTGAAATCATATTTTGAATGATGGGAGGACATAAAGGAAGGAATTTTTCCATCACTTGGTAGATCTTCACCTTTCAAATGTTACATTGGGTCATCAACATCTTCGTTGAAAAGGTGTTGTGCCAAAAACATCTTACTAGTTGCCAAAATTATTGTAAAATTCTTTACATCATGTGAACGAGACGCCTCCCTTTCAACCATCAACTTGATTTCATTAAACAACTCCTTGTCAATGGCCTCTTTAACATGATGCTCATGCATACCGAGATGTATTACAACTTGTGAGAGAGTGTCCAATTTATGGACAATGTAATACATTTGACAACTACAACTCAACAAGCAAAAGGGGTTGGCACCACAAAATTTGCAAACAATGGTGCAAAGTGGAATTGAAAAAAAGAATTGACTAGGAATGGAGCCCTAGGACAAATCTCCATTCCAAGCAACCTTATTCTTATAACTTCTATGGAAAAACTTAATGCAAAAGTTATTATGGTAGCAAAGGTGACCCAAACATCTAATGCTCCTAAAACCTAAACCAAAATTGTTCTTTATGTTAGTCATCTACATTTTACACTAGGAATGACCATTGTACTTCCGATCCATACCTTGCATCTATCTAGAATGACTTTAATGGGTGTCAAACTGGAAGAAGTTCAAACAAAATATCCCCATCAAATTGCATGGGAAAGCAAAGGAAAATTTTAATCTTGATGGTTTCATAGTTCAACAATCTCAATTCAACGAACATATGTGGGCATTTGCGACATGGCCTTGAAGCAAGATACAACATTCTGAATAAGATATTTCACCTCAACAAGTTGTCCAATAGGAGGCTTGCTCACACCTTACAAAGTAGAAGCAACGTAAGGAAAAGGCACATATATATTGGCAAATTTGTTATACAATATCTCAATTACATCTTCATGGGAAGAATCACACAAATCAATCAATCCAACGTTTGAAGAATGGAAGACAAGTACAAGAATGATTTCAAAGTTTGTTGGTTCAGTTTTGAGATCCACACCATGGATTTCATTCTTTTAGCAACCAAAGCAACAGTTCCTAGAGTCACCATAGTCTCTTGCAAATGCTTTATGACATTGTTCCCAACAACTCTATGCCTCCCAATTCCAACTATCCAATGCATCTCGTGGGAACCAACAATCAATTCTTGATAAATGGAATTGATCAAAACATTATTTTCATCATAGGCAACATCCATTGATATGTACATGTGCAAATCCAACTTGAAATCCAAACATGTAACAAATGCATTTTTCTATAACTTTAACAACACCTTATTCACCAACCAAAATGGTAAGATCAGATTTCCCATTTGAGTGAAAAGTTGCCATCCAAAATATAGATTATAGAAGAGAGGAGGTTCCACATAGATTGAACTTGGGATCAAAATTTCTACAACTTTGATCCTACTTAATGAGTAGCATTGATTCATCTATTAAAAAACAACACGTGTTTGACATAACCTAATAATTCAAATCTTTTGATGTGTGCCAATTTGTTGCATGCCAATTGATGTATGTCAATTTGTTGTGGTTTTATATATAATGTGAAGTCATGTAAATAAACTTAAGTTGTTTATGAAGTTGGTAGTATTTTTAGTCTTTATTTTTCCCTAAATGTTATATTTAGAAATCTTTTTTAAGTTAACAATAAAAGGTGATAGTAGTAAACATCTATTGGTATGCAAATTGTCATTGTTCAAGGATATTATACAAGTTACAAAGTTTTCACAAAATTGGTATTCTTCAATGTTGTTTCAAGGAAGAAGGTGCCTCATTCATTTAGTCCACGTGGAAGAATATTTTGTCATGTCACCAAAAATATTGTCACATGTGTGCCCTATAATTTATTTGGAGTTTGGTTGTCAAATTGTACAACTTGTGTTAATGATATTATAATAGTGTTTAATTACAAGCAAATTATTAAATTGAAATGCAAGATGAATTTTACTTTGCTAATTTTTAAATTCACACAATGAATTGAGATTGTCTTTTATTTCTACAAATAGGCTTGAGTGTATTTGTGTTGTTATCTTTTTCATGTTTTGTGTTTCTTACGTTGTGCTAAACAATGAAAGGGATATGTGTGTTTAGTCATTCATTGATCGAAAAGCATGAGAAGATTTTGAATGTCCTTTTCCAAATATGTTTTTATTATCATGTGTGCTACACATCTCACCCACAAAAAAAACACCATTGTCTTATTCAAGAATCTAGAAAATATGAACAAGTTGAGGTTTAAGGTCTAAGCCTTTTCAAATATAAATTTCAAATCTAGAAAGTTTCATCCAAGAATTTTTTTGCATGAAATATTTCATCCAATGATACCATCCATCTTACATTTCATCCATACCCACATGGTTGAATATTTTTCCATGTCATCAATTTTTTTTTCTTTCATGGAAAAAAAATTCTTGGAATATTTTATCAACGTCAACAAAAGATTTCATAAAAAAATTACTGGTGTAAACGCCAGCAGGGGCCCCATTTAGAGCCGCCCAGCTGCCACCCCGTACTAGCACCCGGACACCCCGCCGTGAGCTGCACTGAGAGAAAGCCACATAAAACTGCCCGTGGCAAAAAACAGGCTTGGGTAGGTATAGCCCCACTATCTGCTGTGTTTGCCCCTGGGCCTTGTTGGTAGTCATGGCAAATGTGGGCCGCAATGGGAATTGTCGCCGACGGAGAATAAAAGGCATCCTTTCGGTGTCAGAGGGAGTGATGTTGAGGCGGGGAATGAAAACGCGCCTGCCCTTGTCTGGTCCTGTGGCAATCTCAACATCAATTATGTGCTGCATCAACTTGACCACAATAAGCCGAATGCCATTTGCAAGGCCGCCCGGCATATTCCGTAGCAAAATCACAGGGCAACCTTCCTGCAAGGTCAAAGTGTGGGGTGGCACCCCTGACATGCTGAGGGAGTTTAGAAACTCGGTGGGGGTAAACCCTTCTCTGTTCACCTTGCACAACAGAATCAACGCCCTGGTATGTGTGGCGCTGTGCTGGTGGGCTGTTAGGTGTGTTGAGGTCAAACCAATTCATGGTGGCGGTGTTGATGTTATGAACGTCCTCGTTCAGTGGAGTTAAAATGGCCCTCTCAATGATGTGCTCATTGCGTGATTGCGAGTTTGTGAAGCGGCCAAGGTCACCGTAAACTTCATCGACCAGGCTATCAATGGTGTCACCTTAGCAGCACATGTCTTCTGGGATCAAAATAGCCTCCTCCCCAACCTCAGGAAAGACTTGCTCTGTGCCCTCCCCAATGCGTTACAAATAGTCTGCCCAAGTTTGTTGTTGTTGGGCATTGATCGCAGCGGTGGCTCCGCCCTGCGCCAAAAGCCTCTGAACACGCATGAATTCATGCAGGTGACACACTTTAACATTGTGCCAAAGGATTGCAGACCTCTTGAGACTGGCATCCATAATCTGGCCCCTCATGCCCCGGGGAACTACATGCAATAGCTGCTTAAAATCACCTCCCATGACAACAACCTTGCCCCCAAAAAGGATGTCCTTTAAGGCAGGGTCAACAGCACCTAGAACATGTTGGAGCGTGCGGTCCACAGCCTCGAACACATGCTTGTGGGCCATGAGTGCCTCATCCCACACAATGAGGCGTGCAACCCGAATGAAGGCCGCTTGTGGACTGTTCGGGGGAACATAGCAAGTAGAGGAGCCACAAAGGCCTGCTATGGGAATTTTGAAACGTGAGTGAGCTGTGCAGCCGCCCTCCAAAAGCAAGGTTGCAATGCCAGAAGATGCCATCGACAATGCTATGTCACCAGTAGAGCGCACCTTGCTGAGTAGGCACCCGTACAGGAAAGTCTTGCTAGCCCCTCCCAGCCCATCAACAAAAAAGGTTTTATCCACCAGCCTGGGGTCATGGACCGAGTCAATGACATTATCATAAATGGAGCGCTGTGTTAATTTAACAAAGGTACATATCGAGCAAGCTGCTGAACTTGCCGCATCACATTGAATCTGGCCCGCTCCTCGGATATAGCAGCGTCCCCCGGGGCAACCAACTGTGCAGGGATTAGTAGCTCAAAATCCTTTAGGGTTTTCCCCCCTTGGGCCTGCAGCAACTGTTCCACTTCTCGCAAGCCCTGGTCAAGGATGGCCTGGTCCAGCTACTGGTTGGCCGTTACCTGCGCGATGCAATCAGGGGTGGGGGGGGGTTATAATCCAGAAGTGCACAGTTATTCATGCTTACATCTGCTAAGGAAATCTGGTCTGCAATAGGATCTAGCAGCTCGTTGAGCACCACCTGGAGGAAATTGGCCTTAGGTTCAACAGACACATTAAATGAAATGTGTGGAATGAATCCAACAATTGGTCGTTTAATAGAGAGGTTTCCAAGTAGTAGTTCAAAGAAGACACTAGAGCACAACTTATACCATCACAACCCAACGAAAGGGAGGCTTGCAATATACACTTCCCTTGTGGAGGCCTTTTGGTCACTCACCTGGCGTGCTTGGTGTAGGAAATCCTCCGTAAAGGCTCCTTTATGCATGTCCCATAGCCACCCAGGATTGGTGACATTGTTGAAGATGAGCAGGTTGGCAAAAAGCTGCCGTAAGCTTTTGGGGAATTGCACGCCAACAGCTTCTGAAAGGCATTGCTCCCATTCAGCATCATCTTGTAGCAAGCCACGGGCAAGGCAGGCAGCTTTAAAAGTGGGGTGCACAACTATGGTGGGCATGTGGGGCCGGTGGGTAGTTCTGAGGTCCTAAAAGCATGTGGCCCTTGCAACATGGGTAATCAAAACTCGCAGATAATAACGCTCGCCCTCTGAGGGTTGCACAAAATACATGCGCCCCACAGTTCCCAATGTCACATGGTTGTTTCGCCCTGCACCCCATCGCCCTAGTACCCTTTTTCGGAGGTGCCATGCCTTTTTGGATTTGTTCTACACAGCAATTTCGGGATAATCTAAGTACAATGTGGTCAGCGTAGCAGGTAGCGACGGTGCAGGGTCGTTGTTGTTGCGAGCCAAAGTGGCTGCAGCCGCGTATTCAGATTTAGCCTTTCGTTTGAAGTCACACCAACCAGTCAAAGTGGTGGAGTTGCTGCACATCATGGCTTCCCCAACCGTGGTCCCCTCAGGAAAGTAAGTGGTTTGCTCATTAGGCAGATGAACAGCCAAACGGTAAACATTGGGGTGCATGTTGTGCAAGTCGAAGGCAAAAAGCCGATGGCAAGCTTCGTTGGCACTAACATACCGCCCATCGAGGTAATTTTGGACTTCATCCGGGGCGGCAAGCACATTGTTCCCATCGGCCCCACCTGCAACCGCTTGAGGCGCAGCAGCCGGCAGAGCCCAAGCTTCCGGTCGCACCACTGCCAAAGCACAGTCGTGACCCTTGTAAACATAGTTGTAAAGGTATTTCACAGCCGTGATAGAGCTGTAGACTTCAACATTGATGTGACACTTGTACCGAACAGTTGTCAAAGACAAAGCTCGAGTTGCAGGGGCGAGGGGGCAGCAATAAGAATTTGTCAGTCACATTGGCGTCCTAAAATTCACCCCAAGTATGATTATGGGAAAGAAGGGCGTAGAATGTGGAAGAAATGAGTTTCCAGCGGAGACTCAAACATAGACACTTGTGCTCAAGTGCACAAGATAATAACTCACTTGCTAAATTTCCAACAACTACACTTACATGGGGTGGGTGAAGGTCCTATCGTCATCCTGTCGTCGGTAGGTTGGATAACTGCCGGTGGAGTCCTCAGTTTGGGGCTGGAAAGTCTTAGGATAACCCTTGCTGCAAACCCCATTCACCATGCAAGCACATGAAGGATGTAAGGCCCCACAAGGCCCATGCAGCATGCGAGATGTCACAATGTTGTAAAGTTCGGGGTGGGTCGATTTGTCTGGAAGCTCGGCACACACGATCCGGTCATACTCGTTGTTGTCACGCGGCTGATCCTGGCTACGTAGAATGATCAAAATGTGATCGTGCGACAAGCCCCGCTTCTGCCATCCTACCACATGGATGTCCACCACCGTAGTGCCCAAAACACCATTATGCAAAAGGTCTTTGAGGAGGGCATTGAGCTTCATGTTGAACACCTTGGATGTCAAGTCAGGGCGGTCGTTGGTTTCCTCCCCACGCCTTAGCTCGTGCAAAATCTCTGGCCAATTTGGGTTGCATGTCACGGTTATGAATAAATCAAGTTTCCCAAACTTTCTTACAAAGGCCATGGAATCCTAGTAGAGCTAGGTTCATGTGGCGAGGGCTACCAGCAAAACTGGCTGGGAGGACCACCATGCGCCCAAAGTTGGTGTTGTTAGCCCCGTCTTGCTGCATGGCATCTACCATTGCTTTATATTGGTCAGCACGCAGGGTGGTCTAGTTGAGGCGCACCCACCGCAACCGCTGCCCTTCGACCTTGGAGTACTGGTCAACCACCCATTTTTGATATAGCCTCTTGCCATAAGTGAATGTGCTGTTGGTGGGAGGGTTGCGGTCATGCATGAAGTAAACCGCGTATTCCCTAGCAGTAACCTTGCGAGCAATGCGCCCTATAGCAGCGCCTCTGTCTCGGCCCCTACCCTTACCACGACCCTTGCCCCTACCCCTGCTCCTACCTCCACCACGCCCGAGGTCCACTGCCGGCTCCACATCAGGTTGCTGCTCATCTTCAGATGGTTGCTGTTGCTCGTCCTTAGAGCTTATCTCATCCACACTCGCAAGGGTAGCGCTAGTAATATTTGGGTGCCAGCCAGGCTCTCCGTGTGGGTGGAACAAGACAAAATGCAGAGGGTCATAAGCACAATGGGCATCACTAATCCTCCATAACCCCCCGCCCCTAGCCGGCACCCTGATGTCTCGTGGATTGCTACCATCAAGGTCATTGTCGCCTATGAACACTCACAAACAAAGACAGATCAGGCACAGCCGGAATAGTTGCTTGGATGATGGAAGCAACGTGTAATCGAAGAACATAGCAATTGGGATGGCCAACACCATAAAAAACAACACAAAATGGGGCACCAAAAAACAGACATGCAACCACCCCATTCACTCACCAAGCATCAGGCCGGCCACCTCGCTGGATGTGGGGGCGTTGTAGCGGCGGCGATCAACGTTGCCATCAACACAAATGAAAATCTCATAGATAGCTAAGTCTTGAGGGGGCAAATCCATGGCCTGCACAAAGCGCTGAACATAGACATTACTCCCCAAAAGCATCTGCTGCAGCTCCTGTAAAGTGCGACAGTTCAAGTCTACGTTGCCCTGACCGAGAGCAGCAAAACGGGCAGCAACCTGAGCATCCGCATTGTCTATGATATATAGTTGGGCAAACTGATGGGGGTTCTCTTGAGGAGGTGCCAACGGCCCCAGCAAATGGTGCACAACGCCCCTTATTGCAATCATACTGACCCCATCTGCGGGTGACTAGATGTTAATGCCAGAGGAGGCCATTTGCAAGGAGGAATTATATTTCCGGATATGCTTGCAAAAAGATACGGTGGTAGGGGGGAGGCGTGCACCAGGGGCAGGCTTAGAAATGAGTAGGTCCCGTAGTGGTTGAGGAGGAGGAATGGGGAAGACGACATCACAGCTGCAGGATCTGCCTTTAGCGCAGCAAAGGTTTGCGTGTCCCCGAGAACCCTCATTAGGCCATATCATAGCTCGGCATTGCTGGCACTCAACTGTCCTACCCCCTATGTCAAGCACCGAAACACTGGCCTCATCAAATTTTGAAAGGGGGACGCAAGCTGCTATGTGCAAAGCTTGCTGACCCCGCGCCTGCCGGTGCCGCTCGTGGTTGCGATCCAGCTCCTACTGCCGCTCCCGGTCTGTCAACCGGGCACGGGCCTCCGCCTGCTGCTCATGGTGGCGATCCCGCTCCTGTTGTCGGTCTAGGTCTGTTAGCCGGGCACGAGCCTCTACGTGTTGCTCGCGATTGCGATCCCGCTCCTATTGCCGCTCCCGGTCTGTTAGCCGGGCACGGGCCTCCGCCTGCTACTGACAGTGGCGGTCCCGCTCCCGTTGTCGATCCCGGTTTATTAGCCAGCCAAATTGATGCATTTTGATCTTATGTTTTTACACACGAATTTTCATCGTCATAGAATCCTCTGCAAATTACATAAGAATTTCACATGTTACAAATTCATATTATAAGAAAATCCTTGGTAGTTGAAGATATTTACAGGTTCAGATTGAGTTTTGGTGTTCCATTTGATTGTTTCTTAAAGTCAAGACGTAACAAAATGAAACATTAAAAATATATTTATTGGCCATGGCATTGAAGGTGAAACCCTTCGTTCCATTTTTTTTATTCAAGTTTTGTATAAAAGTTTGAGTTTTTAAAATTTTAATTATCAATAAAATAGATTCTTTGTTTTCAAATTTTTGAATTATGAATAAATTAAATTAGAAATTAATAAAGTTTCAAAAGATGGTAAGACCTTGTTTGGGCTTATCAACAAAACCTTAAACCTTAGACCCATCTCTTAAATTGTCACAAATCTGAAGCCTTTATAACCTTGTGTCCATATTCAACCCATATGAAAAAATATGACTTATTTTGGAACAAAATATGAATGGAATTGAAGCTTGATGGTATAAAAACAACATCCAAAAATTAGAAGATTCATATATTTTGAAACTTCATGTCCTCTCATTACATAATGGAGCCAATAAAACCCCCAACATCACAAAACACAACACCCACCCCCCCCGGAATGCTAAACGTCAGTGTTTTGGGTGTCCCACATCCCAACTCCCCCTCTTCCCTTTTTCTTGAACGTCTACACTGCTGCTGCATATAATTTCACTGCACCTACCTACCTATACAACTACTATAATTACTCTCGAACCTTGTGCATTAAATGGTAGGTTTCAACATTTCAACCCTTGCAATTCACGCCCGCAACGTACAATAATCACGACAACACCACCACATAGGTACCTACTTTCAAGAAAGAAAGGGTTTAGGGTTTAGGGTCGATCTAAAGAACACACTATATTAGCAATGAAGACAAAAAGAAAAAGAAAATGCAAAGCAAGCGCAAGAAACTAACACGGAACTACGACGGAAGCGAGCAAGAAAACAGAAGAACAAGGAAATGGAAGAAGCGTAAGACATACCAATCCGCGTAGAAGCTCAGATCGCCACGGAAAAGCAAATGCCAGCACAATCCTCTTGCAGGAAAGGAGAGGCAGATGCTAGATCAACATAATGCCAGTCGCGCTTGATCGCTCTCTCTCTCTCTCGCGGTCCCTTACTCCCTCCCTTGCTCCTTCAAGAAAAAAACCCTAATGCCAGTCATGCTCGTTCACTCCACTCCTCACAACGCAAACACCCACCACACGCGCTCGATCGCTCTCTCTCTCTCTTGCGGTCCCTTACTCCCTCCCTTGCTCCCTCGAGAGAAAAACTCTCTGTCCGAGCCGGTTCTCCCATGTCCGTCCGTCCGACTGTCCGGGCCGGTTTTGCCGACGGATTAAAACGCAGAACCGTCGTGTCACAGACGCACGGACTAAGTGGTTATATATATAAGATTCAATCATGCTCACATGTTCATGCTCACTTGCTCATGCTCACAATTCATGCTCACATGCTCATGGGATAGCATAGTTGATTTTTAAGGAGTTCAAATTTTCTAACTTAGGAAATATTATGCCTCACCCCCTTGGACATACTTTGAATTTTTTCATTTCATGAGTGGTGTATTACACATATCCTCCTACATGTCTACCCATTGTTGTGTGTCTTTGAGAAAAAATGAACAATGTATGAAAGTGAAACACTAATGCCTTGGGTGCTTAGTTTTGTAAAACTCCAATGCCTTTTGTAATTTGTCTTCTTCAAATGTGTCAAACTCATTCAAAGCAACAATAGACCCATGACAACCCACAAACTTGAAGACATTGTATTTAATCACCCCCCATTTTGTTTCCAAGCTTCTTGATGGTCTTTTTGCATATGTTGGAGGTTGATTGTTGTTGTAATGTTGTTGCACCCTATCCCAAAATGTCATTGATTTTTATCCATTGCTAGTCACAAGGTCCAATAAAATGTGGAAATAAGACTTGCAAAGTTGGTGATCTTCTTCAACAATAAAATTTTCCCTCCTTTTTTACTTTGTATTTGTTATCGTGAAAGGCATGATGCTTGCTGCAAAAAATGTGCAAAGCTTTAGAGGTTCAATGAATGCATCAACAAAGTTGTGTGACACCATTGCTTCTTCGTTTTGATGTCAAAAATGGTCAAATATTAGGTCCAACAAGCTTCAATATCATGCATGAAAATGCTGACAAAAACAAAAAACTCTCACAAGGCTAGAAGACCTTATTCCAAGTGGAGGCATAGGTGGGGTTTGCTATTGGTGAGGTGTTTATTGTGCTCCTATGGAGATGGTTTTAGTGGGGCAACAAACAACAATATTATCCCCAACAAGGCAAGGCAATGTGGATATGGGGGCAAATGATATCAACAAAGGAAAATTTGCACATGTTAAAGTTGTTGAAATGTTAAGACACTGTAAGAAAATCCATATTTGTGAGAAGGTGGGAATGGAGTTAGATGCAAAAAGGTATGCTTGGAAAGAGGGGAAACCTTAATTTCCTACCACCCAATATGGGGAGGAAATTGTTGGGACTAGCCAAACTTGAGGTCGACATTGTGAAAAAAGGGGGATTATGCCAAAACATGGCATATACAACTACTCACATGACACATGCAATTGCATGACTAGGAGTCAACATGGACTTGTGATTTTTATTACTAATCATTTTCAAAGTTATAATTATGAAGGACAATAGTAACTAGGCCTCTATAATTCTAATAATTTATAATCCTTTTGAATGTAAATTATGGAAAACACATTGAACAACTAGATGGACCATCTTGAGTTGTTGGATTGGATTTAATTAGATGAAAAATAAAGATTTTCTTACCATTCAAATGGTGACAAATGGCAAGTTATAAGTTGATGAAAAAATAATGTGTGACTTAGGTTCGGTGGCCTTGCCTACCTACCTAGGTTGCATAGGTGAGAAAGTCGATGAGAAACCTAGGTGGTAAGCTTAGAGAACTTAGCTTTAAATAAGCACTTAAGTTATGTAACCTCGACTAGACTAAGATAGATAGGTTGCAACAATAAAAAAATCAATCTCTTCAACTTCACATTGAGAGGCAAAGTCCCTACAATTGCATCACTTTTTTTTATGCCACATAAATTGTAACGACATTTTAATAAACATTTAAATTTTTTGACTTAAATAACCACTTCAACCTACCCTAGGCTACCTAGGGGTTACTTAAAGCCTACTAAGAGACTACTTAAGCTATCTATAGGTTACCTCCCTAAGGTTGAATAGGGTTCCCTAATATTTATGTTACCTAGGCACCTACCTAGGTACATTTATGTTACTGAAGGGGAAACCTAAGGGCCTACCTAGGGGTTGCTTAAAGGTCAACTATGCTAAATAAGGGTTAACTAAGGGATTGTTGAAGTATTTTAAGGATTACATAGGTTATCTAGTTGGGCTTACCTAGGGGTTGCATGGGTTACTTGAAGACTATCTAGGCTACCTAGGTTCTAGGTAGGTCTTCCTAAAGGCTATCTAGGTCTACATACGCTCACCTAAAATTTTCCTAAGCTATGTACAAGTTTATTTAAAAGCTATTTAAACTACATAGGGTTTGCCTAAACTTACCTAGTGTCTACCTAGTTCATTTACCTGGGCCCACCTAGAATTTACTTGGCAACTACCAAGCGGCTACTTTTGTCCATTAGGTTTACATATAGATTATTAAAAACTTGGTTAAATGTGCACTAGGCTTACATAAGGTTCACCTTGTTTGTCTACCTAAGGCCTACCAAGGTGCTACTTGAGCTTTCTAACTTACTTATCTAGCTACCTTAACTTATTTAGCCCACCCAAGCTACCTACCTACATATATATATTAACTTAGTTATGAGCTAACTAGCATAGGTATAAATATTTAGGCTAATTAGTTACCTACTTACCGATCTAGGTTAATTACACTTCTTTCAAAATGATTTCTTGGTCATGTAGTTGAAAGATTTGGCCAGTGCATCATGAAGCATGGCCCAAATTTGGAAGCAAAATTCTGGTGAAAACAAAATGTCCCAGAACTTAGAGTCACCCCAATACAAATACAAACAAGGGGTGTGTCACATTGTGGCCTTGCCATTTACATTAAAAAGGCAAAAGAAGAGTTATGGAAACTCAAAGATTATTTCACCATGCAAAAACATAATCTTCAAAAAAAAACCTCTAAAAGAAAACCAAAATCCTTCAAGATACATATCATAATTCTATAACTAATCTCAATTAAGTTTCAACACAAGCCGAAGTAACATCTTTCAAAAATCCTCATATAAAAACTAGACTTATTACACCTAGGGGGCCAAAATCCCTGAAGCTACTGTATAATAATAATACTCTATAGTGAATCTAAACACAATATCCTTGCCTTGGCAGGCAAAGCCAACAAGGGGTGTGTCACACCGTGGCCTTGTCCATTTACATTAAAAGGTAATTTAAGGCAAAAGAATAATTACAAAAACTCAAATATTTCATAATGCAAAAACATAGAATCTTCAAAAAATCCTCTTTCAAAAGAAAAGAACCAAAATGCTTCAAGATATTATAACTTCATAACTAATCTCAATTAAGTTTCAACACGAGCCCAAGTAACATCTTTCAAAAAATCCTCATATAAAAATTAAACTTAACCAAATTCCCTTGAAGCTATTATATACTCTAAAATGAATCTAAACACAAAATTCTTGGCTTGGCAGGCAAAGCCAACAACAATTATGACAAATTTTGTCAAACTTGTTTGGATTGTTGCTATTTGGGTATTTCACTAATGCCTTCGGAGAAAGCTGCTGCTGCTGTGCAACTGCGAGTTGGTCGGTTTTCTTCTTCTTCTTCTTCGTCGTCTTCGTCCCTCAGAGAACTAGACAAGTGGGAGTTGGGTCTCCGTCTTCTTCTGAACGTCCCTTGGAGAACTAGACAAGTGGACGATGGTCAGATTGCATGATTTTTTTGCAAACAAACACTGTCTCATGTTGTTGTTGTTGTGGTGAAATTGTAACTCGGTGCTTCTTGTTGAGTTTCTGAGGTAGCATTTTGTAGTGAGATTTTGTGGAAAACAAGAGTCTTGAATCACAAGAAGCTGTTGCTCTCTAGTTGGACCTGCCTTTGTTCGTCCTCGGAGATTGAACTCGGGAATTGAGGGCGTGGGGAAAAAAATAAAGAAGGTTTTTGAATGTGCATTTCTGCTTTTGTTGATATTCTGCGGCAAAATTCGTTGGACTTGAGAGCTTTTGGTTGATCATTGATCGCTAGTCTCACATCATGGCAGCTATGGAATCCTCGGCTCCTGTGCTGCAGCTGCATGGAGAGAAGGAAGGTACTGAGTCAGGCGTGGAGAAGCTGGAGAATGGAGGCAAATCTGCGGCGGCGGCGGCGGCGTGGGAAGGGGGCATGAAGGATTTGCGCGACGTTCATCCGGGTATAGTGCATCAGGAAGAAGAATCCTCCTCTCCTGCAACAACTGCTGTGGGTACGCAGCTTTCAGAGAATGCAGAAGAAGAATCTGTTGTTAAGAAGAGTCATGGGTCTGATGGAACGACGCAAGGAGTTTTTACAGAATCTGGCGAAGAAGATCGGAGGACTTCGGATCTGAAGGAAATGCTCGACTACTACGAGCAAGAAGTGGCTAAAAGCTTACGTCTGTGTGAGCAGCAGCCAGTTCCTCCTCCAGAAGATGATGCAACAAGCAATCCTACAACAACTACTACTACAACGGAGAATCAGTCGAAAGAGAGACTTGGTGGACGAGCTGCAGATTTGCAGGACCTCGGCTCCACGAGCCTCGATGGTTCAAAAGAGGAGGAGGGATCTCCGCGCCCAGGTCTGATCAAGAGCTTGGTGGGAACCAAGATTGTACCGCTGGTGGCACCGCTCGTCACACCTCTGGTGTCCGTAGTGACCGTCGTGGGCGAGAGCACTGCTGCGGTAAGAAAGACTCCTCCTCCTCTTCCTCCTCCTCCTCTCTGGGTTGCAGAGCTGATTCTTGCAGGGACGTTGAGGGAGTTTCATGGGTTGAGCTTCTTGCTTCTTGCTTCAGACAGTTTTGTTGTCAGCTGCTGCATGCTGCGAAATATTGTGTTTTGAAGTATCTGGGTCCTAAACTTCATCCATGATTCGGAATGCTAGATTCTGGTAGGAAGAGGAGAGGATAGTGCTAGCGAGAAGACGGCGGCAGCCAATCAAGCAGCTGGGTCAGAGCAGAAGGAATTTACAGCAGCTGGTGAGAGAGCCGTGGTCGAGCCCACAACTCCTTCCAAAGAAGCTCCAATTCTGGGAAGAGTGGAGAACCTTGAATCACAGGTAGTTGGTAGCTAGCTTTTTCCTTAAGCATCCTTACTCTCTCAGCTTCTTCTCGATGCTGAGTATCTATCTGCAGTGCTGCAGCAGTTGGAACCCATGTCGAAGCTCCTGGAGCTCAAGCTTGTAGCAGCTGTGATGCTCAGCAATCTGTGACCAGCATTTTGTTTGTTTGTGTAGATGGATTCTTTGGAAGAGAAGCAGAGTCCATCAAGAGGATCAGAGCAGCAACAACCATCCCGTTTGTCAGTCTCGTCACTGGGGGGATCTCCTCCCACTCCCTCAAGCTTAGAGAAGCGATGTCGACCAGCAAAAGATGTCCTGGAGGAAACAGAAGTGAAGGGCACACTTGTTGAACGTGTGCAGTCCTTGGAACAGCGTCTGAATCAGGTGCAACCCCTGAACTCTAAACCCTAAAAGAAAGAAAGGAAGGAAGGAAGGAAGGGCTTGATTACATGAAGAGGACACACAGCGATTGAGACAACAGTATTGTTTTGCTTGTCATGATTTTAGGTAGTTACTCCTGGAGAGACAGTTGGAGAGACAGTTGAAGGAGGAGGAATCCCATCAGTGGCGGTGGCAGTGGCACAGGAAGAGCCTGCTGTACAAGGAGCTACAGAGCAAGAGTTGGAACAGGGACTAGGGGAGGAGGAAGCAGCAGTGCCAATCACAAGCCCTACCCCAATTGTTACAGAACCTGATGAATCAACAACTCTGGAAACAGAAGAAGATGAAGGAGAGACAGTTGAAGGAGGAGGAATCCCATTGGTGGCGGTGGTGGTGGTACAGGAAGAGCCTGCTGTACAAGGAGCTACAGAGCAAGAGTTGGAACAGGGACTAGGGGAGGAGGAGGAAGCAGCAGTGCCAGTCACAAGCCCTACCCCAATTGTTACAGAACCTGATGAATCAACAGCTCCGGAAACAGAAGTCCCAAAAGAAGAAGATGAAGGAGTTCCTGTTGAAACAGAAGCTCTTGATGAAACTATAATAGTGCCCAAAGCCACACCAGAGGCACATGCTCAAGTAAGATCTGGACCTTGAAAGCTTGATCCTTCTTGACCCACCCAGAGAAGAAACTTGTTTTACACTCTCTCTCTGATTGCAGCAGCAGCCTCATGGACCGATTTTGCATTTCAGTTTGGCAGAGCAAGCTTTTGAACTGTTCTCAAAGAGTGAGCCAGTGCCTGAGTGAGAGATCCACAAACACAAGAGGTTTTCTTTGCTGACTATGGATTTTGCCATGTTGATGGGGGAGAGTTTTGCATTGTTTCCATCTCTATTTGTGTCACACTTTTGTATGTGGTGTGTGGCAGGTGGGTGAGCAAGAAGGCTCTGTGGGTGCAACACCACAGCAACAGAAACAGCAAACTGCAGAGAAGGGAAAGAAGAAGTCTTTTCAGAAGCTGCGTGCTGCATTACGACGCTTGTTCAAGCCCAAAAGTGCATCATAGACTTTGCTGTTCACAAAGTATATGGCAGGTGCTTGTTCAAGCCCAAAAACACATAGACTTTTCTGTACACAAGTGTATGGCAGCCATTGGAAATGCTCAGTTTTACAAACCTGGCAAAAGCAGCACCAGCCAGCCAGAAACCCAAGTAAAGTTCACTCTGTACAACAGTAGTGCAGGCCTCCTCTCCATGCCCATAACAAAAGATCCTACAGTTTTCTAACACACAATACATCTATACACTCAAAACCCTCAGTCCCTCTTAACATGTTTTGCTGCCTTCACCACCTCAGAATTTCTTGAAAGCTGTGAAGATGGTTGTTTTCATAGTGGTGGGAAATGTATGTAGTGAACTGCTTCAATCCAGAAACATAAATAGACTTGTGTCTACTATGAGCAATTATCCAATACCCTGTACAAAGAGTTCAAAATAGATTGTGCATTGCTCTCATGTGGAGTTGCTACAGTATTGTTTTGACTTGTACCACCAACAGTATGAACAGGATCCGGTTATGAACTTCCTTGACACCAAGGTGAGCTTCTTTTTTTCTCCACTCAGACTTGCAACATTTCATGCCATTAATCTCCACTCAAATCAGTGACTCTTAATCTGCACAACAGTTAAGAGGCTTCCATGTGCAGAATCCATTTAGTGAATGAAAGCTTTGTGTAACATTCTGGTTTGGTTGCAAAGTGTTATGTTCACTCATTGATATACTCCACGATTGTGTTAGTCTACAGCTAGTGCAAATTAGTAGTAGCTACATTCAAAGGTCCTGCAAGGCAGCAGCTGTGAATCTTGTTTCTTTTGTGGAAAGTGGTAGTATACAGGATCATGCACAAGATTGTTAAAAATGTATATGCGATTCCAGAAAAAAGTGTGCATAGAGATAGTCATCAACATTGACTACTAGGTAACAATCCAATGTGCAACATTGACTACTAGGTAACAATCCAATGTGCAAAATCCATGTAATGGGGTCAAGACCTTTGTTTCCTAGAAAAAAGTTCCTTTCATTTGATTGGCATCCTCTCACAACTACCTCCTAACACCACTTATCTGAGATTGCACAAAATAGCAATAAGGTGAAGGTTTCTAGGACTGATTTAGATCAATAAGACGATAGAGATGACACCAATAAAACACTAGATAGCCATTGTGGCAGTTCCAGCAAAACCCACAATGAAGACAAACAAAGGATTTATGGTTATGACCATACAAGTGTCACCCACAAAGCATCAGATCGGTGCCTTTTAATCATCACCAGCAGTGAATGGACAGAATCGATGCCAGGACTCCCAAATCTCCTGATGATGGGTGAAGATTAGCACATAATAACCTGCTCAACTTTCAAGCAGAGAAACAAAAATCTGCATCCTAAGTTTCTGTCACACCTTTCAGAAGCAGTAATAGACTCAGAAATGATGTCAGCTAGAGAGAGAGAGAGAGAGAGAGAGAGAGAGAGAATTAATAAAAAAAAACTCAATAGTATCCCCATTGAAGCAGCTGCAACAAAGTTGTGAGGATAAACTTTAGCTTCATTTCATTTTCAATTGCCCCTGTACAGCCAAGTATCTGAGCTCAAGGCACAGAGGAAGCCTCAACTTGGACTGAAGCAATATATGCAAAATGCAGCAATGACTTTGGCAACAACATGAACAAGGCCAATTCTTATCATCCTTCACAGCTCCGACATAAATATGCAATAGAAATGATTTAGATGTCAAAGCATTGACAAAATCAGGTTTACAAGTAAAAATTGTACATGGCTAGAGAAGAGATTTTAGATCCTATCACGTGGGCCGATCACAGGTGGCTCCTGAGGACCCTTCTTGATTGGCAAGAGGTCACCTGCAGCAGTAGATCCAAAATATCCAATTGATGTCGCCCATCCAAGCACCAAGAACTTCAATAACAGCCCCCTCTTGCTGAAGACTCCGCCGAAAGTCTCAAAAAACTTGCTCTGAGATTGATTTCAAGATTCATCACAAACCAAAAGGGCATTCAGAGCTCTGGAATCAAGCAAACAAGCCAACCTACCTCCAAGCAGTATGCTTAAAGACTCAAACAAAGACATCCAGTCAGAACCGGAACAAAGCAACAACCAACCTCCCAAGGCATGCCTTGAAGGAAAAAAATGCAATGGAACAAGGAAGAAGCTCCAGGAGGATTCTAGACTAATGTGTGTGTACCTGAAGTCCATTGTAGCGGTTTGGTTCGTCATTGCCATAGAGATCCCATTTGCCAGTGGTGTTGCTGATGTCTCCCAGATCGAAATACACGCTCTTCTCACCATACTTGGCTGTCACTGCTCCCACCCTGCCCATCCTCAAGAGCCAGCAAGCCACGTTCAACATCTTCTCTCTCTCTCTCTCTCTCCACTTGTGCAAACAAAGAAAATCCCCGGGGATTCTCACCAGCATTCAACAAAGAGAGAATGGAGAAACATTTCTCTCCGAGTCCAACATGATAAAGACACATGATCCGTGATGGTGGTGGTTTGCCAACAAGCTGAAGAAAGGTAATAAGAAAGAAAGAAAGAAGAACGAAAACCTGGATGGGGCTCGGACAGAGACGGGGCGTGCAGAAGTGATAGCAAGCTTCTGGCCATTGATGCTACTGCTGCTACAAACTCCAGCAACCAGAGTCGTAGAAGCTCCAAGGCTGCTGCACGCCATCTCTGCTGCTACTGCTGCTGTGACTTGTGCACTATACTTGCGAGCACCTAATCAGAGCGACAACACGGAAACCTCCGATTCTTCTCTTCTGTGAGTGTCTCAGCGATCGAGTTCTAAAGCTTTTGTTCCTCTTCCTCTTCTGGGCCCACAAGAACCTGTCGTGTTGGCTGCCACGTTGATAGACTCGGGATTGCGGAGTCTTTGCGCATCCAATGCGAGCGCTCACTGATCCTCAACCATATCCTCATGGATAATCTCCCCTTTTACTACCGTCGATCTTGTGCCACAGTAAAGAGAACCCTAATCCAAGCACCCATCTCCAAAACCGGACTCGTTCTCGAACTCCGAAACGGATTGAGGTTTTTTTCTCTTGCTTCTTCTCACTCCAAATGCTTCTGAACTTTTTTTATGAAAGCACAAAATGGAAAGCAGAATTCTTCTTTGTCATGGCTCTCTTACTTCCTAATTTATTTTGGTTCTTTGGGTTGATCAGATACATGCTTTGGTTTTCTTCTTGTTGTGTAGGCTTGATCAGAGTCACAATTCTCAGCTGTGGTGTTAAGAATGTCTGCCTGAGTTGGGAGGACAACAAACAGCCTTGCAATTCTGGAGGATCTCTGCCACAGAATTCATGCGGTTTGCAAGCTGTGAAGATTTTAGCATGCTAGTCACAACAAGCACTTAGCAGTGTCAAAATAAGTTTTTTGCAAAATCAATGAAGCCCACATCAACAAATGGTCTTTCTTTTGCCTTCAAAACTTCTGGTGAAGTGAAATCTACAACAGTCACATACATCAACTAAAGCTCGTATGATTGAAGCTTTCTTGTCTGTCAGATTGTGTGCACACTCCGAACGCCATCAACACTAGCACACATAGCAAATTAAAAAAACACTCATAGCATCTGCATTCAAGTCGGTGAGGATGAGCTCCACTTCATTTTAGCTTCCCCCTGTGCAAGCAAACCGACAAGGCAAAGGCAAAGAGAGGCCCAGCACAGAAACCATCAGGTCACCAATAATTCCAGTCTAGGACTGAATTCTTCAGCATACAAAGTGGTGCTTGCAGTAGCTATTGAAGAATGTTTCCAATGGATAGAAGTTATTTATCTCCAAATTCGTAATTTAAGTCAACCTGAATAAAATTTAGAGATGACTTGACAATACTGTCAAAGAGATTTCAGATCTCGCAACATACCATCAGCCAGAGGAAACCAGTAGAGATTTCAGATCTCACCACAACCTAACACCAGCAGAGGAAATGCAACAATAAATATCTCTCATAAGAATCAAGAAATCTCCATTTTCACAATTAAGAAAAATCAAAGCAAGATTAACACTTCTTCATTAAGTCACAGAAATTTCCAGAGAAGGATAAACAAACAGAGCCAGTCCCACACCAACTGTTCAGGGAACATCAACAGTAACAACGATATGACAGTGACTTCTCTATCACTTCTTCCCCACTGACTTCACCAGCTCCCCTATAGGGATGTAAACACTAACCTGCATACTAAGTTTCTGCTGCAAATCTGAAAGCAACAGGAAAACTCCGCCATGCTACTGGCCAGCAACAAACAAAACTACAAGGAGAAAACACAAAACCAAAACAAATGACAGAATAGACTAAACACACAGAAAAGAACAGCAAGGAAAAACATAGGCCAAGGGGGCTTACAACAAGCTCCAAACTTACAAGACTCTATCAAAATTTCAGAACACTCCAAATGCTGAAATTCCAAAAAGGAATTTTTATTTATTGAGCAACCCTCTAGTCCTCTTACACAGAATGTTTAGATGTAGCCTTTATTCTTCAGAGGGACAATAAGACTGACCATCTGAGAAACAAAGAAATCTTTAGAACTACAAAGCCTCAAAAACTTGTAAAACTCACTACTAACAACTCCCAAATTAGCAATAATTGAGATGTTGGAAGGAACATGAGTCATATGGATCATGTTGCTACTTGCATACTTTGGTTGAGAACGTTTATCAAAGATATCACAGGATATACCTTGAGAACTTTGTAGATCCAAGAGGTTACAAGAGAAGCCTTTAGAATTCAAGCTGTTCTTTGAACCAACAAAAGCTTAAAACAATGAGGGTTCAACATCAGATTAAACAGTTTATTCATCAGAACTTTATACAAGCTTTTAGATCCACTAGGTCTATTTTAGTGTAGAGAGTTGAGAAGTCAAAAGACTGCAACAAGAGTGGAGAAGCTTTATCAACTTTCGAAAGATTAAGTTATTTTATTACATCAACTACTCCTATAGAGTCATTGAGAATTTGACTACTAACACAAGGAACATTAGCCTTTCTGAGTTTTGCCACCCAAAGGTTGTTGACCGTAGGAAAAACAGCTTTGCAGAAAGAATTGAGCCACTTAGAAAGCTCGGCAAGGGAAGTAGAGCTGGGTGCACAAATAAATCTAGGTTTAATCGGATTTTTATGAAACTTCTAGAGAAGATTTATTTGTGCAGAAGTGGAAGGGTTTGGATTGTTGACATGCAAAGATTCACATGTCCAAACACTATATGAAGTGAGCAACAATAGGAGCACTCATTGTAGTTCTCAAACTTTCAAAAAGTAGAAACTCTAAAGTCTGAATGCTGGAAGTAGACCAGATTATAAATTGGTGGAATTGCAGAGAAATCTCCATAACAACTTGGATGAAACATGATAATGAGTACAGATGTCACCTTATGAGAGTCAGCCACAAAGTATCAGACCATCACCTTCATCACAAATAGCAGTGATGACCTGCCATGACTATTCACTGAGTCCATCAGCTCTCAATGGTGAGTGTAGATAAGCATATATAGTTATCCAAACAAAATCTGACCAAACCAGTCCACAAAATCTGCATCCTGAGTTTCTGTCACATTTCCAGAAGCACTGAGAAGACTCAATCATGATATTGGCTAGAACTCAAGTACACCAGATTGTACATAAGGATATCACGAACAAACAAGATTGTCATCAGTGACAAAAATCATCACCCAACATAAAAGTGATTAGCAGCTCACCAATTTGCCAAATTCCAGTCTTGGTAGAGATCTGCATTGGTTGAATGTGCTTGTGAGTGTACCTTCAATTTGCAGCAGGAGCCAAGCCAGTCATTCCACGCTTTGATGCTCAATAAATTCCAGGTTTCTAGCAAATATATATCTGTAATTTGAAACCTTCTCAAAAGACATTCCCAAGCTGTAATAATATGCTAGAAAATTATTTTGCTAGATTGCACAAAAGAACACCACACAGAAAGATTACTAAGACTCTTGAAAATCCTGATTGTTGAAAGCAGGAAATCATAAATTGGGAAGCAATATACATCGCCATCTTCTGCATCGACTCTAGTTTGTAGATTGTCTGCTAAGTTAAGACTCTTTCACTATATAAGCAGCTTGTAGTGCTCACCGGACTGCTTGAACAACACTACTGTACAGAAGAACATCTTGCCTGTTTTTCTCCAAGGAACGCTTTGATGGTGCTCGTGATAATCACATGCACGACTCGTAACCAAAGCCTGCAAAAACTTAGGTGACGAGTGGGCTGCTCGATTCCCATACGAAAAAGATGGAATGCCCCCATCGTCGACGATCTCATCACAACTCCGAATCAAACAACAACCTCAACCAAAGAGAACTTTCATGACGATGACGATGGAATTGAGAGCCACAAGCGGCACTCGCAAGTACTGTACCGCATGCAACAGACCAACAATTTGGCCCTTGATGGTCGTCACTCTTCCACTTCCCATCTCCCCAAAACCCCAACCATTGGGAGCCAGAAACCGATCCTCGTTGAGAATAGCCAGCGCATTCGTGATCATCAAAATAGCCTCCAACAACTGCCACAAGGTCATCCTGACAAGACCGACCTAACCTCTCCCCCCCCCCCAGAGACTTTCCCGCTGCCTCGCTTCGACCAACTCCAACAACACCAGCTCCAAAACCTAGTTGTCTGTCTCTCTCTCTCAAAACACAAGATTACAAGTTCTTCACCCACACACACACACACAATCTCAAAACACAAGATTTCGCATTCTTCACACACACACACACTCTCTCTCTCTCTCTCTCTCTCTCAAAACACAAGATTTCGCGTCCTTCACACACACACACACATCTCTCTCGCTCTCTCTCTCTCTCTTCAGTGTCGTTCATCAAACCCTAACCCTAATTTTCCTTCAAACCGCTCTTTGCTCCTTAAACCCACCGTTTGTGCTCCATGGGTATAAGTGTCGGTGAATTACTAGTTGATGTTCCTGGGATATTTTTGGGGCCAAATATTGGGAAATATTTAGCAATTTGGGCTCCTTTTTTTGGCCTCAAGTTGTTAATAAAAAAAATAGGTAAAAAAGGTACACCTTGATTGGATTCAGCAATAAACTGTCGAATAGTTAATTAAATTTTTAATCTTAATAATTAATTAAAATTTTAATCTTACCTTTGACACTTGCTTTTTTAATTCTGAAATTTTCGATAGGTAATGGTTATAACAAATATTATACACATTCTTGTTATGTTTATGGGATAGTTTAGTATGTCTAGATTGTCTTCGTCTTTTAAGTTCTTGATTTTTAAGGTTTATATTATAGGATTTTTTTATAAATTAGAATATTGTCTCAAGTAATAAATAATTTCTCAAAAATTCAACAAAACAAAAAAAATTAATTTATGTCAAAATCGTTCATGTATTACGATATTGATTTTTTTTAAAAGACAATTGAATCATCTAGCTTTGATTGACCTTTAACTTTTTCATTTTAGTATAGCGATGATGATTCATTGGAGTTGGTTTAGGTTTCATAAGTCATTCTTTTGGACAATGGTTTTGAATTGGAATTTGTTTAGTTAATTTCTAAATAAAGAGGAACGAGAAAGTGTTTTTTATTGGAACCATGTCTTTTCAAAGCTATTTAGTTTTTAAATTACAATCACAAGCAAATTTTCAAATCTTTATGCACCTATTTGCATACCATTTATTTTCAATTGCATGATTTCAAATTTTTAATTAAGTTTCAAATTTTGAACTCAATTCAGTTTAAGAATTTGGATTCAATTGAAACGTATGCAATGTCATTCAATATTTCCATTTGAATGGAACTTAATTTTCACAAAATCAATTCATTCTTTTCATCAATTGATTGTCACTAATAATGTGCAATAGTGCAAAATCCAAGTAAAATAATGATTTTACATGTGGTTATTCATTGTTTGGATCACAATTGTGTGAACACGATGTTAATACTCTCCCATCTAAATTCATGGGGTCAAAATGGCACTTTGCATGATTATGCGTAGTTGTATTACACATTTTGCAAGGATATTTCATGTTTTGTTTTGTCATGTTTTGCAAAGTAGAGCAAAATTTTATTTTATTTTTTCGTTTTAACATTTCATTGCTATAAAACTCAATAGGTATTAACAACCTAATTCCAACCAACATATTATAATTGAGTTTAAACATAATATAGAATAAAATTTCCATTGACATTTGTCCATCCTAGCAATGAAATCACACAATTTTCATGTAAGGTGTTATTTTGACCCCCCATGAAGTTTTATGGGGTGTTTTTTGTTTAACTAAACCTTGAAAAAAAGTTATCACTTCTATGTACTTCTTAATTGAAGTGTTATGTTTCATTGTTACACATTTTTCATGTTTGGGTACATCATTTGATTGTGGTAAACAATGAGACATTCAACACTTGATGTATTAATGATGTAATTTTCAAAATGAATCATTTTACTATGACAAACTACGTATTTAAAGATTTGGTTTTGAGCAAAGTATAAATATTGGTTATTGTTCACGTGATATAATGTTCATGTCAGTGATTCCAATCGTAAAGTTATTAAACCATGCCTTGTTTTCTCAAATTTGTCATGTGAATCTCAACAACACAAGGTCCATCACCATGACCAACAACTTTAGAGGGATGCCCATCTCAAACTTATGTACTAGTTGCAATTTTTCAACCCTATTATTATTAATAGATCCTATGCAAATTATTTGAACGAAAAAGGATTGAAATTGAATTTATTATTATTGAATATGGGACCTAAATAAACTATGATATTCTTTCTAAAGTTGAAAAGGTAACAAACAACCATATATATATATATGGACAAATATCAAACTTTAGTGAAAGGTGACATGCAATTAAAAATGAAAAGAAAAATCCTATATTAGATTTCAAACCTCAAAAAACAAGGACAAAAATGAAACATTTGATGAGAAACAATAAGCACCTAGAAATCAAGGCCATAAGATACCAAAAGATAAACATATAATTAAAAAAACCATAAGTCCTTCCCCCACCTTTGCTACTTGATGCAATTGTCTCAAAATATTTGTCATTTTTGGCTTAATCCATGAACTACAACACCAAAAGGTGAAATGAAATATTCAGCAACAATCATTGTTTTTGGAGTTTTGTATAAGATGTAGAAAACAAATAATAAGCATTTGATATCAAAATGCAATCTACACAAGAAATTTTGAAATCATTCACCCTTTGAACGCCTTTAGTGTCGTTTGGGCAATCCATAGTTTCCTATGAACTTGATTTATTGTTCATCTCTTATATTGATGTGACATGACAATGAAACAAATGACAAATATCACTCTCTTCCATATCTAAAAGACAAATATTAGAAGTGAAATAATTGCATATCAAATTATGATTGTGGAATAATACATTTAACATTGATGGTTCTATTGATAGGTATGCATTTGGATTTTTAGCTACGTTTTTAAACTTATCATTCCCAAGAAATTATGTACTATGGTAGGTCAAATATGATTCCAAATATTTAAACTATATAAATCATCAAATGCAAAGTTGAGGCTAAATATCATATTATGTTATGTATTATGAATACAAAATAAGGTTAACATTTTTAATTTTCATCTACATGCCCTTTTAATACCTTTAGTGAGAAAAAATAATCAAATAAACAATTCTTCATACTAGTTAGGTTAAATGTTAATTAACCATTAGAAAACCTAATATCAAACTTATGATTATTTTTTACTTTGATGATCAATATGATTATTTTTTGTTATCATTTGATAATAGTGTGGCTTGTGTTACTAAACACACCTTCTTTTACTTAAATTTGAAATCCAAATTTCACTAAAGTTTTTTTGGATTTTTTTCAACTTCTAATGACAAATATTATTCAAAATTTAGTATCTTCCACACCTTAGTCTAAGGACTACAAAGTCACCTCAAAAAAATTTATCCATTCCAAAAATTCAAGAATACCGCTTCAACATGCCACATTTTTTTTAATTTTGTAAGTTTTGATTATATCAAAATTTCAATGACATATATTTTATAATTAATAACTCTTGCATTGTAGGTTTAAACACTATGAAATTGTTTACAGTTTTATTTAATATCAAGGGCTTTGCAAGGATACCATAAGTATAGCAATGGGCATCGTGATATGGGAGATTTCAATGTGACTAACATATCAACAAACAATATTCCTTGATAAATAGATCGAGGAATCACATGTTTAAAAAAAATTATGTGACCAAGTTATGACCACACTTGTTAAAAACCTACCTTTGTCTTTAATCAATTGTGTTTTCATTTAAAGGGGGTTTTGTGCAAGATTAAATATTCACCTTACATTGGTCATTATCATAATGTAATTTTGTAACAACTTGCATTTCATAAGAATATAATGCAATGATACTGAGTGGATGCCACACAAGTGTAACACATGTTTAGTTTTTCATATTTAGAAGTGATGATTTAATTTGGTGTTGAAAGTATAAAACTTTTTATTATCGTAGCATTGGAACATGTGAATTAATCTAAAAAATGTCCAATGAACAAAATGTTTTCAAAAACACTTATTACACATCGTAGTGATTGTTTTTAAGTAAAAAAAGAAAACTTTCAAATGGGTTTCAAAACTTTTCCAAACGACATTTTTTTGAAATCTTTTACATAAACGTTGACACAATAGTTTTTTTTTTGTAATTCAAGATTTTTGGGAAAATATTTTAAGAAATATTCCTTCATTTAAGTAGTCCCCTGAGTAGGCAAGTGTGCCTCTTGTTATCCCTTTGGCAACTTGTAATAAAATTAAATGGAACACCAAAACATAAACTTGTGTGAACATATGAACAAGCAAGTAGTTTAATGGAGAAAGTACTTTTGGACAATTACATTCAATGAAGATGTTTAAACAATGAATGGTGTAAATTAAAGTAACTTTTCATTCTTTGAATTATATAATACTATAACCAAAAATGGAAAGGTTATTCCCATCCATACCAACAATGCAACCTCAACCCTTGACTACTTGCACTTTTTAAAGTAATAAAATGTTGAGCAATGTTTCCTACTAGTAATTTTTTTGTTATTGGATTCATGTGTACCAATGATTACATATTGATAAGAAACCTTATGAGTGAAAACCTCCATATGCAAGCATCCTTAATTTATTAACTCATGCACAAAGGAAATTTGTGAGTATTATGTATCATGGAAGCTCACAACCCCATTGATTTTTTAAATTTTCACAAATTACATCAATTCCTCATCAAAGAATGCAAATAGATTCACGCATGGTGTGCACAAACCAACAAGGAATTTTTGTTCACCCTCAAAATTCATCCAAAAAAGTTCCAACCTACTTTATTGATTTTGGTCACTTTACAATCAAAAAGTCATTTATCCCTACAACTTAACATCATAGTGATTAATGCTAAGATAATCTTTCGAATGAGCCCCTTAACTTCCCCTCCATGAAGATTCATGACCAACAAGTTGATTACATTGTGACCTCCTTCAACACAAAAGACAACGGTGAACATATATAGATAACAGCAACAACTCAAAAAAAAAAAAACTTGAACACCATTTGATGTCACATTACTTCCATCATTGGGTAGTGTGAATTCACATATGAGATCACTCCTTATAATTAAAACATGGGTAACCATTGCTCCCTTCAAATAAGTAGTGGTAGCGCTTTACAAATGTGCGGTGAACTTTATGGAATGGTTGAAAGCATTATTTTTATCATTCGTTATACAAAAACATGGATACAATACATTGAATATTTCACTCAATTTTAATGATTTTGAAGATATTTAATATGTTGAATTTGTGAGATAAAAGATGTAGTAATGAGTGTATGATTAATGAACTAATTTACTAGTATTATTGACAAGTGAAGTACAAAATTTATTCACATGCACATTGTTCACACTTACAATTTTGTTTGATCCATAAACTAGTCACAATGTTCGATAAGATATTAAAATTTTATTTTATGATGATATGATATATATGTTCGGAAAATAGACTCAAAATTTGGATTTATCCATAATGTGATGACATTATAAACTTAGATTCTATGTTGTTGTGCACTCCTAGCGATCATTGATCAATCAATTGACAAAATAAATAAAATGATTTTGTGAAAATTAAGTTCCATTCAAATGAAAATTTTGAATGACATTGTGTGCAAGTTGAATTGAATTGAAACTCAATTCAAAAATTGGATTAATGGGATGCATATTGGAAAAGAAGGTATTGAAAATTCATTAATGAGTATGGTGTTGAAAAAAAAACTTTTAAAAATAAACAAATCTGAAAAGATATTTTTCCATGCCACTTTACTTGGGAATGAATTTAGGAAAATCATGTTTGGAAATATCCAAATGATGACTTACAATTTATGAGTAAAAGTGCTTTAAGGTGGACCAAAAGCAACAAATGATAAGTCTTCAATAATACATTTTTGACAATGTTAAAAATATTACATTTTGAATGTTCATATTTAGTGCAAAATAATCATCTTTTCATCACAAGGTTGTTGATTCCTTATTTGAAAAAACATATAAATTTTACAAATTTTGTCAATTACTAGTTATGGGTATGGTAATCACCCCATCATGCATGAAATTGATTTGTATTCCACATCCTTCTAACTCCCAAGATGTAAGTACACATTGAAATTTGTAATGAAAATCAAACCTCAAGGAAATGAGGTAATGTTTTAACCAAACACTCCATCATCTTGTTATACAAAAAGGTCAATAATGAAATATAACATGTTGATTCCATATCTTTTTGCTATCTAAATTTTGACATCCCCCCCCCCCCCAATTTTGTTTAATTAAAGCAATTCAAGAATTGACTTTTGTACAACCTTTTGAAAGTGTTTCTTTTGAAATTAAACAAATGAACATTTAAATTGAAAGAATAATATGTTTTCATGTAAGCAGGCCTTCTTAAAATGAATTTTGATAATCTTTCAATTTACAAACTTGACCCTTCCACACAACATTTTACTAATGTGTTCAAGGTTAAATGCTAGTGAAATGTTGATCGATCATTGATGTGATGTTGCAATGACATTGTAACACAATGATTAATAATCATAATGTGTTATAGTGCCATCACATTGTTAGTATTTAACTTTGAACACAATGTTAAAGTGTTGTAAAAACACAAATAAATGGAAGTGGTAAGTTTATGATGTTTCTTATGGTTATATAAAATATTCATAATTAATTTATATCATGAATAATTGGGGGAGTAAATAAAGGGATGCCATCAATCTCAAACAATCAAATTATTGTAGCTCTTGTAAATGCTTTCATAACCAGTATTTTAGCTCTAAGATTAGGTAAGGAATTGACAATAATTCGTTTCATTTTTTATCTGCCTATTCACAAATAAAAAGGTTGCCTAGCTAGGACCTAATTGGGTTGGAAAAAAATACAAATGGTCATTTGGTTCAATTTCATAATACAAACATTTCGTGGACAAACCTTGTGGAGGAACCCTTAGGTTTTCAGGGCATTGGATTTTTACCAATGTTTGCGTTACTCAAGCCGACATTCGCCCTTGGTACTATTACAAGTCTCACAATTACCAAGGAGGCCTGCACGATGGGCTATTAGCTTAGTGGTAAAACGCGCCCCTGATAATTGCATCGTTAATTGTGCTTGGGCTGTGAAGGTTCTCAGCCACATATAATAAAATAAACTAATTCATTAAATACAAGTATTGTTCAATTGTGATTTAAAGTATTGTCATAAATGGTTTTCCAAATGTTTTTCAACTTTTGAACCATTTATGAAAATTAAAAATAAAATAGTCATTTATATTTGCATGAAAATATATCCAATTCTCATTTGAACCAAATTTAATACAAAAACATTTGAAATGAAATTGTACTCAATTAAAACATCACCAATAGCCCAATGACAATGAATTTGAGGATATTATTCAAATTTTTAAGTTTATTTAGTTTTTTGAATTTCATTATGTGAAAATTTAACATCTACACACATTTTATAAAGATATAAAAATATTCATTCAATTTTCAATTTAGTTTAATGGATCATGTTATATGTGAGAGTGTCAAATGGATTTTCTATCATTTGAACCAAACTATTTTGGAGTTTCTAGGGATTATCAATCTTTAAACACTTATGAAACCATATATGTTTTTTTTAATTTAAAAAAAATCAATTGAAAAATATTTAAGTGTTTTTGGTTGGTTGTATAACAAAAAAATATTTTCGATGGTGTGACAACTAAACACATCCATATAGATTTGAAGGTGGCTTTGTAAAAAAAAACCCAACCCAACAATTTTCCCATGTGTGAGGAAAGGTGCCCAAGGGCTAGAACCCACATGGTTACCCTTCAAAGCCTAGCCCCCTAATGTAATGTAATAGGTGGCATTTAGTTAATTGTCATTATTTTTTCCATTTTCAAGACAACAATGAATTAAATGCTATTAACTATACAAATACTACCCAACATGGGAAGTTTTTTTTATTCAGGTACTAAATTACATGAGCATTCATTGGAAACATTGGATTAAACTCATTTTAAATTTTAGATGAATTACAATTTACATGTAGGATAGTTAACATGTAAACCTTTGTTGAAAGGTTTAATTGCATAGATAGTGCTTCGTTGTTTTCTTTTCAAGTGTTCAAAGTTTTGCCATAACTTCAAATAAGAGTTTCCCACCTTTAGATTGGTGCATTTTAGATGATTAATCTTATTCATATGTATATCAAATGGATTGAAATTTTTATATTTTATGTTTTACATTATGTTCTTCAAATCCAATGGTGCATTTCCCCTATTTCTATAATTATATGTGCATAGATCCATGAAGAAATATGTTGGGGGCTCTTATGTAATGAAAATTACTTCACAAGGCTTAGGCTTTTAAGGGTTAAAAATATGTAAAGCACCAACAAAATGATGAATCATTGCTGAACTTGATTTTTGTAAAAATGTAACACTTATCCAAAAAGGGAAATGGAACAATAAAGAGAGAGGATGAAAGTTAAAAAAAAAGAACATTCAAAAGTCGAAGTGCACAAATAAAGGTCATATGTGCAAAAAATAATAATAGGGACCAACCAAGAGAGGGCAAAAAAAAAAACCTTTGTCTTAAACACATCATTGATCATGTGAATCAAATCAAACAAGGAAAGGGGCGAGGGACTTGAAAGAACATGAAGCTTAGAAAAGGCCTCCGTAATAGTAATGGCTTGTTTCAATGATGAAAAAAGTTGTTGGCTTGTTAATGTTAGCACCAAAATTACCTATATGGCAAGAGGGATAAACATATTCCCTAAGTGTTGATTGCAATAGGACTCATCGTTTGCTTAAATCACTATCGTTGCAACCACTCCATGAAAGATGGCAACTCATGAAACTAAATCAATTCAAGTGGGATCAACAATGATGACATTAGGCAAAATGTGGAACCCATCTTAAGAAAACACAATATCAACCCGTTAGTGTGAAGATTGGTGGGAAGGTGATGGAAAAACAAATGTCTTCTAACATGAAATATGAAACTTAACATTTCTAGCAATAAAGTAAAGGCATTTCGAATGGTGTCATGGGATGCAATGCACTCCCATTCATGAAAACACAAGAGAACATGTATCCCCATTGGGTTTTAAAATTGACTACAGATGTCATGGGCCAAATGGATAATCGTTGGATGAGGAAGACCCAACTTGGTACATAGTGCTACAAAGATGTTTGAAGCCAAATGAAATTATGTGATGATTGAATGAACAAAAGTTAAACACATGAAACTAAAATTGTGTAAGATTTCCAACAAGTGACATGAAAATCAAAGTCATGTCATAAATAATGTTGGAAAAAGAGTGTTCATGTAATTTTTTGAAATGTTGTTTTAAAAACTATCTATTCTCCTTTTTGAAAATTGTTCAAAAAGGAGAATGCAACCTTAGGCTATAAAAGGAAGAAGGTCACATACCAACTTCAGGTGGGTTTGGAATGAAAATGAACTTAAACTATTGACTCTTATGGCCTCCAATAAGAATGGACAATAATCTTGCAAGAATTTGAAAGCAATGATTAGAATCACAAAGATCTAATTCCCCAAATAAACCATTGAGCCAATGACCTTAACAAAAATGAGATCAATCACTTTCTAATCTTCAAAAGAAAAACTTGTCAACAAACTAAGGAACCTTAAAACCTTGGACCCAAAAGGCTTCCCAAAGTCTTGATTGAAGATCGAATCAATTATTTTAGTGTATTTGGAAGTCACATTATCAAACAAACTTTTTCTTTCACAAAAGGTATGGCATTTCCAAATTGTGAAGTGCCTACTCTTGTAGGAATTTCAAAAGGAGTTGGCTTTCATTTTTTGCAATGCCCTTGCTTCTAAAATTTCATTTTTGTTGTGATATCCATTGGGTATCAATGGAAAAAAAAGATATAAATTGTTTTATTTTGTATTTGTTGTTTCCATGTGGTAAAAGCCTCAGGAATTTCTTTCGGAAGCGCAGACCGGAATGGATGAAAATTCGCTCATTCGTCGGTCACATTCATTCGCTATCTTCTTCGTCTTCTTCGCCGCTGATACCGACTTTGGGTTTTCCGGGGAGACGAGTTTTTTTCGTGTCCTCGAGGAGGAGAGCTTCCGCGTCCCCGAGAAGAGGAATTGCAATGCGGCAATCGGTGCTGAACTAGTAATCGCAGTCAGGGTACTACAGCGATGGTGACCTCAACTCCCTTGGATGTGAGGTATCTCAAGTCTTTTTGTATTATAGCTAGTTTGCATTCCTCAGTATGTCCATATAGGACTCGTGTCTTGGAGCTCGGTTTCTTTTTTCCTTTTCTGTCTCTTTTTCTTAATGTAACGTAATGTTGTTCTGTGTCAGCATCGGTTTCGTATCCCTGCTTTTTCTTGCAATGTGAGTAGCTCCAAGTATGGCGGAGTTACAGAGTACGAGTCTGTTGTTCATAGAGAGTGGTGGAGAATTTCTGCGGACGAAAGCAAGACCGCCTTGTAGTCTCCGTGTGTCCGGGAAAAGACATAGGCCTGTCTCTAGTACTTACGAGAGAATCTGCTGCAGATTGGGAATAAATTCACTCGAGCTCTTTGGAGCAAGCTCTGACACCGGTCGCAGAGCTGCGGAAGAGAGCAACGCCATGATGGAGGAAGCTGTCTGTGGAGCGGACATGGTCTTTGTCACTGTAAGTATAACACCCTTCACGTGGCTTTGGACGGCTCGAAGCTGGGGTAAGAGTCAATGCATGGAAATTTCTTGATATAAAAGAATAGGTTGTGTAGCGACCATGCTATTGTAAACAAAAATCTCTTGCCTGGGAGAACGAGCTGTGCAAATAGACAAATTGAAGAAAATGCTCAGTCATTGCTTCCATTGCTCAGAGACTCTGGTTTAAGGTGTCAATGACATTTAGCACTGGTGTTGAGGGGGAAAGATACCTACTAATTGGAATGCAAAGTGTTTATGCAGTCTAGTTCTTTTGATTAAGCCCTAGAAATGCAACAATGTCAGCCATAAATTAGGGTCTTCCAGCAATTAGGGTTATGAAACATGTCCATTGTTAAGGTTTCCTGATGGCATGAGCCACCTTGTAATGCAGGCTGGTATGGGAAGAGGAGGCACTGGCAGTGGTGCTGTACCAGTCATAGCTGGAGTTGCCAATCAGATTGGAGTCTTGACAGTTGGCACAGTTACCACACCATTGTCATTTTGACGGCATTGAAGGTCTATACAAGCATCATTGCTGCCCTCTGAAATAATGGGGACACATTGTTCACAATTCCAAACAAAAAAGCTGATTATTGCAGTTGCTCTTATCTACTCTGGTTGTAGAGGCCTTTGATTGGGCATGTGACAGTCTTTGGCAAGGAGTGCAGGGTACCTCAGACATCATCATGGTGAGTGCAATTCAGTAGAAGCTAGTTGAAATTAACTGGAAGTTGAAGAAATCCTCCTTTCAACATTGGGATGTCTGAACACCTTCTCATTGCTACAGTATGCCTGGCATTGCTAAAGTGGTGAATGCTGTTTTGCTATGACACAGGTGCCAGGCCTAGTGGATTGTGGATTGTGCTGACATCTGTGATACCATGGCCCATTCAAGTCCTTAATTTGGCACTAGGACTGCCACTGGTATGCAACAAACCATCAAGGATATAATCTAGGCTATGTTGAATGAGTGTTAGAGAATAGGTACTTTCACTCTTTTTTGTAGAGGAAAAATGCAGCATGCTACTGTTGATGGTCTGTTTATAGGTAGAATGTGTACAAGTGATGAAACAATGCTTATCTAGACATAATAAGCTGGTAGATATATGTCATGATGGCAGGGAGATCAAAGGCCAAAGAGGCAGATACAATTGATATGTAGTCTACACTGCCAGATGTGGGTATTGAACATGCCGCAGGCATTGTTTGGAAGATTACTGGTGAAGGTGACACACTCCCTTATTTGATGGCTGTCTTCTGATCTTCTGGGTACGGATCATGCATTTTTTCTCTGGTTGGTTGGATTCGTCTTTGTCCATTTTGTTTTTTCCCTGTTGTGAACTAACAGATTCATCTTGATTCAACCAGTAATTGGTACTTTCTCTGGTCCCAACTAATGAAGCTGTATTTACTCTAGTGAATGCAGTTGGAGAAGTAATCCATGAGCTTGTTGACCCAAATGCAAACCTTAGGTTTGGAGCTTTGGTGGATGAAGCACTTCTTATTAAAGTGAGTCATATTGCAGAGTTGCAATGCACTGGGAACTTTGAGATTTCCTTCAAAGAAGCTAGTTGTTCATTTCTGCAAATGCTCAATACTGTAAATTGGTCCGAATGTGCTTTGAAAGCAGGAATCATCAGAACTGGGATAACTGGATGGGTTCTGTTGATGGTGCAGGCAAGCATAACATTCATTGCTACAGGGTTGTGGGCCCAGGAAATGTTTGAGCTGTAAAATCTACAGGTAAAGTCTATTCATTGTATTTTGAAAGTTTGTATTGTCCTCTTTGTGTTCGTCTTCTTGCTATTGCTTTCACAAGTCACTCACTAGACAATGAACCAAGTTTTTGTCAGGTACTGATTCTGGTAATTGTACCTTATTGCCTATGTTTAGCAAGCAAATTGATCAGGGGAGGGAAAGTCAGTGCCAGGGTGGTGACCCTCTGTCAGTTTCACCTCCTGTGTGAAGTAATGGCAGTTCAAACATGAATATCCAAAGCTTCCTCAAGAAACGTGGCTAGAGTCACATTACCCAAGGTAGTGTACCATGGCCTTATTTTGATACAAGAGATGAAACTGTGGTAGTTAGGGAATTGCATGACTTGGCTCAGCTTGGTAAAGTGAATTGGGTTTGCTTTATTTGCTCAAAAACTCAATTGAGACTCTGAGAGTTTGACAAGAGGAGCAGCTATGGTGAGGGATGTACAAGAAAGAGAGAGAGGACACCAGTAAAAGAGAATTGGTGTCTCCTGTACCTGTGCTTTTGTTGGTTTGTTTTCGACTGAGACATTTACTACAAAGGTTTGAGGAGTCAGCAACAAAGTGGATTGAAATGCATCCATGCTGGTGTTAATCACTACACAGTATCTCCCTATGTACAAGTGATCAAGAACTTGAAAATTTAAAAGAGGATGTGGGTTTATATAGCAATGGAGAAATTCAAAACAGTGGATTCTGGAGTTCAATATACAAAGATATATCCATGCTGGCAGTAATCTGCACATGGCTTGTACTCATAGATGAAGGATTATGGTTAATTCTCAGTATTTTACAGAAGCATGCCCCCTCGCATGCTAGCCTGCAATATTAGGTAACCTTGTCGACTGATGGAGGGGTCATGATCAAACAGACTGGTCACAGGGTCTCGCCTCCTGAAGTGATCAAATTCACCTTCCAATTCATCTGGCGAGGAGGAATTTGTTTGGACACCAAGAATTGATCTCACTGAACCTAAAAGGAATCTCCTCAAGACATTCTGAGTGTTGGAGTTTTGTGCCCTGTGATTCCTTTGTTGTTGTGGTCTCTCCTCGACCACTGCTTGTTGTGCCTGCCTGTTGTTGTTGTTGTCAATGTTGGCACCTGGCAACTGTGCAAAGAGGCTACTTTCATCGACAATGCGGGAGAGTTCTCTCCTCTGAGCATATCGACCTTGGATACCCTGAAAAAGTAAGGAACACATCTTTAAAATCCAAGAGAGATGGGTCCCTTCTGATTGTTTTCTCAAATTCTGACCCCCCAAGATTCAAGCCCTCCCTTGATTCCTTCCCCTATCTTCTGACACTCCACAATCAAAACATACAAATAAATTCTCTTTCCTCTCTGCCTTGAGCTGTTTAAAAGGCTTCTTTTGAGCAGAGAGTCAAACGCTTTGAGCAATCCACTCTTTACTCCAACAGCAGCAAAAATCTCAGCATGATAAATTCACTCTGAGCTAAAACATTTCGAAAACAAATGTACTAATACTGCTACTAGTACTCTCAGTGAAGCCTCAGCAGTCTCTCCTCCTAATACTCCCAGGATTAGGTAGTCAAACTCTCACTCACTCACTCATTCTAACAACATTCAGTGTGTGTGTGTCTGTGTGTTTGAGCTTGGAATCCAAGGAAAGTGATCAAGAGGCCTACTCACTTTATCCTCCTCCCTTCCTTCCAACCCAACTCCACAATTAGGAAAAAAAAAAGAGAAAGAAACCCCCCCCCAAAACTCATGAGTGGCAAAAAGAGCAAGACCCTAAAAAGGAATTAAAAAAAGCACACATTTGCTAGCTTTGCTAGCTTGATAGTTTGGTTTGTTTTTTCTTTCTTTCTTTTGCCTTTCTTTTTGGTTTTGCTGTAGTAGACTGACTCTGTGTGTGTGTGTGTGTGTGTGGAATGTGGACCCCTACCCAAAGCAAGAAAGACAAAGTTTTAAACTTTAAAAACAAAGGAGCCTACTGAGTTTGCCAGTTGTTTTGTTGCATGAGAACTTGGAGGTAAGTAGGTAGCATGTTCACCTACAGGGAGTAGGACTAGGTAGGTAAGTAGGTAGATAGATAGGTACGAGCTTCATCTCCACACCCAAACTCCCAAAAGAAAGGTACCTAGAACCTACCCAGTTAACGAAGACGTGGTCACGTGGGACCTACTACTACTGTAAAAACTTCGTTCAACTGTTCAGAAGTGTGTGTGTGTGTGTGTGTGTGCAGTGAGTGAGAGAGAAGAAAGAGAGACACACACATACATACTATAGAGAGTTTGTGTGTGTGTGTCCCGAGCAAATGTGGGTGGTGCGGCAGTGCCACCATTCAATCAATGGGGTTGGGGTGCTGAGGGAAGATGCAAAAAAAAGTACTGATAGGTCTTTGAAATTCAACGGAGCGTAACGCCCAAAAAACAAGAGCAATGACAGAAGTTTTATTATTATAATTGCTACGACTTAGTGTGTGTGTGTGTGTGTTTGTTTCTTTAAACAAAAAAACTTAGTCTAATCAATTCAACTGTGCGTGTTTGAAAAAAGTACGTTAATCAGGTGGGGATTGTCAGTAGAACTTACAGTCAGTTGTGATTAAGTTAATGAGAGAATTCGTTTTTGGGGGTAAGTAATAAGTTAAGCATGAATCCAGCTCGCAGTTTGATGTACTAGCCTACTACTAACTGTCGGAAATTGATGGCAAGAGAAGAACCCTCGTGTTAAGTTATCGCTGGTCACAGGTGGTGGTGGAAGAATGCAGAAAACCATAGAGAACAGTAAACTACCACTTTGCAAAACGAGGAAAAAAAAACCCGTTTCTTTCGAAACTAGTGCCGCGATGATTCAAAAAGATGAGCACATCACGACGTCATCCCATCTCAGCTGTCTTGCGCACATGAGCTCTACACAGCACAGATAGAAAGAGAGAGAGAGAGATGGATGGTAAGTAGAATCTCGAGTTTCCCGCCAGCTAGAGTGTCTATTGATTCCTGCCACCCCTCCGCCACTCCCGTCATCACGTACACGTAGTGCAAATACGGAATGCCGCAAATTGTACAACGGCACGTATTGAGAGTATGCAACGGTCGCTGCGTTTGCAGGGCCCCGAGCCGGAAGATAAGCGAATGAAAACCCAGTCATGGGAATGCTGACAGACAGACACACAGCCAAGCGGAAGCCAAAAAACGGGAAAAAAAAAAAAACCCAACAACAAAACAACAGGGAAAAAAATAAATCTGTTTGTTTCTGCATTGGGCAATGGGGATTCCTCCATCGCGGCGCGTGCGAGAGAGAGAGACTGCGAGTCGTCAGAGAGAACTGCCCCACTTGCTTGCTTCTGGTACCCGGCCTTTCTCCGTTGTAACCTCAGTCAACCCCATTGATGATGAGAAGAGCTTGACAGAGGCTGTCATAAAAGACTTAAGTACAGTAAATTAATAACTGCATTGCACTGGGATTTGGGATGAATTTATTACAAATCTCATCCTGTGAGTTGGCTTCCTTTTCTTTCTTGTCTTCATCGGCCCCTGTTCCCCTCCCTCTTCAGTCATGGCCTTTCCTTCCATGGACTAGGTGGGGTAAATGGGCCGGTGAGCAGCGAACACTTACGAAGTCAAACCAGGTCCAATCCTCACACATTGTTCCTCTGATTCTGAAGCTTCAAGAACATTTTTAGCCTTCACCTGGTGCTTCCAATGCTGGAAAAAATGTCTCAATTCCATACAGGAATGAGCAAAGATATGGGGTGCTGGAAAAATCTCTCAATTCCATACAGGAATGAGCAAAGATGTGGGGTGCTGGAAAAATGTCTCAATTCCATACAGGAATGAGCAAAGATATGGGGTGCTGGAAAAATCTCTCAGTTCCATACAGGAATGAGCAAGATATGGGGTGTTTGAAGTTAGGGGGTTTAATGTTTGATGATGGGTGAATTAAAACAGATTAGGATTTCGAGCTTAAGATCTTTGATTGTTGCATCTTTGCCTTTGGAATATAAAGCAATTTTGTAAAGCCCTAGATGGGGCACCCATCAGGTTCTTAATCATGCAAAATTGACTAAAAATGAGTAACATATGGACTGGAACAAGAGAGAAATCTAAAACTATTTTTCCAAAAAATTGAAGCAAATTATCACACTGTCACTTATCCTCTCCCTGTGTTTTCTGCATTGCTCCTTTACTTCTGACACTCAAAGAACATTTATAGCCCTCCAGTTTGTGTATACAATCACACAAAAATCGCGCAATTTAGCTAAGGAATTAGAAAAAACCTTGAAAATTGTTCAATGGTAGGTACATGTTTGGTGATGGGCAATTCTACCCTAACCAGCTTGAGCACATAGGTTACTCTAGAATGTCTGGGTGGTCAATGAGTGTGCCGAGGACATTCAGCCCACTCGTTCCTCTCCTATTCATTCATGGCCTTTCCTTCCATGGACTAGGTAACGGGCTTGAGTGCACAAGTTACTTTGAAAAGTCTTGGGCGCCCAGAATATTCAGTGCGCTTCAGTGAGCAGTGTGCTCGAGCCAAGTTACCAGACACAACCATCCCCAGTGAGAATCGAGATGTCTTCCTTTCATCCACCCACAGATCAATTATGAAATATTCATCCTATCGGCAAAGGGTTATGGAATCAGTGGGCGAATGAGAGCTCAGGATCTGGTAACTTGTGCTAACTAGTAGGTCACTAATGAAACTGGAGGCTGAAGTGAAACTGGAGGCTGAAGGTCGTGTGTTCTAACTTACAACCAGGGCATCAAGATTCTCACAACGGATGGCTATGAACGGAGGAGGTCTTGTGCTCCCATCCAGATATTGAAACATTGAGATTTAAGGGGAGTTCAATTGAGTGACAAAAGGCTCCATAGGGGCCCAGTGGTCAGACACAATATTATTCTGGTTGAAATGAGCTTAATTTCAGAGTTCTTATGGAATCCAAGTGTGAAAATTTCAATTTTAAGAAATTATATTAGTTTATTAGATTTTGTAAATCCCTCAAAATTCAATAGCTTTTTGCTTCATGGGTTCTACTAAGATTGTGAAAAGACAACAAACACATTCTTATCACCTCAATGAGGGCTTTCTGGCAGTATCAAAAACAGAGCAGGGGGTTCCACGGGTATGGAGGAGGGTTACGACATAGTCAAATCCAAACCGTAAAAAAAGGAAGAGAAAAACACCTTTGTTAATCTATAGATGTGTTCCATTTTGAGAAAGAACTTGGGAAATCGTGTTTTTCAGTGTGAAATGTGTTCCACTTCTAAAGGGAAAGGGAAGGGAAGAACAGTGGAAAACACTATAAAGTCATGAATCAGTGGTTGAGAACACAAGTTATGTTTTTGAACATGACAAGCTCAAACGTGTTCGTTCCTACATGGAATGCACCTCGTTCCTACATGGAATGCACTGTACTAGACCTATTCCATACTAGTAATACAATGCATTGCCACATGTCCTAAAAGCTTTAAGCATAATCGAAAATTTAAGCAAAGGGTTTCTAAAGTTTTTTTGAACTTTTACTAATTTTCCTTCTTCTTGGGTTTTCGAAGAGAAAGGTATTTTGTAATTGGCAAGCACGAGTTTAGCTTTCAGAAGCTTTCCAAAAAGGTACCATGCTTGCTTGAAAGAGGGTTTGGAGGATTTGGTGTGAAGTTCATCAAGTGTAAAATTTTATCTAAAATTTGGAGTGAGTGGGATTTCTTGCAATTCTCTTTGAAACAAATAATGTGTGAAAAAGGTTGCTAATTTCTTTCTTTTTTTGGGTCATATTTTTGAAATAGTCAAAACAATGTTGTCAAATTGCTCCATTATTTCCGCTAAAATAATGATAAAAAAGAAAAAAGAAAAAAAGGCAATTTCAATATTTCAAATTTTGAAAAAAAAGTTTCATTTGTTTCCTTTTGTTTTGCAACTTCTCAATCGAAGATCCTTTTGCAAAATGGGTACAACAAAATGTTCTAAATTCATTTGCAAGATCAAAATTTAACTTTTATTAGTTTCAGCATTTCCATTTTCCTCAAAACATTATCCAATCATAGTCTTGGTGGTTCATATTTTATTTTATACTCTAATATAGTGAAACAATGTGTTCTAAAACATTGAAAAAACATATAACCATAAGATAGTGTATCAATCCTTGACCTTTTGGAACTTTAATTTTCCAAACTCATGATTTTGTCATCTATGTCGAAGTGAAACAGTGAGCAGTTTAATTTGTTGATATATGTTGTGGACTATCAGCAATTTTCTTTTTCTTTTTCAAATTTTTTATATAGCCAAAGTGATAATCAACCATTAAAACATATAGCCAAAATTGGGTACACACTATGAAAGCTGATTTTTTTAGCATCCTTGTAATAGGTTTTGGCTCAATGGAGCAACCTATTACAAAAACATGGTGACTTCTAAATTTCGCCAAAAAGAGAAATTCAAAATTAAAAAATTGAATTGATTTTGGAGGTTGTCAATCACCAGAAGTAAGGGAGGGAAAAAAAAAACAGTAAAAATCGCCAGATTCCTATATCTGGTTTTCAGTGTATAGCCAAAAATATGAAAGGATGATTAAAGATTTGTTCCTCATATCTGGTTTTATAGCCAAATTTGGCTAAATCTTACCCACTTTTTCTATATCTTCCTATGGATGCTTGCCACTTTGGCTACAAACCAAAACCTCCTGAAAACAACACTTGTCCATACCTTGGCCCTTTATCCACGTCACTTATCCACAACCCTGGCACTCACCGGCAGTAGGCCGTTTCTGTAGCACAGCTGTCAGTTTCCTCATTCTCCGAGTTACCGTAGAGCGCCAAGTGGGTTACTTACTACCGCCAACTGCCGGTGTTCTTCTCTCTTCATACCTTTTACCTAGTACCTACCACCCTACACCGGCCCAGCCCCGGCCCCGCCCCCTCCCCCGCGCCCCACCCGGGCCGCGCTCTCGACTCTCGACCCCCGCGGGGCCCGGTTCTGTTGGCGTTGGCGAAGCACGAAGATCTGATTCTCTGCTGCACAGCTGCTGGAATTCCATCAGCGAGGGAGTTGTTGGCTTTGTGTTTGGAGTTTAGGGTGCAGGGGTGAAGAACAGGCAGAAATTTGGAGCAAGAATGGCGCACAGGCACACTCAGAATGAGGAGGATTTCGACAATTATGATCCGACTCCTTACGAGGTTAAAGTCTTGTTTTATGTGTTTCTTGGAGTTGTTTTGTCGCCGGAATTTGGTTTGGTTGAGATTTTATGTTCGGTGCATTTTTCTAATGCTGTTATGTCTCTCTGTCTCTGCTCTGATCGGGTTTTCTTGGGAGTTTTGAGGGAGCAGAGTGTGATGGATTGTGTGTGTGGATCTTGATCAACATTGTGGTTCAGGGAGGTTACAATCAAGCTGAAGTGTATGGATCGATTAAGCCCGCGGACGCGGTAACGGCTTACGCGCCGGCGGAGTCCGGGGATGTGCCTGAGGGAACCTATGGCCATGAAGATTCGCCGTACGGTGCAGGTCGTGGAGCTTCAGCTCACCAGCGCACGGAGGCGCAGTACGAGAGCGCACAACCTGACTATCAGGGCGGTGCTCCGCCCTTTGGCGGAAGAAGACCACGCCACGATGAGGAGTCTCATGGCGAAGATTTCGACAGCAGGCGCGAGCAGCAGGATCATGGTTATCGGAAGCCGATCCCGGCTTATGGTGAAAACGAGGAAGCCTCGGAGTACCGTGGGGAGTATGGAGAGCAGCAGCGGCTACGCCATAGTCGTCCAAGTTATGAGCAGCAGCCTCCAAGGAGTTATGGAGAACAACAGGAACAAGAGTGGGGAGGGGAGCAGAATGAGGGATCTTTACCCAGCTATGGTCGTCCACATCACGAGCACCACAGAGAGCAGCAAGAGGGGTACCGGGGAGGACGAAGGCAAGGTGAATATACTTCAGAGTATCCGCAGGAGGAGGATGCACCTCAGCGCGCCTCCTACTGGTAAGACTAGCCACAAACATTGCAGTTCTGTAAAGAAGGTTCTAATCAGCAAACAAGATCTGGCAGAGAATGATTTTTTTGGCTGTTGAGACTGGTGAAAGCTCTGAAGAATTGCAGCAGCACTAAGTCTAGACACCGGTTTCCAGGAGCTGTAAGAAAAATTTCAGAGTAAACGTTTTTTTTTGCAGCGTTGTTGATTGCCTCTGGGTTTCCATGTAATTATGAAATATTGCTGCTGCTGTAAAACACATACCTGCAACTTAAAATTTTGATTCCTAATCATCACATGAAGCTTCAAATCTTCTTCACACATGCTTGCTTTACTGCTGCACAACACAATTGAATGATTCCCAGAGAGGTCTTACAGTGCTACAATTGAAACTTTGCAAAAAGCTCAACAGTGGATGCATCACTTAACAATTGAAGCAAACTCTTTACAGGAATCTGGGAAGATGATTGATTATCCAGGAGACTTAAGAAGATTCCCACATTATGTTTTTGTGCTTGTCTTGGTTGTCATGATTTGAGAAAGACTTCAATTCACTCCTTTTCTTACTTAGAGAGTGGCAAGTGATTCACAACATAAAATGACGACGTTGTGGATTGTGAAAGAGGCAAAAAAGAGAAACCAAAGTTGATAACACAATGATGTAGCCTAACATTGATGGATAGTCAGATGCACATTTTTTGACAAAATGTGCAGACGTTTCAGCTCCCCTGCCCTTCTCCCCACCTATTATCTTTTGGTGTAAATGTCAAGCTTTTCTCTATATGCCTCTTCCTCACTAAATCTGCTGTAAATTGTGTAACCTACTGAGTTTGTCCATCTTGCTCTCTCCTCTAGTGAAATGCTGTATCCTTTTGGCTGCTTTCATATCCTTGAATTCTCCCTCATAACCAAAAATTGGATTGTAGGCAGAAAGGTGCCACGAATTACACAAAATGGCTTTTGGGTAAGACCCCAGAGTCCCTCAAACCCCCACCAACCCATCTGTTGCAAAATGAGCCCCGAAAGTGTGTTCACATGAAGTGTGTTGACATTGCGTCCAATCAACAGCACAGGCAGGGGGCAGATGGTACACACTGGCAGAAGTTGGGTTGTCCCATCTCATTGAATCAGAGAGGGGACCCAGGGAGAGAGCATGTCCGCACAAAGTTAACAAAAACTGCATGTCCTTTGTTGTCATTGCATAGCTGCTGTTGTGCCAAGCCCTCTTCTCTCTCTTCAGCAGTGGATTGTTGACCTCGACATGTGTTGGCTCAGTGTTTTTTTCACTTGACTTCTCAGAACCCACAATTCCCTTCTTGGAGACATAAATCCAGAGAAGTTTTGTGGAAACTTCACTAATCTCAGTAAGAATCCATGTTGCCTTCTATGACACTTTGACCACGAACACCATCATCCTGAACATCTTTCAACATAGTCAACAAGAAACTGGTAGGAAGGTTCAAAACTGTGAACTTGAATGATTCTGAAAGGTCAAACCTAGATGTAGATACCAACTGACCAGTCCAGGTTTCATTTCTACATATGGAGCCAGACAGGGAAGAATAAATTCATCAGAACCAAAGTCAAGGGTGAAAAAATCTTTGAGGGAGATTAGAAACATCCGAAAATCAAAGAATGGCCATGAAGACATCCTAAACTAACTCTTTAACTATCAGAGAGAGAGAGCACCAGAGTTACAAAGTTGCACTCAGGAAAACCTCATCTGAAATTCCATCAATATCATTCATAAACAGCTCGACATCCTCACTTGCATAATCTCTATGCTCCAGCTTGGCATGTGACGCAATAAATATCATCTTCTCTGCTTTCTCAATTGCAAATCGTGCATTGCCACTCCGATATGCCCACCGCCAAAGAGACCAATTGCATTTGAGACCACCACTGGTGGCATGCAAGAAGATGAGTCGAACTGCTACTCGGCCTAATAACTTAAGCTCGCTAAGGCATGTTTCCCATACCAGCCGTCGGCTTTGGGGGTTGACAGACTTCATTCGGCCTGTTAGAGGATCTTTCTCCTTCACCTGCACAGCCTGGGCATAAAGGGGATCAAGGCCATCAGCACGCCACTTCATTAATTCCATCAATGCGATATGGGCTTCTTCTCGGGCAACCAGTCGGGTAATTAATCTGTCCACATCCTTCTCCTGGTCAATTGTCAGGAACTTGAAGGGCGGCAAGTACTTCCCACTTGTGTCACGCAAGAGGTAGAGAGGGTCAAGAATGAAAGAAGCTGCCCATGCTGGGTGGTAGTTTTTATTGAACCGTTTCTGGATCACTTCCTGCAGGGGAGTTTCATCTTTACCATAGCGTGCACACCACTCCTTCACTTTGCCTCGTAGATCATCCCATAGAGGCAAGCACTGGCTTACCAGTGGTCGATCAACCTCAACATCACTGACCATTACCTTCACTATCTTGATCAGGCTTTGAACAGCCTCCAAATCTGACCAGAATCGCATACCCCCCACCATGTCTGTTACATCACGTCCGTGCTGATCATCTGAAAACTGCACACTGAAGGACTCATCAAGCACCGTGAGCTGGAGAGCACTTGCTGAAGAAGCAACATCATCAAGCATCGCCAGCACATGTGCATAATGTGGCTCAGCAAACTGAGGATCTGGTGTAGTCCGCAGAAGCTTCACTTGGTCATATTCCTGGTGCAATACAGATGACAAATAATGTTCAGGGTAATTTTTCGCAGGTGCTAAGCTATTAAGAACTTCCAAGTTTGCATTCTAGCCATATGAAGCTCACAGTACATCAAATACAACTGTTGCACATCCTATCTTCATCAGATTGTCAAAAGGTCATGCTGCTGACATGTTGAGGACTGATCTCCAGTAAAAGAGAATAGGGGCACCTAATGTTTGTGAAATCCAGTCATTAAGCAAGGGTGCCAGATTCTGAGAACGTAAGGAATGTACATGGTGTGATGAAGGATATGCAGGTGCTGGGCATGAAGGATGGTGGGGGTGTACACTTGCCTGGCGCTGATATTTTTGCAAGTGCAGGCGAGCCTGGGTCTGGCTGTTGAAGAAGGTGGCAAGCTTAAAGCAATCAGCACCTACAGACCTAAAAAGAGAGAGGTTCTTGTTGAAGTCTTTCAACAGATTGTTGAAACCTTGGGCCTGGCAGGAGAGGTTGACCATCCAGGGGTTTCGATACTCCAATTCTTGCAAAGCCTTCATACTATACTTGTCGGTGTCAGCAACTATACCCACACAGCGCTCTGGGTTGGGCCCACAAATCAATGAAACAGCATCTGACAGAGTTTCTTCAACAAGCTTTACAGAGACCGCACTGGTATTTACATTAACTACACCATGAAAGAGTGTGTTGCCATTTGGCAAGTTGAGTGTTATGTTGATGAGAGTCTCACCCATGCTGGTTGGCTTCCTCTTCCACCCATGTGAAGCAACCTGGAAAAACAGTGCCTCTTGTAGCTTGGCTTCTGATTCTGCCTTCACCTCCTCAAACTTTGCATCCAACTTTGCCCCTACTAGATATCGCCTGGTGACAGGTGGTAAACCAAGCTGGCTCAGAAATGCCCTGAACTTGGGATGCTCCACACAAGACAAAGAAACTGTTCCACAGGATTCATACAGCCATTCAGCCAGAAGGTTGAGGCTGGCCTCTGTCTGTGCCTTGCTTGGTCCACTGTGCCCGTGGAAACCCACAATCTTGTCACCTGGGCTCTTGAGCTTCTTCACACTGTCCTCCAGCAGAGCTAAAGCCCCCAAATCCTCCTTGCCTCCTGACAGCAACAAAGGAGTACCAAGACCTACCCGTACAAGCTCAGTGCTTGGTTCACACGGTGCCTCACCAATGGACAGTAATGGAGGCCCAGATGGTGAGGGCTCGTTGCGTTTCCTGGCTGAGTTTGCAGAAGGAGGTGCCGTAGGCTTCAGTCCAGGTCGAGATGCAATGGCTTTTGGTACAACTCCATTGAAATTAGGACATGTACCGCGCTTCAGATGCTCTGAAGCAGTCCGAGAGGGATTCGATGCCGAAAACATTGCATTGCAAAGAGAGCATTGCAGCTTGACAGCCTTGGGAAGGCCAGTGTCAGGATGTTGCACTAAGAGGGGCAACAGGTGTGCCCAATACCAAGCACCCTTTCCCTTGATTGCTTTGTTCCGCACCGTGAGCAGCCCCTCATAGCGTTTGTTTAGCGCTTTGGCTGACAGATCGTTGTCTTCGTTCCCTGCCATATACTTCCTCGCTGCTCCTCCCTCCCACTGCCCCCTGCTGGCATACACACCTTTCTCCCAGCCTATCCCTCTTGCCTTTCTGTGCAACTCACTTTCTTGCTTGCTTTCTTTCTACAGGATCCGTGGCTTCTGAGAAATGGATTGTCTGGAACACAAGAGATGATGAGCAGAAGAATCCAACATGGGGCTAGGTGGGACCACCCCAAGGTCCAAAGCTCATGATATCCATCTCTCTCAGGATGTGTACATGGGATGCCCAATACAAACACAGAAGAGGGACATGAAAAGAGAAAGTGCTACACAGAGAGAAGGCTCGAGGCTCTCAAGTGGAGCAAGACTCATCAAGAAAGGGATGGATACACTTCCTCCAAACCACATTTGCTTTCTTTCCGTGGCTTGTGGAATGGGGGAAAAAATGCCACGAGAAGCCAAGCAGCAGCAGCGGAGAAAAAACAGCAAGCCCCTTCTTCTACCTCACCTCACAGCAACTTCTTCACGTCTCTTTCTATTACAGCGTCCTTCTTCGCTCTCCGCCATGGTGCACATGCATGCGTGCAGCAGGCAGGACATGTAAACTGGCAATGTGACAGTAGAATCCTTCCGCTACCCGAGGAGGGGAACAACCGTAGTTGGTTTTGTGGTCACCTTTTGTCTCTTTCTCAAAGATTTCAGCCCTTACCGAAAGATTACAGCACAAGCCTCTGTGTCGAGCTTTGACGCTCCCCGTAGGAAATAGACTGTCATAGAGGAAAGAAGACAAGTATTGTCCATTGCTGCAACACTTGGAAAAATTCCGTTACAGAGATCAAGTTCGAGAATTTGCAGCCAGCCAGAAGTCAGAGGAGAGGAGAGCAAGGGAGGAGAAGAAGGAGGAAGAGGAGGAGGAGGAGGAGGAGGAGGAGAGTTCCCAACATAAAGCTCACATATTGCTGCAACCAGAATCTCAAACAGTAGCAACAGCGGCGTCCATCCACTCTCCTCCCAACAAAAACCCCGCCACGAACTTCCTCACTCTCGAGATTGCTATTTCGATGACCACTGTTGAAGAAGAAAAGCAACAAGCGACTCGCGTATTTCCAGGTACCGCAGCATCGGGAAGCGCGCAACCAGCTTTTACTGATGAGTCCAGAAATCGATTGCGACAAAAGAAGAGAATCGGACAAACAAACAAACAAAACACGAAAGATAGATTTCAGAAGCCCCAAAAAGAGAAAAGAGAAAACCCAACCAACAAACAAACAAACAAACAAACAAAAGCTCTGCACCCTCCCTGGAAAAAAGACAGTTGACGATCGACAAAACTTCAACTTCTACTACTACTACTAGGTCTGTCTCTGTCTGCTGAGCGCCAAACCCTAACCGAGAGCTGGCGGACGGAATGCGACGACTTTCGAAAAAAACAAAAAAACCAAAAAAGGACACACACTTGGGAAGGAGGCAGAGATGCAGAGGGGAGGCAGCAGAGTTCAGAGTCTCAAAGAATAATTGTCGGCAACCAAATGGGTACAACACACCTACTACAGGAACGAGCCAGCAAGCGAGTGAGCTCGTTCACACCTGAGTGAATGAGAGCAAAGACAAAACAAAAAAAAAGCAAAAGACAAAGAAGAAGAAAGAAAATCAGTCAGTGGTCACAGGAAGCAGAACAAGAAGAACAAGAAGAAAAAGGAAAGAAGCAGCAAGCAACAGGAGCAGAGCAGTAATCGGAGCAACAGAAGTGGACAAGCAAACGAACAATCACACAAGCAAAAAAACAACAAAAACTATTGCTCAATAACATTTACTTAATATGGTTTTTGTTTTGGAGGTGGAAGACGAACAGGGCGGGAAAAGAAACACACGTGATCGATCTAACGTGTGTTCGGTTAAGAGAGTGATGAGTAATAACTGGAGTCTGGGTTTTGGTTTTCTTTCTTTCTTTCGTTCTTGGTTTCTCGTCAGAAGACACAGAGAGAGAGAGAGAGAGAGCGACACAGACACAGAGAGAGGGAATGAGAATGGTCTGTAATATGTATTTGTAATTCTGTCTTAAAGCAAATCCTTCTTTACAAATACTTTTTCTTCTTCTTCTTCTTCTTCTTACTCTCGCACAAAAGATGGAACTTCACTTACAACAACAGCTTTGTTGTTGGTTTTGTCAAAGGAGGTCAATTACGACTCTTCCCCCTGACAAGCGCTGTTGAAGAGAACCCAATGTTGTGCAGAGCATTAAAGTACCAAGTCAAAGTCCAAACAGGATTTTGAGAGAGAGAGAGAGAAAGGGGGAGAGAGAGAGAGAGAGAGAGAGAGAGAGAGAGCGAACGAGCGAGAACGACTTAAAACACAATGACAGAGAGAAGGGAAAGTGAGAGTTGCAGAGAGAGAAGACTTGAGAGAGAGAGAGAGAGATAGAGAGACGACGGACGGCAGTGCTTAGGACGAGACCCAAATAAGTATTGCATACACACTCTTATACACATACGCATACCTTCTTCTTCTTCACATGGAGAGCGTTTCGAGGAATGCTCGGAGGTCACCAACAGTTGGGCGGTCGCCGGCAGGAGCGGCATCTCCGCTGTCCGAGAGCTCGTTGTCGTGTGTCTCACATCTTGTGGCTGAAGAAGATGAAGACGAAGAAGATACGGAGGCTCATGATGCAGTAACAGCGCTCGTTGAACAGTCTCCGCTTTTGTTGCCGACACCTTTGTCTCTTGTTACTGATGCTACTTCTGCTGCTGCTGTTGTGCCTCGTCTACCCTTTTTGCTTCAGACTAAGATGGTTTCCGAAGGAGGATCGCCTGATGCATCTTCAGTGTTTTCCAACATCCCTCCTCGTTCTAACAGAGTGTAATTTTTGGAACCTTTCTCAACAAAACTGAGGTGCAAGCCATAAAGATGTAGACGCAGCAGCAGAAGCTCTTGTAAAATACACTAGAGCTTCTCTGTATGCAAGGGCAGCAGTCTCAGAGAGAGAGAGAGAGGGGGATTGTGTTGTCGATCATTGAAAGCTTGAGCTTTTTTTGTTCTCTTGAGCCTTTCAGATTTTGCTGTATCCTCCATGAAGTCAAGTCTGAGCTGAGGATTATGTTGTCTGTGCAATGTCAATAGCGGCAAACCTGCCAGCAGCAGCAAGTACTCTGAATTGCACTGGGAGGGACACTTTGATGAGGAGAAGCAGATTGCTGTTTCTGACTCTGTCAATGTAAATGAGCCTTCTGATTGTGTACCACACTCATGAGATACAACAAATGGTTCTTTGATCCTTCTTCTTCTTCTTCTTCTGGCAACGATTCTAATATCACAATCCCCTTAAACTGCCGCATATTGGACCTTGCATCCTTGAGGGAGTGAGCTGTTCTGTGGTTTGTATGCATATGAAATGCACAGCGATTTTAGCATAACAGAATTGTTTTGGTTCTGAAATTCCTCACATCCTGAAGGATATGTGGCCTTGTATCCTGAAGGGAGTGAGCTTGTTCTGTGATTTTCATGTATGATTCTCATGCTGTATTGTCATCATGGAAGCAGCATTTGCTTCAAAGCCCCTCAAACCCCATAATACCAACCTTTGTACATATCTTGAGGGAGAAGAATGATGTCTACTCATCTCTGCTGCTTACATGACAGTTGTGACTTGTTTCTGTGCAGACTTTCCATGTCTATTTGGCAGGATCCCAAGGTCCATTCCTGCTTTTCCTTCATGGTGGTGGCTACACTGGGTCAGATTTCTGACCTAACTAGACCTTTCTCATGCATGCTTTCACTTGCAGAAGTTGAGAATGTTAAATCAGCAGCAGCTCACAGTGTGTTTTTTTTGTTTGTGCTTGCAGGCTTTCATTTGCTCTTGTTGCAGGAAAGACAAGGGAGAAAGTCAGAGTGGTGGCCATGGACACAAGAGGTCATGGCCTCTCCTCCACTGAAGATGACTCTGACTTGTCGGCTGAGGCATGGTGTTGCCTTCTTTCTTGAGCTCTGAAAACAGGTGGGAGTTTCAGTATCTTAACATCCACATCGTAATATACATCAGGATGAATGTTTCCAAACTGATCAGAGTTCATTTGGAAGTTCTAAGTTGTTATGTGTGGTCATGACTAGAGATGAATGGTTGCATTTTTTGCAGACACAATGCCAGGATGTGCTCAATGTGATAAAGGAAATGTATGGGCATGAAACACCTGCCATGATTCTTGTTGGCCACAGGTTTTCCCTCTTTCACAGAAGCATCCACAATTTTCTTCAATGGGTCTCTAGTGTTTATGAGATGAAGGCTCAGCACTTCTGTCTTGTGCAGGGACATGTTAACCCCCTCTTTCCTCTTAGTGATCTCATTTCATGCTTAAGCAAAACTTTAGAGTGTTGGAATTGGGTACTTGGTCTTGGGTTTGTGAAAGAAGAAATTTGGAAATGCTTTTCCTGCATCTGGGTCTCAACACCTGGAATGCAGTATCGGAGGTGCTGTGGCACTCGTGACAACTACCTTGTCTCCAGTTGACCATTCCTGGTAGTGAATAGCCAAATGATTACAGAACTGAAGAAACAAATTTCCTCTTTCTATAATTTACATGTCTGAAGCTTTCTGTTTGCAGGGGTCAGCAATGGCATCACTGGTTCATATGCAGTATATTCTGTCAGATCAACAACTCCATTTTCCATCTGTTGAGAAAGCTGTAGGTCTCATCATGCCCTCTCGTTGATTCAAAATGGTGATCATATATACCTCTGCCTGAATCACATAGTAAGGCTTCTGGCAGAAGGAGTGAGTTATGAGCATCTTGTGCCCTATACAAGGATGGGCAAGTAAAAAGCATCACATATATCATCATTGTGTGAGGTTCCATGTCCTAATTCATGCAACACACTTTTCTTTGTTGTTAGACTAACTCGGATCTTAATTGATTGTGGAACTTGGGTATGGCACTCAGATTGAGTGGAGCGTAAGAGGTGGGGGTGCACTGAGGAATGTTGATTCAGCCCACATTTCAGTACCTTCCACTCTGAAATATCAGGAGGATAGGCACTGGTTGATTTCTCCATTCCTCCTTTTTGTTATTGGTTTTCTAGAATGCTCTCTGTCTTTCAGCTTCTTAGGTGGAATCTGATATACACAGCATTGGCGCTGCAGCTATGTCTGGCGGACACATTTGGAGCACTCTGAAGCATATTGGAGAGGCTGGTATATTCTTGCACTCCGTTCATCTCATCATTGTGTGCATGGACAGTAAAAATCATTTTGTAAATTTTGTCTATAATTTCTATTCCAGCAGTGTTTCTTTGTGAGTCTGAGAACCCTTTTATCTGCAAATGATGTCTCCTGTGAAGCTGGATTATACTTTCTTGATGTTAGGTATCTGAGTTTTATGAGCTAATACTTGTCCTTTGGCTCTTCCCAAGGTATGAAGGTTTGTCTGACGTCTTTCTGTCATGCCCAGTGCCAAAGCTGCTTCTCCTAGCTGGTACAGACAGACTAGACAGGTACTGTTCTCCCATGTCCTATGGTTAGGTTCTTGATTTCAAATATTGTGTTCTTTCTTCTGGAAGATTTGAGATTCAGAGTCTGAAGAGCTGTGAAGAGCTGTGAAGATTTCCTAAAGTATTGTTAAATTTTACAGAAACCTCACTATCGGGCAGATGCAAGGCAAGTTTCAAATGATTGTTGTCCGTAATACTGGCTATGCCATTCAGGTAAACCTCTCATTCTAAAGATTGACATTATTTACTTAAGACTTCTCTCCATGTTCATTGTCTCATGCTAAATCAGATTTGTTAAACGATAAGCTTTAATCTGGATCTGGCTGGTTAAGTAATCACATATCCATCCTTGCAGGAGGATGTGCCAGATGAATTTGCCAATGTGATGCTCAACTTTATTTCCTGGAACTGCATTGGTGCACATGGTGTGGAGGTAGAGTCCCAGTTTTCGTTTTCCAAGATTCTAAGTTTTTTGATTGCAATATATTTGTGGTTCCAATTCTGAGTTGAGAGATAGTTCTTGTCAGTGTCATGTGATTTTATGTACTGATAAATGTCTCATCTTCTGTATCATGTAGGTTTCCAGATTCCAGCTCTTCAATGACCAATCACTTTGAGGTCTGCAAATTAGGATGAATGAACTCCAGTAAGGCATGGCTGTGAACATCAGCAACTTACATGTGGGTTTGTCTATCCTTTTTTAGCTTGATGGCAAGTAGCTTCACTTTCTTGTAAAACAGACAGTTTTGGCAGCAATGGGCAATTCCTTGATCTGACTGTGATTTGGATGTCATGCAACTGCCATCCAACTTATCAAGGTCTCTTGTGCCACCTTGTCAAGAATCATACTCGCTGGTTAGGATGAATATCAGAGCAGACAGAAGGTAAAGTATAGACAATTTCTTGCAACTTGTTTTTGAATAAGTCATGATGCTCATTCCTTGTGTATAAATGAGAACTTTACATGGAGAACCTGAAGCATCAGTACTTAATCTGGCCACATCTGACAGAGATTCTAGCAGTTACTAACAATGGCACTGGACTAGTAGAAGTAACCAATCCACTCATTGCATTCATTCTCTTTCCTTGCCCAGCAGTTCACCAATCACCAGAGGTGTTTGCTAGACTGCAGCAGAGAAGCATCTTTACTAAGAGGTGTGCTTTTCTTTACTGCTTCAAAGTACAGGATTCCCTTTTGCTTGCCTCATTGAGCTTTGCTTTTTTTTCTGAAACATGTTACCAGTGTGAACAATCAGCTTGGTATTCAAGGACATCAATCACAGCAGGTGTTTGTCAGCCATTCAGTTGCCTTCTCAATCTTCCATAGCCATTTAGCCCAATAGACCTTTTGCTCTAATCTGACTCACTCATGCTTTGTCAAGTTAATGTCAATAGCTTGGGCTGGGATTATAGCTAGTTGGGAATAGCAACAAAATTAGTGATTTTGTTGGCTATATTCTACACTGCATCATGAGTTCTCTGGACTGACATATGATCCCTTATATGCTTCATGAGCATCCTCAATTGGTTGCAATAGCATATTTGAGCTTGTGTAGTTTACCTATGGGGGTCAAACTCCAACAATAATACTGAACCAGGAGAGAGCATTGTGTTGTTGAACATTTGTTATCATAAGAAGTTGGGCTTTTATAGGTTCCTTGGCCAGAGTATGCCCTTTCAAATGATGTGGGATGGACCAGTGTTCAGGTATGAAATTGTTGTTATTTTTCTTTTGCAATAACTTTGTGCTCATTTCATCCCTTGTTTCAGTTACGTTCAATCCTGATTTACCTATGCAGAATGTTGGATGCCAGAGAACTTAGATGGTGGTAGGAGTTTTCAGGCAGCATGCAGGGATATATGGGAAAACTTGCCAGGTATAGAAAACACAAACATCTTGTATGTTTATATTTTAGATCTTTTTGGGCAAGGTGTTTGCAAGTTACTTTGTCATTCTTAGGATTCTTGCATCTAGATTCATTTCCATATTGTTTGTTTCTTTGCAAGGTCGTCATCATTCTGAAGATATTTTTAGTGTATACTATACCTTTTCTAACCCACCATAGTGTACCAAACTTTTGGAAGTTCGAAATATCTTGAACATATTGGATGATTCATTTAATTAGCAACATTCACAAGGTTGTTCCAGCTTGTATGAGGATACCAGTGTTGGGTGGGTATTTGATTTTGTTAATAACTGCCAACGAACTGCTGGTTCCATTATTCCAAAACATTAGAGAACCAATGGCTTTCATGAAAGAACACAGAAAGAACTGGCAGTTTCACAAAAGTGTGGGTGGGGTGGGGGTTGTTAAGTTTTTTGAGAACTGCATTTATGAACCCTAAGAATTGCCTTGACAACTGTGAGGGTCTGTCTATGTTGTTGATAACCACCCAACACTGGAGGATACTATTGACTTTTGATTAGTTTTGTCTTTTGAATGCTAGCCAACATCATGAGTGAGTCTTCCCATCATTTGTAAAAACACAATAGTATCTAGTATGTAGCTGCAGGTTCTTTTGTAATAGTGCCTTGGTGTTTTTTATAGGAATTTTTTTATGTAGCCTAAGTGGTGATCATCCAAAGGGAGATGTTGAAAAAATGGTGATCATCCTCAGGAAGATGTAGCAAAATTTAACTATAAATCAGATACAAGGTACTAATTTTTTAATCAGCAACTATTACGCAGGTTCTTTTGGAATGGTGTGCTTGCAATTTTGGATTGATTGTTATATACTTGTTTCAACCCACTAGCAGGAGCTTCATGAAGTTAGTGCAGAGTTATGGTACTTGTGATTACTATCCATGATGCAGGCAATGTCATATACTTTGTGGACTCTCATACTGTCATAAATACACTCATTGACATGTTAGAACTTTATGAATAGCAATATAATGGCCTGGAGACTATAATTTGGATGATATTCAAGCTTTAAATGGTGTGAAATTGAGTTTGGATTTGTAAATATGCACTAGTTACTATGGTCTCCAAAGGGTCAATAAAGAAATGTGATTAGCTTTGATTAGGAAGTCACAATGATTGGCACATTTGGTAGTATTTCCTAATCCTAATTGTGCATTGTGCGTTGTGCATTGATGGAGATTGGGAAATAATTCGCATACTATTTTGGATGTTGTGGACACAAGTAGAGGCCTGCATATTGGGTGTGAATGGATTTGCTGCTACTTCGTGATGTTGTCATGGAGATCTCTTTGCAATCTTATGGATATCTTATTAGCAACCTTTCTTTGCAAACTTTGTTGGTGTATATCAAAATTCAAACCTTGTAGGGATGTTTATAGGTGTTGAAACTTGATGAGTTGCATAATGGCAATTTCTAGTAAGTTTATCCATTTTTACTTATCATATTGGGTATCGAAACAAGAAATTGAATATTTCATGAACCTTTTTATTGCTTGAAGAGTGAAGGTTTAAATCTTACATGTGGGCTTGTATTTACAACAATGTTTAGTTGAAAAATGTATTTTTGATATGGTTAGTAGGGGTTTTAGTTTGAAGAAAAACATACCACCTTTCAAGGTTGTATTAAACAAGCTGTCATAACATGTGGGCCTTACCTATTAACATTATTGTTTAATATCTATCTATGAAGGAAGGTTGTTTGTTTGTTTGTTTGTTTGTTTTGTTTTGTTTATACTTATGAAATCTATCGAATCAAGATGCTTCAGATTGCATTCTTGGTCTCTTTGGAAAGCTCTTGACGAGGAGGGTTGCCTCATCTTGGTTTAATGGCATTTGGACTTGTGGTGTAGAAGTTTTTGAATATTGAATGATGTTTTCATTGAAAATTCAAATAACATTTCAAAAAACCAAGTTTCGGAAGTAAAACTCAGTTGAAAACATGATAACACTTGGACCCACAACACAAGCCACACTATGAGATTGAATTAATAACATTTTTAAATGTATTGTTTTTGTATGTAATAATGCAACTACGTTAAATAAATTTCATGATATCATTTCAATATAAATGACATTAATTTGTCATAGTTTTGGAAAGACATGTTTTCATTGTTTGTCATAACTTTTGGATATAACCCATCATAATGTTTGAAATTTTTATTACTGTAGTTTTTGGTTACATTTTGGTTTTATTTTTGAAAGGATTATTTTGATTTTGTTGAAATATTGATTGTTTGTGGCATAAATGTGTATTATGTTTTGATTTTGTGTTGTTACATGGTTGGTTGCATAGTTAGTTGTGTGGTTGTGTGTTCTTATGAAGTGTTGTTGTGCATGTTTTCATTATAAATGTGTTTAGAAAAATGGCATTGTATGCACATATGTTTTTCTTTTTTGGACACAAATCAAATAACATAGCCATAAAACAATTTGAACTCCACATTGTTGCATGCTACCAATGATGGTCAACTATTTTAATTTTTTTCTTATGTTTTCATATATTTATGTCAATGTCAAATTTAATTTTAATTAATATACATTTCGTGGACATGAAAAGGTACAAGTTAATTTTTTCTTAAATCCATGTTGGTGGATAAGAAAAAGGAGTGAAGTAGTTATAAAATGGAGGTAGTTATTAGGAAAGGTGAAAGATAGTTATTATGAAAGTTAATAGGAAAAGGTAGTTATAAAGGAAGTAGCTATAAAATAGTTAGGCTTGAAAATGAGGTAGTTATTTTTTACTTGTCTTTGGAATAAGACAAGGATGACCATACGACCAGAATGGTCATGTAGAAATAACATATGAAACTTTTTGCAAATAACCCAATATAAACTAGTTCCTACATCAGTAAAATTTGTGAAAACCAAAATGAATAACAATTCATTTCCAAACTTAACCTTATTCTCATTCATGAACTCCTTCCAACCTTTCCTTATACAAGCAATCAAAATATTGCCTCACCTTCCTTTCACACACTTCATGGTAGCATTGATGTTTCTCATTTTTGTCCACTCTAATTCACTTTCAAGAAATATTTACATTGTAATGTGTTTCATGTTGACGCATTGAGTCAAATAATCCTTTGCCATAAGGTACATTGCCACATGATATGAACATTGAATCAAATTTTAAGTTATTCCAAACACACATGTAAACAAAGAAAGTCACTTAAACTATTGCAGTTAAATTGTAGCATTCAATCAATTGACTTACAAGTTGGTATGGGTGCTTGATAGAACTTTTGCCAACACAAACCACAAAAAATACCTTTTGAAGATTGCCTATGTGCTCCATGGTTGGCTAAGCTTTCTTCGTGGACAAACGGATAACCTTCTTCTTGTTAGAAAAATGTTTCATCATGGGTCCACCCAAAAACCTTGTGAAGTGCGAAATAACAAATAGTTGGTTGAGTCAAAAAAGATACCTTGAAGATAACTTCTAATAGACTTTTGTGGATGGTGTACAAGTCACAAACTCATGACTAATTTTTTATCTATGTGTCTTTTCATTTGCTTATGTGTCTAGATGTATGTGCAATTCTTAAAGCTATTGAAGTTGAAACAAACAACATAAACAACATAAACAATGAATGTAACAATCAACTATGGAACAATCTGGTCTACAACCTTAAACAAAACCTATACAATAGATTTGAATACCTTGTGAAGTGCAAAGTAACAAATAGTTAATGGAGTCAAAAAAGGTACCTTGAAGATATTTTTTAACAAGCTATGTGGGTGGTGTACAAGTCACAAGCTCATAACTAACTTTCTATCTATGTGTCTTTTCATTTGTTTATGTGTCTATATGTATGTGTAATTCTTAATACTACTAAAGTTGAAATTACTGACAAAAACAATGATTGTAACAAGTAACAATGGAGTAGTTTGGTTTATAAACTTAAACAAAACTTATACAATGGATTCTAAAACCATGTGAAATGCAAGGTAACAAGTAGTTGACTAAGTCAAAGAAAATACCTTGGAGATAAGTTATAACAAGTTTTGTGGGTGGTGTAGAAGCCAAAAGTTCATGACCAACTTTATGTCTATGCATCTTTTCATTTGTTTATATGTTTAGATGTACTTGCAATTCCTAAAACTATTGGAGTTGAGATTAACGACATAAACAAGTGTATCAAGTATCAATGGAATAGTTTGCTCTACAACCCTAAACAAACCTAGACAATGGATTCCTACAAAGACAAATGAAAGTTTGTCACTGTATGGAAAAATGGAAGGAAAACAAGGAGGACAAAATATACAAAGAAAATGAAAAGTGCACATGCACAAAGTTTTTTTCTTTTTTTTCTTATGGGTAATCAATGATATTTTTATTTTTTATTTAATTATTTAATTATTTAATTAATTTTTAATTTGATGGTTTTTAACTTAGTGCAAGATTGACAACAATAGTGGACTATTTTTTGGTTATTATTATTGACATATTATAATTGCATAAGTGTTGATTTATTTTCATTTATTTTTTAGTACTTATCTTTTGACATTCATTTGTCAAATTTTTAATGTGGTATTGTTTGTTGGTTACATGTGTAGAATAGAATTTTGTTTATAAATTATTAATATGGTTCATTTATTTATTTTTTCATTAATGTTTTTTTCTCTTTGAAGTTTATTCATTATAAAATGTAATGAATGTAGAATGAATTGTGTAATTGATACATGATTAACAACATATATATGCATTATCTTTTTAATATATTATTATCAATATTTTATAGGCATATGAAACTTTATTTTCTATTCATTTCTTTTTGTTTTATTTGTTGGATTTCATTTCTACTGATATATATTTTTGAATATTTTTTGTTTTTTACATGTGAAACGTAAATTAAATGAATATTAATATAAAATTCAATTGAATTGTGTTTAATGTTCATCAATATAGTTTTGAAAATCTTGTAATTTTCATTAAAATAAGACAAGTTTATTTGTTTTACTTTAATTTTAACTTAATGTTTAATTTGGCATGTATTCATGGATAGTTTTAGTTTGTGGAGTTTTAAGATATAATTATTTTTAACTAAAAAATTGGCTGGGCTTTTTTTTTCAAAAGCTTTAAGTTTTCATTAATATTTAGAATTCAATTTTAATTTTAATTGTCAATGAACAAAATTTCAACATGTGAAATGATTGCAAAACCTTTTGACAAGATTCACACATATCTAGAAATGAACTCATAAAACCAATGGGAAAAAAATGTTCAAGAAAAGAAGACCATAAATGAAAAGTATGAAAAAAAATTTGCATTTCTCATAATGAAAAAACCCCAAGTCTATTTGACAAGGTTGAGAGTGAATTTGTGAACGAAACAACAAAATGAAAGTTTTATAATTATTTCCTTCTTAACATGAAGCTTGCATTCAACATTTTTGGTCAATAGGTTCAAAATAATTCCTTGCAAGATTATTTGTCATCCCCTAAATCATAAACACAAAGAAAAAGTCAAATTAAAAAAATTTAACTTACATTCATTGAAATTAAAGGTTTTTTTTGTTTTTTTTTCCCGCATTTCACAAAGAATTAATGACTTATTCATTAAACATGTCATCAAGGTGCAACCCATGATGCCATGAAATGTTCAAGCACTTTTGAAAAGAAAAATGAATCCAAGGTTATAATGAAAGCCCGTGTGCAAAATAAATATCTTTGGTAATTGACCCCATTATATTTATTAGATTAACAAATTAGCATGAAACATTAAAAAGATCATATATATATATATATATATATGATGATAACAATCACCAAATTATTAATGTGAATTAATTCACCCAAGGTCCAAACAATGTTAAAATAGAATAGTTATGCAACTCACAAGTTAAAAGGATGACAAAAATTTGATCAAATTTTCAGATGTGAAATCACACGTGGCACAACATATATTTTACAAAAACTTGTACACGTATATTGGCTTGAATATTGTTTTCTGAAATACTTTGTGCCATAAAATTTCATTGCCTTGAAGGTGCCTTCAAATGAAAATTTATCAAGTCCAACCTTGAGTTTTTTTTCATTTGAAAGAAGACTTTCCAATGTTCATTGAACATGCCATCATTAACATGATTTGTTATTAACATTTTACTTTGATACGACAACTTTTTTTTTTTTCTTTTCCTTTGTTCATGTTAATTTAGTTTTGAAACTAAGTGAATTGGAAACAACTTTCAAACCTTACCATCAATGAACCTTGCTACACCTACATGATTTTGATTTATACATGAAGTGGCTTCTCTTTAATTTATGCATTGTAATACCAAGGTGTAAACTATAATATTCACAAATTCATCGACAATATAATAAGTGAAATCAAGACTAATTAACATTTGATATAAATTACATTTAAAGTATGTAATCAATTTTTTATATAATGTTTTATAAATGCTTTAAAATTTTATTACATTGGCATTTCAAATCAATATCATTACCATAATTTTCATAATCTTTTTTATTCGTTAGATGACCATGGCAACATGGCAATAATTGGTCACATCCAAATACATTATTTATCATTTCCAAATTTCAAATGTCAAAATGTTAATCAACTTGAAATCATAATTACAATATATATATAAATGTCAAATATTGAGGAAAAAACTTCCTTGTCAATATTGGTGACATGGCTTTAAAGTTGAGTTGTGATATTAGTGTTTCAAATTGACAACAAACCTTTCATCCTTCCAACCCATGATACTCCTTCATCTTACTATCCAAATATAATAAACAATTAACGCAAAAAAATCACAAACATTTAAATTACATGCCCTCTAGAATTCAACTTCTTTAGTTAAACATCAATCAACATGTGATTCAATGGAAGGGTTTCAAAAATATGTGATAATAGACCCTTTCTAAGTTAAACAATTGTATCATTAGACATATAACACCAAATCCTTTAAAAAAATTCTTGAAAAACACATTGTCTTGTCAAGGATCTATACATCAAAAACATTCACTTTAGTTGCCTTATTTCACTCATTATTATAATGCATGTATCTTTTCTCATTATGATATTAATTCAAAATAGCAAAAGTTAAACCCCTACTTATGCCTTAAAATACATTATTGTGCCAAATTTTCTTCTAATTCATAATAATATGATGATTAAAAACTTGATACAAACTTAATATTTTGAAACCAATGCATGTTTCCAAGTCATGAAGAACCAAAGTTGAAAAAAATTGCCCCTTTTGTAACAACATGAGATTCAATTGTTACTCATGTAACATTTTATGAATCAATGTAAATTTTAAGCTAATAATGATGTGCTGAAACACATTTTGGTTATTTGTCACGTCCATCTATTTTGTCAATGCCTAATGTGATCTCTAGTGATATTGCTAGAGGTAAAATATGTCATTATTGTACATGAATGGTTTTGGCATAAATTAAATTATTTTCCATTTTGCTCAACTTTTGAAATTTTGTTTATTATTTTTGCCAAAAAAAATTTAATTATTTTAAAATTATGAATTTGTAAGTTTTTTACTATCGAGTTTGAACTGCAAACCTTTAATTTCAAGAGCTTAAGATTGAAACACTCTAGACACACAAGATTGTCATATAAACAAAACAAGAATGTTTTGATTATTTTTTATAACCATTACCTACTAAAATTTTCAGAATTAAAAAACTAAGTGCCAAAGTTAAGATTTAAATTCTAATCAATTATTTGACAACTTATTGCCAAATCCAATTAGGGAATACAATATATACACGATACTAAAATTTTAATTTGAATGAAAATTTATTAACCATAAAATGTTGATCACCTCATAGTTTTTAGATCTCGGTTGCAGTCATTAAATTGGTTAAAGGCCTTATGATACATTTATTACTTAAACAATATGTGAAGTACATTGTTGATATTGTCTAAGATATTCTACAACTTTGTGAGGATATAAAATAACTAAATAAAAAGAAAACATATTAGACATGATATTTGAAAGTTTGATTGAATTAATAACTTATTTATTAGATTACTAAAAAATTAATAAGAGGTTTCAATATAGATTGTGTAGTATGTATTTATAGGTTGCATACTATAAATTGGAAAATTTTATTTTCACACCTTTTTTGGCTAGATTCACACCTTTTTTGTCGGTCCAATTTTAAACAGAATAAATTTGAGTGCGTCTTTTATCAGCTCAATTACTTCTACGGGCAGGTTCTTGAGTTGTGCCCTGATTGACCATAGATTCCACACTTGCGTCCTTCCATGTATTCGAAGTGAGACTTGTCTCTGATGGTGCTTGTTTTGTTCTTGGATCCTGCAAGTCTGTCGCGTTTTTTAACCACGACCAAGGGCTCTTGAACTTGAACATCAGGCGTATCCAGGACCTGATTGAAGCGGGCAATCAAACTGCCTGCTCGAGGATTCTCATTATTAAGTATTTGTTGTAGGGTAGCCGTCATCTTCTGCACAAATGAATTTCTTGGAGATACTGGTTCATGTGGTGGCGTAGCTACAGTGACGCTAAAAGGGGCCAGGGGGTTTCTGTCCAACAGCCACTACTCATGAATGTCCTGCAGAAGAATCGAAATGTCGGTCTCCAGACAACCGTAAATGTAGTGATGACAGGGCAGACCCTATGATTTCATGATCCGCGCAGTGCATGGCTACTCCTCATGTCCCCCCTTTTTAGCGAGCTTTAGCTGTCCCAATAGCTTTCCCAGAGCGAACTCGGAGACGTTGTAGATCATATTCTTGAAGCAGTGGTGGTTGAAACGATGCGCCAAATGTTGCTTCTGCTTTTTAATTGCAGCATTTAACTCAACTCGTTGATTAGCTAGCATGAGCCCCAACCGCTTTGTCAACGTCAAGAGGTGGAGAGTGCTGACGCGGAGATATGATTTGATTACGTGGTGGTTTCCCTCCACCCTCGACATACTGGCGCTGCCGAAGTGGGGAAATTCGTCCACAAAGCATGCCACGAACTTCTCCTTGTGTGGCAGCCAAGTATTGTTAACGTAATTCCACGCATCCGGATGGCTTGCCGCATAGGTCTCCTTAAAAGCACCAAGGGCCGCATCGAATAGTTCAACCGACGTGTTGGAGACAACCATGTTCCATCGCTGCATGAACTCCTACCACTCGACATCAAAGAAGCGTGTCTTGCAATTAGCAAGCACGTTCTTGTTGATGTGTTAACAACAGAGGATGTTGTGGTAGCCCGGGAAGACTCGTGCGATTTTGTTCATCAAGGCCAATTCCCGGTCTGTGCACATGACCTTAGGAATCACCACCTCCGAAAACTGCTGCAGAGCCCAAGCGTATGTCTCCTTGTTTTCCGTGTGCAAGAAGGTGAAGCCAGCGTTGAACGTCGCATAGGTTGACGTGATGCCAACCACGTTCAGCAGAGGCATGCCAAACTTGTTGGTCTTATAGGTGCAGTCAAGAAGGAAAACAGTGCAGAACGTCTCGCACATACTGACTGATGATTGGTGCATAAAGAACACGCAATTAACGGCATCTCCCACCAGCCGCACCTTGGTGAAGTAGTCACTGCAGGAGATTAGCTCCACCAGTGCTTCAATGGGTCTGCGGCCTCGCAACTCTTCTGTTCGAACAGTCTTAAGCTCGTTATAGATCTCCTTTGGCCGTCGAGTGGCTATTTGCAAACTCCTTACGAACGATGCAAATAATGTCCTTTGGCGCCAAACGTTGCCCATCGAGCGCTCACACTTTAGCCTTTTCTAACTCACTTAAGGGGCGTTTCACCGCATGGCCTGCCAAGTTGCCACCCAGCTCGTGGTTGTGATTGCTAGAGATCTTATGGACTGCCCATACACCTTTCATCGACAAGCAGACGATCTCTAAATCACAGCTGGTTAGCCTGGTGTACGTCTCCCTTTGGCACGTTTCATCTGTCAGGTTCAGCACGTTGACATACTCCCTGCCTCAATCACACTTCAAGACCACCCGCTTCTCCTTGCTTGTCTTGATGGTGAGGACCACTCCTTCCTGTTCATAATTGTTCTTGAGATCTTCAATCAACTCTTTCCGCGTGGCGAATTCCATCTCCTGTTGCATTGCGCGTACAGTTTACATAGGGGGGTGGTCAAATGCACTCAAATTTATTTTGTTTAAAATCGGACCGGCAAAAAAGGTGTGAATCTAGTCAGAAAAGGTGTGAAAATAAAATTTTCCTATAAATTTGAAATGTTGATCTTTTAATGGAATTCAATTGTATTTCAAAACTTATCGTTATAAAATTACCTTTTGTGTTTTTCTTCTGGTTTTTTATTTGTGGTTTTATTATGATAAGACTTTTCATTAACACCATCATGAAATATTATGCCTAAAAATCCAAAGCTATTTGTTTTTACATTTTATTCTAAAAGTAAAGACCAAAATTTAATATTGATTAATTAACACTAAACTGACTAAAATATAACCTCAAAAGGCTAAAATGTTAAAATTAATTTCAACCTTCAATAAATTTTAAATGATGTTTTAATCTAGTCATCACAATGCCAAAATGTGAAATTTATGATTGCATAAATGGCTACATTTATAATCATTTATGTCATTAATGATTGCACATGACTACATGACTGCATGACTACATGATTATGTAATCCAAAGACCACATTGTATTTGCCACTAGTCCTATAAATGAAATTAATTGTAACTATCATTAACAAACATTAAAATGGTTACAATAATGGAATTTATATCCAATAGTTTAAATTTATTTTTAAATATAAATAATAAATTCATTGATTAAATTATTATGGTCAAGTGGTAGCTTATAATACATTCAAAAATTTATTGCCAATTATGAATTGCCATGTGAAAATCAAGGCTTAATTAGATAACATTATTCCACCTAACCTAAGCAACTTAACTTATGGTGCCTAACTTAAAGTGCTAACTACTTAAAATTTTCTAAAATCTCATTTAATGTTAGAGTCCACATTAACAACCCTAAATATTATTATAGCTTGTAACTGTGAGGACTTGAACCCCTCACTTTCAAATTGGAAATTCAAATCCCTGACCACCAAACCACAACTATTAATTTGTAATACATCTTGTAATGACAAAAATATAAACATCAACATATTTTAACTAACTAACCTATGCCACTACTAATTAAATCTATCTTAAGTTGACTAAAGCCATCTTAGGTTAACCTAAGTTGACCTAGGGCAATTTAGGTTAATAACCAAGTTTGGCTTAAATTAACCTAGGCCGCCCTAGGTTAAACCTAATGCCTAAACTAAAGAAATATTTAGTGTTTCAACTTAGTGGTTCAACTTAACACCTAAACCTAACGTTAAAACTTCGGAAAAACTTAATGGTTAAACCTAGTGGTGAAATCTAATAGTTAAATTAATGGTTAAACCTTGTAATTAAACCTAATGATTGAACTAAGGGGTTAAACCTAACAATAAAATATATCAACTAAATCTAAAGGTTAAACCTAATGGCTAACTTTAATGGGTAAACCTAAAAGTCAACCCATTGGTTAAACATAGTGGTTAATGCTATCAATTAAACCCAATGATTAAACATATGGCTAAACCCAACGATTACACCCAATGGTTAAACCTAGTGGCTAAATATAATAGTTAAACTTAGCAATTGAACCTAATGGCAAAACTATGGATGAAACTTGGAGGTTAATCCTAAACTAAAACTAGAAGTTAAACCTAACTTTAAACATGAAGGTTAAACATAGAAGCTAAACATAAAGGCTAAACATAGAGGTTAAACTTATAACTTACCTAGGCTAAACAACACAACCTAGAATTGAAAAGGTCTTCATCCCTTATCTTTTAAAATGACACGACTTGTCCACATTGGGTATCTTGGTCCATGTGCACACTAATCCAATTGGGATTTGAAGAACTTTTTTGATAGACATGTATTGATTTTATAGTGTGTCACATGATGGGCTAGAAAAGAATTTTTCCAGTTTTCTTGATAGAGTAGGTAATTTTTTGATAGCATTTGACATGTGGTGAGTGCAAAAAATCAACCTTGTTGGTGAGCAATCCAAAAATGACGTAGCATTAATCGGCAACACCTATACAACTCTCTTTTTTCCTTGCTTCTTTCCTGTTTCTTAGAAAAGAAGTATTCCCATGGGAATGTGGGAACATGTAAAATTGGGGAGCTCCGCCAGCATAACGGCCTAGGGTTTTTCTGCTGGGAGATCTCTCAGAATACACATAGAAATAGAAAGGGAGTTTGTTTACGTATCTTTCAGGAACACAGTAGAGAATTTTTGATGGAGAGATTCTCTCTGTTTAGAGTGCAGGCTAGCAGTTCTCGGTTCCTAGCAAGCATGTGAGATGAGACCAATTGACATAGCATCCGCCTAATTGCATTTCAACATAGAGAGTAGCACAAGCCTTACCTGAGAGTGCAATGGCAAATGGAATTGTGAATTTTCTTCACCCCAAATAACCAATCTTGTTCTGGGCCATGTTAGTTTGACTGACTAATGCTAGCCATGCTGTGTAGGTTTCTAGTGATGCACGTGACATGTGCTGGAATGTGCATTCCAATAGAGGGAAGGATCCCGCAGGTGAATTGTGCTGCTGGAATGTGCATTCCAATAGAGGGAAGAATCCTGCAGGTGAATTGTGCTGTACATCATCCACAAGAGTGTCATCAATTTGTGCAGGGTGGGCACTGGTCAATGGTGTCTGTAGCACAGATAACGGCATTCGCAGCACAATGAGCTTATGTGTCAAAAGGTTGTGCAAAAGGAAAGTCCGGACACTGGCAGCAGTGTATGGACCACATTGCAAATTAAAAGCAGGGTTCTAGTCTCACCCAGCACATCTCTACTTAAATGCAGCTTGACTCTCAAACTTCCAGGTTCCTACATGAAAAAATAACTCTGAGAAGACCAGCACATGTTTTGATGTCACAAAGAAGAGGAATATGGCAAGTGATGCAGCTTCACCAATTCACTTGAGTACCACAGAAGATGCTGAACCGTAAACATCAGTTGCCAACAGCCTGATGCAGTTGCAAAATCTCAGGTACTGAAAAATCCAAGGAGACATTTGCAAAAGAAGTGGATCACAAGAGTGGATCCAAATTTGGGCCATTCAGATAGAGGGCGGGTTATTAGATTGGGGCAAGCAAAATGAGCATGTGCTATTGGAACTAGGTACATGCAGGTTGAGTGGAACACATGAAACTGTGCAAATGGATTTGGATGCCTCTTAAGTCAGGGATTGCACAGGGAGATAAGGAAACAAAGGAGACTCCTGAGGAAATCACGCTCTTATGTCTGGCTCCTGAAAGAAATGCTCTTATGCTCTCCAGTTAGGTGGAAGTTAGTCAGTTCTGGGTGGTGGAGATGGGATAGACAGGCTCTCAAAGTGAGTGTAGCACAATTGTTCAGTGAAGTACTGCCGCTCTATGCTGCATAGGAAGCCACATGTGTAAATGTGTTGTAGATAATAACTCAGGGCACCTGAACGGAGTAACATCATCAAATGCATGATCAAATATCGGATCCTTCAGCAATGTTTCTGATTAGAATCAGATGGGCTTCTTTTTCAACCTCTTTGGATGCAAGCAATCCTGGAAATCTCTTCAAAGGAGACTTCTGGATGCAGAGAATGGGAAGTTCTATAGTGCAGAGTCTGCTGATTAGTCCTCAGTAAATCAGCAATTCTTTAAAGGGATTGCCCATGAGAAATCTGCAATCCCTGCTTGTTTGTTGTGTGAGGTGATTGCTACGTCATCATAATCTTGATGGCTCCAATGGGGAAGAACTCTTCTGTCACTGGGCAATGTACAAGTGGGCAATTGTCTTGACAGTCTCATGTTTCCACATTCTGTTGATTGTTGATATTCATTGGGTCTTAGGGATGATGGGTGCTGTATTCATTAGTTGGTGAAATGAGATATGGGATGGGAGGATGGATTGCGTGCAATTTCAGGGTTGCAGGAAATGGACATATCATGAACTTCTTGTGGGACATCTTCCATCTATGGAACTGCATGGAGCTTCTCAAGCCTTTGTCGTTGCTCAATATTGTTGGAGAGTTGTTGGAAGGTCAGATTGCTCTCACCTGATAAAATCCAAGCTCATAAACTTATGTGTCTCTGTATATACCATGGGTGATTTTTTTTGTTATTTGTGCACCATATCAAGGCTTCCATTAGATGGAAATGCTCAACTGCCAGAAACCTTTAAGGGGAGTAAGAGTGTCCTTGAAATTGAGTAGTTTGCAAAAGGTTGGTCAAATATTTTTGCCTTCAACTCAAGTCTCGAGATTATTTGGTTGAGTATGTCTGGTCATCCATCTTGCAGCTTAGGAAATAGCCGAGGAGGAAGATGAGCTGCTTGGGGTGGAACATCTTTGGAGTTGGCTGGGTGAGCTTTTGGATGGTACAATTTTACATAGGCTGTGAACACTACTGCAGCAGCAGAGTTATTTTACCATCTGAATATTCTGAGGGTGAATTGCAGGCCGAAGGCAAATATTTCCAGAGCAGAGGCAGACTCAATCAGGGCGCACCAAGTTCATGCCTATTTTAAGAGATGGGTACAATCCTTTCTTTGACAGCAATCAAGAGAGAAGTTGTCTTGTTGAGGTACTGCAAGGTGTCCCCTGTAGGGTCTCACCATTCTTTGTAGAAAATCTAAAGAAAACTACTGAAGCAAACTGCACAGATCTTTGGTGTGAGTCAATATTGCTAGCATTAGAGTTGATGTAAATCTAGCAGTTAATCCTTTGCAAGACCATTGGCACCCACACTTAGTTTTTCCAGGCAAAGGCAAAAGTAGACCTAATGATGTGGCCAAAAGCAATTGTTCCCATGTACTTCCAACAATCTTTTGCTGTTTTTGCAAGCAGAGATTTGTGATTCTCATTTCTAAGAAAAAATGAATGGGTTTAGGGTTTAGGGTTTCTGACATGTTGAGGTGAATGTTGAGGCAGCTGACCATGTACGAGATTTTGCTGTAGTACAAGATTTTTTGAAAATGTAAAAAATATGAAAAAGCATCATTCTTTTGAAGTAGTGTTTTAAAAAAAAAACGTTATGGTGAATAGAATGTTTTTATTAAATAAAAAATAATTTGAAAAAAATATTGTGCAATTTTATGAAAATTAATTATATATGAAGGATAAACGTCTCAAATTAGGGTCAACATGACCATAATTGTCTACTCATCATCATCACTTGCCCATTCTATGAACTATTCTTTATATTTGGGATTGAATTTGTTTTCTTTCAATCTTAAACAATTGAATACAAATACTAAATATGCAATCCTTTCAAAACTTAACCTATTTCATTTTTTTGCTATGTATAAATTAAAATGCGTTTGATTTCTTTCACATGTAGATGCTACCCTAACTCAACCATTAGGAAATCCCAAAATTGACATACTTTTTTATTTCAATTTTTTTTCAAATGAAGCAAATAAAACCACAATCTTGCAATTTATTCGAAACATCCATTCACTAAAATAAATAAATATTTTAAATGTTCAAATGAGTTTTAAGAAAATCTTTTTGAAAACTACAAATGATTGAGAAATTTGAACATGCTAAATTATGATTCTTTCATTTCAAACTCCATTCATTATGTGATTGAACAAAATTAGGTAGCTAAGATAAATAGATATATAGATAATGTAGATAGGTCATAAGTAGATAGCTAATGTATGTAAGGTACCGTATATGTAAGATAAGTAAGTGGGTAGGTTGTTGGGTAGGGTAAATAAATATGTATAGCATGTAGGTAGATTTAGGGTAAGTAGGTTGCACATCATGTGATGACATACAATTTAACACAATTGTTGTTATTGTATATAGGTATAATGTAATTTCAAATACAAATGGGGGCGTTTTAATAAAAAAACTAAACATTTATTACAAGTTTTTTTTTAATGGATCAATTTTATTTGAGTTTGGAAAATTATGTTCACCCATGGCATGGGGATTTGATTCTCTTTTGTTATTATGTCCTTAATTAAGATTCTTAAACTCTCTAGGGATCAAAATATTCAATTTTTACTAGATTTTTTGTCTTAGATGTCCTACTTGAGTTCTTATATGAAAGGGGAGGGGGCAGGGGGGGGTGTATATATCTAAATATCAAAAATTTAATATGTTATTTAAGATAATTGAGGTGACATTAAATGAACACCAAGAGATAGAGGGGACATGAAATCTATTTTTTTTGTTTTATTGTAGATACACATGTTTATTAATTGTTCGATTTTTGTACTCACAAAATCTGGAAACAATTGTTTAAAACATGTTATACAATCAAATTCACAATATTTGTTCAAAACTTATTCACATTAAGATTATTAAATTACATTGACATTGCAAGAGAAAACAAAACCTTTCCAGATTAACAAGTAATTCATTTGATTTTTAAGCTGCAAGTTGCCCCATTAGATTGTGGAATTAATGGACAAGTAATTAAATTTAACATGGCTAGACACATAGGTAGACATATTTTGTAAATATGGGAGTTACAATTATGGGACACAATTAGGGTACCTAACTAATATAGATACTGGCATGCCTCTTTTAATTGCCAAACTAAAGGATATAGTTAAGATACCTATAAATTAGTATAGGTAATGACATCTCTCTTTCAATGGCCAACTTGTAAGACATAGTTAAGGTACTTACTTAATATAAGTAATGACATGTCATTTTCTATTATGCCCATATAAGTTTTGGCCAAGGATGTCAACTTTTAATCCATTTTGATTGGTCAAATGTTTTCATGTTATGACCCTTTACTCAATTTTTATTTTCTTCTACTAAAAAAAAACCTAGTTAACATGAACCTTTAAAAAAGCCATAATTATTGTAGTGTTACGTAGCCCCTTCATAGCCCCTAAGTAGGCCCTTAAGAATTTTGAATACTTTAAACAACCCCTAGGTAGGCCCTTAAGTACATTAATTAGTCTAAACAACCCCTTAAGTAGCCTAGGTAGATTTTATGTAGTCTTTAGGTACCTTAGCTAACCTAGGTAGCCTTTAGGTAGGCCCCTAAATACCCTGAATAACCTAAGTAGCACCAAGGCAGCCTTTAAATAACCGAAACAACCCCCATGTACCCTAGGCAACCCCTTTGTAACCCCTAAATAACACAACAACCCTTTGGTAGCCCCTTATATATATAGCCTAGTTAGCTTAGCAAATCCCTGGGTAGCCACTTGGAACCCTTAGGTAGCCTACATATCTTAGGGTAGGTTGGATATGTCATTTTGGTAGGTTAGAAAAAATGTTTGTTAAATGTGAATCCACTTCATATTATGTTAAAAGAAGTTGGTGCAATGGTAAACATTTTGAACTTCAATGTTGAGGTTATGGTTGATTCTTTACTATTACAACCTATCTACCATATTTTAGGCTAGGTAATTTAAATTCTTATTCTAGGCCCATATGTTTAGCCTAAACTAACTAGGCTTTGACCAATACCATGTTTTTAGCTTAAACAATTTAGGTTAGGTTGTTTAACCTAAACACCTTAGGCCAACTAGTTTAGGATAGGTGGTCTATTCTATATAGGCCATTTGGTGCCATTTCTTCAAGCTATAATTTGCCACATGGCAATATATTTCAATGGTTAGAAAACTTCCTAGGTTTTCACATTTTAGTCATAAAACTAATTGCAAATGACCATGCACATAAGCATATATTATTAAACATTTTAGTCATAAAAGCAATTGTCAATGACCATACCATATATGCTAGAAGTTAGTTGAATGAAAATTGGGTGTAAGTTGCACTTTGATGTGATTATTGTTTTGACTTGGTGCCACATAATATCTTATGTGACTGAAATTTTATGCGACTTCTCCAAAGCGATAGAAAAATTTGTCATCACATGTAGCATTTAATTTTGACAAATAATGATTTACAATTGAAAAATCTAATTGTTAATATAAAAATTCCTTGTAGAATGTGGTTGCCAACTAGCACTATACCAATGATTTGTTAGCATCTCCAACTTTTTTACAACTAATTAATAACTATATTGTTTCTTGCGAGGCAACTAGGAGAGATGTCACACGACATTCTTTTGCATTTTGGCTTTTAATTCAAAGAATGAAACATTCAAAATAGAAAAATAATCATTTTCCTTTAAAATAACACATGGAATTAAGAATTTTGATTTTTTTGTTGTTCATAGCTTTGTTTAAGAAAAAAATGGTTTGTTTATTTTTTTATTGATTGAAACCATCAAAGTTTTATTCTTGGTAGTTGTGTGAAATTATAAGAGCTTTTAGTTTTTGAGTGCAATCAATAAATATTGAAGTTCAACACCCATGTTGTTTTGTGCATTTGCAATACCATTCATTATTTTTGTGCATTAAAATAATTTTGTTGCTAAATTGTTAGTTGTTGTATAACTAAAATGAACTATTGATTATGAACTTGGTGTAGGTCCCAAGTCATTCTAGTTAAATAGACTTTTATGCTAAAACAATAAAGGTGAAGGTAAATTTACATATACATGTGAGAAAATTCAAGCCCAATTTACTTCAATTTGTTTATGACATCTTACTTTGAATTTAAATGTTTGTTTGTAAATGTAGAATTTGTAATTTAATCGTTGCATAGCTATTCATTGTGTTATCTATGCATTTCAACGATAAGTTAATGGCGAGACTATATGTACATTGCTTGTTAGTTGCATTATATTTGAAGATTGTATGTGAGTTTGTTATTAATTGCATCATATTTGTATATTGTTACTTGTTAGTTGCATTATAATTGTAGACTATATGCATGTTGCTTGTTAGTTGCACTATAATTGCAAAAGATTCCTACTTAGATTTAGAATATGAACATTAAATTATTTTTCACATTGCAATGAGGTATTTTAAAATTGATGTGCAAACATCATTTCACATTTGACAATTACCAAAATATAATTGAACTTTGAATAGAAACAAGGTGGACCTTATTCTTAGCATTAAATAACAATAGATATTGGAAATGATATTTAAGAACAATAATTCTAATAAGTTTAAAGTTATCACAATAGATATAAATAAAGTATATACCATTGGAAGGACCAAATATCACCAAAAATGTTCATATGAATATTGTAGTTTCCAACATTGAATATTGATACATATAATTATATTATTGGAGCAAGATGTTTGTTGTCATTTATGCAATGAATTTATGTAATGTGTTTCAAGATGTAAAGTCATCATTGCTAATTCTAGTAAGTGCAAAATAATACCATCCATGATTGGACATTAGTTACAACATAGTTCTATCAACAAATTGAAAAGTTGCAATTTGGAACTACACTAATTAAATTCAAATAATAACATAATACAATTGGAAAAATCCACTAGTCTCAAGATAATAATCCAATAATGCATTAGTTATTATGGACATTAATAGATTTCATTTGTTGATGGATGAATGAAAAGCCACATAAACATTTCACTCATTTGTGAACATTTTATATGGGAAAATTATAAGGACACCTTAGTTGCAACATAGTTGCACCTATTTGCATATAATTGCATGTACTTTTAATAAATATACGTTTCCATATGTGGTGAGGTCTATTTAATGTAGTTGTTGCAAGTACTCCTTGTAATTCAAAAATTTAATTGTAAGCTTAGTTTTAATCTTGTTTTTCCATATTGTAAACATGGTTCAAATTGGTCCCTCCAATATCCCATTAGAAAGGCCTTGAAATGTAGAAATTTGAATTGGCTCGCATTTTCCATTTGGAGTTGTGAGCTTGGAATTATATTTTAAAAAGTTGAAAAATAATTATAATTTTTTTGAAAATCAAATAACTTCCAAATTGATAATGCATCACAATGATGGAAAGATATTGTCAAGGGCTAGAACTTTGTAGTTTGAAGCTTTTCAATTCGATTTCATATGAAGGAGATATGAACTTACAAATGTGTAGGACTCATAACTTCGGAATTGTAGCCATTGTGATGTATGCTTCACCATCAATCACATAGTATATTATAAGGGAGAAAGTGATGACTTTTCCCAAGTCTGGGTTGTGTGAATTTATTATGAATCCATAACAAGTTCATGACCCAATTTGATTCCAAATGTGCAAATTGCCTTCTTATCTTGGTATGTGCATTTCACATATTTGAAAGTTGATCTTGGGAAGCTCATCCTAATTCCATCCTAGAGCTTTCAATGCCTCTGTAAACCCAAGCATAAGGAGTCAATAAGAGTGCCAAAAGTTTTTAAGTCTTTCATAACATATTGTATTGGAGAGTTTACCCTAATACTGTTTGACAAGTTTTAAGGAATGTGTCCATGTGGGGGTTCCTAGGTTTAAATTTTTTTTGGATCCAATGTAACAAGTGTATGCCTCTTTAGATCTACTTGCAAGAAGAACTTGTATTCAATTCAAAAAAACTTGTGCTTGAAAAAAGTTTTTAAAAAATAAACTTTTGTTTGATTCAAAACATATGGTTGAGCATCAAGGTTTGAACATTTTTGCAATTTCATGGAATATTCTTTGTGTTTCAAGTGATTATTGTATAAACATTTTGGACAACTTTTTAAGAATTACTTAGACATTTTTGACAATTCAATAGTTTGGTTAAATTTGAAACATGAGGAAATTCTAAAGAATCATGTAGTTTTGTTCTACTTTTAGAACTTTAAATTTTCATAATGCTCCAAACATTAAATGAAAAGAATTTTTGATATCCCTCAATTAGTACCATTTTTTACACACTTAATTGTTCCTTACATCATATAATGATTTTGTTTATTGTGTTTAAAGTCAATTTATTGAGATTGCATGTGTTGGCCATGTGGTCATGACCAATGATTGATAATTGGTCATGCATGATATTACTTGGATTTTTGAGCATGTTGTTGATCATGTATCATGAATGGACTGTTGATTAGTTGAACAAGTTTAATTTTGCTTAAACAAAGCTATGAAGTTGTGTTAGTTTAATTCTAACTATACAAAGTTGTGGAGGCACGCTTGATCTCAATGAACATTCTATTAATTGATACCAAATTTGCGTGGGTTGTGTGATTTGTTGTCAAGTAATAAAGTCAATGTCCTGATGAAGGAATGGGGTAAATTTTGTGTTGTTCAAGTTGTTGTACAAAATATGCAAATGACCCTAAGGGTTTGCATAATGGCAGTTGTTGAAATTGTGTTTATAGTCATGAAATAAATTGTGATTGCAAGGGTTCATGACACATGTAGCATGGACAAATATTTAAGCAAGAATTTTGGTATTCATTTGAAAAGTTTCTCTCCATACCTTTTTGGGTGAGACAAGTTGAGCTTGAAAGCTCTACCAACGGTAAATTAGCTTAATTTCTTAAAAGATTACTTGCAAAAGTTGCAAAAGTTGTCAAATGGAACTTGCTTCAAATATATATATTTTTGTGGATTGGTGGGTGGAGAAATGAGAATATAAGACCATCATTCTTTACCTCACATATTGCAAGTTAGATATCCCAAATTGGTTTTCATTTTAAGGATTGGAAAGAAATCCATTTTACCACATGAAAAATCCACCAAAGTATTTTTTTCCCACATATGTATGTGTCTTCTTGTGATTACTTGAGCCATGTATCCCAAATGAAAAGCATGGACTAAAATGCAACTTTTGTTTTTTCTCTATTCATGGGGGAGTGTACTTGGATTATGTATCCTACAAGGTGAATGAATTAGTGATTTTGTGGATGAAGGAAAGATGCATTCTCAAGACTTCAACCCCATAATATCATGATTTAAAAATGCAACTTTGAAATAAAACTAGATTAACTAATTTTAGCTAGGACTAGTGTAGCTTGTGCTATTGGCCCAATATGAATTGGGTACCCAATTCAATTAAATTACAAAAAAAAATCATGAAGGAACTGGCAAAGAATTGGCAATTAGAAAGGTGGGTTTTTAAAATTTTCAAAATAAAATAAAATAGAGAACCAAGGTTCCATACGAATACTGATTTTTTCATTTTTTTTGTAATCCCCACTGGGTAAGTAAGTATATACCCAGGCTGATAACCAGCAGGTATCTGTAACAGATTCTAATAACCGCACAACATTTTTGTAACCCTTCCTATTCCCTCTCCTCTCCCTACCTAGGTACTACCTATGTAAGTGGGTGACATCATAGGTAAGTAGGTAAGTAGGGAATGAAAGGTGTTACTACTATGTAGGTAGATAGATGGATGTGGATGGTAAACAAATAACTAACGGGTGTGGTTAGCTATAGAACAGGAATACAATGAAAAAGTGTTTCCTGTCCACACACCATCCATTGTAGATGGGTGCACTGATCAGTCAGTGCTGGGTTCACTGGGGCCCTTGCTGAAACCTATGTACAAACTTCAAAGGTACTGAATACAAGACAGAAGAGGTTGACAAAGAGGAGCATATGTCATCAGAGCATGGTGGGGTTTTTACACTAGGGTTTAGGGTTTAGGTTGGACATTGGAAGTTCAAGGACAGGCCCTTCTAGAACACACAATGACTGACTGATGGATAGATAACCCACATTTTCCTTGACCTTTCAATGGGTACTACACCATGCAGTAAATGGCCACTAGGCTCCAAGTGGTGGATCCAGTCTGAAGAAATCATAATCAGGCCACAACTTTGAACTTTGCATTAAACCAAAAATGTTAGCCTCTTATGTGCAATATAGTTGCAAAACCATACCCCTTACTCATAAGGTCAGTTTTGTCATTAAATGATCCTCAAAATAGTGACATGAAAATCTGTGAAAAATATGGAAGTCGACATAAAAGTTGAAAATCTCATAATTATCATAAGCTACACTCTGATGTAATTTCACTACTCATATCACAATATTATAGTAGATGATGGAAAAGTAATATAATTTCAAAAATTTTAGAACGGATTCATTTTTTGAAAAAACTTAAAATTATTTGTTTTTGTCAATGTGGAAACTGACCTTAGGTGCTGCGGTATTTGCAAAACTCAACCTCGATAGCAAAACACCTTGACTATAATTCAGCTTGTGACATTTTTTCAAGCTGAGTTATCTGTGCTGTTTCACCTTTCCCAATGTCAAAGGCTAAGCTTTTCTATATTCAAGTCTTTCTGGGATGACAGGGAAGAATCTTACATGTGCGTAGTACTTACATCTACTTTTGGACAGTGATCATGAAAGGACTCTTGGGTTCACGGTAATCAGGGCACTCAACTTGGTTGCCAAACACAACCCATTGTTAACATGATTGTGGAGCTTATGAATAATTATGGGACCCAAAAGAGTGTGAGTTATGAGGTTCAACCAACCAGCGACCAGGGACGTGCAAAATGGTCTTAGGGAGGTGAGTGAAGATGTCAGAATGCAGCAAAATATGTAATATAACTTTGGAGAACTTGTCCAATGCTGTGCTGCCATGTTAACAAGATGCTCCTTACAATTGGTTATGGAGAGTTTGATGATAAATTGCCTACATTTTGCGAGATATATATATATATGAATGAGAATCATGCGGAGAGCTAGCTAGTCTGGTTCCTGCTGTTCCACTTCCCCAAGTTGGTCAGTTACAGCGAGCACTTCCAGAATGCAAAAAGTCAGTAGTTCTAGTAAAATGCCAGTATGAAGCACATGGGGGCATGGAGAATGGGTGTGTGGCTTGTGAGAGAGTGGGTGGCCATGAGTATTCATATGTAGGCCAGCCTTTTCCAGTGGGAAAACTAACATGGTCAAATCTACCTAAATGTAAGTGAAACAACTGGAAAGGAGGAGGGAATCCCAGACAACTCATGAAGTTGACACGGGTAAGTTCCTCTTAAGTTTACACTCCAAAAAAAATGTGGTGTCATCTGCTTAACTGAAGAATTTGGATTGTAATGTGTTTTGTTGCACAATTGAGATTTGGGCACAAATATTCTGTACATTGCAAATCTAGGTACAAAACTCGCAAAAATTAAACTCAGCATCACAAAGAGCTAACCAAAGAGAGACATCAATTGATAACAGATCCTTCATACAACCACAAGTTCACACAATACTAATAATGTTTTTGTAATAATATTTCAAAACATGTTTTGTAATCATATACAGAGTCCTATATATTTGACAATATTAAAAATATATATATAACTCTCTGTTCGGCACAAGTGCTGATTCTGTAGATCACATAATTGGCAGGCCTTGCCAATTCTGTTAGTTTAACACCAGAAAGCAGGCATGGTTTCGCTGACTCCAGCTCCTATCTTGCCTGTGGCCTTGGCCATACGCTCACTAGAAGCCAGAATCAGCCAAACTCTGCCCACTCACTAAGAACTTACAACAAGTCTCTCTCTGGTACAACAAAATTGTTAAAAATTATTTTCTTAGTAGCATTGTAAGTTAAGAGTCTCCAAAAGAGAAAGTCATGCAATGTTTTCATGATTCAATGGATGGAGTAAGTATGTATGTTGGTACCAATTTTATGGAATTTCATATTTGTAGAAAAGTTCATTGTCTGTACACTCAAATACAAAACATGAGACTTATTCCAAAACATACATCTTGAATGTTAGGTTCTTCCCAGAAGCCATTGGTTAGATGGTATCTTGGCAGCACAGCTGCTGATGCTGCTGCTGCTACATGGCATGGTTGAGGGAGATACACGCACAGGATGGGTTTGGTTTGTTTCAGGTTTGGGATCATGGAAATGAGTAAGGGAATAAGAGGGACAAAGACATAGTCATATAGAACCTGCTAGAGAGAGAGGTGAAGAGTGCAAGAGATTTGTAATAGGGGAGTCTAAAAGGAGGATTATAGTTTCAATTTATGTGTGCATTGCAGGGTTGGAGATGTGGGTGTCAGAGAGAGTAATGATGGGTGTGCTTGAGAAATCTCCAAGAAACAGATCATCATGTCATTCACAACAGTTTCTGGTACATTTTTCCACCACTCCCTCTCCTCCTTTCTGTAAACATCTTTGTTGGCTTTGATGGGTATCTATCTACCTATTCTGTGTGTTGTGCATTGGAAACTTGCCATGGCCAGACTAGAGAACCATCTGTTTGTTTCTTTTTCTCCTGCTTCCTTCTAAAGCTTTCATGTTGGCCCTTAGAGCCTTGTAAAACTCCTGATCACAACAGACTGTTGTAGTTGGACATCTTTCTTTGACTGGAAAAAGAAGGGAGTCATGTCTACTCACTGCAGTTTGAGTTTGGGTGTGATTTTGGTGGTGTCAATAAAGGAAATGATGGGAATTCGCCCTCCCTGCTCAGTACCCAAAAACATTCTGCTCAAGTACACAGCATGTCTTGGGCAATGGAGAATTCCAAAACATAGCCCTAGCCGTGAACCTTGTGTCCCAACAAACGCATTTCAGTTGAGGTTTTGCTGCTGACATAATCTAGGATTTTGTGCATCACATGTATGGGGAAGAATGGAGCCTGCAATGACATTGATGATGATTTGGTTGAGTCTAGGAAGCAAGGACTTCAAGAACAAAGGGTTTGAATGGGAGAGTTCATGCAAACACAAGTCCACATGGTGTGGAGCCTATGGATAAATTTGTTCCAGTGGAACATCCTTCAGAACCATTGGAAGCTGACAAGCCTACATGGTGCCCACGACCTGAGCCTTGCATCATGCATGTTAGGAACACTCCCTTCCTTCCTTCCTTCCTACCTTCTTTCCAGTTTTCTTAAAGCTCCACTAATAATCCATGCAGGACCTCAAAGGAGATAAGACACATTCTGTCAGTCAAGTTATGTATAGAGGTGCTAACACTCAAGTGAAAAGTCTCAAATCAAAATGGGGTTGTGCAGGATGGAAGGATATGGAAGGAGAGAATAACAGCAAAGTTGCAACAAAAAGCAGAGCTTCTGGGGGATACATCACCCTTCACCACTGGGCCTAAATGACAACACCGGTATCACAAACAATGATAATCTGATTGTGCTGGGCATCAGATGTGTTGATCTCTCCTCTAGGCTTGGTTGCACTTACACCACCATGGACTTCCTGAATCCACTACCTCTTGATATTGATACTGAGATATCTGATGCCTCTGTTCCCTTGAGTAGTAGGTTGATCTACATCCCATTCTAATTCATAGCAAGAGTGTCATGGATGTTGTTAGTGTAGAAAATGGGGATTGAAAGTCAGGAACAGATCACTCCTCAAATGTGTTCAGGAGAGATTATGAAAATGCACCACTGAAGAAGATGTGCACCACCAAGTTAGTTTCTTTGGGAAAGATATAAATATATGTAATAGAAGTTTGAAACTTATGAAATCTTTGACTCCATTTCACTGAAGTTGGCAAGTTCAAACTTTTTCATGTGGATTAATTGCTCAAATGTGCCATGACTTTACCTCCAGTTGAAAATTTTGTCATGAATTCCAAATTCCTGAAATATATATTCCTTCCCCCTTCCCAAACTTCTAACTCTAATAAATAAGTAAAAAACCCCCAGTTTATAAAGGGGGTATTTAGCCCAGGCCCAAAATGGTGACAAACAGTTTTGGAAATAGAAATTTCATACAGCCAATGGGAAGGCTCAGTATGCACTCAAAGTGCCTTATTTTTTTTCTTTTAAGTTTTGGGTTGGGGTTGGGGGGGGGGGGGGAGGTTTTTTTTCATTTTTCCTTTGTTCCCCAATGTTCCCATCAAGTTCTCATTGTGTTCCCGAAGGGTGTTCCCATTAGCACTTCACTTTTATACCATATGGTTTGGCAACTGTTGTCCTCCTTCAACCTATATAGCTGGGCCAAAATAGAACCTTCTATTTAGGGAAGGTCCCATACATTCAGTCTTTTAAGAGTGATGGGCCAATCAAATTCTCTCATTTCGAAAAAAATTTGCACTTGTGAGGCAATCCATCTTATGAATAGGGGAGATGAATAGCAGTTTTCAAAGGAAGCAATAAATTATAGGTATTAGGCAGCTTGTGACTAGCTTTTTGTTTGTGGCAATTTGACAAATTGGGTATATAATGGATTTAACAAGTAGCTCCTCGTGTAATGGCTTTGCCCAATGTTATATGACCATGCTCACAATTTTATTCCAAAGACCAACTCATTAGGAAGGAAAATAAATAATCTTTACAAGTGTTTTATTTTTCGAAATTGAATATTCAAAATTAATTAATTGGTTGAGAGGCATGTGCCAAACCTACCAAGGCATTACAATATATGGAATGTTTGGAATCTAAAATTTTGAAAACTGAAATGTTTGAATTTCGATGTGTGAATATTGAAAGTTGAAAACTAAAATTTGAAATTTGTATGTGAAATGTTTGGAATTTGAAAATTTGAGAACTTAAATGTTTGAATTGGGATGTGTGAATATTTAAAGCTGAAAACTAAAAATTGAAAACTGAAAATTCTATGTGAAGTGTTTGGAATTTGAAAATTTGAAAACTGAAATGTCTAAATTTGGATGTGTGAGTATTAAAAGTTGAAAATTGAAAGCTGAAATTTGAAATCTTTTTGTGAAATGCTTAGAAGGAATCTGAAATTTAGGAAACTGAAATGTTTGTGTATTAAGAAATTGAAAATTGAAATGTTTGAATACTAAAAACTAAAAACTAAAATGTTTGAAAATTAAAAATTGAAATGTATGAAAACTGAAAACTGAAATGTTTGAAAACTAAAAACTAGAAAGTTTGAAAAATAAAAACTATGATGTTTGAAAACTAAAAACTAAAATATTTTAATACTAAAACTGAAATGTCTAAATACTAAAAATTGAAAACTAAAATGTCTGAATACTGAAAATTGAAATGTTTAAATACTAGAAATTGAAATTAAAATATTTGAATATTGAAAATGGAAAATTGAAATCTTTAAATGAAATGTTTGGAATTTTAAATTACATCTTACATTAGTAACAAAAGAGCTTCATTTGCAAATGGAAAATATTTACTCAATAAGTTAATTTAAGTCTTTTCAACAAAACTTGCGTTACAAATTTCCCACAATAGATTTGTTAAAATAATGGTTTGGGAAGCTTCAATCACCCTACTTGACTAATCAAAAGAAAATTCTAACTAACAAAAAAACTTCATTGTTTTGATGAATTATGAAAATTTGGAAAAAAAATCTGCCACAACAACAAAAATCATTCAAAGGCAAACATGACAATTGAATCTTATCATGTAAGCTATCATGTGGCTGTGTGCGTGTGTGAAAGAGAGACAAAATTGCTCACCCAAATTGTTAGATGATCACCATCTTCATGAATCTACATAACATTAGACTTCATCAGCTCTTGACTTACCACAATGACTACCCAATCGTTGATTTCATCAATGGTTTTTCGATGGTGGGTGCAGATAAGTAAAATAAAAATTTGCTCCAAAATTTAACACAAAACTAGTTATTATACAAAGACATGTGCCATCTCAAAATTTCTATTGCATTTTCCAACAACAAATAGGGAAGAAGAAGACTCGGTCATGATCACTAGCACTTGAATGACATTATGGAAAATCACCCATTTAGCAAACTCAAAGGTGTGAGCTTTTGATTAAAAATAACAAAGGGAATACATATGATGAAAAGATTTGCAAAGTTTACCAATTTGTGAACTTTTGATTTGTTGATAAAACAACAAGCTATTAAGTTTGTTAATGTTGTGACTACTTATAATTCCATCTCCAAGTGCATCTAAATTCCTTTAGCTAGGAATTTTTTTCCCATTCAGCCATTCAGTTTTTTTCTTCCCTCTGCAAGAACTCCATTTAGATGCATTTCCCCCCTTTGTAGCAGTTCAATTCAGTTGCATTTCTTCTCTTTGTAGCAATTCCATTTAATTGTAGTTGTAATTCCTAGTAGTTCATTTGGTTTCATTCTTGATTTAAAACTCTTGAAAAGGATATGCACCTTGCATTCATTGTTCTTGCTACTGTTATTGCATGATAAACTTCAATCCTCTTTGGAAGCTATGGATCTCCTGTCCTTTTCAACATACATACCAAGCATGTAGGTCCTAGTTTGCATGATAGATAACAAGATCATATTATCAACAACAACAACAACTACAATTTCTAAATTTTCATGGAGCATTGAAGAGAAAGAATTTCACATCTAGATCCCATTAATTAATAATGTTGAATTCATGGTGACATCATTATAATCATTAATCATATCTTTTTCTCACAAAGCAGAATAAACACACCTTTGACATCTAGAGCATCAACAGTGTTAATGAGGTTCATGGCGAGATGATGATGATGATCATCAACAATTGTATCTATGATTTTCTCACAAAGTTAGAGCCAAAAACTTTGAGAGCATTTAAAACATGACAATCCATTATGTTCATTCTTCAATTGCTTCAATTTGCAGTTTTCCAACCTAAATCTTGTAAGGCTTTTTTTTTTTTTTTTTTTGTGGTGTTGGGTGACAAGCTTTTTCCACTTTCAACAACACTAATTTTTTTCTAATGATGTTTTATTCATCCGATGTCTTTTCTTCTCCTTTCTCCATTTCTAGTTTGTTGTTATTGTTTTTATTCTTGTTTTTTTGCAATTTGCCTTTGTGCTTCCAAACTATTACAACAATATTTATCCTTTGTTGCTCTTCTTCACATTGCACATAAAGTTATTCTTAGAAGGCCCACGTAAACAACAATAGTTGTTCTAGCAATCATTATGTGGCCTCACCTTTGCAACAAAAAAAAGTCTCCAAAAACAAAAACATTTCCTATTCCCAAAAGAAAAGAAAAATCCATGAGGAGAGAACACCCAAAAACAAATATCAATAGGTAAGTTGTAAACACATAAATAAAATAATGTAGAAAAAAAATCTTACCAAATCCACAGTCTAGTCATTAAGATCTTGTAAGTTGTGAAGGTCTTCAACATGGTTATTAACAATCACCATTCTAGCCAAAGCTATAATCCCAATATCAAAGACCTTGGTTGAAGAAGATAATCTTTTCATCTTCTGTGATGGTTATCAAAACTTGCAACATTCAACTACTTGAAAACCTAATGTACTTAAGGTTACATCCACCCAAACATGGAAATTATATCCATGACGTGAAAATTTTCATTTTGTGAACACTTGAAATCTCCACATTGGCCAATGAGTGAGCCAAAATTTTATCCCCAAGTTCAAATCCTGCACAAATGCATGGTCTCTTCCTTAGGGGCAAAACCAACAAATATGTGAGTTAACTTGGCAAAGTACCCAAGCAACGGATGTTCCATAATTTGTAGATCACCAACAAAAAATTATAGTGTATCTGAGTGCAACAACATAATTTCTACTTGACAAAGAGTCGGGTGTTTTGAAAAGCCATATAATAAAATAATTTTATGCCAGTGCTTTACATTGGATAATGCCATGAAATAAGGATCCATTAGCTTCACTTCGCGGGGTGTTTATTTGAAAATGCTATGTTCCTTGGGTATTACCATACATATTTAGATTGATAGATGTATTCCCATTGGAGAACAAATTAATGTGGACCCCCCAGTGAATTTTTGAACAAAGAAAATGAAATGGGATGTGAGGTTTATTCTTAGGCCATGTTGACAATTTTGCACATACATTTTCTTAAATGTGAAAAAAATCCCCAACACATCCAACAAAGGGTGTGTCACACTTTGGCCTTGCCATTTACATTAAATAGCATATTAAGGCAAAAGAAGAATAATGAAAACTCAAATATTTCACCATGCAAAAATATAATCTTCAAAAAATCTTGTAAAAGAAACCAAAATCCTTCAAGATATTATAAGTTTATAGCTAATCTCAAGTTTCAACACAAGCCAAAATATCATCTTTCAAAAATCTTCATATGAAAATAGACCTATTAGTTACCTAAAGGTCAAAATCCTTTAAGCCATTATACTTTATTAAATTAGCATCCCTAAGGAAGGACTTCCCAACATTTAAAATAAATTAATCTTAACATAAATAACAAGTGCAAATTCACGGCCCAAGTCAACGAGCACCCACTAGTGCACCATTGGATGGAAACCCATTTTCCAACACCCACTAGTGCACCGTTCACTGATAACTCAATTGTGGATGAACTTGTACTGAGTTAATATTTTGTTTCACCTTGGTAACCCATTTTGTAAGAAGTGGGTCCTATATATAGATGGATAACAATGTTGTGCAAGTATCTATTTTCTTAAGAAAGGAACCTTTGGTCTTGCATCTAGTATATATTTAGAAATGTGGTAGAACTTATGGATAAAGGTTTTCTTTCCCCTTTTTTTAAATGCTAGAGTTGGTGAATTAGGATAATATTGTTTTGCCCAAACATGGTGGTTATAGGGTATAGGATTTTATGTTTTTTTCTTCAAGAGGATGTAGTTCAAGGTGTAATTTGGATTTAGGGTTATAATTTTTAAATATTGATGTTATTCAATTTATTATGTTTTTAATTCTTAATTTTTAATACATAGTTTGTCAAAAGAGAAAAAAAATGTGAAGAACATATTTTGAAACAAATCACATGTTTATTATGTCACATTTTGTTTTAATTTATAATTAGTTGCAGCATGTTTATAATTTGCAACCAACAAAAGGTATAATTTTTAATCTTTAAGTTTAACTTCCATCACCTTTAGAGATGTAAATGAATTGTTGGATTCATAGTAAACTTTGCAACACATCTTTATTCAAAAGAAGGATTTTGGGCATAACAACTTGAAAAGAAGGACTTGACACTCAAGACTTAAGGCTAAATTGACGCATGATTGAAATTGACAAACATTGACAAAATCACAACAATTGGATATGGAAAACTTGACATACTTAAATTAAACACCTTAGACCTTCAAATTAGACACCCTAGACCTTCAAATTGGAAATTGTGGACCTAGAATCAACTCAATAAAGAAAACATATGACTTCAAAAATAAAAAGCAAGTGGACAACATAGGACCTAAAAACACCCAAGAAGGTTCCTCCATTCTTTTCCAAATTATGTGCAAAAACATATAGGATGCAACTTAATGATAAATAAATAAAACTTATAATTCACTTCAATGTAAATAAGTTGCCAATAATTGCATTATGAAAATGTACTCAGAGTATGTCCAATTTCAATAAGACAGTCTTTTATATCATGTGTTTCATAAAATATACAAAAAGTAACCTCCCCCAAAAAAACCACCAATAAACAACAATCAACATAAGAATTTTCTTTTTAAAAATGGAAAAATAAATCAAGATTGAAAACAACATAAAGGTCAACAAAAAAAAGACCAACAAAACTTCAAAATAAGTTAGAGTCTTTTTCAAAAAAAAATCTTTTCTACAAGTTTGTTGTCTTTTATAATCATTGTAGCCTCAAATATCATAAAGTCATTCATGATTTGAGGGTTCAAAGCACATTCGACATGAACATCATTGGGCAAGTTTTTGACATTTAGGATTATGTTATCCAAATTCACAATCCCCAACCTAAACCACCATCATTTGTAATAACACTAACCACATTGAATTTTTTTTCAATCTCAATTTGTGAATTGACAATGCCAAATACTTGATGAATAAAAAAAACATAATAAAAAACTACACCACATGTTATGAACAACAAACCATAGGTTTTTGCCATCAAAACAACAATAACTCATTCTTTAGGATTGACATGATTATAGTAGTAGACACAATCCACCTAAAGAACATATATCATTGTTTTCAAGTGGAACTACTTTTATTGCTATTTTAATATAGGGTTTAAATGTAAGTAGACTTACAAAAGAAGGTAAACCATTTTAATCATATCTAGGGGTCAATCCCAAGACAAGGACTAAGTCTTTGATAATGGAATATTTTGTAGGATATGATTAAAATCATGATTTGTGAATCAACTTTTAAATTTTAAAAAATATATATGACCCAATTTTTTTTGGCATTATACTATAATGTAAATATGTACATAACAATTTTCCCATAAAAAAATCATTTTCAAATCATTTTCAAGTATTTTAAAAATTCCTTTTTACAATGAAAAATATTAATTTAAAATGTTTTAAAATGTTTTTGGGTATTCTAGACTCATTAGATTCATTTGAAAAATTTCCAAATGTTCCCACAAATACATTAAAAATATTGTCGTAAAAGTTCATCCAAAAATTTCAACACCAACTTAAACAACCATTTATTACAATGGAAATTAAACATTAGTTCCATTATGTAGTGGCTACTTATATCATGTTTACACCCTTAGCAACAATTTCAATGGTTGATGCATCACCCACTAAATCCTAAATGACTTTCCTGTCTTTGAAGTAGGGATCCAACATGATTACCAACATGTTGTGTGCCTTGGTTTCATTATAAACCATAGAAAATGCCAAGAATGGCATCAATATTTGCTTGTGCCATTATTCAAAGTTGAATTCTTTCAATTTTGAATAAAAATCATTAGGAATTAGCAATTGATTTTCAAACCTTGAATCTTAACCATGTTAGATTTCATGGTAATGCATAATGTGAAAGCAAAGAAAATGCACTTAACGATAACCAATAACCTTGAAGTTAAATGGTTCAAAACACATAGTTTGACAACATGGAACAATGTATTGACAATGGTTCAAACAATAGCCCAAGTTTGGCACACTAACATTCCAAAGGAAAATGAAAAGCTTGATGATGTGCATAACAAATGGAGATTCCATCTTAATATTTAAAAGTTTTTTGAAACCAAATGATGCACGAGGCAAATCATGTCTTCATAGGAGTTTTGAACCTCCTAGTTAGGAACCTTGTGATAACACAAGAGTCTTTCCATTTTTGTGTTCCCTTCCTAGATTTTTTAGTCAATGTTATTATTTTTTGTAAATAACTTTGAACACCTTTCAGGTTCACCTTGGCAAACACATGGCAAACTTTGGCATCATCATCAACATATTGACATGCCTCTAACATAGCATGGCCAAAACAAAACCTCACAAATTAGCATGGCAATTGAAGTGGTGAACAAGAAACAACACATGTTCATGTAGTGGTCAACGTAGACAAATTAAACCCTTTGTTTTTCACATAAGCAAAGTTATTTTGTCAAACAAACCAAATCGATCAAACAAAAATTTTATTTAGTTTTCCATGGTTACATTTGTTGTATTATGAATTTCAAATATCCTCACAATCACATGGGTGGGTTCCCATGAACTATTGATGAAATTAATAACCACAGCAAAAGTATCATATCCAACCTATAATATACGAAGATCAAAAGAAGTTGTGCATGTAACACAAGATACAAGAGAAAGTTGAACATATTTTTCTTTAGTTTTGTTAAACATTTGAAAACAATTCATTCACAAATTATCATCAAGAAGGCAAATGAACACGCCCACATCAATGTAAAACCAATTGTTTCAACCATGGATTTGTGATAGAAGACAAATGATGGTATCCCTTTACAATAGACAACACTAAATCCTTTAGAAAATTTTGTTGTGCAAGGTTAGATTTGTGATAAGGCCACTAGTTACCAAAGTTTTTTGTAATATGAGATTGAACATTACGTCATTTCCTTTTTTTTTTGCAACTTGGTTTTTATCAATAGATTCTATCACTTTATGGATAATAAGAACCCCAAGCCTCCTATATTCCTTTGGATGTTCATCATAAACTTGTGCCATGATCTTTGTTGTAATTTAAAAGGTCCTTACTTTTCCTTAGGGTAAGCATCCTAGCATCAACTTATAATGAGGTATGGTGACATACAATATAATGCATCATTTGTGCATTGCAAACATTAATTATTAAAACATAATCTTTTTTTAAAAAGGCCCAATAATCAAAGGTGTGGTGCTAGGGGTACCACATGTCACAATTAATCAAGAGTTGTGAACTTAAAACTTGATTAATCATGATAGATAATTGTGGACTTAATTTTTTTCTCAATTAACCATAGAGCTAACCATCTCTTTTGATTCATTTTTTAGGAACATGAATAATTGACTCCCTTAAATGAACTTGCAAGTACCTTTTGAAAACCAAACAACACATCACATAGCAAAGGTTTCCAACAACACCTTTTTGTGCAACATCACATGCATCCAATTTTGGTGGCTACATGTGCAAGGTTTGTTTCACACATGTCCATTTTGTGAGAGTTCATTTCAACATACCCAATATTCATGGAAACAAATCCTGTGACCTTTGAATCTATGTTTGAAAAAAAACAAAGAACACAAAAGAAATGAAATGAAAATAGGACAGGTTGGGGCAAAAACATATAAACAATAACAATTTCAAAAGAAAAAAAGTCAAAATAAAATCCATTCAAGAAAGCAAAGAACAAAAGGGTGTAAACATGATATAAGGATTTAATGCAAGATGTAATCCCTACTTAATTTCCATTGTAATAAATAGTTACCTAAGTTGATGTTGAAATTTATGGGTGAATTTGTATAATAATATTTTGATGTATTGTGAGAACATTTGGCAAAAAATGAAATGAATTTAATGAATATGGTTACCCAATAACATTTTTAAACAATTAAACAATTTATTCGTTTCAAATTTTTTTTTATAAAAAACATGAAATGATTAGAAAACAATGTTTTTAAAAGAACTGTATTATGTACACATCTACATTATAATATATTGCAACATCTTTTTGGCTCATAAGAATTTTAAACTTTTAAAATTTGATTCGTAATTCATGATTTAAGCATATTTTGCAAAATATTGATATGTTATTAAGGATTGTTAAAGATTCAATCCTTGTTCAAGATTGGTTCATTATATCCTAAATTGGCTCAAAAACTGTCTTATCACCACTACAAGAATTCACACAAGCTTTTAAGAAACTATATATATATATATATAATCAAACCTCCAACATAAAAAAATAAAAAAAATCTTTTTACAATATTTGAAAAAAAACACAATGTTCAAAAAAATCACTTTTGATATTAAAACCTTTGAACCACAAGCTTTTCCAAACAATATAATTCTTAAAATGAGCTCAACCCCCCTTCCCATTGAACCTTCTTTTGTTTTTTAAACTTTTTGACCTATTTGAACTTTTGCCTATCACATTACACCAAGCAAGAGAGAAGAAGAAAGTGAATGGAAAAAAATGGAAGGAAGGCATGGAAAAACAAATGAAACAAAATAACTATAACACAATGTTGGTGTAATTCATACCTAGAAAACAATGAAAATGACATTAATGATGATGAAGCTCATATGCATTTGGTCCAACAAGATTTTGCACTTTGAAAGCAAGAGAGAAGGACAAAAGGAGGAAAACAAAATGAAAAGATGAAACGAGTGTAAAGTTCAAGGGAATTCAACGATGGAAATGGTTGTGTTGCAAAAGAACAAATAATCTTAAAACTTGAAAACCAACAATCATTGAAAAAAAACTCAAAACCTTGGAAGAAAATCCCCCCCCCCCCCCCCCACTCCCGCCCATCTTGGGTTTTTGCATTTTCCATTGCAATGTTGATCATAGGTTCTAGGTCCTACTTGGATCTTGAAAGTAGGCAGGTCCTAGCATAGGTTTTGTATTTGAGTATTTGAAGAAGGTAAGGTTCCCTTAACCTTGACCTAGAACCATTGGATACTACCCATATTTTCATGTACATGCACAATTATTAGGTGTAAAAAAAGGTGAATATAAGTAGATGATTTATACATAGGTAAAAGCTATTATCATTAACTACCTAGTAAATACACACATGTTGTCACTAGGTATGTAGGAATTTTTTTTTCGAGTTAACCATGATGGTTAGTTCGAGACATGGAACCTAAAAAAAATTGTTGCTTGACCACTTACCATCCATCCTTTGGGATGTGCTAGTGGGTGTTGGTTCACTCTAGCCGCGTTGTTTGGTATACCTCATAAAAACAACAATAAAAATATTTTAAAAATAGTTTGAAACCATTAACAATTGAACCAAATTAGTATGAACATGTAGGCTTACATCAATGTTGGGTGGGTTTTTTAAAAATAAAAATTAATAAACATTTGGTTATGGGTTTTTGAAATATTTTAAAATCAAATAATTGCTAGTTTTATGTTTTTGGACAAAGATTTTGAATGAAAGAATTGTAGTGGTTCTGGTTATTTTAAAACCTCAATGAACCAATGCTGGGTTTCCATGAAAGAATGGGTGGTTATAAAAGATTATTATTTGATTTTTGCAAGTTTTGAAAATTTTGGACTGTAAAGGGGTTTTTTTTGGTAAAATACCCCAAACTGTTGGTAACTAGGCCACAATTTTGCCAAAACTGAAAACAAAATCAAAAGAAAAGGATGAAAATAATACATAAGAAAAAAGAGTACCAAACTAGTTTTCTCATGGAATTGGTCCTCACAAAAAGTTTCACCCCAATTTTGGATTCATCCCTATGTGTGCTTTCATTGTTACTCATACTATCTACTAAGCAAGCTAGTTTGTTTGTTTTGTTTTGTTTTAGTTGTTGGTATTATTATTAAACCATGTCGCTCCCCACCATGCTTTTGACACTATTGGAAAGCCCTTCACGGGTTGATGTGCATATACAAATGAGTTACATGGATCGAGTATAAGTAATTTGTTATATACTCTTTTTCTTTTTTATGTTCCTTCTATTCAAATTATTGATTATCAAATCTAATTATTGTTATCTAAACCTTTCCAAGTTTGTGTGAAAAATTAATAAACTCAAAGGTCAAAATTTTCTCCTTGCAACCCAAACAAGAATTCATTTGTCAAGTCCTTCAATCTTTCACATAAAAAACTCCACATTTATTATGTTTGCATCAAAGCTAATTATTGTATATCAAACTTCCTTTTCTTTTTGTCTATCACAAGTCCTAAATACCTTTAAATATCAACTACTAGGAAGTTAACAAGCATCTTTGAAAAACTTCATTTCAAAAAAGTCTTTCAATCTTATGATTCATTGTGTGACTCATCGAATATGTGTCATCTAATCTCAAGGCGACAATTCTAATTCAATGATTCATCCAAAATGAGTCATCCTAATCAAATTAGTTACCACACAACTACATATGTTCAATTTCTAGAACTTAGATTATCACTTGAAATAATCTTGCTCAATTTCTAGATATGGGCCACTTGATAGTGTACTTATGTTTCTTTTTTTCAAAATGGAATTCACCCCCACATGTATGTGATCATCACATGAATAACCCATTCCCCAAATTACATATTCCCTTCAAGGTCCCATCTAAAAGTACATATTTATTTTATTTTTCATGTTACATGCACTTATGTCATTTGATAATGTTTAGAGTTTGGACCTATAGTTTTGTGAAAAGCTATTGGATATTGAATAGTTTTGTCAAAGAAAATTTAACAAAATCAAAAGTAAAGATTTTAAAGAAATTGGGGCATGCTCTTGCTAATGTTGGAAAGCATTCGATGAGTGGGATTTCATAGAGGTGATTTTTATAATTTTTAGACATAAGGTAGGGGAGATAATGAAATTTGAGTAACATTTGACACAACAACAAGGGGTGTGTCACACTATGGTCTTGCTATTTACATTAAAAAAAAAAGTATAGTAAGGCAAATGAGGAATTATGGAAATTCAAATATTTCATCATGCAAAAATATAGGTATAATCTTTAAAAAAAACCTCTGATAAGAAACCAAAGTCCTTCAAGATCATAGTAGAAACTCTATATATAAATAACTAATCTCAAGTTTCAACAACACAAGCCAAAATATATCTATCATCTTTCAAAAAAAATCCTCATGTAAAAATAGATTTTGGTCCCATTTTTTTATAGGGACCAAAATCCCTGAAGCTACTACTTATATAATACTCTAGAATGAATCTAAACACAATATCCTTCTTGCCTTGTAGAAGAAACATTTCACATGGCAAACAGACAGTGGGGTTTTAGAAAGTTGCATCATGTGTGTGCTCATTTCTTTCCTTGTAAACGAAGAATTTTGCTTTGCGGAAGTTTTTGTTTGGTGCTTTTCCATTTGGAGCTTGCCAGGTTGGGTTTGCTTGTTGCTGCTACACTCCTCTTCCTGCAAAATTGAGATCGTAGACTACTAGTGCTTGTTATCATTAGTGGAGTGGATTCTCATTTTGCTTTGCTCTTCTCCTCTCTGGGCGTTGAACCTCGGAGGATTTTGTGTCCGGTTGCGGTGATGGTTGTTTTTTTGAAGGGTTGGGCTGAAGAATGCACGCACTTATGTTTGTGGAATGAATTAACGCGGACGTACGCATCGGGTTCGGTGGATGCGAATGGGACGAGACTTGTTTTGCGCTTGTTCTCGGTGGCAGGTTTTCTGGAGTGAGAGAGTATCATCGGATTATAGTTTTGGAACTTTTGTCTTTTTCTTGCTGAGATTCTGTGACTAGCTCAGCTTCTTCGTGTCGTGTCTCCCTTTACGGAAGGAATGTGAGAGGTAGTTGCGGCTTTTCTTGGAAGGAAGAGGGACAAGAAAGGAAGGAGTGTGGTGGACAAGGTCGATCGAGCAATAGAGGTAGATTCTTGTTCTTGTTCTGCTTTCTGGACGATTTTTTTGGGCAAAAGAATAAAAGCCAGGAGCAATGAGAGCAGCGGTGGAGTATGTTAGACAAGAGGTAGGAGTGGTGTGGAGCGGTGACGATGGAGGAGGCAGGTGGATTGTCACACGGACGCGGAACATGGCGAATCAGATTTGGATGGCGGGCAAACATTTGACTTTGTGGATGCTTGTGTTGGGATCGGTTCCGATTCTGTTGCCGGTTTTCATTTTCTCTTTCTTTGCCGGTTTGCTGTTTGCGGTTCCTATTTTGAGCGGGATCGGTGCCTGCGTCCTCTTCTTGCGTGTTTTGTATCCGTCCTTCTTCTCCAAGCCCCTGCCAAGAGGTGCCGTCACAGATTTGCAACCTGCAGAACCTCATTTTAATGAGAAGTCTGGAATTGCTCACGAAGGGGGATATGCTAGTCAAGACAGGACGTCTCTAGAAAGCTATGACGACGGTGATGACGAATCAAAAAGGATGCTGGATGTAGTCTTGAGTTTGCGATTGTCCGATGAGGACAAAGGACCGAAGGAAGTTCAGGAAGTCGTCGACATCGGTCCTGGTTACCAAAGATCGGAGACTGATATTGATGCTTTGGAAGTTCCAAGGGCGAAAGAAGTACCACACAACGGCCATCACCATGAGGAAGAAACAAGCATCGCCAAAGCAGGTCCTGACGGAGGCTTGACAGAAAGAGAGGAGGATTCCACGAGTTTTAAGGCAGCCCTTGCCGTTTGTGCTGAAGGAGGTCATGATGAATTGTTGGAGTCCAATGGGACCAGCAAATGGTCATTGCCACAGCAACAAAAGTACACCAAGGATTCCGAGAGAGGCAAGGAAGAAGCAGAGGTAGCTACGACATTTTCCCAATTTTCATTCCCAACACCTCCTCAACAAGCTTTGCTGGCAGAAGCAGCAGCAGAATCTCTGGTTGGCTATAAGTTAGAGGAAAGGCCTAAGGAAGCACAGAGAAGGTCTGTCCAGGACGTGCTTAAAACACGAGAGAAGTCAGAAGAGGACCTTTTGGCTAGGAAAATGACAACTGCAGTACCTCATGAAGAGGATGTTCCTGAGCAATCTCTTGATGCGACCAGTCCACAGTCTGAGTATGGAATTCAAAGGCACTTTGATGCCAACCAGAATGGAGAAGCAAGAGGAAGCAGGGAATGGACAGCAGAAGCAGCTTTGAATGTTACATGCTCGTTAGAGAAACATGATGACAAGGCATATGCTCCCACCAGTTCCTCCCCTATGTATGAGACACCACAACAATGCCACAGGTTCAAAGAGTTTGGGACAGGATATGAGGAGTGGCCTGAACACAGGAAGGAAGTCATGACATCTCGTTCTTCAGAATTCCCCCCTGGATCAACTGTGTGTATCGAGAGCATTGATGTGTTTTCTGGAGAATTTGAGGGACTATTGTCTTACTGGCGGGCAAGAGACAAGGGCAAGCCATTACCTTCATCTCCTCCATCAACTGGAGAGATTGCTTGGCATCTACGGAGTGAGATCAGTGTAATACAGAAAATCCTTGGGGAGGCATTTCCACCTCAATTTTCCCTTTGGAAGGATGTGGAGAAGCTTAGTGAGATTGTAGGCATCGAGCTACCTGAAATGGGAGCGGTTTCTGACTTGACAAAAGCAAGAGTTGGTCTCGACCTTCTAAGGGTGGTAGTAGGTGTGAAAGATATAGATAATGCTCCAACTTCCTCTGTCTGATGGGGGAAATGAAAAGTTTGTTTGTTAGTGCACACTGTAATATAGAATTCACCATTCTGAGCATGTATGCTGCTTGGTGAATGTAAAGCACCTTCACTGTGGATGATGGAGTTATAGACTACTGGCAGGATAAAATTAGGGTGGAGACATGCTTAAGACTATAGTTGAAAAGACTTTTGATCTGTAGATCTGTAAAGAGAGGACTTAAAAATGGGCTGAGAGGGAAGTTGGACCTTGTAAGGTTACTCAATAAAAAGGATAGATACTGTTATCTGTGTACATGTTTGGTTCTCTCTATTTCCTAGGTTTGTCATAGACCACTGTGAAATCATGCGCACAGAAGAACTGCCTTTCAATTTCTTGACATCTCATTGTCTTGTGTGGACAGACAAAGAATGAACCCATCCAAACTCTGCCCACCCCAGGTCAACCATCAGAAGGTGATGATGACAAGCAGTGTGACAGGTACAGTGAATATACCGAGACTTTCATGTTCTGGAGATTTCAGATGTTGATGCATGTGAACTCTATGATCAAACGCTTGGTTACTCAATGTCTTGCATGCAGACCCAGCCTGTGCTAGTTTGTTGGTTCTCACTCAATGTCCTAGTCTGGGCTTCACTGTTATTATATCTTAAGATTGAATGACTTCTAATGCACCTAGACACCTTCTTACAGTAGGCCTGCCGTACATCCCCATAACCAAGTTGGTGCATCCCTACTATGATTATGGGGGAATGCCGCCCTGCCTACCAGGTATGTATGACACAGTCCACAACTTCTTAGGCCAGAGAGAGAGAGAACACCTGGGTGCATAAGCCACAATAATTTTGTATTGCATCTCATGTTAGTTGCAGGTATCTCAAGAAAGAACACTACCACCACTGCTGGAGCAATGACACCACCATTGGTTCAGGTTCTCAACTGCATTCTCAAATTTGTGTTTTATCTACTTCTGCCATTCTTGCTTGGACAATTATCATCTCTCATGGGAGAATATGTCTTTGTGATGAAGGCAATCTCAAAATTTGTGTTTTATCTACTTCTGCCATTCTCACTTCACAATTATCATCTTTGGTGGAAGAATGTGTCTTCCTCATGAAGGTAAATTGTCTTCTCTCCATCTCTGTCTCTCTTTCTATGTGTCTCCCTGAATCAAGTTCAGAGTCCTTTGTCTGTCAATACCACTCACTTGAAAATACCAAACCCAATTTCAGTGCTGAATTTTAAGCTGAATTTTAAATAATATATTTGCAAATGCTTTTAAAGTAAAATATAAAAAACCTTATTAGTAGAGTGATATTTAATCTTTCAAAAAGTAATCAGAACTCAGATTGAAATCTCCAAAATTATTTCAGCATAATGTTTTCAGAAATCAAAAGATGTTCTTTTGTTTTTCTTTTAGCTTAATGTATATATTAAAGTAATTACAAGATAATTATCATCCCAAGGATAATAGTTTCAATAAAATTGAGTTTTGATCTCTTTAATTAAAATGAGTTATCCTAACATTGATATATATATATATATATATACATATATAGACTTTTTCAATTTTCATAGGTAATCTTTCTTTGATTTGAACAGATTTCCATAGTTTGCAATGTGCTTTTCTCACCGTTCATTAGTTGAGTTCACAAAATAACAACTCCATTTGAAATGTTATGCATGGAAATGCATGGTGATGTATTTTTTGCATAAAGTGTATCAAAAGGACTATTGGAAACTATATGGCAATTGGCACTTGTTGAATATTTATTTATTTTAGAAAATGAGGTTTGACAATTTTGAGTTTAAGTTTTCCGAATTTCAACAGTTGAGGAATAAGTAGGGTCAATTGGTCAATGACTGAATACTTAAGCACTCAAGGCAGGTCAGATCCAAGGGGAGAGCTCCATTGTTTATGGTGTCCAAACAAAACTTGAACCCCTTCTCTTGGCACATTTGACACACTAACAGTCGTCAAAAATAGACCAGAAATGACAAAAGTTACAGCCCTCCAAAATAAAGGGGATCAAGAACTTAACAAAACAAATCATCGAACACTACCAAAACCGATTCTTGAACACCCAAATTTTTTCTTGTATGTTGCTTTGGTGCTATTAAAATTCCATGATGATTTGTAGAAATTCAGGTGATGTTCTCATAGCACTTTAAATCGTTTAAAATGAATACGAAATTAAAAAGTTATGAAGTTTGAAAATAGGAGGGGTCCAAAGGGAAGAAAAATATATGTATATTTAAAAAGTCAAAAAGCTTATTTTTCTTCTTGTTCTTTTTTCTTACTCCTTTCCCTTTGCACTTCAAAGATGATTTCTAGAGCTTGATGTAGTGTTCCCATAACATTTTAAATCACTCAAAATGAAGCACATATGATGAAAATATAAATAAATGTTCAATTGTAGGCATGTGATCAATGATGGGCCGGTCTACCCTATGCAAAGTACACTTGTGTTGTGTATTTATAATGTAACCCAATGGTTGAGATTGGAGTTTGACTTTCAACCATATTGGCAAATTTCAATAAAGTTTTTTTTTTTTTTGGCTAGACTTTTTGCAAATTATTTTGTGCTAAATATTTGGCCTAAGTAATTATGGTGTCAAGCTTTCAAACCACAAAACCAAACTACAAAACCCTTTTCGAAATAAGAGTGAAAACACATATTAAGAAATATATTTATTTGTAATTCTAAACTAATCAATTTAACAACCAAAATTTAGCAATTTTAATATTAGAAGAGAAAGGTGCATACTTTTCAAAAACACTCTTATATATACATCAAACAATTCATAATCTTATTAAAATAAAATAACATACATTCCCATCAAACAACACATTAACAACAACCCATGCCATGACTTGTGACCAATGTTGTCGGGTGGGTATTTGATTTTTTTTAATAACTACCAATTCTCATTTTGTAAATGTTTCAAAATCAAAGAAGCACCAATTTTTTGTTATTTAAAAAAAAAATCTTAGAAGAAGAATCGGTGGATTTCATGAAAGAATCCATTAAAAACTAATGATTTTTTAAAATTTGTTTGAGATCCAAGATTATTTAATAACAATAATAGGTAGTTTTTGAACATAGATGATTATTTGAAATTTGTGTTCATAGTATTATTATGTGCTTATTGGGAAAGAATCAAAACTTAGTAATTGTAAGTTTGGAAAGTGTATGTGACTTTATCCCTTTGCATACCTCCAATCACCCTCATTCTTTCGAAGTGACCTCTTCAGAAGGCTTTCCATTTCAAACCTTTTTAATTTTAGTCATCAACAAGTCATGTAAACTCCAATTAACATTGTGGTAAATTTCAATCTCTAGCTTTGAAATTCATCACTATTTCAACATTATCAACATTTTATTTCAACTTGTTATCTGGTTTTATGCAGGTATGTGTGAGTGATTAAGTGTTTTTCATTCTTCCTAGTCCCATCCCAGAACTCTAGCACGCCCCTTTACCCCCAAAGCGTTGCGAGCCAGGGAACGTGTCCCCAACTCCTTGCTCTATTGTTTCATTTTAGACTCACATTTGATTCTACGAAGGAGCTTGGGAGTGTGTTAGTGTGACTACAAAGACACATAGGGTGGCATCAATCAAACAAGGGTCTCTCTTCATGTACAAAATTCAAAGGTTGAAATGATCATCACCTATGATTTTGGTGAGAATATCCAATTTTATGGGTATGGGGGGGAAGGGTAACCCACCAAAATATTGCAAAATCTACTAGAGTACTAGATAAGCATGTAATTTTTTTGTGTGAGAACCCCAACTAACTAAATAACAACCCTCAAATTATGGGCGAGTGACAATCATAAAAATGTGCCCTTCAACTTTTTCAAATTGGTTCTAATTCCAATGACTAATAACATTAATAATGATTTTTTTTCTAGGATTTTGAAAAATGGCCCCATATGGCTTTTAGTTCATGATGAATGTAGCAGAAATGGTGATGGCTTTCTTTTCAATTTAGTAAAAACATTATGATTATGTGGCTAAAAATAAAACTAAGTTTGTGATTAAAAACTTGAAGAAAAGTTAACCATAATTGGTGATATATCAATTACATAATTGAAAGCTTTTAGCTATAGTTTAAAATTTAGCACAGAAGATAGTGATGCAAATTCCAAATGTAAGCAAATTTGGCTACAAGAAAATGGAATGAACAAACCTTATCTTCAATTGACAACTCAAAAAAACAATTTGGTTATTAATTTAATATCATTGTAACAAAATTTTGTGTAATTAAAATATAAGTTTTATTAATTTTCCATTTGAGTCATGTTCTTCAATCATTGCATATAATATCATAAGGGAATTCTTGAAGGTGAAAAATTCTTACAAAGGCATGCCAACAACATAGGGAAATGAATCAATAATATATTCCTAAATTTGGTTTTCATGAAAGCTAGGGTGTTGAAAGTCTGTGAATATCTTTTACATTGTTTTTTAACACAATGTAACAACTATAATTTTTGTAACTTTTAAGGTATTTAAACAAGGAGTGTTCAGGGGTATTACATAACCTTTTATCACTTGCCAAATTAATGTGAATTATAGAATTCACATAAATCGTTCCTACATAATTGCCTCTGCATTTGAATGCATAATCAATTTGAACAATATTTTCGTTTACATGTGAAGTTTCACCACAAACAAGTGAGGGTGGTCAACCTTTTAAATTCAAATCAGGTGCATCCCTAATTTTCGAAAACAATGTGTGTGAACAAAATGACCTTTGAATCCCAAAAAATGTTACTTGAAATTACCATTAACTTCAAAATCTTGCCAATATTTGGGGTACAATATTTCTAAGGTATTCATCAATTTTGAAGGTGTGAATCTTGCTTCCAATTCACAAATTAAAGCTTACAATGTTAATTTGCAATCAAAGTGAATAATCTTACATTTTCAAATTAGAAAAGGACATAAATAAACAGGTTCACATAATTCAACAACTAAAAAAAATGAAGTAAAATATATTATACCTTTGCTAGCTACTTTGATCACGATTGTTGCAAATTACATATCATGATTTACAAACAAACTTTGAATATGTCTTTTGAAAGAACACAGTGTTGAGGAAAAAAAATCAACTTCTAAATTGAAAATAAACTATTTTCAGTGTCTTAATTGTGTTAAGTTATTTCTATAAATCAAAAGATTCAAGTGATTTTGGCATGATTGTTTTTCATTCTCCTATCACAACTCCCAAATGTTAACAACATGCCAAAAGGAAAAAACACAACCAATAGTAAGAAGGCCAAACTAGAGCCCAAAATAAATCTTATTAAGGTACATGTAGAGAATAGTTGGTGATTACATTATTGAAATTAGCAATACCTTTTTGAAATAAGGACAACATTGTTAAAATCACCACAATGTGTTTGAAATGATGATAACATTATTGAAATTAGCACAATTTTTTTGAAATAAAAACAACATTATTGAAATTACACAATGTGTTTAAAACCATGCATATAATTCTACTAAAATTAATGCGTCATTTTTAAAATTAGGACAAACCCATTGAAATCACCCAAATGTGATTTACACCATGACAACATTATTGAAATTAACATACCTTTCTTAAGCTCAAGGCAACACAATTGAAATCAACACATTTTTTTCAAGCTCAAACGACAGGGCTAAAATCAACACACCCTTTTTGAGAACACGACAACATATTGTTGAAATCACCACATAGCATGCACACACTTGTTAATATCACCACAATGTTGTTAAAATAACCACAAGGTTGTTAAAAGATTAATTTTTATGTGTTGAAATCACAAATCTTGAGCTAATATTTATTACCAACTTTTAAGTTCATTACTTGATGCAATTGTGATTAAAGACTTTGTGGGGCACATTAACATGGGATCACCTATTTGAGCAAGGAAAGCACACAAATTCCATGACATCTAAAGATTCAACTGCTAAACAAATAACTTAAACTTCAACATTTTTATAAAGGAACAACAAGGCCACATCAACATCAAAATAAACTAATTACTTTAATCAAAATGTCAAAAAACGATAGTCCTTTCCCTCCCTAGCAAGGTTTCAAGAAATTCACCTACACCATGACATTTAAATATGTTCAAAGAAGTGAAAAACCCTAACAAACTTGTAAAGTAATGTGTTGTGTGTTCTACAAAAGCCTTTGTTGCAATCCACCTCCATGTCACATCCTTTCAATTCATTCAAATGAGGGTGACTAAAGACTTCTTTCAAAACCCCTTGTTTGAAAGACATATTTGTCCTTCCCATGTATTCAATAATAAACTTAGCAACTTTCATTGCAAGAAAATTATCCTTTCAACATCACCTAGGACTTTTACTTGGTTCCCATGCAAAAAGGGCATTGAACCACTAAACAAAATGCATTGTAGCATGATCATTTGCTACTTGTTCCTTAATATATGCTTTAATTTGTTTGCAATTGCAATGATACAACACCTTCTTTTGTTGCTAGTGAGCTACACCTTCCTTGCCATCATCTATGTGCCTTTCAAACTCATGTCCACCTACTTCAATAACCATTGATTGGGAAATTGAATTGGTTGAAGGTTTGCATTTGTTCTTCTTCCTTCCCATAAGGATCCAAAGTTTTGAAATGGTGATATTGCACTTGCCTAATTACAATACCTATATAAAACCAACAACACTTAATATTTCACACTTGAACTTGAGCATGAAACCACAAGTTGTAGCAACAATACATAAATGTTAGAACCCCAAAAGAATTTACTTTCAAACAAACATGACATTGCAACACTATTATATAGTCAACCAATGTTTTTTATGTGTGGTTGATGTTGCTTGCTTACACACAACACCATGACATTTTATTGGGCTTGTTTTCGGCCAACCTCAAAACAAATGGAAGTAAAGACCATGCATTAGGTTAAAAGTTTAAAGTAGTTGATGCTCACACAAGATCAGACCAAACACATTTGGGTCACATGGCAAGCCTTTGCGCATAATGCTTTGGAGATGAAGAACTTGAAGACCAGACATGAACATATTAAGTAATCCTAACTAGTGATCCAAGTTACAACTTGATTAGGTTGATTCAAAAGTTGTCACCGAATGCATGGATGAAATTGACACATTGCGTCCATTGTTTGTCATTTGTATCCAATGGATATCCTTATGTATCAATATGTGGCTAATTGTTATTTTAAAGTTCAACAATAGGATAAAAATATATGATAGGAAAATATTTGTTTTAACATACCAAATGTTGTTTGTAAGGTCATAATTTTGGTGATCTTTGATGCAATCTATTGGAATAAATATTGATTTGAAGCCAAACATGACCAATAATGCAATAAAAGCTTCAAAGTTTTGCACCAAGCCTCACATTATGCCCAAAATGTAAAATTTTCTATTTAACCATGATCATAAATGTTTAATTATTTTAACATTCATTAGGTAGTTTGAAAATCAAAATGCTAAACACACATCTAAAAATATTTCTAATGATTCAACATATGTGATCCTTTTATAAAATATATAAAAATACATCCTAAAATCTGGGACCATTTGGTGGAAATTTGAGTAGCAAAAAACACTCTAATTAACAGTCAACAAGTGTTGGGTGTATAACAAAAGACTTTAATAACATAGTGAAATGACTCCAATTTTTTATGATATCAATTTCATGAGTAAACAAACACAAACCCAAAATATGAACAAATAATTCATTATACATAATCAATGGTGATTATTCAAAATAATAGAAATATAATTTTTCATTGTATGTAGTCAATAAGTGCTTTTGTTCCTTTTATTGTTATTGCACCCCAAGGGGTAGCCTCAAACAAGTCTTAACCAATTAGAATGGGTGGAATAAAACCACTTGTTCGTTTGACCAACACACAACAACATAGTCTTGGGTCTTAAGGCGTTTTGAGGTTGGAAGAAGTTTAGGGGAAAACAATGTTATAGTAATGGGGATAAGAAAGAAGGAACATATAATTATATTGCACAAAACATACATGATCATTGTGAATAATGCACAAAAGTAGGTTATCATTAGAAAGGTTAATGGACATAAGCCTTTTTTGTCAATTGTGATTCATTTAGAAAACTTAAGCCCCCCCCATTGCAATATTTTCATTAATATGTTGCGTGGTTATCATGGTATTTAAAACCCAAGTGTGGACAAATTTTAATGCCCAACCCCATGCATTGATGAATGAAATCAAAGGTAGGCTAGATGAGAATTGGGATTATGTTGATTATGATTTGGTTTACAAAGAGTTCAAAGCATAGGTGAATGTTTACTTTAAGAGTAGGTGACACTCTTGAAGGTTTTGTTGGAGTCTAGGGGTCCCATGCTTGTAGATTGTCAAGAGGAGCATTGGGACAATATGAATGGACTTATTGCTTCCAAGGCAAAACAAAGTGAAACATGCAAAAATTGTGCCATGTGGGCATTAAATAACACTTCAAGTCAATCTAGGTGTGTTGGAGAGGTGGGTGGATTAAGAAAATTGGTGAAAGTGAATGAAAAAACATGAGTGCTTTTAAGATGTTGTCATTGCAATGAATTGTTTCAATGCCTTTGTAAACATGTTATCATTGCATGTTTTTAATCATTAAACATTTGATAGTTCCTAAACATGTTGCTACAAGATCTTGACTTGGGAAGGACCCCTACACTAGCTGAATTTACAACAAAACCTATCAAAGAGAAAAGGCACCCCAAAGTCACACCATCATATTCAAGGCAACGTATGTCTTCATTTATTTCTATGTTAAGAATTCATGTACATAGTGAACTTTCATTTGCATGTATGGCAACATGCCCCTTTTAACTTCTAGAGCTATGCACATATTAAATCATATAAAATGATGTCATGGGATTGGCAACATACATGCAATTAAAAATCTATGTGTGTTTGTTTAATGGAATTTATTAGGAGTTGAGACTTGCAACATAATGATCTTTTGAGTAACCATAATGGTAACTAACATGTTATTCCTCACAACTAAATTATTGATGGTACTTTTGTTGCATGCGTTTTGGTAGCTTGCTTTTGAAGCAAGTTGTAACATAAAAATTAGATTTTGTGTGGGGTCTACTCTAGTAGGGGGTTGTAAACAAAACATGCATCATGTTAGTTATAAATGTTGGCATAAAGGTCTTTTATGGCCAACTTGGTTACTTCATTGATAAGGTGGGCTTTGGATGTTTTTGAACATGAAAATGAGTTGTTGGAATTGTTTGGATCCTTGTTCATATGTTTTATTGTAGTGTTTGGTTTGTAAGTTAATTCAATATCCACTAGTAGAAAAAATATAATAAAATGTTTTTGCAATTTACTCTACATGTTACAATGAAGGGTTATGAACAAACTCCATTTCTTACCATTAACAACTTTGAAAATCCTTGAATGTTTTTGGACCTTGGAAATGATATATTATAATTATTTATATTGACATCTTTATCCTTGGGGTATTACATACCTTATTTTCCTGTAAGAAATGTGTAGGCATGTTCTGATGCGCTCCCAAGCTCCTGGTTAGACTCAAATGTGAGTCTAAGGTGAAAACAACAAAATAGTCAGAAGTTGATACACACTCCCTAGCTTGTAGCACTTTTGGAGTAGGGGGCATGTTCGAACTCCGGGATGGGACTAGGAAGAGTGATAAGCATTTATTCATTCACACAGACCTACACAAAACCAAACAACAAGTTGGTTAGTGCATAATTGGAGCATTTTTGGTGTTAGGATGAGCCACAAGCAATTTGGATTCATAAAATTCACCATAGCCTAGACTTGGGGGAAGCCACCACCTTCCCCTTTATATTATACTCTGTGCATTTCCATGAAGCCCACATCCAAATGGCATTTTGTCTCGGGAATCCTAAATGGAAGTTTCGAAATTGCCAAAATTGGGACTCTCGTAATTCTGGGTCTCATAACTTTGTGTACAAACCTCCGATTCAGATGAAGGTTGAAGCAAAGTTGTAGCCCTCATCAAGAGATTTCCAACTATATGTCACACATCACTTACACGCAAGGAAATTGGGTCGATTCTTGACTTTTAGTGATCGAGAGTCAAATTGTCAATTTGACTCCTAGCCATTCTTTTGGCCATAACTTGTGTTTTAGATGTCGAAAAGGGTCATGCGAAACCATTTTAGACATCTACATTCTAAGAGATTTTTGATGATGTAAGGAACTCCCCAATCCAATGGGTTTTGACCCCTCAAATCGTTCTTTGAAAATTCAAGAGTCCACCGGGACTCTAACTCCCAAAATGGGAGTTCACTTGGGAATGTGAGTGTTTATTCTCACTCTCCCACATTCCTGGGCTTCTTTCTTGGCCTGCACCTTTACAAGCCCTTGCCTTGGTCGTTAGGCCAAGGCTAGGTTTGTGACATGTTCGGTTATTAAACACCAAGGGGTGACCCAATGCACGCCTCTTAAAAATGCAAAGAAAATAATTAATTGGAGTCAAATGTTGAATGTGTAGAAGGAATGATAGTTTAAATAATCATTGCCCCATCCAAGAATAATAACCGACATATAGTAACAAAAATCAACAATAAAAAAGAGACCCCTTTGAGCCATTGGCTTTAACAAAGACACCTTGAGATCTTGGGGTGACTTTTGAAGGCAATGTGTTTTGGACAACAAACTAAATGAACACATGATTGCCAATGTTCGAGTGGATTTTTGACATTTGTCTTGTGGGAAGTTTTGGAGAGTATACCACATAGTTAGGTGAATTTTACCTTTTTGAGAACCCATGGGCCTATCATGGTCTTGTGTAATGTGTTCATTGATTTAATTAATTAGCCTTTTGCCCACAGATCATTACAACATTGTGTAATTTTTTGACATCTTCATGTCAAATGTTCTAAATTGACTTGTGTAGTACTAATTACTTGCTTTGTATATGGTACATATTCTTCAATTAGAGGCCTAGCAAGTCCTATCCATTTCCCATGTATTTTACAGTGTGTTGAACGTCTAGGAATATTGTTGAAGTGTATGTGATTTGATTAAACATGTTATGAAAGGTTGTTGAATGGTTCGTGATCATAGTAGTGACATACGCTCAATTCGATTCAAACATACGTGTATTATACGTTTTTTTTGGGCTTTTTAAAAAATACTTGAAAATACTTGGGCCTAAGCACCACTAGTATCATTATAATGTTTTTTTTTAAATACTTGAAAATACTTCTTTTTGAGCACCTTCGAAAAATACGCATATTTTGTATGTCATTACTATGTTTGTGATATGTGTAGGATATTGGAAATGAAAGTGCTAACCCTGCCAAATTAGTATGTTGAAAATGCAACTATTAATCTAGTTCAACCATTGAACATGGCAATTTAGGGGAGACAAGTTGCTTGTTTATACCACTTTCTTTTTACAACAATACAATTCAACAAAGAAACAAGGGAACAAATGTTGGAAATATAACATGATATCATTTACTATTCCAAAAACATTAGTAGGGGATATGACTAGGAAATTGGTTCATTACATTTTTATAAAGTAGCGACCCAACATTTTTTGTGTCGAAATTTGATCAAAATAAATATCTTCTTACATACAAAAAAATTGAAATTTGACCCAAAACATGAATGCATGGTTGTTGTATATCACATGCCACATGTGTTGGATCAATGTGTAAGGTCCATGAGATTCCACCAAAAGTCGTTCAACAATGGTGTGACACATGAAGAGATCCACAAGGCAACAAGTGGTGGGGAAAATCACGTATATATGATTCACAAGATATTTAAAAGGGAAAACAATTAAGGAAAAGGAAAAAAATTCTAAGTTTGGCAAAAACCTACCAATAGGGTAGAGGTGAACGATTTATTAAAGGTGAAAAATTTGGGCATTCTAATAGTTTGTTCATAAATAAGATGATTAAAAAATCCAAGAAGAAGACCATCTTTAGTCATCATCTTTTTTTGTACAATTTTTTCAATCCTTCCCCTTTTCTTAACAACTATACTTCAAGTAATAATTAAATTTAGTGCCATCATTCCATCATTTCCATTTAAATTAAAGTTATCTTTTTCATGAGTAGCACCTTGAGCCACCACCTTCAAGTTCCTTATTTGTTCATAATGCTTCAACCTCCAATAACATGAATATTTTTTTAGAATTTAGCCTTGCCTTCGCATGAGCAACAACTTTTATTTTCCTTCTTGCTTTGTACATGTGAAAATAAGATAAGCACATCCAATAGATGGTGCACATTCTATTGTCATTCACCCATATTGGAGTTGGTAGAACCACATTAGAACAAGCTCCTACCCTTGTCAAGCAATTTGATTTGATTTGTGTACATGGAAGAAATTAGCTTGTTGAAAATCATGACTTCCACAATTTGTGATAGTCCTTCAAAGTCACAAAATTCAAACCCCAACAATAAACTTGTTCTCATTTGTGGTGGAGCTTGAAATCAAAATTTCAACTATGAATGTTAGCATGGAATAATAATGTAACTTCATGAAAGGTTATGAAGGGGATAACCATGTGCAAAAGGGAAAAATGGCAACAAGAAGCAAACTCCAATTACATTAGGTGCATAAAAACCCAACATAAAAGGAGAATGGATGTGACAAAGGTAACAAACAAGGTTAAATCACAACATTTGGAGACACCATGAAGACTATCCATTGCCTAATCAATAGTCAAGTGTTCACAACATATGGATGTAATTAGCCCACATTACTTGGTCCAATGTTGTGTCGAATAACCAAATTTGCAACTTTAATCATTGACGATACAAACTAACAATGTTAATGCATCTTCCTTTGAGGGCATTAGAACAAAAGCACAATTGACAAAGGTGTGTGCAATTGAACAATAACATGAATGGGGCAACATTGGGTCAAACCTTTTCAAAAACAACATTTTCAAATGCAGTAGTTGTTACAACATGAAACAACTTACATTTAAATGATAGTAAACACATAAACATCACATGTTTCATTAGAATTACCAATAAGCTTATCCAACAAGTTGACAACAAGCAGGGTAGAACTATAAGTTAAACATTAATTGTTTATACAAATTAGTGGACAAACAAGGTTAGTCATAACTTTTGACTTGTTTGACATGATGGTGCATAATGGACGATCAACCAAAAAGCTAAGGCTCATCCAAAGATGTTCAATAGAAAAAAATTGATTTTTTTACTTCAATTTGAGTTTAAAAATGAATCACAAGTGACACACTTACGACTAAAAACCTTTAGTTGCATTGGACAACTTGTACATGTGACATGTATTTGCAAATGAAAACATAATTGATGATATCATCATAGTTATGGAAAATGTATATAGTCAATTGATGAAAACATATATGTTCTCATTTGTTGACCATTCATATACCATTTGTCATGTTGGCATGAAAGTACAACTACTTGTGGCTATATTAACGACCATTTTAGTGGTTAACAATGAGGTGGTCAAAGTCTTACTTTTAAGGTGTAACAACTCCCATTGTTTTTTTAGAACAATTACATAATGTTGGGTTTGAAATTGTGTAGTTTATGTCATGGTAGTCTAGATCATGTCATTGTAATAGTAAAATGGAGACATACCACCTATGCATATGGAGTTTTAAGGTTATGTAAGGACCTTGGACCTAAAATACCAAAAAAAACTTGAGAAAAAAATCAATCAAAATGTTTAAAGTAATGCAGTTTTTTTTGAAAGAGTTGAAAATTTCGCAAAAAGTAAAAGTTCAAAGCAATTAGTTAAGATCTCAAGAATTAATTTAGCATCTCCCTCATAATAGAGAGAAAATTCTTAATAATAGATGATGAAAAGAGGAGAGATCATAACACCCTGATACAAAAAGGTTCAAGGGCCACTAATCTTAAGGGGAATCAATTTATTTATTGTACTGAGTAGTTGTTAAGTAAAACGTTTACATGTTAATGACCCAAGGAAAAATATGATAAAAAAATTCTGAAACAACAAAAGGTTGTAGTAAACTTATGGTGCATTCACACTTTATGTTAAGTTAGTGTTAAATGAAAATCTAGGTGGCATCCTAGGTGGCACACACTTTTAAATAGGTGATAGCTCAATGTTAAGTGAATGTTAGCTTAACATAAAATTTTCAGGGTAAGTAGGTTTAAGTCCTAAATGACTAACATGATGTGAGGGGACTCAACACTAGAGTCCCTAACACAAGGTGTGAACACAACTTTTAGGAGTGTAGAGGCCTTAAAATTTATTTAAACCAAAGAAAAATCCACATGAGGTTACTTTTGAAGTGTTCATAATTGATGAAATAATAGGTAGTGACATCCTAATTGTAATTACAAGGATTACATATGGATGAATGTTCATGATTGATGGGATGATATTGACATCCCCATTTGTGAGTTTGATCATTATACACTTTCATGTAATTCAATGGAATGATAATGATATCCCTATTGTGAATTTTTATTGACAAAGATAACCTATATTATTGTAGTACCTTAATATTTTAGTTTGGCACTTAGGTGTTGAATAATTATTTTATTTTTCAAAATCAAGTTTGGTAGTAGAAATGATAACTTATAAAGTTTTTGGCTTGATATTTTATGTCAAAATAAATGAAAATGCAACAAGGACGATTAATTGTTGCATTTTAATGTCACTAAAAACATCTTATTAAAAGAGAAATATTGCACGAACATCACACCGGGTATGCGTGGGTGAAATTGATACCCGGACCGGCTGGTGTAGTCTTCTAGAGGGAGCGCGTGCGTAGTTTGAAGCTTTTGGAGAGCGATGGCGATCGAGATCGGAACTGCAGTGACGGCACTGTGGGGATGTGGTGCGTCGTCGTAGTGAGCAGATCGGCGGTTTGGGAAGAAGGGGAGAGATGGTGGCGGGGATGAGGAGGAGTAGTAGTATTTTGGCTAGGTGCCGGTGGAAAGTAGTGGTGGGGCGGAGTGCTATGCGAGCCTTGAGCATGGTGCCGGATTCAGCCAAAGCAACGCATCTGGGTGGCATTCCACGCCGAATCATCCTCACCACCGTGGGAGCCTTCGCCAAGCTTTATACTACGGTTCTTAATTCCACACAGGTAGGTCTCTTTTTTGTTGCCCTCCTCCTTTTGCATCTCTTGCCATCCATCAATCTCGTTTTAATTTTATTTTTCCTTCTTTAGGGTCTGGATATGGTCTATGTAGGGTTCAATAGTTTCTCTTTCGTTTGGTATTTTCACCATCGTGGCTCACTGTCTTTGTAGGCTACATAGGTCCTCTTGTAAGTGGTTGCTACAAATGTCACCAAGTGGATGCTACATGTCTGACGTTCAACTCAATGCAGCTGAGGTTGTTTGTCAGCAGCAGCCATGCCTTCATTTCTTCTTGTCCTTGTTCTAACACTCTAGGGTTTTTTGTAACCCTAAAATTGACTAAAGTTTTGATCGAAGAATTGTATGCAAGAGCATCCCAGTTGTTCGTGGAGTATTTCTTGATTCTCATGAGATTTATTGTAGTTTTGTTGCTTAATGATCATGTTGTAAGCTTGTCTGGTGGAATGGAATGGTTGCAGGTGTATAACAAGGACATGCTGATGTCACTGGTGATGTCACGCTCCCCGGGTACACCTCTTGTGACTGTCAGTAATCATATGTCCACGTAAGTGTGCTGGTAATCCTTAGGTTTCAGGAGCAAGAAATGTGCTCCACTTCATTACTATTGACTGATAAGAGATCTCTTGTAATTTGACTTTCCCTCATTTCCAGGTTCTCTCTTGTAATATCCTTAGGATCAGTCATTTATCAGCCAGAATTTCTTTGTTGCCTTCTCATTTTTCTTGTAGGTTGGATGACCCTTTGATGTGGGGTTTCCAAGGCTTCCCAATCTCAGACCCGAAGCTGTGCCGTTGGACATTGGCAGCCAGTGATATCTGCTTCACCAATCCCTTCTACTCATATTTCTTTCGCTTGGGTAGGTATGTGTATTAGGTACTTGCGAGTGTCATACTTTGTTCTCACTAATGTCTGTCAATTTGTTAAAACTGCTGTTTAATGAAATAGCAGATATTTCAATGGTTCTAAATATCTGGGTGTATTATGTGCTTTAAAAGTCGCTCATGGATGGCAAACCCTTGGATTGGAACAGAAAGAAGCTCTTATCAAGAGCACTTACATACCCTATCCAAACCCCAAATTCAAGCTCTTGGGGTTAATTGTTTATTGTTTGGAGTTGAAAATTGTTCTGGGCATGCGTAAACATTTAACCCTAGTATATTAGAACCATTGTTTCCTAATTTTTAGGAATTTTTACAACTTTCTGACTATCCAATTCTGATTTATTTACACTGTATGGAGGTGCAAGTAGAGTGCAGGTTTGAGTATGTTGTGGGTTGTGATTGTAAGCAGGCAAATGCATACCTATAACTCGAGGGGAAGGTATTTACCAACCACATATGAGTGAGGCTCTTAACCGTATCAATGAAGGTGACTGGGTGAGCAGTTATGGGACCAACTTTACTGCCAGTATTTTTGTCTAGAAGATTTTGAGTAATTGGCTTGGGTTCAGTATGTGTAATCCAGCTGAAAATCATGATAACTTTGATTGTATGTGTGGCATGAAGTGGTACATTCGCCTATCTGATTGACTTGTAGATGGCATGTAGATTCACACATTTCCAGAAGGCAAGGTTTGCCAAGAGGCATCTCCCCTTAGGCGATTGAAATGGGGAACTGCTAGTCTGATTGCACGTGCTGCAGTTTCACCCATTGTCTTGCCCATTGCTCACAGTGGGTTTGAGAAGGTACAGAAATCTGTTGTCTCATCCTCTCTGTTTGACCCCTTTTTTAGAAGAGTTTGTTAAATAGGAGGGCCAGGTCTATTCACTAAAGGATACAGCCAGTGTTAACATTGGTGTTTGTGTGCTTCACTCTGATTATGTTTGGTCTGTTTCTTGGGACTCACATTCAGAGAAGATACCTCAAAAACTTGTTGCAGGTGTTACCTGAAAATTACTGGCATGGGCGGCGTCCACTTGTTCCATTGTGGATGAAGCCCATCAGTATTGTTGTTGGGGAACCGATTCAGTTTGATGTTCCAGGCTTGAAGCGAGCTGCCCATGACTGGGCCAGGGCTTCTGCAGGTGTCGATGATACCAATGGCAAACTATTTTTCTCCAAGAGTGACAAGCTTGTAGGTCATGGCAGCACAATGAACAATCCTCACCCTCTGCCATTTGGGATAAGAAATAGTCCATATTGTCAACAGGCTGCTAAGACTTTTGATGGCATGAGAAGTCGGCATCAAGAGGTGTCAGAGCCAGTGCTTGAAGAGGCTGCTTGGAGATGGATGTATACCCATATAACAGAGCGCATTTGGGTTGCACTACAAGACTTGGTTTGGAAGGCCAAGACTTTGAATGAATCGAGATGTAAAGAGCAGATACATTGATGTATATTTAATTTCAGATGCCTTCGAAAGTTTGACAACAGTGTGGCTTGATTTTTCACATCTCTCCAGACATATCACTGTTTACCCTCATGCTGCGCTAATCACTGACATTTTTTACTAGGGTTTTATTCATGGACAATCTACTCTTATCCTCAAGGCCTCTGCATAGATAGTTCCTTTGGAAGGGGGGTTGTGATGCCTTAGTATTCCTGTTAAGCAATTCCAAGGCAATTGCTGTAGACGCTTGTTTTCTAGGCTTTCTTTTGAGGTGGGCTAACCAAATATCAACCACAGTTGAGACTCAGAGAACTCAACAGCACCTTATTGCAGGGGCCACTCAAATAGAGCAGGAGTTGACAAAGCACAATTTTCAGGCAGCTGGATTGCTAGCTTAACCTAACCCATTGACAACGTCTGCTTATGAACATCTGCATTATTTGAACTCTTTGAGGTTCTCAGTTTTCACTCTTGGAAAGTACCAGGATGCCAAGAACTGATCAATAGTTTCTCCTTTTTCAGATACCTTTTTCTTGGATTCAATAAGGGTCTAATTTTCTGCCAGGAAAAAGGAACAAAAGAAGCAAGACAAGGCTCCAATAGCATCTGAATGGCATCAATTTAAGAGTCAAATTTGACTGGAGAATCTCAGAGAGTTACAGTTTCTTAAATTGGTCAGCTGATGATAAGAATGTGGACTCTGTTGCAACTTGTCAAAGTTTTCAGGATCCAATTGTAAGTCCTATTTTGGGCTTGCAGACAGACATTCAAAGAGAGAGATAATGGGAGACAAATTTACCTGGGAGGAGAAAGTGGAGCAACCTGTCAATTCTTCAGATCCATTTTTTCAGTCCTATTTTGGGCTTGTAGACACACATTCAAAGAGAGCGATAATGGGAGACAAATTTACCTGGGAGGAGAAAGTGGAGCAACCTGTCAATTCTTCAGATCCATTTTTTCAGTCCTATTTTGGGCTTGTAGACAGACATTCAAAGAGAGAGATAATGGGAGACAAATTTACCTGGGAGGAGAAAGTGGAGCAACCTGTCAATTCTTCAGATCCATTTTTTCAGTCCTATTTTGGGCTTGTAGACACACATTCAAAGAGAGAGATAATGGGAGACAAAGGGAGGCAAAATCTACCCCAGGTAAAACATCGAAAGGTTGGTGGGAGAGTAGGTAGGGAGATGAAACTAAAGGGCAACAAAACTGAAGAATATGATGGAGCAAAGATGGAGGAGAGAGGGAAACAAATAGTTACCCATTTTACTTAGCTGGACAAATAGGGTGCAAGGGGTCCGGCAGCACAAAAAACTGAAAGTCAATTAGCCATGAAGTCTGACAAAGTGCATGTCTGGGGTGAACACAGCTCCTCCAACATGCTGAATCCTAATCTGTGGTGTCTTCCACCCTCCATTTGATCCCTCTACTAATGGTCCTACTACTTAACTCTGAACTTGAAACAAAAACCTTATTATTTTTAGCACATTATTTCCCTTCACAACTAAGCCATGATTAGAACAGAGAATGGCATTTCCTCCTGCAGTAGGCCTTGACAATTGAATATGGTGATGTCACATGTTAGACTGAATCTGTCAAATTACTATAAACACTGCATACTTTTTAAAAATAAAAATGGATGAAACCACAAAGTTTACCACCTCACTGATAAATGCTATTAACCATGGCTCTGTCAAATTTAATTGGCATAATATTCATCAAGAATATGTCGCACAATTGATGTATAAGGTATACACCTTATGATGTGGATATTTCCAAATTGAAAACACCCATTCAAATGTGATGCACACTGAAGAGGTTACAGAGGGATAGGAGTCACCTGCTTCTAGCTAGTATTATCTAGATCAGAAGATACAGTTGAAGGCAATTGGAGTTAGAAAATTGCCATTACTCTGAGCAATAGTGACGTAGGATGTATCGGCTTTCATTCATTTGTGGCAGTCTGCATGTGAGGAGTTGGAAGTATGTAGTAGTAGCTCTAAGTAGGATCTGGAATGGATTCTGTTACTGAAATCAATCTGACATGCAATGGGAAAAAAGTTGTAGTTGAACAATTCTTCTACATGTATATACCATCTATCTGGTTCAGAAGAAGAGACCTGGACACTCCTGGTCTTCATGTGTAGGGTGTGGACCCAAGAGCGGTTGAATGCCTCTCTAATTGCACACAGAGAGAGAGAGAGAGAGAGAGAAAGAGATTCACCACAACCCAAGTGCACAAACACTTTTCTACCCCACCAAAAAGGGGATCTTAGCCCAACAATCCTCATGCAGCATCACTTCAGTATTGGTCTGGCTGGCATGACTTTTGAACATACCAGGCCTGCTTCTGGTATGGGGCTTTGATTTTCTTTTCACAAAGGCTGATACTGGAATTGGGCACTTTAGAAAACTTCCATACCATTCTGGTCTTGGTATTGGGTCCAAGACTGATTATTGGCTGCTATTAGGCACGTATCTGGTATATAATGAATATTGAGACTCCTGAAATTGGTGTAAGGGTGATGTTACCTCAAGTCCCTACCAGGCTGTTACTGGTATAAGGCTGGTATTGCCTCAGCTCATACCGGAATCATAGGGTCGTTACCAGTGTTGATACCAGATGCAGGCCTATATACCAGACTGACACTCAGTACCAAACCTTGAAGAAAAACAGTAGCTACTTGTGATTGAACAACATGTGAGATCTTACAATTCCAACACTGCAAAGTGAGCCAAAAGCATTTGGATGCTGCAATTCAAGCTTTTGGGTGCACAGCACAGCAACATCTTCCAAACCATCTTTGGAGTTTGCTCTCCATAAAGTTAAACAATTATCTGTTTTTTAAAAATTAAATGTATTATTATTATTTTCTGGTTGTCAAATGCTTAATTTATTTGCCCATGCTGAGTGTTCATGTAATGATAGTCTTGAAAATTGTCAGGGGAAGCCAAATGGGGTGGGCCAACATCTTGCAAAGCACCAACAAATTTTTTATTAAAGACTTGTAAATCTTTATTAAGAAACATAGTGTAGATTACAGAAATGTACAAAGGAGTAAAATAAAGGAAAAGAAGTGGTAGGATGTCATGTCGGCTCACAATTGCTATGAAAATCTATGGATGTCCATAACCGACCGCCTATGGAAGGTCAGCCATATTTACATGTCAAAAATCGACAGCTTGTAATAGGTCGGCCGTGGTGATGGGAGGTGTGTTTTGAAGGGGTGGAAGTTGGGAAGTAGTTAAGCCTATGGCTATTGTCCGATTTAAGATGGAAGATGCTTGCATCCTGTAATGTCATCGAAACTTTTTGACAAAGAAAAGTGACCAAGGTAGAAAGATGAGGGCCTTTTGTCCCCTTCAAGCTCCAAATGGCATTGTCATAGTCGTGTAAAAACACATTGGTATGTTTGTGTAAGCAACCAAATTCCTAAATTGCTAGGGGGAGGAATTGATCAATGGGGTGTCGTTGCAATAGTTCCTTTCCTTGGCTTGAGCTGCATTTGAAGCAGCAAATCCTTGAATTACACAAGATTTTTTAAATAAGTTTGCTTGTGTTGGGTTGGTAACGATAACCTTGGTAAGGTGTGAATGCCATTTTTGGTAAGCACAATGTCGACTTGTTGACAAAAGGAATTGAATGTGGTTGAAGGAAACACATGTAATTATTCTCGTCCCATGTGGAAACTAGCATCTTGCACAATGGCAACAAAGGTGTCGCGAATTACATCATGGGTTTTAGTGCATTCATTGCCATGAGCACAACGTAAGAAGTGGATACCCATAAGGTTGATGGGATGTGTGCATAAACATCAAGGGATGTTTGCAATTGAGCGATGGGGTAGTCCAAGTCGTGTACAAAGCGATGTGCAAAAAACTGGGGAAGATAATTGAAAGGTTGGGAAGATTGGTCAAGGTGTAAACCAACCACTTGCCCCTAAGTTATAACATGATAAAATTTAAGCACGATGGGCTTCAAATGTCTTATCAGAGAACATGCTAGAATGGGTATGATGGTGTAGACGCTTCAAGATGGAATCTTGAAGTTGAACCATTTATTGCTAGATGAATTGTTCAAATGGAGGAAGACACGCATGAGCTGGGGGTGGTAGAAGATCACATTCCACCTTAAAGTGTTACTGGAAAGGAAATGTGTTATTGTCAATTCGTGTTAAGGTTTCAATAAGGAAAGGATGTTGATTTAGCAATTATGATTAAAGCGACAAGGGCCCAACTCCCTAAATAGGCTGTGGGGATAATGACAGATATTAATATGAGCCTAATGCCACTAAAAGTTATTATGAGGGAGGCTTGTTTATGAGCTAAAGGTCCTTTTGGGCTATCAAAGGATCTTGGACCCAAAAGGTGTCCAAACATTTTATGGAGGGGGGAATCTAAGGAAGCAAAGGACTCTATGAAAATGGAAGATGGAAGTGTGCATCGTAAAAGATACGTTGGGTGTTCCACGAACAACAAGTTAAAATTCCAAAGGTTATTTGAAGATCACCCATTCTAAGGAGAAGGTTCACATGTTGAGCATCTTGTTGTAGGACTTTTTTTATGAAGGATGATGTGAAAATTACAATGCCCAACGGAACCCCCAGGATTCTAATTTCTTCAAATGGGGTGGTAAACTAGGATGGGGTGTTGAAGTTTGGTGGTATGCTAGAAAATGACCATGCAACACATTTTTAAGGTTAGATGGAAAGACCTATTACATGAAGTTCAATTTGGAAATGTTCATAGGCAGATGATACAATTGAAAGGGGACCTATGATGTGAATGTCGTCTATAATGGATGGAAATAGACAAGAGGGGAAATGAACAGTTGTAAAACGTAAACCCTTAAAATGGGCTAAAGCGAATAGTGCCCCCCCCCCCCCCCCCAATGATCACCTTGAATAGTCCCCATGGAAAATGGGATGATTGTGACATCACTTTCATGATTACGATGACTGTAAACAAAAGATACTCGAATGCTTAGAATGCACAAACAAAAGGGATGAATTATATGATGTCCCCACCTACTACACGAAGTTTTTGAAATATGACTCCTCTTGACATTGAATTGAAAGTGTTTGTCACATCCAACTGAAGAAACCCAATCAGGGCTAAGGTCCAAGGTGCATCTGATGTTGTGGTTTACTACTTCATGGCCACCTTTAGTTGTAACGTCAAATGGTGTGGGAAAAAGTGTGTCCCCCACTACAATAGGACAAATTTTACCTGAAGGCTTGGTCATGGTTAAGAGGCGAATCGTTCCAAGGACAGGTGCAATTTGGGGTGGAATGTGGCCTTATGCAATATCAAAACAAAGTTGGAACAATTGAAGGAATCCAATTGCTGAATCTTCAGGGTGAAAAAATTCTTGAAGGTTAAAAATCATTTCAAAATGACCATTTGCTGGTAAATGTGACCTACATTAGAACACCAAAAGTTCAAGGTCTTGGTTTTCCTAGTTGCTTGTTAGAAAACACTTAAGTCAAATTCGCATTTCCCTATACCTTGGCGCCCTTGCACAAAGAGGTAAAACAATACATCATTAGGGTAGTAAGATGAGTAAATGCCAAGTTGCCACATTGTACAGGTCTTGCGCTAACTTATCTAATGGAAAATGAAATGCCATACATCATGCTATAGAATAGTGGAGATGCGGTTATATAAATGAGGATGGCAAAGGCTTGAGTGAAAGGACCCAAAAACATTAATTAAGTTTTCCTTTGCTATTTTTCTAAAATTGTGACAAGAACCAAGAAAAACCAATATTGTGGGAAAAAAATTTCTCTATTTAGTAGAAACTTTCTATTGTGCTTAGTTTGAATATAATGATTAGATTCTTGGAGATTGAAAAAAAATTAAAGCTTGATGAAAGTATAAAATAAAATTAAAAAGGACCCACCACAAAACAAAACCCAGACAAAAGAAAAACAATCAAAAACACCAAACCTATCTTCTCTTAATTTCTTTACCTTTGTTGTCTTGTTGTCTATTGATGCTAGTGTTGCTGTCATCAATATCCTCCTCTTATGTTCCAAAAAGTTGTTGCTCTCATATGTCTCATTGTGCAAAGAAAATCTAGAAAGTTTACGAAACCTAAACCTTTATTGCCACTAGTTCTTCTTTCTAGGGAAGGGGATGGATGTGGGTTTTAGAGTGACTAAGTTTGTTGGGTGCTTTGTCAACAAACCCAAACGAGTTTTTAAGAAATCATAAATGAAAACACTAGCTCCTTGTAGGACAATTCAAGTTGACACATACTATTTGGTTTTGAAATGCATTTTCATCATCCCAGACGTTTGAAAACCACAAGCATACAAAGTAATCTTATTAAATAAGGCTACTTGTCATGGTCTAGTAGTCACATGGCAAAGAATATGTTCTTATTTATAGCTAGGCAAGCCATCTTCTTTTCTCTTTAAAATTAAGATTTGTTCAAGAAGGTGCTCAACAAGGTATTTAAGAAATGAAATACAACAGAGAATAAACGAGAAAAAAAGAGCAAGCATCAAAAGATTGAAAGAAAATACATTAGGGTGTTTTGAATTTTTTCTCCTTCACACACTTGACTGCATGCCTTGCTTTCTTGATGTCTATCAATTGCTAGCTTGATTGACCGACCTCTTTAACAACGCTTTTCCTTCTTTTGTGTTTTCATGCCTTTCCTTTTTCTTGAGCCCTTCAACCTTGTCCATTCAACAAACCTCCATTACCTACACCTTCAATTTCGCCAACAAAACTCTTTATGCATGTCAGGAGGGAATATGGCTTGTGGGGTTTCATTTGGAGAAGACTTAATGTGCATCTAATAGATAAATTGGTAATTTGATAGATGATGTTGGTTGGTGTTGGGTTGACTATGATATGATAAAATCTAAACAAGAGGGAGGAGGTCAGCATTTCAACTTTTGATATAGTTGTTTTATTGAACTTAAGGTTATTTACACCTAAGGGTAGTCTATATTTGTGATGGATGATTATGTTAATGTGCTAGAACTTTTCACACTAGTATTTAGTTCTGTAATTTACCATCGTAGTTGTGACGCTAATATTGTTCACATAATGTACCTACCTTCCATGGACACTTGCGTGTACCTACTTCCTCCCTACCGCTATTCATGATCATTCTTGGTAGTGAATGGGTGTCCATCAAGATTTCTTTTGGCACCACCCACTTTTGGTCCACTTTCTCCAAAGTTGTAGAGCTTTAAATCTTTTTCATGAGGTGATTATGGAGTAACAAAACACATTCATCTTTTGCTTTTGATGCAATTTTTTTAAATTCTTAATTCTTTCATGTAATTGCTTATAGATCTCGAGTGACCACTGCAATTTCTTGTGGTTGAAGCTCCTCACCTATAAATTTGGGCGGAACTACAAATCTTTTCTTCTTTTGCTTAGGAAGTTGAGTGTCCATTCTTTCACGCAATTACTCTCACACCTCAAGTGACCATTGTGATTTCTTGCAGTTAAAGCTCTTCATTTGCAGATCCCACCTAAAGTTGCAATTCTCTTCATCTTCTACTTTGCAAATAGATCTTTTTTATTTTCCATTCTTTCACATAATTGCTTTCAAACCTTGGGTGACCATCGCCATGAGGCCATTGAAAATCATTATGCTTGTTCGTTTTCTCCAACTTGTAATCTAAACACAAGATTTGTTCATTCTTGGTCATTTTTAAAGGGAGTCTCCATCCATTTCTCTTTATTTCGAAGGGTTTTCCTTTGTATTTTTTCCTTTTGATGTAGGCAAAGATAGTTGCAAGTTTGTTTTTAAAACACTTTTCAATGTTTTAATTCCTCACAATTTTAAGATCACTTGTGTGTATGATTTGTTGCTAAATCAAGACCTAAAGGACTGGGTTAGAGCCAGATTAATGACATGGTATTCTCATTTTTTGATGAATTAATATGATGACAGGAAATGGATCAAACATTTTGAAGTGAATAGATCATTGGTGAAACAATTGATTGAGAGATTGAAACACAAAATGGAGAAACAAGACACAAATTACAAGTGTGCAAATCTAGTTAATATTAACGTAGCATGTTCATTGTATAAACTAGCTGATGTAATTGACTTCACTACTAAAAATCTTGTCATTTGCATTTAGTCATTATGTAATTGGCATGCAATTGGTTATTGTTTGCAACTATCTTGGTCGTGTTTGCAATTATAAAATTGGTATTGTATACTTTTTCAGCCATACGGTTGCGTGTGCAACTAATGTGCAACTAAATGTGTACAACATGGACAGATGTCATTAAAATAATGGCCTAAACTTATACATATTTAAATTATTATACTTAATATATCTACATAGGCCATGTATAATAATATTATGTGCCTTTAGTATTAAGGTTAACCCCATGCTAACTTAGGTTAATTTAAAATGAAATAGGTTAAATAAATTAAAAAGTTAAAACTACCCATGGCTAAATTAATTAGTTTGAACTAATTATCGCTAAATTAAGTTTGGTTAAATTATTTATGGCTAAAATAAATATGGTTACATTAAGTTAAGCCAAACTAATTATGGCTAAATTAAGTTAGGCTAATTTATTTGTGGATAAAATGAATTAAACTATATTAATTATGACTAAATTTAATTATGTTAAATTACATTAAATTAAATTAAACTAAACCATGGTTTAAATATGTATTGCAATTTTTTAAAAATTATTTGTCAAATATATTTAAATATTTGTTTTGGCAAGTATATTTTTCTGAATTTAATTTATTTGGAATATTTCTCAGAAAATGTAAATTTGATTAAACAAAAAAATAATTTAGATTCAATTAATATGACCATATTAAAATTTATTATAGATATTCATAATTATCAATTAAATGTCTATTATAATTATAATGATAATTATCATTATCATTATATATATATATATATAATCAATAGGTATTATATATTTGAATTTTATTATTTATGTTAAAATATTCATGTAAATAGGCTACATGAGTTAACCTACAAGTACATAAACATCTTAAGTTAATTACTAGTTTAAGCTAGATAATAATGTTTATATCATATTTTGATTAAGTAATCATAATTATTAAAATACCCTACAATCATCTTTGAAGTGCAAAAGACAAGGACTCTTGAAAAATTAACAAGAAGAAAAACATGAAAAATAAGAAAAATAAGCTTTTTTTTCAAGTTACAAAACTTTTTCTTTTCTTTTCTTTAGGCCCCTCCTACTTTCAAACCTCATAACTTTCTTATTTCTTATTCATTTTAAACGGTTTAAAGTGCTATAGGAGCGCCATCTAAAGTTCTACAAATCATATTGGAACTTTAATAGCAAAAAAAAAAAAAAAAAAAACTTTTTGGGTGTTTAAAAATCGGCCTTTGTAGTGTTCAATAGTTTTTTTGAGTTTTTGACCTCGTTACTTTGGGGGGCCATAACTTTCTCAATTCTAATCTGTTTTTTACAATTCTTAGTGTGTTAGATGCGCCAAGAGGAGTGCTTCAAATTTTGTTTGGACACTGGAAGCAATAGAACCCTCCCCTAGCTGATATTTTCTAATACATTAGCTGCATTTAATGTGCAACTAAGTTGGTTTTTGAGGTTTGCAATGGAATTTTTTATCGCATATCCTTTGGCTTCCATTCTATTTGGCTCAGTATATAAGTAGGAGCAATAACTTTGTAATAACAAAATACCAAATGCCATTGGGGGTGAGTGAATTATGAAAACTTAACCTTTATGAAATGGTTAATTTTAAAAATAAAATTTGGATTATTTTATTCTTACCTATATAACCTAAACCTAGTTATGTTCAACCTACTTACATACATAAGCAAACCTATTTACCTAATAAGGTTTAATAATCACCTACATTTAGGCAACATGTGTTAACATCTTGTTAACCATAAGTTGGACGATTTAGATTTTATTAATTAATATTCATTTTTTTAAAAAAAATGGGCTTTAATTGCCACATGTCACCATATGCTTGGTGTTTTTTTTAAAGATGGACATGTGTCAAATGGTCAATGAACATTCCATGGTGTGCCATGTCTCATCATTTTCTTGGCAAAAATTTAGTGATTGAGATTAATCCAATGAATTTTTAATTTTGAAAACAAAAAAATAATTAAATAGTGGCACGTGTCCACAAGCTAGTTATCCAATTTTTAAACATGTGTCATATTTTTATTAGTTACATTGTAGTTGTAAGGAGAATTGCACATAAGGTGCAACTAGATTTGGATTAGTATGTATGGATGAACATGTATATCAACACCGTATATACATGTTGCATATGTAGTGTCGCATGTAATTGAATGTCATGTGCAACTTGTTTTAAATAACTACACAAATTTGCAATTGCATGTGTTACATGCAACAAAATTTTAGTTGCAAACGATAGTTGCAAAACCCAAAATTTCTAACAATGCTTCCTATAAGGTAGTAAACTATTTGCTATTGAAAATCCCATAGTCCATTTAATCCTTTAAGAATTTGTACATATCGTGAACACTAGTAGAAATCTATGATTTTGCAACCAACGAATTTGCGACTAGTTGTGACTATTTGACATTTACAACTATTGTTGGTATCTCTAACTACTGTTTGCATTTGAAGCCGCTTGCAACTACTCTATGACTAACTTACGACTAATGGATTATTTCATCCTTTCATTTGGATAACTTTCATTACAATTTCCATCCAAGAAGACCCTTCTACCTACCATTAGTTGCAAATGTCACCAATTGAGTCATAGCCCTGTGAATATTCCAAATGTATTATACATATTTTAGGCATAAGGGGTCCACAATTGTGTATTGAATGTACTCTACTCGTTATTTTATATGGGTACATACTAAGATGTACCCATATATTACTGGTTATATATAATGGTTGTATTTAAATTGTATGTAAGTTGTATTTGAAGCATACTTGAATATGTATTGCATACATCACCTTAGTTTTTGTCTAGTTTATTTATGTTAAATTTGTTTTAAATAATATGCAGAATATACCCAGGTCATATTACATGCCTTATGTGGTTTTTCAAATTAGTGTTCTAATATATTTGCGTAGATTTAAGTGTTGCAATCTGATAGGGGAAAAAAACCTACAATTTTACTCCTATAATCCAAACATTTAAGTCTTCAATCCTAATTTTTTGTGATTTTATTGGCTCAAAAAAGAATGTCATGTAGTACATCAATTTGATGCTTACAAAAACTAAATGCAACATTCTACACAATTCTAAGTAACTTAACAAACTCTAGCAGGCCATGTAGCACATTAGCCTTGCCCACAAGCGCTCCAACTAGTTCGAATATAACATGAGTAGTATAGATGAAAATGAAAACTTTTAACAAAATCAGGCCTGCTAGATGCTAGAACAGTATATCCAAACCTAAGCACATTCCCAAACGAATTTTATGACTTAACTGTGTCTGGAATAGACAAATCAACATCATCATTTTCTTCCATTACTCCAGCTAGGGTTGGAGAATTGAAAGCATCCTCAAATTGCTGCCAGGTGAAACAAAAATGGTTGCTATCAGAAAGGAATAAAGAAAATTGACCTTCTCAAGTTCTTCTTCCACATTCTTTGCAATGTCATTCTTCTATTCAAAAACATCATCAAGAAGCATCTTTCGTACACTGGCCCGCACAACTGCTCACAAACAAACAACAGCATTCTGCTCAGAATTGAAACCTAATCACATGAGGAACACATATATATATGTCTATATAGTTGCCATTTTGCTTGAACATAAGGCCTACTCATTGAAATCTGATACCGATTACATCAATTGTTTGCAACAAGGACTACTATACTTAGCATCAAATACATATAATTTGATTTGTTCCCGTGGATTCGTGAGCTTGTAGAAGGCATCTTCAGTAGTCTCAATGTGTGCTCAATATTGCACTGATGCCACTATAGTCACAAAGACATTGTCTTGAACATCACAAACACACAAACCCCATAATTCCTACCCCTAAGCTCTGATTCATCCTCACAAGACCACTGATAAAATATCCAAGAAGGTAGGCAGGTGGGTGGGCGGGGGAGAGGGGGAAAAAAAACAACACCAGACCTTGCTCTTGGTTTCGCATTGGACATCAAGCTGTTGGATGCGAAGGGACAGAACACCTGCAACATTGACACCGCAGCACCATGGGACACAATGGCAACCAGGGCTAAGCACAATACTGAATTTTCCGAATTTTTCCTTGATAGCAACAGTGGATTGGTCCACCTGGTATAAACCACACACCTGCCCCATGTCTCCTTCACCCCACCAGGTCTGAGATCTGCACAACACAACAACAACAACCCATTTTCAACACTTAGATGATGCACAAAAATCTGGCATAAGTAAGAAGACTGTAAACCCCATCAGTCCCAACAAAGCAAGAGAAAATAAAATAGCAGGCAATAAAATTCAAAGGCTGTTGTTTCACCCAAAAACAAAAAGAAGTTCGACACAGTCTCTGTCTATCTTTCCTTTGGTAGGAAACATGATTCCGAACTTTTTCCTTCCAACCCAAGGAAGAAATCTTGAAGCAGATTAGTTAGAAACTCAATCAACAACAATTTGCAAGTATTGAATCCATGATGCACTCAAAAAAGGGTGAAGACAAAAAAAAAGGGGATCATCAATCCTTCCTGCTTTTGTATCAATCTCATAGCAATCCACTTATCTATATGTGAGAAGGAATAGGCATTTGAGAATCACTCACCATCTGTGGCTACCTGGTTGTCTCTGTTGAGGGGCAGGCAAAGCTTCTGTACAAGCATGGTTTTCCTTCCATCCAAGTGATTTTTGTTATCAGGAGTACTCCCTTCACCAATTGAAACTCTCACTCTTAAGTTCTGGAAGATCAACATAGTGTGTTATAACAACAGCAGCTCTTGTTGTGCGCGGGTAGAGGAGGTTCTACCTACATATCTGCTGCTGTAGAGGAGAGAGAGTTCTTGGAAACAAACTAGCGAAAGGGATGCTCGTCGAAGACCAATAGAAGAACTCACCAATGGTACTGAAAGCGAAGAAGCTGTTGAAGAAGAAGAATAAGAACAAGAACAAGAAGACGGTGATCAATTGTACACGAAACGGTATGAAGAGCTAGAGGAACTGCTTCCGCAAACCGTGTGGGAGGCGCTGGCTGCGATGTATTTGGAAATGGAGAAAGAAAGAAATGCGTCCACAACGGCGGCAAACGAAGCCATGGGAATGATTGCGCATCTCCAAGAAGAAAAAGTCGTAGTGCTGATGGAAGTTAGACAGTTCCAGCAGGTGGTGGAATAGAAGTCGATGCACAATCAAGAAGCGATTGAGGGTTTGCGAGAGGTCATTGCAAGGATCAAAGAGGAAAAGCGTGAACTGGAAAAGGAAAACGAGTTCTACAGATCGATCGAGGTTACTCCGTGCGTAGATAGAGGAGAGCATACGTGCTCGAAGCATGTTGTTGCTTACCGCACCTTCCTTTTCTGCTGAAGAGAGAACAAGAAGAAGCCAAAGCCTTCTTCTTCAGAAATCGCCTTCATCAACATCCATGGGAAAAGAAAAATTTCCTGCTAATGTAAAGGCCTGTTGGTGCAGATGTCCAAGAAGAAGAACAATCGATATTTACAAGAAGAATAATCAAGTCGAAGAAACATCTTCGGGGTCCAATTGTTCGAGAAGAAGCATCTCCGGAACATGGACTGCCTTAGCTGGAAGATTCGAGCATCATACTTGCGAAGGGCAGTGATGTGAACGCTACATCTTCGGCAGTTTCTCAAATGGTACAAGCGCGAACAGACGCAGTCATCGGAGGAGGAGGTAGTAGGGCATTAGGGTTAGGGTTCAGCAGCAGATTAGATACAGCAACAACGAGTTTGCCCAGGGCAATGGGTGGTAACAACAAAAAGAAGCAAATTAGCAGAGCAGCGACTTTGGTAGTTTTATCTGGGACTATTTCTGGGAGGGGGTGTTGCAGAAGGTGACTCTGATTCATCTCAAGTCTCCGAGATTATTTCGGCGGAGGACTTAGATAGCACCTCTGAGGAAGTTGAGAGCACCATTAGCAGCAGCAGCAATTCTGGACTTCACCGAAGATCTCGAAAGTTAGCGACGATGATGTCGATCGATGAGAATAGTAGCCTTCTCTCAGCTATTGCGCGTGAGAGCGACGAAGTGCAAAAAGTGTCAGAGCCTAAGGCTACTGTACATAGCGAATGAAACACACCCAGCCTGCAAGCACACCATCTCACTTTCAGATCTGAAAAAACCCTCTTAGTTTAGATCTTCAACCAGGCAAGCCCAAATTCTTGTTTCTTCTTTTGGCGTTTCTTGTTTGTTCTCTATCATCTATTAGTATATCTTTGGGTGTTTAATATGTTTCTTTCTTCCTGTTATGTATCTTGCATCCATATACTCTCTGTCTGAATCCAATTCTGGAATCTATACAATTTGGTGTTTGGGCATGGCAATAACTGGAGTAAAGTCACACAAGGCTGTTCAATCTGTGCCTTGTTATCCTAATTGCAGTCAACAGTCGGCTCATTATAGAGAATCTGATGAAGGTATCTCTCTTTTACCTATCTCTGCATATAAAGATATTTTTGTGTGAGTTATTTGCTTCAATCTCATTTTGGTTCTGTTCTTTTGAATCATATCAATCAGTTGTCATGAATGCATGTGTCTTAACACCAAGAGCAGGAGTTAAGATTTCCAAGACTTCAAAGCATCTTTCACGAAAATATCTGCTATGGCTGAGGTGAGCGACACATCTCTTGAGGCATTGCTAAAATGCATTTCCCACATGTGTCTCCATTTTCACTATCTGCTTAAAGATTGATATCTTGTTTGAGCTGAAAGGACACTTTGTGGGATGTTGTTTGGACAGTATGGACTGCTAATACAAGCTGGGTTCTGGTTCAGCTCAAGGTCATTGAAGGATTGGCCTCTACTGATGTGTGGTAATTTGCTTCTGAACTTCTCTTTGTCTGAAACCAGATGCTAGCTAATGTTTCAAGCATTCATTTTTTCTTGTTATTGATGGTTCATCAATGGTTGATTGATGTGTTCAGAAGGAAGTAGAAGGACATAGGAGCATAAACAGAGGGGGTATAAGAGGAAGTTTCAAGAGATTAATGAAGAGGCTGTTGGTAGGGCTTTTGAGCAGAATTACACAGAGACACAAGCAAATAGGTTGACAGAGTAAGAATCTTCCAGTAACATTTTGTTGCCAGTTTCCACTGAATGGGTTTTCTGTTGCAATCTGTAGGTTAACATTGCCACTTTTTCCAATTTCTGCATTGTTGGTGGAGAAGTTGAAGTTGTACACACCAGTCTCTGAAAAGGTATTTTTGTGTATGTGATATTGCTTGCAAATAGGCATTGTTTTTTGGAGATTTTATGCTCACAATGTGATGAAGGGCTGCACTTAATCTGTCATGTCACCTTAGACCTAGACCTGCTGGCTTTGAAGTCGGTCTTTATGCTTTTCTTTTTGTTGGTATCAGTTCCAAGTAGAAGATAATAATGGGTTGTTTACTTGTGCAGTTTGTAGCCACTTTATACCTCATCATCACCACTGCAGGAATCTTCTATCCCAGATATGTTATTCACAGGTAGTTTTTTGCAGACATGCTCGCATATTCTATGGGGAACAATTGTTGTTAATTTAGGTGGCATGGATCTACAATGATATATGGGCTCTTTTCAAAAATTAGAGTACACCAACATTAAGGTGCTGGTTTGATGGCGAATAGTTATTAAAGTTACAATAGCTTGGCAAATGTATGCCCAATGGAGATATGTGCTAGTGCTAGTTCAGGGAGGCAATGTCAGCTACTTATGACTTCCTCTACTGGCTGCAGGGTACAATCAGTCGTGTTGTCAGGCCTCATCCTAATACTGATTGCAGTAACTGGATGGATGAAACTGGTGTCTTATCCCCACACAAATGCTGATGTGTGAGCCCTTATCAAGGCTGGAATGAAGGTATGCTTGGGCACTTGACTGCAGCACATCAACTAGTCACCAGGGTGGATGCACAGCAAAGGGTTCAAGTAGAGGGGACCTTCCATGAAAGCACTAGTGTGCATTTTCAGAAGGAAAAGGCATGGTTGTCATTAAGTGTGAAATAGTTAGGAGAATTAGAAATGTGCACCAATTCTTGTTCTGAATGGAGCCCGAATAGTAAGGGTTTAAAATGAAACAAGCAGAGGATTCAGGAAAGATTAGTGATTCAAAACGAGTTCTTTACACTTTTTCTATCATATTATAAGCATTCAATATTGTCAAAAGGAATGTTATTGGTTCTCATTCACAGGTATTCATCTGAGGTACTTTTGATTTTGTACTTTTCTTCAAATTGACAAGCAGAAGGTGCGTATGTAGCAGCCAGCTACACCAGAGACTGCAGCCAAGGTTGAATACCTTGAGAACATCAACTTCAGAAACATGGCCTACTTCATGATGGCTCCTACTCTATGTTACCAGGTAAGGTAAACATGTGTCTTCCAGAGTTTCAAGGGGCACTGTGCAAGCTGTAGTATATTGCATTCTCCTACTCATACAAGTCTACACTATTGGGTTCTGGCTGCTGGTTTCAGACTCCTAAAGGTTATTGTAGAAACTTATGGATCTAAACTAGGTTAAATGCTTCCAACTTCTGGTGCATCTTTGCTGACTTTGATTTGTATCATATTGGATGTATGAGGGTTCCTTTCAAGCAGCTGCTAATGCCATTAGACTAGATGTGCCTGTGTCCTTTTGTTTTGTTTTGCATTATATTTTGGTCTTCTTTTGTGTGAAACTCATGTTTGTGAAGGAAACATTTTCCATCATACAAATTGTCCTGTGGTTTGCAATTAAGCTATCCTAGGTCCAATACAGTTCGAAAGGGATGGGTGTTTCGGCAAATAGGGAAGCTACTCGTGTTTGTGGGGCTCATGGGCTTCATCACTGAGCAAGTATACAATTATCCAATATTCACTTGATGTCTTTCTTTTATGCAATTGGTGGGGTTCACAAACCTGTGCATTGGCAAGTAACAAAACTTTTTATCATCAAACGTACATTCAACATCTGGATCTGTTTTACAGTCCTATATGCCATTTCATTATGTTCCAGTCACTGGAGTTCCTCTATATCTGTCCTATCTCCAAGTTGCATATATAACATAGGTCTGTTGGCTTTTTAGCATTGTGGCAATACATTAGTCCAACAATCAAGAAGTCCCAGCACCCTCTTAAGGGCAACCCTTTGTATGCATTAGAAAGAGTTTTGAAGCTTTCCATTCTAACTCTCTACGTTTGGCTGTGCTATTTCTACTGCTTCTTTCACTTGTGGTAAGCATGTAAAGTCAATTTTATCTTTCTCTTACTCTTGAAGCTGCTTATGTCTCTCATATTTCTAGTTAGCTTTGTGTCTCCTTGTTTATTTTCTTTCCCTTTCCTCTGCATATTTCTTGGGTACCTTGCATGAAATGGTTGTGAAGTATACTCCCATTCATGTACTCAAGATTTCATGAAAATTTCCATAGCAGCCAAGAGTTGGTTGCAATGTCCAGTTCTCTCCCACATGATGATTTTGATTCTGTACCTGAATCTCTAACTTATCTTTTTGAAAGGAATATGCTGTTAGCTTCCTCACCGAACCTGTTCTCCATAGATGCACAGTGCCATAAAGATGTTAAATAGCCGCATCAGAATTCTACACCACCATCTTGTGTCTATTCAGAAAGGTATGTGACTCACCCTGTGTCACCCCATATGCATTCATCCATTCAAGTGTTGTACGACATTATGCCATGAGCATGTGGCCTTTTGGAGATACACTACTTAATTCCTTTCATCAGTAGACAATTGAGCTCTCGTACTGATTATGAAGATTGTTTATACAAGAGAAGCTCCATATGACCATTCACTTCTACGGCAAGTTTGCAGCCTAATTCGCACACTACCTGCAATTGATTCTTCAAGATTTCAGGATGATTTTCTCCTGATATGTACTCATTTGAGGTGGGTTGAGCATTGGTTGCTCTAAGTAAATTCCCTAAGGAGAAAAAGACTAATCCTTCTGGACCCATTGTTGTGATTGTTGAAGTCCTAAAAGTCTCTATTTTGCAACTATATTCTGCATTTAACTACTCAACATGCTTGTTTGACTGATAGGAGCATTTTTCTCCTGCTCTTATTTTACCCTCCTCAAACTAGGTTTGAACTCTGAACCTAGGTTTTTTGTTGTGTGAGAAGTAGGAAGTTGGGGTTTTGCGTGCTCAAAATGCACAACTCAAGATGTATGACGCACTCCCAAGTCCCTGGGTGAACCCACTTGAGGGTTCACCAAAGTGTAGTTGTGGAAAGTTGGGACTCAAAAGGCGCTCCCGACTTCCAGCACTATAGAGGGGTAGAGGGGCGTGCTAGAAGTCCTGGGATAGACTAGGAAGAGGGTTTAGTAGATCAAGCTTGAATCTGCATCAAAACAAACCACAAAGTGGTTCGTTCACATCCTGGGACACCCTTGGGTGTTGGGGACAAGCCACGAGCACTTTGGACCACAAGACACACCACGGCCCGGACTAGGGGGAAGCCACCACGTTCCCCCATATAGTATTCTCTGCGACGCTCCGTCGAGGCTACATCCAAATGGCTTTTTTTTCCGAGGACTCCCAAGTTGGAATCCCGAAATTGTCTCGAAATTGTCCCAGGTGGAGTCCTGGGACTTTGGGAGCTCATAACTCTCACTTCAGAGGTCTGATCGCAATGAGGCCTAGACCAAACTTGTAGCCCTTGTCGAAATCTTTTCAACGACGTATCACACTCTCAATTCGAAGGCCGGGAAGAGGTCGATTCTTGACTTTTAGTGGTCGGGAGTCAAACTGCCAGTTTGACTCCCGGTCCTTCTTTTGCCCATAACTTGGGCTACAAATGTCCAAATGACCAATGCAAGGCCATTTTCGATATTTACGCTTCAAGACCTTTCCAATGACATCAAAAACACCTCAATGCGAGGTGTTTTGGGCCTTGCTGTTGAACTCTAAACACTCGGGAGTCCCGGAGGACTCTAAATCCCCAACTTTGGGAGTGTTGGGCTTCACCCCCACACTTGGCCAAAGTGGGGTTGCGACAATGTAGGTACGAATCATGAAAATCAACAAGTTAATGTGATATTCAGTTTCGCACCACTAGGTGAGAAAATTGTGTACAAAGAAGGGGTTACAGTTGTGCCTACAAATCCATAATGGACAGGTTTGCATACTTTTGCATGGCTAGTAGGTTTAAATCCTCTCAAACGCTCTTTTAAAACCTGCTCTGTATGTCTGTAGATTTCTAAGCTAATGGAGGAGATTCACCATTCACAGGTTTGTACTGTGAAATCTATTGATGTGGTTTACAAGAGCAATGTTAGTAAGCGGATATGTCAACCAAGCATGTTCTCAAAAACTTGTCTGTTCCTAGGGTAGCATGATAGGGCTTTTAACTGTGTTGTTATACGTGAGGGACAAGAGCTTGATCTAGACAAACCTTTAATTACTGATTCATATGTGCTTGTACTTGTCTCTGATTGTGAAGATGTCTCATGGCTTCAGCTACAATTTCATATGTTTGTCCAATGCTCTACACTCACAAGTCTACAATGGAAACATCTTTGATAAGTTGTTTGTGTTCATCTTTGTGCAGGCTCTACTTTCAATGCTCTGTCCAGAACAGCACAATGCTCTCAATGCATTTCAATGGACACTTCAGAGAACACCGGAGAGTTTGAGAACCCTGCATCAACCCATACACCCCAAAATTATACCTATTCCACCTTCACATCAGGTGGCTTAAGAAAACCACATGCAATTTCCAACAAGTATAGGTCAGGTTGACTTGAAAAACTGTAGGAAGTACCAGTTTCACAGACTACAGACTTAATTTGCCCATCATTCCTCTTACAACTACATAGGAGGATCAGGTATGCGCAATCAAGCATCACCTGAGCTCAGGGTTTTGTAAGAGAGGAACATGTGGGGGCGGTCTTATGCCCTCGAGTCTTCAAGAATCTCAGAGTGTTCTGGAATTCAGGAACCCAGACAAGGAAAAAGGGATAGCACTTAAGCCAGGCCATTGCGGACATTTTCTTCTTTGGCATCAATTGGTAATCGACGCCTGAAAAGCACCTTTCTATTGCACAATGCTCTTTTGCTATTGCTGAACCTTGGAAAATGTTCCCACAATTTTGTAACTTTCCTTTTGGAATATGCAGTTCTTTGCCTTGTGCATGTGTTTCTCAGTGATTGTAGAGTTTTGTTGATCAATATGTTGTTGACAGGCACTCTCGGCAATTCTAGATAACACATTGAACAAAGCAGATGAAAACCCTAAACCCTAACCCTAACCCTAATAGTGGGACCATGTGACATGGCGATTCAATCTCTCAAAATGCTCATATTGAAACACGTGGTACATTTCGATTAGCCAAACACGAAAGACGTGGCCATTTCTTGGCCATTTGATTTAGAAAATTCAAGATCACAATCTGGTTTCCCAAATACTAGAAACCATGCCATGTGGCAACAACCCATTAGTTAATCGGAAAAAACATGGCCACTCCTTACCCACACGATCAGGAAAAACAAAATATATACAAAATGATGCCTTGTATACATTATGTATATACTAGCCCCATCGGATGAAACCGTATATACTACATTTAGGCTCCATCCACCATCTGATGACGTCATGCTGATGTAATTGGTTTTTGCGACTATTTGTCGTTTGCGACTTGTCTTAGGCGACTAACAGCAAAATAGTTGTAAAATGTCGCTTTTGACTAAAAATTAGTCGTGAACACCATTCGTAAATATGGGGATTTCTACTAGTGGAATGAGGTGTTTAATAAATAAGTTTGGTGGCTTGAAAGTCAATTTGGTGTAAATGATAGAAAGTTTCAAAGATTTGTTAGGCTTGCTAAGGATTCAAAGAGCTATTGATGCAACTCAAATACATGTACAAAAGCCGAAATCTAATGTGTTTATAGCTTAATATTATTCCTTTAAATAAAAATATATAATCTACATTTTTAGGCAATTGTTGATCATAGGAAAATGTTCATTAAAAGCACATTCACAATTAAGATATCACTTTTTGGATGCATGATTCAAGGACTTTGTTTTTACTATCTTCCAAATATAAAATCTAAATGGAATAAATTCAAATGGGAGATATTGGATAATTCAAATTATGATAATTTTCATGGCGGAGGTGATTTTTCACATGTGTATGTAATTATGCATAAATATTTTGGTAAAAAACTAGAAACACAAAAAATGAATACATAAATTTTTAGATTCAATTTAAGATGTTTTCTTGCATGAAAATTTCCTACCCAAAAGGAATCATTTCCTTGTTGTTTTTTCAAATTGGATTCTATAGCCTTCAAAATTCTTATATTGTATATTATTTAATCAAACGCATTATATGAACATTGCCAAACATATGTGTACACATTACTTATCCATGAAATAAAACTGAAATTAGTTGCATTTTTTAATACATTCTTTTTTACTATTTCAAGATGAAAATGACAGTCGGAATAAAGACTTAAATTATTTAAAGGACTCAAAAGGACCTCTATATTATATCCACATTATTCTTGAATTTTTATATTAGATTAACATGACATCTTTCTAGTTATAGTCATATACCAATCCATTATAATCATAGAATAGTAAATGAAATATAAATCCAAAAATAGTCCTTTGCAATCCTTTTTTCATTAGACCATCTTTTTGGGTACCATGATTGCAAATATGCCCTAACATTTTTGTTGGGATGCCAAGGTCTGTGAATGATGTGAAATTGTTGCATCTTTCTTCCATTTATTAGAAGGTTACATGGGAAGAATTGTTCAGTGAGCAAAATTCACATGAAGGCATCGACCCATATTTGATTGGAAATAGGGGATATCCTTTACTTCTATGATTGATGGTACCACACAAGCAAATTGGTGAAAGGCACTATGTTTTGCATGTTTTATTTAAGAAAAAGAAATTTCAAGAAAAAGTTTTAATTGAGAACGGCTTTGATATTTTGAAAAAATCTTTTAGTGAATTAATGATGAATTTGAACTTGAATGTGTTTCTCTTACCTGATCTTGGATGTTGTTTTTTACACAACATGTTCTTGAATGGGAAGGATGCAAACATTGATGAATAATGGTTCAATTGGAAGCTAAAAATCCGGGATAAAATAAACATGGGGGGATGAGACCAAATTTGGATGATTAAGCAGATGATTAGGGAAGTGAGCATACCTTGTAAAAAGGGGAAATTTCAAGAGTCACCCAAAAATTTGCATTGGACCACTACTTGGGGGACCAAAGACCGCAAAATTATAGATGTTGTTGAAAGTATGTTTATAGTTTTGTTTCCATTAATGCTTGACTTTGACATGGTGCACATTGCATCAGAATTGAAAGTTTGAATGTCAAAGAAATTTTTTGAATCTGCATGCCAAATTGATTTTGATTTTTGAATGTCCAAAACTTTTTAGGATTGAACTTATTTATAGTGGCCTAACTTCTTCATTTTGCATCCATTTCTTCCTCATCATATGAAGATTCAAGTAAGGCTATTGGTGGAGGCATGTATGTCTCATTTGTGATGAATGCATGGCACATAATCATGTTCAAGTTTGAAAGAACAATCACCAAGCTTTTACTCATTTGATTCGCCTTCTTATTTTGTGTTTTGTGTTCCTTAAAGGTATGGTTATGTTTAACAATTGTGTAGCACTAATCTTCTCCATTGTCCCCACAAGATTTTTTCAATTTCTATTTGCAGAATTCATTATAAAAGAAAGAAAATATTATTATTATTTTCTTAATTGTATTGTTGTTGTGTGTAAGTGTTATAAGAAAATTGAGAAGATTGACCATAGGAGGTTAGTGGCCATTACTTGGTAATAGGTTCATGTTTTTTGGAGACAAATCCATAACATTTGGATTTTTTAGCACCCCAGGAACATTTTGGTATTGGTTGATCTTGAGAGTCATTTGCATTCCTTTGCGATTCGAAATCTTCATTTTCATCTTGTGTCTCTTGTGCAACTTGTGTAAATGCTAGTTTGTAGATATCGTCACCATCAACATTGATGTTTTTGGAATGCAATGAAGTATTCACACTCCTTTCCCCTTGAAATAACTCAATTTAATCATAATTTTTTTAGATGAATTGACAAAATAAATGATACCCTTCCTTCTCTTTAGACACCACATCCCATAAACAAGTATGTTTCTAAATCCCTTTGTGATAATTAGAAACCTTTTTATAATCAAAACTGAGGGAGTTCCACTTATCTTTGCACATTGTTCCATTTCATGGAAACTTGTTGTTGGTCCTTGTTTGCAAATCTTTAACAATATTCTCCCATCATTGTGTGACAACCTATAGGAATCATTTGTGCTCGTGGATCAACAAGCTCCTTCATGGTTGTGTGTTTTGCATGTTTATAAAAATTGAATGTTAACACTTTTGTACACTCTTAGTTGCCATGTCTTTGTCAAGGATTTGTAGATTCTCCATCATTGGCATTATGACCTGCTTTATTGTCACTTCAACCTCTACCTCAATTGCTTATTGATGTTCTACCACTCAATTGTGTTTTTGGTTGCACATTAACTTGAGAGCTTGTTGTTAAAAATTGTGAAGTTATTGTTGGACTTGCCAATTTCCTACTCTTGAATTTGCTTTTGAATACCTTATTGATGCCATCATTCAAAGATCCTACAACTTTTACATGCTTCTTCAAGTTTTAATGCAATAGAGTTTTGTGCTTCAAGATTGGGTGGAATAGTGCTTCTACCTCGTTTCTTCAAGGTTTGACGAAGTTCATTTCTTCAAGATTTGGCGGAATAGTAGGTTCGTGGTGTTGCGATGCTAGTTTATCAACCTATTTTTCAAATTGTTAATTTAGTTGTGTTGATAGGGTCGTGAACAAGAGGGAATCTAGGATTTAGAAAAAAATTACTTTTGCACTTGTGTTTAAATATTGAATTATCACATTTTGATAACTAGGTTATTAATGTGCCAAGGTCCAAATTCTTTAAATAGTACCATGCATGATGAAGTAGAGGTAATCCTTGACATAGTCTTTAATTTTGCTTTATGTTTTTTATTCCTATACACATTATTGAAAAAAAATTCATATTTTGAAGTACGATATGTTCAACCATCATGTATTTAAAAAAATGAATCACACACTTTGTGTCCATGTACATCATGAAAAATGACTAGAAAAGAATATGGAAAAGGAGTATAAAAGGGTGATGTTATGAGAAGTTTTATTGGTACACCATAAAAAATTTGGACCCGCCACGTAGGCAATCCATGTCATCTAATTGCCAATAGACCTTGCTTTATATGAACATTGTTACTTTAAAAATGATTTATTGATTTGTTATTAGTTGGTGTGAACGAATGTTTAGTGACCTTAAAATTTGTACATTGATGGCATGTGGCCCATGCAAAAGACATGCAAAGTGCAAGAAGCTTTTAACGGATGAAGGGTGCACAAATCCAAACATTTGATTAATACATGTTTGACTTTGCAATCTCTTTTCATACCAAGAAATAAGGTTCTAGCACATTACTTGATGAACGGATTGGTGGTTTTTACTGAATTTTGGCATGTCCAAATCAATATAAGCTCCATGTAATTTTGGGAGTAATAAAAATGGTTTGTAAAATGTAGAATGTTAAATTTTCTCAAGATTGATACATCCCCACCCCACAAAACACACATAATGCCCATAATGCAAATATCACCCAATATTGTAATTCTTTGGTGATTCCATTGCACCTTTTTTCAATCTCTTCTTGTTAGAAATAGGACGAAAAAATAATTTAAATGGGTTAAATTAAACAAAATAAGGAATATCATGGAACTAATCAAAATGCCAGGAAAAAAAAGTTTGGCAAGTTGAGTTTGCCCTCACATAATGGAATGTGATTTTTGTACCTATGTTGGGGTAAGGGGGGAAAAAGAAGGCCATAACAACTTATAGGCTACTCAATAAAGGGATTTAACAATTGGAGGTACCTAATAGGTCTATGGCATTGTTGTGGAGGTATCTATGTATTAAGGAAGGTAGATACCAAACCATGGTGCCCCATGTTGTGCTCTTGGCATGATTGAAAAGCTCTTGACAAACATGAGTGGATTGAGGTGTTTTGATAATGTTTAGACTAATGATGCAAAAGTTATTGTTTGTAAAATATTTTCATCCAAAATTCAACAAAATACAAATTAATTTCTTAAGGAAATTGAGGCAAGATCATGGTCATGCTAAAGCCCAAGTGTTGAGTGGAATTTCTTGGAGGTGATTTTGTAACCTTTAAACCTAAGGTGGGGGAGCTATTGAATTTTGATTTTTTTTTTCTTAGGAAATTAATCTAAAATTTGAAATAGTTTTTCACAATTGAGCTCTATCATTAAGGTTCTATTCACATTTTGAACAATTACATAATCATGTTCACATTTGGGCAAATGGCCAAGGCCACATTAGAATATGCTAAAGAAGGTAAATTGTTTCTTTTGTTTACCATTTGAAATCTCCCAAACCACATTTGGCCCCAACATTGTGCTCTTAGTATTGTTGGAAAGCCCTTATGAGTAAGGGTGCATTGAGGTGGTTTTGTGACCTATCAACCTTGATTTGTAGTTTGTACAACTTGCCACTATGAGTCCTAGTTATAACAAGTTGTTCTTCTTCCCCTAGATTGATCCATCAACTCACATTTGTCTTGCTTGTAATTAGTATAAAATTCATATATCTATAGCTTGACCATTTGAGAATAAATTTGTTTGAAATTTGAAAATATACAATACATTCTCGAAAATACCATATTTTCAAACACCATCAATAAGTTGGGCAACAGGAATATTTCCACAACCACAAACCTAAATATATTGATCATTGACCATGGCCATGTGCTTTTTTGATTATGTGAAGATTATGATAAAATCATGTTTGTTAAACATGTGCTTAATAACACTTAGACATCTATATAACGTATTTATGTGTATGGATCATCAATACACAAAGCTTGGGACAAAGGCATTGATCCTTATATTCTCAAAGATGTAATGACAAAAATTATTTTTTCTAATTGTTCATTTATTCCTTTCAATGATGCGACAATAAAAGAATTATATTTTCAAATTTCTCACTTTCTATCTACATAACATCAAGAAATGCACCCTATGACAAAGGTAATGCTCCCAAAGATATGCAAATATAAGTTACACTTTCAAATTCTTCATTAATTGTGACAACATTAGTTTTCATTCTTCATTATTGACTTCTTGCCTCCATTATTCTTCCTTGAGCATTCATGTGGCCATTGTCCAATTTTCCACTTGAGTTGCATTTGGTCTTGGATTTCAAATCCTCAATGTAGAGCAGATGCAAGCTATAGTGGCTCTTATTTGGTGTGGTAATGGCAATTTCTATTAGATGCTGTGTTTAAATGCTAATGGTGAATAATTCAATTTTAAGTACATTAAATGATGATTCATTCTAAATAAAGAACATGATTATGAAAACATTACACAATTATTTTTTGAGAATAACACATTCACTATTAATAGTGAACTTTTGAAAAAAAAAATGGACTGGTCAATTGGCTAGATTGTTAAGAAATTCAAGTTTTCATTATGAATTTCACTCCAAATTGTTTATAAGGATTAAGAATGGGTTAAAACATGAAACGATAAAGTTAAGTGTGGAATTCCTTTTTGTGAAACCTTAACCAAATGGTAGTTATGAACTTTTGAAGGGTTAGAATTGGATTTTATTTTCAAAAGTCCTTTTTTAATTGATTTTTTTGGTGTTTGTCAAAATTTCTATGCCCAATTAGTACATAATTGAAATATTTAAATGGGATTTTCTTTTTGGATTTCCAAAGTGATTTCACCATACCAACTAACAACAACATTTTTCAATGTAGGTTTTTCACCTAGTTTTAAGAGATTTTATAAGTGAGTGAAATTGTAGTAGTTAAAGATCACTTTAATGAAAGTTTAGAATTTAAAGTCATACCCATATGGATAATATATAAAAACATGCTAGGGACTCTTGGGAATCCTACATTTGCTTAAAATGAACCATTATAGCTTGCACTCACCATGTAGTCACTATTCTCCTTTTGATCCTTAAAATTATTATGGTCAATATTCTTGGCATAAAATGCTTTATCAACATCTCTCCTTGTGGAGATAAGGGTTTTCCTTGTGCTCTGATATCTAGAAGCCCTCAATTCAATGCAATTAACACATGTCTATAACTTGGTGGTACGCTACATAATATCTTGCTATTGCTAGCATTTTTTGCAAAATTTTCATCAAGATTTACAATTTGTTGTTAGAGATGCTTTATTTTTATATGCGTTTTGCTAGATTATTCCTTCTATTACTTGTAATCATAAAATGTATATTGAAGCATATGGATATTTTCCATAGATGATTGTTCATGTATAAAATTTAGTTGCTCACATGTTTGTGGCTATCTTGCATTAAATTTCTAAACGAAACATTAGTAAAAAAACGTGAGTAAAAATATAAAGTGCGATATATTAATTGTTGGGCAAAAAATATAAGTTAATTGTTTAAAAATAAGGTACATTTTATTTAAATAATAAATTTAATTATAATAAGGCATGTTATAGTTTGAAATAATATATTATAATTAATGTATGGTGGTTTTAATATGTATATATTAGAAAATTAGATAATAATAGGGTGATAAAAAATATTTTGAACAATTATGTGATACCCCCTCCTAAAAATGGTCATTTGATGCATGTAGATCCCAATCTTTACCTTAAGTGTCCCCCCAAGATTAAATTAACATCTAAAATGCTCCTAATCTACAACTATGCATATAAAATACCTTGTTATATTGTTGTTGTTCTTCCAAACTACCTTATATGGCTTTAGTTTAAGTTTGTGTACCATTCACTATCTCATAGACTTTTTAATCCTCTAGAAGAATACACATTGGTATTTCCACACTTTTTAATCCTCGAGAACAATATACATTTGGTATTTCTCCACTTTTTTTTTCCTTTAGATAATCTACATTTGGTATTTCCACACTTTCGTATCCTCTAGAATAATCTACATTTGGTATTTCCACATTTTTTTATCCTTTAGAATAATTTACATTGGGGTATTTCCATATACTAAAAGTATATTCAACCTAGTGTTAAAATAGTAGTAACTGTTTTTTAAGAAAATGTTAAAATAATATCATCCACACTTAATGTTATGGTTACCATAAAAATGATGTGGCACTTGACATGGCATTCAATGGCAACGCATTGTCAACAAAAGAGGTAAGATAACATAGAGTGGTAAAATGTCACTAAAGTAAATTAAAAATGAACTATGTAAGAATGTTAAATTGTCTAGCTCAAAATTGACCATGTAAGTTTATGGTAAGTTCAAAGCTTCAAAATTTTTATTGTGTATGAAATCCAAGCGCCATCGCTAGAACTTCTTAGCAAAGTTCCAATTGAAATACAACGTAACTACACATACACCATCACTAGAACTTTTTGACTGCAAGGCAACTACGCCTACGCCATCATTGGAGCTTTCCAATTGTAATGTGATTGCACATATGTGATTGCCAAAACAATCTTAATTGCAACATCGCCTTCACAAATGGATCAAGAAAGTGCGAATAATTTTTTGGCACATGAAAATGTAGAGAATCCAAGTACCTAGAAATTTCAAGCTCATTAGGTCTATTCAAAACTTCATTAGCATCAATTCACATTCATTAACACAAAACTTCATATGCAAAAGGTTTGGAGGTTCATGCATTTGAAGATTAGATTGCAGAAGCACAACCAAGAAGTAGAGGTAGACCATGAGGTAGAGGAGGTAGGATTTAGATGAGGTCCAAGAATGTTGCTACTCTTGAAGCATAATCTAAATCCACCTGTGAATCGAACAACGCAAAGAAATCTTGCTAGCAAAATTGGGAGTATTAAGAAGTGATGGCATTAATTCAAGCAAAGCGAGATAAGTACCTTGGAGGATTGGACGTGGGTGATCCGAAAGATCAATTTGAAAGTGCAAGTTGTAAGTGGCGAAAGATTGTAGATTTCATGAATACAAGTAGGCATTCGTTGTTGCCAAGAAACAATGTTGATTGTAAAGATAAGTGGGGTGTAGTCTACAGAAACTTCGAGCACATTCTATATTACATGATTTCAATAGGAAACAACATAAGATATTGTGATTTGACCTTGTAAAAGAAGACAAAAATGAATCATCACAACAAAAGGTGTTGATGTATGCCAAATGATTTCACTGGATTTTGAGTGAATTCACTGGTCTAGTGAACATGGACAAGTGAACTACACCCACATTTTGTAGTAGTGAATGTATTTTACCATTACAACAAGTTAATGTAAAAGATGATCGATTCATTCATGAGAAGTCACCCCATGTTTCATCCTCTGCATGTTTGTGATCTCATGCACTGGATGACTATGTATTTAGAGTTCATTTGTTGTAGCCAGATGTAGACAAAATAGTTCTACTTGATTTTCCCAACTTCATTTTGCACAAGCAAAGAGGATTGTCGAAGTCATCTACAGTACCATCAACAACTGCAAAAGAACATGCAAGCAACAAGGTAGTACATTTGTCTCTAGTAGGAACTGGCACAAGAGAGGAAAATGTATACAACAAGGTAGCAAACACTTGTGGCACAATAGAAGACCCGTTCTATTAAGACTTTGATGCATCAATAAGAATCATCAAACCTCCACCTATTCTTGGTAGAGGAGCTCTTAGGAACACAAGAATCAAAAGAAAGTTGTCTATAGCTCTCAACAACATGGTGGATGTAATTGAATAAGGGAACAAAATGCTGGTATCATTTATCAACAAGATCCATACTACCAACTTGGAAATTAAAGATCAGCATAGTCAAACTCAAGAAAGCTTTAGAAAGAGCAAATTGATTATTTCAAGTCTAGAAACATTGAGCAAATCGATTACTTCAAGTCTTGAGATGTTGAAATCAATAACATCTAGAAAAATGGTCCAAACCATATTTGGATTAACTTAGGTAATGGGCACGATGTACTCAAAGGGCAAACTTGTAATTGGTTCTGATTCTCTTGTAAAAGATAGAAACATAAAAGACATGTGATTGAAATAACCATGATTACAAAAGATAAGAACATAGGTTGTATAAACAGTAATAACATAGAAGTTGGAAAATACATTTGATTATACTTCAGATTCGTTTTGAACCTTTCATTTTCAATTTTTTTTCACTTACCATATTGTAGAAGAAAAGAAAAAGTATGAAAATTCAACACCTTTAGTTAGATAATTGTTTAGTGGAAAATCATGAAAAGATACAATGTGTTCTTTTTACTTCAAGGAAAACAATGTTGTAGCTTCAAGGGTTGATGTGTTTGCACAAAGTTTTTGTTCAAACCAAGTTTCTTTGTTGCCCTAGATATACTTCAAGCTCAACATGTCGTTGTTCACCAAAAGTTTCTTCGTCTTCAACTACTATAACACCTTTTTGAATAGCAACAACTTTTTCATTTAGCATAATCAAGATCTACTCCACATCTATTTCATGGTGATTTATTAGTAGGTTATGCAACAAAAAATAACAAGTGATCAAATCAAGAACAAAGCTAATGTGAATTTATGTTTTCCTTTGAAGTTCATGAAATGTCTTTTTTAGTATGCCAAAGGCATTTTAATAACAAATTGAGTTCACTTGTGTTTTTTATTATACAACATTTCAAGGAGGTTGTGATCTCCTTTTTTGTGTGACATCATCAACTAGGACAATAGGGGATACCCCTTGTCTCCTAACAAAAAATGAGCAAACTTTTTAAACCTTTGTTTGCACCAAAAAGTCCTTGAGATTGAACAAAATATTAAATTATAGACCTTTTAAGCATTTTGGAATCATTGACACTTCCTAGAAGACCAACAAAAATGTTAGTGAACTGTTTTTGGTCATCTACAATTGCTTGACAAATAACATTGTAACCTCCTATTTTGTGGTAAAATTAATATTCTCAAAAAAACCCCATCAATTTTGGAGATGAAAAATGTGTACCGTCAATGGCCCCTTAAATGCTTGGGAGATCACAAAGAGTTTTGAAACCTTGCATTACCATCTCCATCTTATTTTCAGATGATTAAAAAATAAGATTCTTGAAAACGACATTGAATGCTGTGATGACTTTTTTCAAAACAAATGAAATAGTCGATCGACCCACAATAAACAATTCACTACAAATCAAAAGATTGCAACCTTTTGCAAGCTTGTAGAAAGCACAAGCCACTCACACCTCCGCTAGGATAGACATCTTGTAATGTGTCTCTAGCTTTCAAATCAAAGGCCTTAGACAATTGGCAATAGCAAACAAAGTTTGCTTCCTCATTTATAAGTTCTGAAGCCAATGTGCATCATCATATTATTTCATAACAAAGATGGAAAACCAAGTTGGTGGCCTCGGTGTCACCTAGTGACCAAGCTTCGTGGGCAATAGCCCCAACCTACAAATGATCTTATGACGTAAACAAATTGACATTATGACAATCTCTTCAATGTCTGTTATAACAACAACATTCGGCAAAAAAATTGAAAAAGAAGGAGGCAATTCAACATGAAAATGCAAACTTTGTAGCAGTAAGATCAATAAAACAAGAAAACTAGCTGTAGGTTCATCAGTGATGTCCATTGTGTTGATAGAAACTTGTTGTTGTAAAGAGTTGACGCATAAATTGAAGATGACAATGTAAAGATGAGCACCTAAAAACCAGTAAACCAAGTGTGAAGACAATTATGAAGATGAGAAAATGACAAATAAAATTAGATGTGATGACAATGATGTGAAGATGAACACGCAATGACCAAGAAACCAAATGTGCAAATGATCTAAAGATGAGATAAAGACAAACAAAACAAACAACTTTTTAAAATAACAATTACAAAAATGAAAACAATGATGTGAAGATGTAGAAAATATTGGACAAACAATTTGGAGATGAAATAGCTTGTAGCTTTGATTTCTTTGCATCATCATGCAGCATGTTGTGTGATGATGAAATTTTCTGATGAAATTTTGCACCCACAATATGTCAAAACTTTGCATTGATAGTACGTTGGTATTTTTTTTGTAATTCTCCACTTTTGTCATAACTACCCACTTTTGTTGTAACTGCCCAAATGTTAATTTAAGTTTTAGTTTTAGGTCTGAACACAAAACTAGTTTAAATGATTTTTAAATTAACAACCTTAAAACTAGTGATAATTTGAGATTTGATGTAAATGTATGTCTATACCTAGAATGTTAGGTTAATGTGTCCTAATTTTTTTAGAATTAAAAATTTAAAAAAAACCTAAACTCTAACGTAAACTAATCTTAGAAATTAAAAATGTTAATTAGTTAGCATTAAGTGTGAATATACTATAAAATATGTTCTTGTTAATTTAAACACTTGTGAAAACTATGTCACATCCTTACTTGCACCTTCATTAATGTCTATCATGATTCCTTTCACATTTGGAATGTGGGTCCATATATTTTTGGAATTGACACTAGTGATTCAAAAAAGTTCAATGAAATTTCAAATATATATATCTTGAAACAATTTGCTTATACATGTATCACATGTTGGAATTGAACATTAAATTTACATGCTATTTTCCTTTTAAAAAAACATGTTAACAACCATGTTTTTGTTTAAGGAAGATATCATGTAGATCTTACCCTTGCATGTTATTTATGCCTATGCAAGAGTTGTGTATGATAACACAGTGAACTACTATTGCATCAGAAGGTTAGTTTGTTATTAAATGATCTTTCAAATAGTGTAACAATTTTTTTTGAAAATATGCATGTGATGTTTGCAAAACCATCATAACTATTGCAACCTACAACTTGGATAATTTCATTCTTCATATAATAATACCATGGTAAATCATGGTTTTTTTGTCAAATTAAAACATGGATTATTTTATTAAAAAAATTGGTCATTTGTCTTGTCACTGTGGAAGCTAACCCTAAGCTATGATACTCTAAAAAGAAAAGATATTGGACTAACCTAAAACTTGCAATAAGTGGGAATGAAAAACTAAAAATCAAAACTACCTATGTGAGTCAACCTAATTATTGAATTTTTAATCTATAGGATAGTAAAATAAATGATCAATTTAGTGAAAATAAATTCAAGAATAACTCAAATGGGTTGGGTATAACCTTGACTTTGAATATAACTATTTATATTTTTCATCCAAGTACAAAGTTATACCCACACAAGACACTAGTTTGTGAAGCCATTAAGTGGCAAATAATGAAACACATAAAGTTCAATATGAACTCAAATGCTCGGGCCACACATTTCACAATTTGTGATTCAAGATATGACAAAGTCTAAATGGTTCTTGGATATGGGACTAAACCCAAATTGATTTGTTGATGGAAATTTCATTGGTAATGAAGTTGTTAAATGCACAAGGTCCATGTTATGACATTTATATTTTTTTTCTTTAGTTTTAAACATAATTACATTTCATATTGTTTCGTTATTTTTAGGCACATGCTAATTTTTATTCCTTGACATAGATTAAAAATAAATAAAATCGAAATTCCAAAAAAAAGAATTAAAGTGAGATGCATTCCAATGGAATAGGGTAAACATGTTGATGATTAAACACTTCAGCTTTTAGGAGTTTCAAATCTTAATACAATGCTTTTTTATTTTTCAAGTTCAAAAGGTTTGTTTTTAGAGCTCAACTTCATACATCTATGGCAATTTAGATTGTTCAAAATAGATAAAAATAAGAAGATATGGTTGTTTAAAATATGTGGGGTCAATGCCAACCTAATTCACACTTAAAAATTTAGCACATTCATTTTGTTTCAGAGTTTTTTTTTTGTGTGTTAATCCTTATTTCTAGAGCTCGAAGATTAATGTGCCCATACTTCTTTAGATAATTCAATACAGACAAGAAGTGAAAAAGATATGAAGTCTAAAAATTAAAAATAAAATAAAATCACATTATGTGATTTCCATATTTTTGTGCTTTTTCTTTGTTCCTTTGTCTCTGGAGATGGAATTTTTTTTTATAAAAAATAATATAATGTTCTCATAAGTCTTTACATCACTTAAGAAAATAAAAAAAGTAAAATCAAAATGTTTGACCATTGTTTGGCTAAGGATCGATGATGAGCAATTCTACCCTAATTCTTTGAAATAAGTACGATACATAGAATCATTTGTGTCTTTTTGAAGCTTTAAGTCCAAATTAGTTACTTTTTAAAGCTAGTTCTAAATTACTAGCTATTTTATATAAGTGCACTCACTGCCAGCAACTTGAAAATCAACCACCATAGAACCTTGGCCATTTCAACACATGTCTGTTGAATAATTAATTAATTAATTTTGAAAAATTAATTTCAACAATTGAAAATTTCAAATATTCACTATTTTCCTTCACAATATTTTTTGATTTGGAAAAAATATTTTTTTGAAAATCTCAACATTTCTGAAAATAATATAGTTAGTGTCGAATTGGCCAAGTACTAGGGTATTTCCATCCTCAATGTACAACCTGTTTCTAGTCTTAGGTGTTTAGATCCAAGTGTGTGCATGGTCCTCGCCTACCTAGAGGCATGGCCCGATATAACTAAAGTTGATTAAAGAATTGTTTGATGCCGAGGTAGATGGTTCATTGGTATTTGGTACCACACTGAAAAAGGTGTTGACAAATCCAGTCTAGTCTCTTTGTTGGCCTTGCCTACCAAGGCAAGGATATTGTTTGTGTTTAGACTCACTAGTGGGTGCCCGTGACCTTCGGCCACTGTGAAGTCCCCCTCATCCTCCACAACATTTGCCAAAGCATATGGGATAGAAGTGAGGTGCTTATATGCAGACAACATTTGCCAAAGCATATGGGATAGAGATGAGGTGCTTATATGTAGAAAATGTTGAGGAACGCATTGTGAACTTGGGGAACATATTGGGAACCCATTGGGAACTTAGAATGAACACCGTGAGAACACATTGGGAAATAGGGAAAAATGGAAAAAAAATCCTTCTCGCCCCCCCAAACTTAAAAGGAATAAAAGCAAGGCACCTTGGGCCTTCCCATTGGCCGAAATTCTATTGTTCGTCTGGCTTCGAGGGACCTGCAAGGACTCTCCCATGCCCAGCCTGCCCGTGTTGGCCACCGTCACAGCCAGTCAGCCCCTCTCTCGTTTTTGTCGGGCCGGGCCTGGTTGTCTGTTCGTGATGGACCCGAGCTCCGTCACGCATAGACTATGTGAATTTAAATATAAGATTCTAGAGTATAGTAGCTTCACAGATTTTGGCCCCTAAGTAATAAATATGTCTAAATTTATATGAGGATTTTTGAAAGATGATATTTTGGCTTGTGTTGAAACTTGAGATTAGTTATTATAGAGTTTATAACATCTTCAAGGATTTTGGTTTCTTTTAGAGGATTTTTTTGAAGATGATATTTTTGCACGGTGAAATAATATTTGAATTTCCATAATTCTTCTTTAGCCTTAAGATACTTTGTAAATGTAAATGGCAAGGCCACAGTGTGAGAAACCCCTTGTTCACTTGGGAAGAAGCTAAACATCTTTGTTGAAAGTAAAGTTGCCATGTCATGCAAAGACTTGGACTAGTTGAATTACATTATATAATGTTGAAGAAATATACGAGATGGCTGAATCTTCAATTTCAATCATTGTGTGAGAATTGACTGTCACTTGAAAATCGAGTACATTAACATTGCAACAATCATGGCTTTTCAAGCACTATTGTAAAGCGAGCTGTTGGAGACTAAATTAGGGTCTCTAAGTTCAGATCTAGCATTTTTTGAGCTTAATATGCTCACTAAGAGGCCTCACTCAAAGAGGTGAAGGTACCAACGTGGGTGCTTATTCACTTTGGCCTAGGTTCACCTTGGTTGTCTCTTAAAGTTTACAACAACCAGATATAATGTGTTGCTTATTTCCCCATCCTTGAATATAAACATGAAAAGTTGGACAAGATAAAGTGAGATTATTTAAATGCTAGCACTTGGGCCAATAAAAAAATAATCATTTTCTTTTGGAGATCCATGTGGAGATCAATTGTATCATGTGCATATTTACAAGTCCAAACTCAGTTTCTCCTTACATGAATCCAAAATACTTTATACATGCCATTATACTACTTCTTGGGGGAGATAGATAGCTCTTTAATGTGAGCAAATACTCCTGCCAAGTTCTTGTGATTGGATTGTTTTTTGGGTGCTTTGATGGTGTTTATGATTGGCAGGGTTTCATCATCATCATCATCATCTTGTGAACATTAAAGTTCTTAAGATGTTGCCACAAAGGAGATGCTCAATACAAGTAAACAACTGCCCAACACTGGTTTACACTCTCTCCCATTCTTTCATGCTTTCCACCAAGGCCTGCAAAAGCAAGATCAAGGACCATAAATGACTGGAGCCAACCCATCCGAGCCAGCTACTTGATGAGTAGTAGGGGTCACCAGATACAAGTACTCGTTGTACTTGGCATTCTTACATTTCAATTTACTTACATTCTTAATACTTCCTGAGGTAGTAATAGCTGAGAGGATACTGTAGGAACAAAGTAGAATGATCTAAGTACACCAGGTACTCAGCCCAATGGCCATTCTGTTATGTTCTACTCCCAATGGTCTTTCTGTTATGTACTACCTCCTCGCTCAACAGGAGGCGGCCTGGGCTACAGTAGTAATGTCATAATAAAGCCCATTCCCATTAGTCTAGTCAGAAATCTCTCCAGTCCAGTTCCAGTTCAGAGCCTGTTCTGAACTCCAACACATGCTGCAATCTCCAGCTGCTGTAGCCGCATGTTGCTTTTCAGGTTCCCGGGTCGATGAACTGAGTTGAAGCTCGTTGCATGCACTAGTGCTATTAGTGCCAGTTTGCAGCAGACTAGGCTAGTATGTAGTAGTAGAAGAAGAGATTCATCAACCTGCACCTAAGGGCGACTTTAGATGAGAGTCCAAGACCCAGCAGGGACCAATGAATTCAAGCAATCTTATTGCTCGAAAGCTTTAAATTGGTCGCAAGGCCTTTAGGCTTTTAGACAAGGTGCAAGACCGAAAAGTGGCAAATTGAGGCTAAACCTACATGGCACCTGTTTTGAAGGGAAATCAGTTGGTTCAGAGGCAAAAACAGTGCTGAAAGGAGAGCTCCTTATTTGGAGAACCAAGAATCAGGCTAAGGACCAAGGTAGAGTCCAACTCAACTCAAGGATTCAATTTGCTTCAAATCAGTCCAAATTGGTTCCTAGGAAATTGGACTCTGGACCCTTGTCTAAAGTGGGCCTTAGTACTTTAAAGTTTTGTTTTACCCATTAACAATCCTTAAAGGATTCAAGAATATTCCCTTCCGGCTAATCATCAATCTTCTTTTTCTTTTGCCATTTTCCAGTTTTCTGATGTAGCAAAGTTAGTGAATAGGTAGGGTAGGGTAGGGTAGGGTGTTCTTAGGAAGGGCTATTAGTCCAGGCCAAAAATAGTGGCACCCAATATTAGGAATAGAATTTCCATGCAACCAATGAGAAGTCGCTTGTCGTGGAGTGAAGGGTCCTTCCCTTGTTTTCTTGTGGGTGGGCACTTGGGGGAGAAGGGGGTTTTTTTTCCAAGTTGTGTCTGGTGTGGAGAGTGGAGTGTTCACTTTCCACTTGGACTGTGGAGTTTCCATGCAAGAATTTTTTTGGGGGGTTTTTGGGGTCTGGGGTGTGTCAAAGCAAAGAGTTTCCAAATTTCTGACATGTTCCCCAAAGAGTTCCCAATAACACCTCACTTTTATCTCATATTCTTTGGCAAATGTCCTCTTTCACCTATATAGGTGGGCCAAAGGGGAGGAATTCTGTACTTCAAAATAGAACCTTCTATTTTGGGGAGCCTCCATAGTTTTTTTTTTTTTGAATGATGGGCTGATCAAATTGGCTCATTGCCAAAAAAAAAAAAAAAACTTGGGAGGCACCTCATCTAGTCAGTACAAATCACACTAGGATACAATTATAGGCACCCAGAAATGGCAAAGAACACACAATTCTTGAAGCCAATGAGGTGAAGATTTTTTTCCATTTGGGGGAGGGTAAGTGTGTTGGATTTTGTGTTCCCAATGTGTTCCTAAACATGCTCCCAATAGCTCCTCACATTATCCCATAATCCTTTACCCTAAGTTTTACTCTTTTGTAATGAAACAGTCCAAAGGAGGAGATTACAACATATCTATTTTTGGGCTGTCCAAACGCTTGAATTTTTTGTTTCTTTTGTGATGGGCCAATCAAAGTTGCCCATCACAGAAGAAAAAAATTTGAGCTTTAGGGGTGCTCACACCTCATTAATATGAGACACAAATACACTACCATACTTTATCCCAGGAAAGATTTAAGCATTAATTAGGGACGAAGTGCAAAAGATGTCAGAAAAATTGCCCAAAAACTAAAAACTGTGTCAGATAAGGGGAATTTTTTTTTCTGTAGAGTGTCTTTTTCTTAAGAATTCCACAAAAAAATTCCTAAAAACTAGGGAACTTGCCTAAACACACTCCTTTCAAATTTATGAAGGTGCAATTTTGCAAGAACAAAAAAATCGCTGAGATTCATTCATCATCGATGGATACTTGTGAGAGGCAAGGCTGTTATGAGAGTGTTAAACACCTTGATGTGAATCCTTTTTGAGGAACGTGCTGAGGAGGGAGGTTTAGAAACTTGGCAGCTTTAATTTCTACTTTCTCTCTCTCTCTCTATCGCTCCTTGGGTTCATAAATGCTGGCTGCAATTGTGAGGGTGGGGATGCTAGATTATTTTGAATTAGTCGAAAATGGTGCTGGCGCTGTGGGTATATGTGCAAAGGTAGAGAGAAGAAGATGGTGGCTGCTGGTTTGGGTATACGTGCAAAGCCTCAGCTCTCGGGTGGTTGTGATTGTGGGACGACGAAGAAGAAGAAGCAGAAGAATGAAAGAATGTGAAGTTATATACAATCCGATGTGCATCTTGTTTTGTCCAGACTTGCTGTTGGCAGCTGATTTAGTTGCAGTGCCCAGTTGCTGCGAATTCCGAGCACTAATAATACCACAAAGAGAATGGAAGGCTCTGAGTACCTGCAAGGGAATGGAAGGCTCTGGATACTATGGGTACACATGATTTGGGTGGGCCCTCAGCACCATTACACTTGATAGTGCAGGTACAGGTAAAAAAGAAAATTCAATTTGTTTTTTCATCTTGAGCATTGTATTACAAATGTGTCGAACCCATTGTCGCATTTAATTTGTTGCTATTATTTAGTGTTTGCATTAACATCGTGCTTTTTCTTTTCCCCCCTTCTTTTTGGCAATTTTTATTATAATGTAAAATGATTATCATCCACAAGAAGATTTAGCCACATTTGGCTACAAGCTAAATATAAAATTGATTTAAAAAATTATTCTATATCTTTTCGGCTATCTACTTGAAATGATGTACAGAAATCTGGTGTTTTTTTCTTTGAATTTTGATCGAATTTAGGCTAATGAAAATCTCAAAAAGCACCTGACTTTAGCACTTTTTAATTTTTATTTAGGATTTTGGCTAATACCCTAAACCCACTAGGCTAACAACAGACAACCCCTCTCCCCCTTCTCGAGCACTTGTAGAGTTAAAATTTGAACAAGCCCTTGAACGAGACTAAAACAAAATTGTCTTTCATTTGAAGGGCAGAAAGTTTTAAACCCTTTTTCATGACCTTTTGTTTGTTCTGCCCACACCCAAGAGACTTTGCACCCGTGTAGCATTTGGGGTGTAATTTGGGCTCCAACTGAGAACCACACTTTGGTGGATATAACTTTGCATATGTGTACAATTTGGGATACAATTTTAGGTTGAATTTGGAAGCCAATGTGTGGGCAACAACTAGAAACTTTGGCCTGCTTTACACTAGGAGTCAGGGCCAATGTTCAACCCAAATCCAGCATTCCTATTGGTGCAAAAGTTGAAATCAGCTCCAAGGGCTTTACACAAGGAGTCACGGCTTCAATCTGCCCCCAACTTACTAATACATGCATTATGGCTTGTCTGCCTGGGGGCTCAATACAAGGCCATAATAAATATTAAAAAATAAAATTTTTATCTACTTGCAACTTGTTTTGTAAAATCAAAAATCTTGTCCAAATATTGAAAATTTATTTGGAATTTTTTATTTTTAATATAGTAATAATAAATTGAGAGATTATTTTCACATTATAAATTTAAAAAATAAAAGATCATTTGAAACTTGAAAAATTGACAAAAAAAAAATCGATTTGGAAGTCACCATATGATGCAACAATATATTTTAATATATATTTTGCTTCATTAGATAATCTAACAAATATATATTTTCAATGTTTTGCCTCAGCTTCAATAAATTTTAAAATCCGAACCATTAAGTTAAAAAAATCCAAAATTAACAATTTAATTTAAGATTAACTAAATAAGTATTTTATAATATTAATGTCCTAAGATGCAGAAGGTGTTGAATAATCTTGTATGTAGGTAAGTGGGAAGATTTTTAGGTAAGTGTGAAGATTTTTTTTTTTTACTGATCAATGAAGTTGCTGGATTTGGTGGTTTAAATAATTTTCCTAGTTATATTGAATCAACTAACAATTAAATTAAATGCGTGTAGGGTTTGTGAGAATTGCAAAGAACAAATAGGAATGGTAGAAAGGGACCATTATTTTCAATGTTCAGCATACAAATTGTATCTAAGCTTGAAGATTGTTTTTCCCAAGTCAATGGGATTGTTTTCTTAGTTATCTTGAGTAAACTAAAAGTTCACTAAATTTTTGCACATTACTTGTGCACCTTGTTTTCCTCATTTTTGAAAAGTCACTTTTGTTGTGGGCATGCCAATTTATGATTTGGGGACAAATCTTCACCTTGTTTGTCTTAGGTGAACCCTAAACCAAACTGGTTTACATATTTGAGTGATACCCCTTGGTGGCTATATTGAGCGTGGATAATGTTAAATTTGGACTTGAAGACCTTGATTTACTCTTACGATGAGCTATTTGTATTGTTTACAACTAAAGGAAAAAAGATAGGCCAGAGGAGGAGGGGTGGGGGGGGAGATGGAAGATGGGTTTTTGATTCTTACTATGATATTACTGTGGGTGCCACTCTACCCAATCAATTTCTCTTTGGAAGAGCATAATTTATTTTTCCTAATTTATACCTTCCCATTATTGCCCTTCAAATAACATGTGACGGGTGTTGGTGGGTGTTTGCAACAACAAATCAACCTAAGCTTGAGCTGCTTGTTCTCGATGTCTCTTGGTGATAGTAAAAGTGGGTTTTGATAGCAAAGAGATCCAAATGGATTGTTAGTGATTGACCCTCAATCAATGAGTTTCTCTTTGGAAGAGCATAATTGAATTTTCCTAATATTTCCCTTCCCCTTATTGCCCTTCAAATAACATGTGATGGACATTGGTGTGTTTAGGTGGGCATTGGTGGGTGTTTGCAACAACAAATCAACCGAAGCTTGAGCCGCTTGTTCTCCATGTCTCTTGGTGCTAGTAAAAATGGATTTCAATAGCAAAGAGATCCAAATGGGTTGTTAGTGATCGACCCTCAATCAATCAATCAAAGTGCTACCATAGAACCTTGCCAGCTTCGTTGGAATTTTTTTTTAAAATCTTAGAAATGAAATGCTGAAAATTTCAAATTTTACTTTGCTCCAAAAGAATAAATTCCTGTAAAGAAAACGAGGAATCGTTTGGAATATTCGAGGATACTGAATTTTCAAAATGGGATCTTCAAAATTAATTAATAATTAATTGGCAGACATGTGCTGAAGCTGCCGCTGCATTATGTGGTATTAAGGCTAGCTGATCTCAGCAAGTATGTTGTATACCCTAGTACATTTGCCAATTTGACACTAATTATGTTATTTTAAAAAATGTCGAAAATTTCAAAAATTATTTTTTTCCAAATCAAAAATATAGTGAGAGAGAATAATGAATATTTAGGAATATTCCATTTGTTGAAATGATTTTTTCAAAATTAATTAATTATTCGACGAACATGTGTTGAAATCGCCAAGGTACTACAGTATTACTGTAATGAAGCAAAACCCAGTAAATAAAAATCAAGGATGGGAACCCATCCATCAAAGGTACAAGAGAAATGAGAACATGAGTAGACATATACAACCCAAAGAAAAAAACAAAAGCAAACAATCAGCAAATGATTTGTCATGGTTTGTTGCCATCAACTTTCATTTGGATCAACATCCTCGAAATTGATTGTTTTTTCTGGGTCTTTCTTCTTCTTCTTCTTCTTTTCTATCTTTGAAGAAAAACCTGTATATAAAAATCAAGAATGTGAACCCATTCATCAAAAGTACAAGGCAAATGCGAGCACAAGTAGACAGAACTCAAAGAAAAAACAAAAGCAAACAATCAACAAAATTTATAAAAAAAAAGATATTAGATATCCGTGCAATTTTCACAGCTTGGCAATCATCAACTTGGTTGCAGAAGCCGCCAGAAGGGAGAGATAGATGTACAATAGGGGCAATAGGACAGACATGTTGCTGGGGATCTGTCATCTCAGGACTAATGAGAATGAAATGAAAGGCTCATGACTCTACTCAGCTTTATCGAGGAGGGAGTGTCCTTCAAGTCAAGGCTTTTTCTTTTGTAGGTATGTGTGTTGGACAATTCTGCAATTGCATGAAACGCCCAAGAACATGGAAGTATGGGGTTTTGGTTTGAACTTGCCAGGAGCATGACACACTCTGGGAATTAGTACTTAATAATACTCTGTTTGGGGTGGGGTGGCAGCCAAATAATTAGTCTAGTTGGATGATCCGGATCAGGAATTCCATTGCCCCAATGACAATTCAAGGCTGTTATGCTTTGGTTTGCACGAATCTGTTTTCAAGTGTAGTTGATATGCAAGACTCTTCAGGCTTTTGTCGCCTGTGTGTGTTTTTTGGCTTGAAAATGAAAAGAAGAACCAGTTTTGGTTTTTGTGAGCTTAACAACAACACTTCAGAAAAGTAGGGAGGTACACACAGAATCTGTTAGAGTGCTGGATTGTTTATATATCCTGTCTTGCTAGGAGATTTGATTTGGGAACCCTAAAAAATGCAGGTGATCACAATCATGTTTATAAGGGGTGACCATGATTGCAAAGAAAGTTTGAGATGCGCAACAACTCCAAGTTGGCACTGAAATCAGGAGCTTAAGGTGCCTGTGAACTCTCCTTTCATGATATATTGTTTGATGGCAGAACTAATGTGTGTGGTGTAGTAGTGATCCTCTTTGCAGGTCAATTGGATCCAAGATGTGGCTGACTTCAAGAACGTCCTTCTACGGGTAGGGACTTTGTGGGATGATTTATATTTTCTGCTATGTTTCTCATCAACAAGGTTTTCCAATTCTACTCAAACAATTGTGTAAACATTGTTGGCCAAATCCCTTTCACAACTGATTGAACATATTCTGATCTTTGTGCAGAATTTGGAAAAGTATGAGATGCTGGTAATCCAAATCTGGTATGTGGTGCACTCTGATGCTGGATGTGCTTGTTGATACTATCATTATTGCCATTAGTTTGGGAGAGAGATGATCTTACTCTCCATGACACAAAAGTTTTTGATACATATTGATCACACCCATTTAGGGCATGTGCTTTGACCAACTTTTGCTCAGAGGATATGTGTTAAAATGACAATTTTGAATGTAACAGTAGATTGTGAAATACCAGCAATAGATAAACCATAAGTGCAGGTGAAGTTGGTGGATTTGGATTGTTTGCGAGCTCACTTGAGGTGGAAACAAACTGGCATATGTTGATCTGATTGTCAACATGAAGAAGATTTTGAGCTGGCTGCATGAGTTTAGGGTTTAGGGTTTAGAGTTCCTCTGTCGTGTAAGTACTCAATATAGAAGAATTGAGGAGGCAATGGAATTTTTATGTCTGTAGAGTGGATTGTACGTACTGGGAACTTGAGTGTTGTCTGAGCTATTGTTCAACACTACATTTTTGCAATCATTAGTTCAGGACTTAGAGTCTAACAGTTATGACATTTTTCTTGGTAGGGTCAAGGTAATTCTAGTTACAAATGCTGCACAGCAGAGTCCTCATGAAGAGTTCGCCTGTGCTTTTGCTTACTACACATGTTTGTGTAATGACAGAACAGTTTGTACTTGAGACTTTTCAATCTGAGAAATGGAAAGACAAAATTTCTCCCAGGTCACTGATGAGACAAGCTTGCTGTAGATAGGTAATTCCCCACAACAGGTCTATTCATTAGAGCTCCAAACCTGAAAATAATTTAAGAACAAGAATACCCAGGAGTTCTCATGATATGTACATACAGAGAAAACCTGATAGTCCAGATTGTACAATAGTTAACATAGATTATATAAATCCATTTTCAAGTACAGTAGATGCTTGCAGGTTTGGACTTTGTGCTTTTGATTCTGTATTGTTATTAGTCACAATATTAGTATTTCTTCAGCGACATCAAGTTTTTATTCTGAAGCCCATGAGTCTGTTCACATTGCATGCACACAAGCCCCATAATTGGCAAAGTTTTCAATCTTTTCTGTAAATTTTGGTAAAGCACTTCCAGCTTTGTATTGCCAGTAACAAGAAGTGTACAACCGTCTTGAAAGTCAAAGATATAGTAGGGTTCCAAATGGTCCCTGGGTGTGTCACCTGTTCTAATAAGCTTTATGCATTCTTGGACTCTTCTCCCTGTTCTCCTCTTGCTTGTGAGATCCCACTAGGCATCAATTTCAATTGCCCTATCCTGCTTCTTCAACCCTGCAAAAATATCTCATGTTCATCAATTTCCCTATCTTTCAAAATTGTTTTCTATGATGTCATCTCTAGATCCAAATTAGTTCCCATCTACTTTTCTGCAAAAATCAGTTCATTCTCAATCTCCTTGTCTATCAACTCAAATTTTGCTACAGTATCAAGTGCATAATCTTGACCAGAGTTTTTTTGCTAGCTAGGTGTACAGAAATCTCAGTCTGTACAAGCCTATTTGTACTGACTATCAGATCCTTAATTTCTTGCTGCTGTAGCTAAGCATCTGAATCAAGTTCAGACCTTTTGTGTTTTTCTGCTTTGCTTGCTTGCTTGCTAGGTATTTGAAGATTTATACCACTGATCTCTTTGCTCAATCCAAGACCTGAATTCTTTAATGTCCAGTTCCTGATCTGAATGATCCCAACTATTTTTGACGTTTAGGGTTTGATTCCACCAGCTGACTCTTGCTCCATCTGTCTATTGTTGTGATCTGAAGCTGTCTTTGTAAGAATCCTTACTCCGTCAGGTGCCCGCTCTATATCATCTAACCCATAATGCAAATACGTCTAGATCTCAGATCCTGCTCCTTAAGGTGCTGTATGTTGTACTCTTATGGCTCATGTTATGGACTCCAGCCAAGCTCTGCACTGATTGATGCAATTTCCCTTTCAATGCCAGCTTCAAGATATATACCTTCAATTATGGCAGCTCTAAACTAGTGAGCTCTTCTTCGAGTTGCCATTTCTGATTTTGGTTTGCTATTTAGCTGCTTGCTGCTCTATTTCCATCTCATCAAACTCTCTCCTAGGATCTGCACGAGACACTCTCAATCTGTTCAACCTCATATACGTACTAGTGTGGTGATGTTACTCATGATTCTAATGATCACAGTAGGTGTAGGTAGCTGTATTTATCGAGCTCCGGCCTCTTCTCATTTCTTCAGGGCCGCCGGCCGCAAAACTATAATTTGTGGCAGTTCCGTCCTACTTGAATTTACTAGCTCGCACTCTGTCCCAAGAAGGGTCTCTTTCCATTAGGCTGTTGGGATCACAATTACACATTCCCAGTTCCTGATCTAGTGCTGATGATCATAAGAGGTCCTTGTTTTCCCATAGAATTCATTTTCTTTGTTTTTTGTTCCTCCATAATATATCTTTCGTGACCCAATTATCTAGCCATGAGTCATGAGCATGACATGATCTTAAAGTAGCTTATAATTTGTTTTCCTCTTTCATGGCCAGCCAGTCTTCAAAATGCTGCAGGCTCTTGAAACAATTTCTACAGCGTCACAAAGACAAACTGTAAGTTATATATGGCTTAAACAACAAGGATTTGTACATGCAACACGCATGTCACAGTGCAATATGATGATCGTGGAATCATGAGCTAGCTAGTTGCAGGGTGCGTGCGCTTATTGATTTAATACTTATATATGCAGTAAACTAGAATTAGAGTCTGTTGCACCCAATTTGTGCAAGTCTATTGAAGGAAACGTAATAGCTCGGAAGCTCGGAAGCTGTAGCCTAATTTTTGATCTCACGAAGTTGCAGACGACTATAATAACCTCCTCCTCATCCCTCCTCATCACTCTCTTCTCTCTACGAATGGGAATAATCAGAAACCTCAACAACAACAACAACAACAGTTTCCTGCATCTAGGGCAACATCATGTTAAATTCCACTCTCTAATAACTCTCTTCCAGGTAGCAATAGAGGGAAATTATCTGAACTTGCCGAACGTCGGACTTGATAATATTAGTGTAAGATCTCGTCTTCTTTTGTTGCCAGGAGATCAGAACTCTTCCATTTTTTTTTTTCTTCCCCCTGTTGGGGTGGGGGGAACGGGGAACAAATCTCATAATGAAATGTAATCACTGATGACTATGTTACCTGATACGGGACTTTTGCAAACATTTCCACCGTCTAGGCCTGCGCGTGGACCTTTCGTCTGACAGCTTTTTCCCAAAATATATACATGATATACTTAGAAACTGCACTTTGTGTTCAGGAATAGTAAATACTATTAAGCTAACCCTTTTTTTCCCCTGCAGAGGAAGAAGAGAATGAGAGGTGGGAATGGGACGTTAGTTCTGGTCCTGGCAACTAACTGGCAGTGAGTAAGTTAGTCCTAGTTTTATCCTAGCTAGTGTTGTGGTGCTAGTGTGCTGGTGGTACCAGCTACAGTGTACAAGAGAAAGGGCCCGAAAAAGAAAAGAAAAAAGGGAACTTCCCTTCCAATGATGTAGCTCATGCAGTGCCGTGAACTAAAGCAGTAGTACTATCTATTATAGGCGGCGGCGTTCTAGCACCTTTTTTTTTCTTTTTTTGGGGGGTTTCTCTCTTTTCCTCTAATTTTTCAGAGAGATAAAATCTGATCAGTGATGAATCATGATCTTCTTGAACTTTTCCACCTGAATGTGGTGTAAGTAATTAGTTGTGTGGTGTGGTGTGTAAGTACCCAGTTCCAAATCTGGCACTTGACTTTACATTCTCTCCCCCCCCCCCGCCCCCTACTATTCTCTCTGGTTGACTGCATATTTAACAAGAGTATTAAAAGCCATCCATCAATTAGCACAGTCATTAACTATTTTGGCGTCACCAAGCAATATAAGTACCTGTATCCACGATAACTAACTCAATCCACCACTCATGTGATCAGTAAATCAACTAAAGATTGCACTCCTCATTAGATTCGCTGATCTAAGTTTTCATTTACCTTTAGTAGGCTTCCCCCTCTCCTCTGCTGCCTTCACCCTCGCCCTTTCCCTCAGTGCCCCTCCCACCCCCCCCCCCCCTCACCCTCGGTCCGGTATTTGCAGCACATAATGACTGAACATTCTCGTCTAGGATCAGGGCGAACATTCAGCTGGGTAACTTATTTGACTACTAATCTAGTTAGGCGTGTTGCAGTCGTTTTTCAAAGAAAGGAATGAATGTTCAGCTCCTTTGTGAAAGTCCTTTTTCATTAAATCTGGAGATTAAAACCTGGAACTACACACCATCAGCATCTTTGTGACAAGAGTAGGCTGCTTATTGTTGCTATCAACCACCTATTGATCAAATGGATGATTTGAATCTTAATATCATAAATTCTACACCAGCTTGCCCAATGTGGAAGAATTGTGTTTTGGATGCTTTGGTTCATTTGAATGGCTTATAGTAAGTATATGGAAAATGTTGAAAGCATATTATTACCAGCATTGTTTTGAGAGTTTGTTCTTTTCTTGATGGGATCCATTGAATTATTAGATCGGATCTGGTATGATGCAATACTGAAAGAAAAGACATCAGCTGCATGCAGATACTGTGTTAAGGGGGGCTCTTCCTATAGGTGGCTGGTAGCCTATGATAGAAATGTGTGAATGGTTGAAAAGTGTACACCACATGGCTTTTGCTTCAAGATGGGTTGGGTGTACTTACAAATTAGCAAAGGTGTGAAATTCCCAGCTTTTCGACCTTGTAGAAATATTATACTTCCCTCACAAAGACCGAGGGATGACAAAGAGGGCGGGTAGCAAATTTCACGAAGTGCACCATGTCGCGTAGTGGAGGAGATGACAAAGGCACCAAATTTTACTATGTCGTGTAGCGGGGTCCTGAGATTCGAATGGAAGAGGAGATAAGAATGACAAAGTTTTTCAACTACATTGTGATTGAGTATCTTGACTTCAATGGATCTAGATTTGATTTGAAGAAGAAATAATATAATTGTAAGCTTTCCAAGTATATGTGATTGAGCATCTTTCACCGTTATGTCTAGTACTATCTGCAATCACTTGGAGGTTGACACTTTGCAATGACTATACAAGTCAACATGGTTGCCCAATCTTTTACTAGAGGTTTAACCTTCATGTACATAATCATATTTTTTTCCACTGATTGGTTTATAAGGAACCAAACATAGCCAGGTTGGCTATTGTAGGTGGCATCTACTAGCATGGTTTACTGGTAAAATTACACTTTGTTTGGTGGAGAATCATACCCACACTTGTTGCAAGGTGGCTACAAATGCCAACCAATTTGTTCAACTATGGACATAGTATTTTGAAGAACTCCATACAACAACAATATGAAAAATGTAAAATACAATATGAAATATATATGTTCAATGAAGAAAAGCTAAAGACTACTAATGCTCTATTCTAATTTCCATGCATATAGGGAAGGAGAAGTTTCACTCAAGACCATGTAGCCAATTTGAAGAACCACAAAAATAATTATTTTGTGACATGTGACACAAAGTTGACTTTATTACTATAGTTGTTTTATGAACCAAAAGAATTGATAACGCATTTCCATTCAAGATTTTGCTGAAGGAAAGATGCAAGAATGATTTCTTATGGAATTTTGAAACAAGGCTTTGTGAAGCCCAACTAAAGGCCTTTGTTATGTTTTCCTCTCATTTCCAATATGGGTGAAGGCACATTACAAGGGGAACAACTTGGGTACTTTCATTACATGTATTAAAAGTATACGCCTTCAAAATGTGTTGCATTTAATTTCAGGTTTTATTTTTGGTGTTTCAGCTTTATATTTTAATTTCAAAAAATAATGAGTATATTTCAGATATATGTAATATAATAAAAATATGTTTATTGTTTTAGATTGCATTAGTTTTTTTTTTGCATTAGTTTATCAAAAATTGTTTGAAATGGAATTAAAAAAGTGGTCCACCTCACATTTTTTGTCATCTTCCATTTGAAAACAATTGTTTGCCAAAAAAAAGAATTATCACATAAATTTATGGTCATCACCTCGAAAAAAAACCCATTTGTGATATACATTTGAAGGTAAAACTAAGATATAAAAAAATAATCAAAGACAAAGATTCAATCCTTAACAATTGTCAATAATGGAATATTTTATAAAATATGTTTGAAATCATGATTTCCAAATCAACTTGTAAATTATTTTAATTCTTATGACCCAAAAGATGTTGCATTATAATGTAAATATGCACCTAATTTTTTCATAAAAAAATCATTTTCAAAACATTTCACATCCTTTGAAAAGTCCTTTTGTACAACAAAAAACCATGGTTACATTGTTTAAAAGTCCTTTTGGGCATTCCATACTCATTATCAAAACTTGCAAATGTTTCCACAATACATAAAAAAATTATCATATAACTTTATCCAAAAATTTCAACATCAACTTAAATAATCACTTACCAAAATGAAAATTAAACACTAGTTATGTCTCATAATGACTTCTTATATCTTATTTGCACTCTTAAGTTCAAAATTTTAATCCCAAAGTCAACATTTGTTGTATTCCTTTATGAAATCTTTTGGACTCAAAGTGGATGATATTGATGGAATCTAAAATTGTGATGGTTTAAGATATTGTATTGTAAAATATTTGAAAATTTGTGACTCATTAATATTAATGAGATTCAAAATATATGAAAAGAAATGATTTCATTAAAGATGAGGTCCGTTTTTTTAATGGTACACCTTTAAAAAAATTCACTCAATTATCAAACTCTTCATATGGTTAACAAACTTATTCCAATCATATAAAATCACAATGTTACAAATTTTATGAAGATTATAAATCATTTCAATCATTTTTGAAATATATTTACATTTTATAATATGTTATGGCGTACTTACATCATGTCAATGAGATGTGAACGAAAAAAAAAAGTAGTTTGTTTGATATTTCAACTTTTTGTGTTATGACTTATCATAATAATTATGGAAATCCTTTTTAATTATGACATTGTTGAAGTTGAAACATGGGTACCTTGAAAATCAAAACAATGTGATAACAATCTAGACTTTCCCTAGTGCAATTTCACCCATACTAAAATGGTACTTGGCATGGAGACATTTGCAAATGTAAATATAGGAATCAAGATAGTTCAATTCATCCAAGTTTTTGTTTTGGAAATTGATATTAAGCATCATGGTATCCATTTTGCAATCATTCCCACATTAGAGGATGGGGATGATGGGTTTGATATCATTCATGTGGGAACAAATCTATCTATTAAGGAAGGTTGATTGTTTATTTGTTGGTTACATTGTAACCTTCCAAACCTTAACATCACCCATTACACTCTTTGTATCATTGGAAAGCCTTTGATGAATAAGGGTGCATTAAGGTGGTTTGATAATGTTTAGACCTAAGGTGCATGAGTTATTGAATATGAAAAAAAAAGTCATTGAAAATTGAATAAAATCAAAACAAAAATTTAAGGGAAATTGGTGCATGCTTTTTGGTATTGTTGGAAAGTGCTCATTGTATTCAAATCCAATCAGTTGTTATGGGTAACAAGTTCACACTTGGGCAAATGACACAAGACACACTAGCATCTTTTAAGTACAAGAAAAGTGTTTCATTTCAATAATATTCTAACAAACATAAATTAATGCCACCTTTTTCATTGGTGGCCTCTCTGAACAAGCTTACAAACCTTGGAAGCTGTTGGAGAGAGTTTCTGAGGATATTGAACATGATGGCATACAATACGATACTTCTGCCCTGCATTTGTCCCAGAGAAGGCACACATGGTATCCAAAATCTTTTTAAATCAACATCATGATGTCCGGCTTCAAAGAAAACAATGTGGACATTTTGTGGGGATTCATGATAGTACAATTGATGTGTGAGGTTTTGAAGCATGTGACACTGGTATAATGTGGAATTTAGCAGCATGATTATTGATATTGTTTGATTATGCATTGAATTATGTGCATTATAGTCTTCTCTTTGGCTTTGACAAAAGGTCTGGCTTCCTTGAATTTCCTTTGTATAATATGAGATCTCAAATTTTCAACATGTGTTTTGAAACTATGATTTCAACAAGTGAATTTCCATACACATAACTTATTGATTGACAATCTCATTTACCACCATTTCCAAAAATCAAGATTCACATGGGCACAGCGGCAAATGCTTATGAGCAGATCAGATAATTAGGCCTTCAAAATTCCTACAGACTGTGTGACTCCAGCTTGGGTGTATATCAGTGTGTAAAACATCGGAACCATTCAATCTTCAATTGTGTTGGATGCCAAGCCCTCTACTCCTTTGGAGCTCTGTTTGGGAAATACTAAACAGATTTTGCACAATCTTTGTAGCCTCCTGGTTGAGTAGTTTTGAACATGGACATCATCTGGTATGCCAACTGAAGATAGTGAATGAAAAAGCATTCACCAGTGCACTAGCCATTGGAAATCCATTATGGTTCAGTTTTGGATGAACCACAAGGGAGTTAGTAAGGTTCCACCTTGGTGGTGACTCATTCTCTAAACCAGGCTCACACTAACTAGGTAAACTCCCTATGTAGTAAGCATCATAGGTAAGTAAGTAGGTAATGTAAGTGGTTGCTTATGTTGGTAGGGAAGTAGGTACAGCAACTTAGTGTCCACTAGATAGGCAATGCATGTTGATGGGTGTTATATAGCTAAAAAGTAGAGTGGGCTATGGGACAGGAATATAATGAATTTTTTTTTCTATCCACACACACCATGCATCCTGCATGCTCTGGTGGGTGCTAAGTTCACGCTGGCCAATTTATACCACAAACTTCTCACCCTTCCTTTTCTTTATGCACACAGATCTTGAAGATCTACACTCAAGAATTTGGAATTTGCATTCAATTTGCATTAATAACAGATCTAGATTGCACAATTGCAGGCTGCTGCTGGGTCCTCTTCCAACCTGCAGCTTTATTAAAAGAAAGCTTCTCACATCCCCTACCTCCCCTCCACCCACTCCCCCAACCCACTGCTCCCCTTTCAAAATGTAATTCTTTCAAAATTGGGTGATCCATTATCCTCCAAGTTGACAATGCTTCTTTAATCATGCTTCATGGAATGATCGAGCATGCTCAAAGAAGCATTCACAGAAAGAGAATAGAACATTGGGATCTAGGAATCCAAACCACTGTGGGACAGTTTTTGTTTTCCTCCATGTGTCTATGGGGAGAAGGGTCACACTACAAAAGAATGTGATTTTTCTCACATAAAAGGTTGCAACATGTGAGTTAAACTTTGTGATTTCATACATTAAAATGCATAAAATGTAAGGTTTATAATGGCATATATTACATTAAAATTATATTATTAACTTATGATACATGTTACACAAGTATAACATACGCCTCAATAAACATCATATATTGCACATCATAATGAATGAAAACACAAAGTTTACCTCGCATGTGTTGTCAGCCCAAGGCTCGTTTTTTGTGTGAAAAAAACCATATTCTCACTCTATTTTGTAGTGTTACAATTTCTATGGCACCCACATTGGCAATGAACTAGATTTTGAAATTTTACTTGGACTCACCTATTCTCAATTTGCATGTGTATGTGTGTGAGCAAATTAATACCCAGTGTTGCCAATCGCTGCTACTACTGCTGCACTGAAGACCTACACTACTAGTTAGCACCTTGCTAAATGAAAAAGAAAACCCCACAAAAAAAAACCAGCATGAATGAGTAATAAATCATATTTGATAACGTGAATACAAAAAAAGGAACAGGAGAGGGTCTAGTGGGAGGGGAGAGCCTTGGCAGAGATCTAGTGTCATTCTAGGTCTACTTTCACACAGGGAAAAGAGCTGCTTTCATCCCTCATTGGTGTTATGCTCTTTTGTCTGCATTCCACAACATAGCCTCCTAGTTCTTATGAAGCTTTACTTGGAGGTCTAGGCTTCTCTCATACATACAAACACATACAATCTCTCTCTCTCTCTCTCTCTCTCTCTCAAGCCCTCTCTGGCTCCTTTGCAATACATAGACGAAGAAAGTACTCAAAATAGATCTTGAAGATGGTGATTAGTTGAATGTTTTGTTGTTTTTAAATCATTTGTGACCCTGAAGCCCTTGCTCAGGCTTCAGGTCGGTACTAAGACTCTCATCAGGCCGATGTCAAGAGCTTGGCGCAACTGAAGGTGAGTATGGTTCTTATACCTGCATGATCTTGTTGTGATGATGGAGAGGTTTTTTTTTTATGCTAAAGAACGAAATTGGGAATTTGCATCTCTTGAGTCGCATGTTCAGTGACCCAGATCAGTGAGGGATCTGGGTACCTATCTGGTTACCGATCTACGGCTCGTACCGCTGTCCCGGCACTTACTTTCTCGTCCGCTTGCTGGTTTGCTAGCTGAAAAAAAGTTTTGGGGTTTGTGTCCTTTGCCTGGACCATCGTCCTCACTACTCCTCGACTTGGGAAGTTTGTCTGTGTGCTTGTGTTGGACGATGGTGGTTGGGAAGAGAGAAAAAAACATCTTGTAACACCTTTTGTCGAACAGGATACAAGAAGAAGCTCTGCAGTGTGACAGGCACGGTTCTTTTGATTTCTTTTGCACTACCACACCGAAGAAACAAACACGCGCATCATTTTCGGTGAAAAGGCGGGACCTGTGTTTTGGCCAAGGCACTAGACTCTCCCCTGTTTTCATGGTTTTTCCAAATAAGCTTGTTTGCTAAAGTGCAAGGTTTTCTGCAGGAGCCCAAGGGTCGTACTGTTTCCTGGATGCTGAAGGATGTGGAACGGCTCAGTGGCCGCTACTGCTTCCGTGCATGAGTACCCTGGAGACCTCGCTGTTTGACACTGGTGGCCGTGTGGCCGTTCGTCTTCACCTTTCACCCAAGATGGGATCAGAAGAGAGAGAGTACAGCCCCCGAACCATTGGTTTTGCAGCCAACACATCATCATGTGCAGGGGCTGTGCCCTCTCTCTTCTTGTGCCGACTTGGGTGCATAAACATGTCCGAGAGCCGGTCGAAGCCTTTTTGTATTCCAGAGACATCGAACTCGAAACTAAAGAAGTGCCCAAGACGGTACTCGGGGAAGAAAGGAGCGTTTTTTGGATGTTGAACTTGCTAGTGAAGCTACGTCGTCATCATCATCGCAAAGTTCCAGCAGCCAGCGCGCCGGGCAGAGAATTCATTCAAAGTATGTATCGTAGAGCGATGCAGGCTCTGGAAGAGCGAGCTCGCTAAAGCCGCCGGATATGACGACAGGACAGGCCGGCAAGTTCGACGCAGGTTGGTTCGCGTGCATGCCATCATGATTTCGGCTTGTGCTCTCTCTCTCTCTCTTCTAGTTCCGACTCCGTTGTGTAAAACATGACTTGCTTGTGGCAGGCTGCTGATCTGGTGACCTACAGCAGAGATCATCGAGTAGCTTATAATAAAGCTGCAGCTGGTGACAGCCCACGACGCCGGATAGCTCATCGCCGACGGCGAGATGTAGACAACCAACTATAGCTCAGTGTAGCATCCTGCGCAACACTTTCGCAAGTCTTTACCAACGATCAACAAATTGCTGCATCTGGAACTTTCGGCAACAGTTAAGTGAATTGATATTCTGTGCTGAAGTTCAGCACGCCCATGGAAAGCTCTGCTTCATAATGGTGAACAGAGGTTCCTATGAAATTTGGGTTTTTCTTTTTTCTGTTTTCCTTTTGGGTTTGTGGTCACTGTAGATTTTATGATCATGTTCACCATGCATGTTTACGGCTGCAGACGCACATCCTAAGTTTTCTGCTGCAGCTACTACTTCAAAACACGCATCGACATGAACAGGTTGCACTGCTTTCGTTTTAATACTTTTTTTTGTAAAATTCCAGCTTGTGTCTTCTATGACTAGCAACATCATCCTCCAAGCTGGTTGTTCGTTTCCTGGAACAACAATCTGTGGACAATATAAGCATGAAGCATTTTCCTTGCAACTTTGAAGAAAAGCTTCGGCTTCAGGAACAAAAAGAGGTTTAAATCTGCCAATTTGCACCATATTACGATGTCAAACATGTGTGCAAAATTCTCGAGTCAGTAATTTACTCTTCAGTGTTCTGGCCAATGTACAAGCCGCTTAGTATTTGTTGGCTCTGCTTGTAAAGGAGATCAGACTACGGAACAACGATGTAGGAGCAGTTTGTCATTTGGTCCCACATTTTGAGGAATGTTCACCAACTGTCAGTACTGCACTGAACTGCCGTGAGACTTTAGGAACTTCATGGATGGAGCTACTTGACTGTTGCTACTTCGAACTTGCCATAAGGGGAGGTTGGAGCCATTTGCCATGAGCTGCAGCTTGTTAAATAAACTGATCTTAAAATGCTGAATGTTTCCATATGGTTTCCATGCTCCTTTTGTTGAATTAGCTATTTCCTAATGTTGGATTCTGAAGTTCATGAATTCATGTTACAATCTTATGGTAGACGTTCTAGTTACTTGGCTTTTAATAGGATTGATTCTAGCTAACTACACTTAAGACTTGCAAGCATGCATCCTTCAAGAATTGTGACTATTTTTGTAGGTGTGCAGGAAGGGTGGTGGTGATGAAGTTTGTTAACAGACTTCTTCAATTTGTGGGGGTGTCAACATGGGTGTAAGCGGATGGCCATATCCCCAGCTTGCAGGAGCCAGGAAGGTGAAATATCCAATAAATATGAATTCAAACTATGTTGTTAAAAAGTTGGTTCTGAACATGTTGCTAGCATCTTTAAGTTGTCTCCCTTTGAACTCAATAGGCCTCATGTTGTTATTTTCTTTCTGCATGAATGTTTTGAGTTGCAGGATGAGCACTACTTCAAAATAGATGCAAGGCAAGTATTCAAGCTAAGGTGGTTCAAAGTGCACAAGAGTTTCTAAATCTTCTCAGACTTTGAAACATGAAATTTACCACCCTTTTCCAGGTACAGTTTGAATCCATCTTCTAGTTACATGCATGGGCTGTTCACTGTTCATGCATAAATTAAATGCAAAAGCTAGAGCTGGGTAGATGTTTTTCTTTGCACAACATATGTATGCACTATTTGGCTGTTGCTTATGTAATTAACTCATGGTTAAGTTCATTCCTACAAATGTTTGTAATGCTTTTTCTGATCATCATATTGAGTTGTTGACTACATTGTGAACATTGCCCTCATTTGTTGCCCCAAGTGTTGCAAGCATATAGAGACCATAGTAGTGCATAGTTTCATTATGTAGTCCATATACTTGGAACCTGCGAAAGGTTGTCTAGTTGAGGAATGTGCGATTACTGTATAATTTCAAGGATTAACCACCTGTGTATTGGGTTCAGAGCTACACATCTAGTATTGGATTCTAGATTAGTTGTGGGTTTCAATCTCCTTGCCTTGTCATTTGTGATCTTGTGCTTCATTGAAAAGATTCAATGATGGATGAGGTGCATATATGTAATTTAAGTCTGTGTGTCATGTGCAAGTGCAGTAGATCTAGTTCAGTTGTTAGCAGAAAATAGGTGAATAATTTCCCAGAGGTTCTCATTTACCTCAATGTATTCACAAGGTATTTACTTAAAGAGAGTATCATGGAAACATGGTGAAATACTATTCTGAGTTCATTCTTCTTCAGTAGAAATTAGGTCTGGGATGTAGTGGAAATGAATGTGGAATGGAATTACTCTTGTTGCAATTTAAATGGAGATCAAACATAGCTTATGGACTTAGCTTAGCTTAGCTTAGCTTAGTCTTTTTGTGTTTGTAACATTGATTCTTGGAAGGAGCAGGTGAAAGTGATCATGTGTGAAGAAGCTTATGGTGATGACAAGCTGCTGTTGTGCTGAGCTCTGCAAGTGACCTTGTCAAGGACATGTAAGTGGGCTGTCATCTTTTGTTACAACACAAGTTTATTTTATTAGATCGTTCTTCTTGCAATTCACAAAGATCATTGAGGTGAAGGGGAGGTATAATTAGCATGACCACATTATGTACAAGGTGTTGTTGGAATTGAGCTGAAGCTCTGTTGCAGTTCTAATAAATTCTGTTTTTTGACTCTCTAAGCTTGTCACCTCCCATCCTTGCAGGGCTTGGTGCTTTATTTTGCTTACTTGCTTCACAACAGTGTGCAGTGTACAGGAGTCCAACAGTGTCTGCAGTGGTCCAGAACCATCAAATCGCACATCATGATAAGAGGGTCAAAAACAGGGTCATACCATGTCAGGTTTTGACTTCAGATTATTATTCTTTGTTTTAACTTTCAATCAGCTGCTTGACGTTCCCTTCCTTGATGATATTCTTCCATCTGAAGCAGCTGTTTCATGCACTTATTTGGATGTAGTAGGCATGAAGTTGTGTGTTTGGATTCAAGAGAGCAAAGAGGTGCGAAGGTCGCTCAACTTGGACTGTTTACTGTCGGTTTCACTTCAGATAGTGCCCAGCATCTTTCATCTGGGTTTTGCTTAAATGTTTTACTCAACAGATCGTATGTAGACTTTCTTCTGCTGAGGAAGCTTTTGCTGTTGTGTATGTTCATTCATGTCTAATTCTCCTCCTAACTCTTGCTGATGGGTGTAGATCTTTGGAAAACTCCATAGTGACCAATGAAGTTCTGCAATATCTGATGTGGGCCTTGCTCTTTAGAATTTGGATGTCCTTGTTCCATGGGATGCTACCATGGCTGCAAGGTTTCCACTGGAAGGATATACAATCAAAAGTCCTCCTATATATGTGAACTGAAGAATTGCTTTTTTCCATTCAATGTCATCTCTTCATTTCGGTGCAGCTGGTCGGAATGTAATCATGGCTAGGTGATTTTTTCAAACGGGTTTTGGAAGTTCTTGACCCAGGCTTCTGTACTCTTAAGAATAATATAGATGGAGCTTATGTACAGGTTGCATGCTGGAAGATATTTTGAGATCTGGTTATAAACCTTCACTCAAGTATCGGCTAGTCCACTATCAACCCTCTAATTTTGCATGGAACTATTTGTTAACGGTTTGATTGCTGGCAGGTGCAGATGTTCTGGTCTGCAACTGAGCCAGCTGTTTACCTGCGTAGCAGCAGGAGCAACATTTGGACATCACCACTTATCATGAACAGGGAGTGGTGGTGATCAGCAGCCTCGTCCACCAAGTACCGCTGCAATTTTTCGCGAGTGTAACATCAGCCAAAGTGAATGTATTCAGGCACACAACGCAGCGTGCTATTACTAGGAATTTTTGCATGAATAGTATTCAACATGCCTACTGAGTGTTTACACCTGATCTTTGGGCCCAAAAAACTGTTTCACGGAAGCTGTTTACCGAGATGTAAACAAGTTAAAAATACAAAGAACAAAAAACTACGCCTCTCTCTCTCTCTCTCTATCTATCTCTCTCTCTACATAATCGCACAGTGCACACTGGGGAGACGAATCTAATCTAAAAAGTCTATAAAATGTAGTGCCGAGTTCAGTGGCCATAAAAAACTATATAGTGGAATACCAACCTCTTATCCTCTACAGTTCTTTCTCTCAGTGATCCACAGCGACATTAGGGTTCCATCTCTTGAGCTTGCAGTATAAACACTCACTTGGTCTAATGAATTCTGTCCAAAAGAAAGTGTTGTAATGGAAAAGCAGACTTCATTTTTTTTCCCTGTATTTCTTTCTTTCTTTGTTCTCAATCATGAAAGTTTTATCCACATAAAATTATGTGTTAGCTGCAAAGCTGCCATCCCAAAAGAAAGCGCAATCGATAAAGCTGATGGTGCGATACTGGCGCGTATAAAGGAAGGCCATACGGACTAGTCCACTGCCCATCATGATAATATCACACTGTAAATGCAACTAACGGAAATATCGTCGTCATCCGCGCCCGTGATTAAGCAGCGAAGTACATTATTCCCTACTACTACTGCAAATTCTTGTTCCCATATTATTAATCTATTAGAGATGAGAGACACATAATATATATATGTGTGTGTGTGTGTGTGTGTGATTTTTGTTTAAAAATTTTAATTATATTTCCACCCATGAACTATTGAACTTTGCGGGCGTTGCATTCAAGTAAAATGCACTGACAAGGGATATATTTCTCGTGATTACTACCACGTGATTCTTGGCACTTTTTGATCTCTGCAGTAGTAGTCAAAGCTGTGTAGCATGGTCAAGCTGCTTACACTACGACTACGGCCAGTCTACGCCTACTATAAGACTACTACTAGTAGTAACTGGTGCTGCTACTAGCTGCTGCTGCTGTTTACTAGCTGCTGCTGGCTCCTGCACGTAGGAATCTAGTCTCCCTCTGTGCACAGCGCCAAAAGGCCGCGCACCAGGTTTGTCAGCAGCTACAGTCAGATCACACTAGTCTCGTAACTAGCTGTTTGGCTGCTGCTCTAGCTTGCAATTGCAATTGTGTTGGATGCACAAGCTCAAAGTTCCTTCCACTAGGCAAGGTTTATCTACATCACTGAAATACTATAAAAACTTTTCAGTGTTCACGAGAAACCTGGACTTGTCGTGCACATGATGGCATGCAGCCGCCAAATGCAGCAACAGGTAATTGAGGTATGGAGTCTTGCTCCATTGTAGTAGGCACTATGAGCACACTACAGGCTACTACTACCACTACTGTACAAAAATGGGTTGTTTGTTCACAAGTCCGGCTTTTACCAATTAGTGATCAGCTAAAGCATCATCAGCTATTCATTCACTGATGAAGCAATTACCCACTAGTGCACCAGATGAGGGATGGGTGGTGGTTGGACAGAAAATAAATATTTTTCTGTTGGGGTTTCGGCAAACCCTCATGGTAAGCTCGGTTTCTGTTTTCATTCCTTACCAACTAATAATCCACTGGCCCTCTACCTATAGCTTCCAAGACAACACGGTCATAAATATGTGATAAATTAAAATTTTGACAAACAATTATTTCAATGGAAGATAACAAGAAATGGGAGGTGGGTCATTTTTTAAATTTTCATTCCAAATTTTTTTTTCATCGACAAATTCAAATTAAAAAATTAATACAATCTAAAATTTAAAAAACAAGTTATTTTATATTGAATATATCATCAATATATATTTTTAATTTTTTTAATATAATAGTATTAAACAACATTAATTTCACAAAAATCAACATATAAAACCCAAACACCAAAAATGAAACTCAAAATTAAAAGCAACACATTTTGAAAATGTATACTTCTGATACACATATTACAAATGCCCAACTTGAATCTCCCCAATGTTCTTTCACCCATATGTATTATAATCATCAATACATGAATCTATTTACATCTAGCCCACCTATTATCCTTCCTACTTACATACCTACCTATAGGACTTATTATTTACATGATAAGTTGACTTGGGTTGAATTAACCTGATGTCGACTCTGATTATTATTCATCCATAACTGAGTCATAACAATTCCAATGGATGTTGTGCTAGTGGTTTGTTAGTTCACTAGGGCCCTATTCACCAGGATACTCTTCTGGACATATGGTGGCCACTGGGCTGTCTAGTTCATAATATCTAGCTAAAGGTTTTGATAACTTTTAACAGTTACTGGCGCAAGGACATAGTATTTTTTTGGGTGTACTCAAGACCTGTATACTGGAGTGCCTTGGTGGGCTTCAGCAGAAATTATATTAGTTTTAAAAATGCCAAAATTTCTCACCCCCCCCCCTCCCCCCGAAATTCAAATAAAAAATTCAAATTTTTGTGAAAGGAAACTGAAGAATATGTTGGAATGTTCTTTTTTAATCAAATGGAATTATTTGATTTAACTAATTAATTATTTGGCAGACATGTGATGAAGCAGCTAAGGGAGTACAGTAGTTTCTACTATTTATAATATCAGAGTAATAATAGCTGTGATTTTCTCCATTTATGCAGGTTATGCAATTGCAGTCAACACTAAGCTAACTGAGTTGCTTTAATTGCATGCATGTAATGTACATAAGTTGCATGCCAGCTGAAATCCCAGTGAGAGATCCTTAAGATTAGTACTGGCCCATCTTTGTTCCTGGCTGACCTCTAAAGACATATATATATGTGCACATGTATAGTTTCCTGGTTATCATTTCCATATTACAAGAGGAGGAACCAAGGAATGTGTCTGGTGTACACTTTCTATCACATCTACATTAAAAGAGCACTTCTTTATAACAGAATATAAGCATCTAGGGGCCTGAAATTATGAACAATTATAGGCTGAGGATTAGCTCAATTTTAGTCCTTGTGATTAACAGTCAGACTTGTTCCCACATCATGGAAACAGAATGATCCACTTGTTGGACTTTTGGCATATTTTATGACTGCAAACAAAAGTTTTATACTCACTTTGTGTAAGCAAATTCTTTGTTTGTCTCCTGCAAAATTTAACTCACCTTCACCACCACCCACGATCCAACTGCCAAGCCATCACCTCCCCACTCCAAGAGGACGATGGCATTTCATTGGATTGGTGCAGTTTGGCTGTCACTTCCCTTAAACCCTGCAATTTGCCCATGTTATTTCATTGAAGACATTTTGGTAGTCACTTCCCTTGGTCACACACACACACACACACTGCCGTCATATGTTTCTGGCCATGTTTCTTATGACCAAAGTTTTGTTTTCCTCAGAGAGTTGGGTCAGCACTTGCCTGGTTGCCAGTTGCCCAATCGTCACCCGCCTCCATTTTTCTTTAGTTTTTGCCCCAGCAGCACTTAATCACCACTTTCCTCATTGCCAGTTTCCACATTAGATCTTGGCTATCCTTTGACCACTTGGTCACCAGTCACCAGCACTCTGTTTTGGTAACCATCCCGCATGAGAATCTGGCACTCTGATTGGTTGTCATGTCACAAATTACAACCCGTTACCTTTGACCTTCGTTTCATTCAACCTACTAGTTAGCAAAAGGTATCAGCCTTGGTTCTCATCGGCCCAATGATCGATAGCTGTTTTGATGAAGATTTTTGCAATTGCTCTCCTTGTGGATGAAAAGAGGCTGCTCTCTCAATTCTCACGAGGCATGGTTATTCCAGTTGGAGCCATGATACTTTTTATCCTGCTTGCCTAGAGGTGAGCTACTATGTACATGGAGGTTTTTGTTGGGGGGAGTGGTCTTTAAGGGGTCCAAACTAAGTTTATCTGAGCCTTTTAGGTTTCAAAGGTTTCCAGTTTTGGTTGACTCATGTATTGTTTGCCTTGTCTAACTAAAATATATATTTGATGATGAAACCCTGCCAATCAAATAAAAAACCAAAGCACCCAAAAAAGGGGGAATACAAGGAACAAAATGGAAAGACCCATGTCTAGGAAGATAAAAGAACCACCTTAAGGGCAAACCACAAGGGAACATCAAGTTCTCAAACCCCCTCCTGTCACAAGAAGCATATCAAATAAGGAAAGGCAGGACCATCTGAAAGGATGCCTAATCTAGAAAAACCCTCATATACTGCAACAACCCATCTCAAAATAGAGATTGCATGCACTCGTTGTGCCATCACTAACATCTTCTGTCTATAAAATGCACCCAAAACTGAGAGGGGAGGGTCTCCAGTGCCTTTTGCTCCTAACACCATGTTGACACATCGATGCAAAAACCTGTCAGTATGTTTTGTTAAAGGAACTTTAGAGTATTACAGAAGGCTGGGTTCCTGGTGGCTGATTCTGCCAGGAAAACAGTCACTAGGTGAGGACCTGTTCCTAGACAGTAGGTGACCTTCTTCCTATGCTGATTTACATCTAATGTGGATGAAGGTGCTACTGCAGTATTAAGGACCATTTTGTCTATGTCTAGGTATACATATATCTGTATCTATAAGTAAAGTGTGTAAGAAGTGTGATTTGGACCCACTTGATGTAGCAAATGTATTGAGTTCAAAGTCTGATCAGCCTTTTTTTTTTTTCTTGTGTGTGAAATTTAGGGAATTTTTTTGTCACAAATTCAATGATTCTTTGAAAGATAATCATCAGAATTTGAAAAAAAAATCTGATTATTTTTTTCAATCACCAGCTTTCTACACTGGCTTAAGTAGGTGGCCAAAAATTTGTTGGGATTATTTCTTTCGTTTCATTTTTAATAGGAAATTTTGGCTAAATGAGCTTCTAGATGATTGCCACCTTGGCTACATCACAGAATTGAAAGTAAAAAGCACTGACTTCAATCACATTTGTGTGATAAATAAAAACCAGTGAGTATACTGTATTATTCAAGGTTCCATTGATTGTCCTTTGTGAGCACAGAGTATAACTAAGATAGGGGGGTATGGTGCCATGAAAGGGGATGCCCAACTTAATGTCTTCACTCATATTATTATGTTACTCTTAACAAGACCTTTTCATTGATGAGTTACCACACAATGGCTACTTCCTAGTGCGTACATGCTGAATAAATTAGCTTGTGAAACATAAATTGTTACTATGTAATTTGGGTGACAATGTTTTTAGCATGGGCAAGTACAATTGGTCAATTGTGGGAATTTTCCCTCTCGCTATTGTAAAGTTGAGGGCCTGTTATCTCCCCAATCCCTCTCCCCAATCCCTCGGCCAAGTGCGTTGTAAGGTGTAAAGTTATGCCTCTTGCTTTTTTTTAAAAATTTCCCACGATACCAAGTGGGTACTCAATTGGTACCCGACAAATTCACAAGGAAAATAACAGACTCAAGTGTTTTGAAAAACAGAAATGCCCATTTGATTGAGTATTCCATTTTTGAAATGCTTGTGGGTTTTTTATGCTCTGCAAAATACACTACGAGATCACAAGCAAGGCTTTCCCATAGGTGTCTAGTTCTTTGGATGATGTGACCACATTATAACCCTCCCAAATTGTGGGCCCTCCTGTGAAACTTGCCCTCAAGGGGGTGATTTGCACATTTGTTGCTTCTCAATTTTTGGATCAACAGAGCAAAAGTTATTGAATATTTAGAACTTAGAGTGATGTTTCATCTCTGAAAATTAATATTAAAAAAATAGATGATATTTTCCAAAAGAACTTTGAAATTCAGTGTTATTTTCCATAAGAATTTTGGAGGGTGACGTAAGTGTAGGTAAAAGTGGGTGATGAGCACAATTATAAACAGAAATTCCTGGCAGCCAAAGAGATGATGCAGCCAATTAGCCCAGGTTTTTTGCCTTTGGGGGGAGGGGAGGATTGAATCTGGTGTTCTCAATGTGTTCCTATCAAATTCCCAATGAGTTCTCACCATGTTCCCAATGTGTTCCCCAAGATGTTCTGCATATCACCACACTTTATCCCCTAATGTAGAAATAGGTGATTTATTTTTTCTTTGAGAAATTAATGACATGGCAGCAAACAAGAGTTTGAAAACCTCCCCCCCCTCTCATCACATTATTAAGGTGCTAGGAACATCTTTGTCACCTCAATCTTCATGCATGGTTGCAATGATATTTGTCAAGCCATGCAATTCCCACCATCGATGCAAAACTTCATCACCAAATTAATGGCCTTCTTTCTCTCATCTAAGGATCTTGTCACCAAGTTCAATGTCCACTTGTTGTGCAATGTCACCAGTTGCTTCTCCTCCAACCCACATCAATGGAGCCCAATTCTATTTAGTTTTTAGGATAGCAAGTAACTGCATCACCACTTTGATTGGATGATATTGCACATGCTAGGTATTACAATCTTGTATTAGAAAATGTTAGTGTCTAGGGAGCTTTTAGTTTTGAGCTTAGGGTTGTCAAGTATGATTAAATGGCAAATTATGTTTGTTTACGGGAACAATTATTGTCACCAATGTGCAAAGCTAAATGCTCATGTGTTTTGTGAGTGGACACATACCTTAGCAATCTTAGTTTTGAGTGTGATTAATGATGGGGAAGAGAGTGATTACAACATGGAGATGGACATCAATCTAGGAGAATATGGGGCATCAACATTTGCAGTTCCAACATGTTCAAGAATGCGCTTGATATTTTCCCCTTGCATCTTTTTGTTATCTTTGTTATTTGAATTTAGGATTTCCATGGTAAATAAAGTGGGAAATCAAGGGATTAGGGTGTTAGGAAGTTAGAAATTGGAGGTTGCATTTGTTTTCTTTAGTGTGTATTCATTTTGGGGGCTAATAAGATGTTTGTTGAATTGGCCTCGAGGCATCATGTAAACACAAGGAACTTCAAACTGAGCAATGAGGTTGATTGACCCAAGTGGCTTCTCAACTTTCATTGTAATGTCTCCACAAGATTTGTACACTTTGCCAAATAGTGAAAGTCCAGAAATCGCAATTATCCTTGAGAGTAAACAGATTATTTTGATTAGTGATAGTGCAATTTTGACTATCAACTCACAACTTCAAAACATTAGCAATGGAGAAGGTGTTCATTGTAAGATGGAAAAAAACAGTTTAATGAGACATCAAGAAGATTTTAGAAATCTTCAACCACCAAAAATTGTCATAGGGGGAGGATGGGGTGCTAGAATTTGTGAAATGTTCAGTCATTGCCATAAAAGTGATGGTGTTTAGTGGAGGTAGGTCCCTTTCTCCCATTGTTTTCTTGTTTCAAATTTTTGTATTCATGTCACATATTTAGACTTTTTTTTAAAAAATCATTTGTGGTTTATTTCTTTCATATTGCAAATGGAATTAACATATTTCATGGTGCTTGGAATGGGGTGGTTTAGCAACTTCAAACACTTGATGGTCTCCATGGCTTGAGGGAACATAGCATGGGTAAGAAATTTTTGTTTGGTCCTTGTACAATGCTAATAAAAATGGGTGTGTGAGGTAGGGTGCTAAGACAATCCAAAAGGCAATTCAACTAGTTTCCTAATTTTGGCCTCTAGTGATGCACAATTTTTGTTCCTTTGAAGTATACAAAAAAACATCAAATTTTATTCCACCAACAGCTACATTTTGAAACTATATCTTTTGGGAAAATTCATTGACATTAAGCAAGTTGGATCATTTTATCTCTCTCATCACTCATCGGACAAGAACGTCTTATATTTCGTAAAATGTAAACTTTTAGCTTTGCCACAACACAATAATTAGTATCAAGCCTCTCCATATTCAAAGGTTTTTTGTGTGTCATGTTGTTGTATTTATTATCACAATTATCATTGTGGCAATAGTAGTTGCATAATATATTAATCACCCTTGAAGTTGACTCCTCTATGATCAAATAATATTTCACACTTTCACATCTACTCACAATGTCCTTAGGATTCCAAATTGGTTTGCAATTTGTAGCATTGAAGGATATGTTAAGATGGTGAAATATCTATGTTTTCATGGATGTGAGTGAGATTACAAAGTTTAATTATACAAAATCCCGAGAGAAGGTAGTCTACATATTTGAAACTTTTTTATGTTTGTCAATTTAGATGGCCACGTTATTTGAATGCAAAAACAAATTTCTAGGAATAGGGGAACATGAAATGAGTTGCAATATTTATTCAAATGTGAAAAAAATGAAAAAAAAATGCTCATTCAATATATGTCACTAGTCTTTGTGCTTTGCAACTTGCTTGCTAAATTCAAATTTGGATTCATTTAATTTCACAAAAACACCTTTCAAATTTAAGCACTATTTATGATGAAAAGTACAAGGGATTTTTTCACCCACCTTTTTACTCATCAATATTCAAGGAATGCATTTTTAGATTATTTTGGCTTTGTTCAATTTGGTGAGAAACATTTTTGAATTGAAGCTTATGATGATTGAATGGTTCACTATAATGATTGAACCTAAGGGGGCACTATAGTGTTGAATTTTACACTACTTGTGTCAAAGCTATTATTTAGGAATATTAAGTGAAGAAGTTTTTTTCCACCTTATTATTATATTATTTTTTAATACGCACATCATAATTTTTTCTTTTCTTTTTTGCATTGAATTTTGATACTATATATTGATTTCATTTCTTAAAATTAATATTTTGTCAAGAACAATGAACATGTGATGGCTCTCATTATTTGAAGGTTTGAAAGATGTATATTGAAAGGAAAATGATCATTTTTTCTCGAATGGATAAATTATAATTTATCAAACAAGCAGCATATAAATTTAATATTCATAATTGTTATCAAAATTCTCTGTGAATCGCTAGTTAATGAACTAGTGACATATGTTGAACAAGTAGCCTATAACAAATGAATTAACAAAACAAGTGTTGGGATATATTCAAATTTTGGATTGTATAATTTTATTAATCTATTGGTTAATGATTATTCATTCTTTACACACTATGAAAAATCATGTCTGCGAAAACCACACTACCTTACAACTAGAGCTCAAAACCTATTCAAATAAACCTATGTTGTAACTACGTTTTTCAAAGTGCAACTCCTATGCAATTACACTTTGTAAATACATTCATATAATAAATAAATTTTCACATTAGAAAATCTTTTAATTGTTTGGTAATTACATCGTAGTTGTATTATATATGATAATTTACATTATGTTTACACATATAATCAATTATGTTTGATTTTTTGAAAAATTACACTATAGTTATAATGTGCAATTAAATTAGGACCATTAAAAATGAGCTACACATTGAACAACTCTTTTGCAACTATTGTACAATTTTCATATGTGCGATTACATCATGTGTTCACATTCCCACCATTCATGAGGTACAAGCTTTGTAATTGGTTTTCAACTATGAAGTTTGTTTGTGCAACTAGTTGACCACTATGTTGCCAATAAGTGGTGATTATTGTATTACTAATTGCTCATTATCGTGCCACAACTATGCTCCTATGTGGCTACCTACATGCCATTAGTTGTTCATAATTTATTAATTAGTAATGAATGCGTTATATACTTAATTACTACAAACTAATTAATTAAATTGAGTAATAAACTACTAATGTGAATTCTTTTTTCATTATTTTTTTAGTTAATTCAGATAATAAATAAATAAGTATTTGAAATCAGATAATTAATTATCTAAATTCACTAACTGACTATTCATTTAAATCTAGTTTATTAATTCAATTTTTTCTACATAAAAAATTTCAATTTAAGTGAGTAATTATTGAATTTTATTTCAAGTTTTATCATCAATTATCAAAATAAATATTTTTGTAAATAAATATCTGATATTTATTTGATAAGTAATTATTTGATACTTATTTTGATAATTAATTATCTGAATTAATTAACTAACTAATTATCTGAATGATATTAATTATTTCAAATAATCAATTTAGATAATTAATTATCAGATATTTAATTCAAATAATTAAAATTTAAATGATTATGTCAGATGTTTAATTATAAAATTCAAATTAATTACAAAATTCAAACTAAATACAAAGCATGTGAGAATATTTATAGTTGCAGTTCAATTACAACCAGGGTGTAACTAAAAGATTTAACCTATATGTTTTGTCTTCAAAATCTCATGTCACAAACTATATAAAGGAAGCATCTTTTCTTGCATTCTCACATTAAGATAGATAAGCCATGTTGGAGTGAGCTCATAAAAGTTTAACCCTAAATGCAAAACACAAAAAAAAAATTGAACATTTATGTGGCTACTATTTAGTTCACCTACTTTTCTATCTTCCTACCTATTTGCCTACCTAAGTAAGTAGGTAAATTGGTATGTAAAAGCTATGAACTTACCTTACCTATTATGTATCAACTACAAACCTATATATATATATATGTTTCCAATTTTCAATTATTATGCCACATGTCATAAATTAAAACCATTTAAAATGAGTAATCATAATGGACGATGGATATCAATATTTTCAAAAAATCATCAAAAAATCCTCATAGTGCCATGTGTTGAATTTTGATCAATGGATGAAAATTGATGTTACCATGACATTATGGTTGTAGTCATAGGGGAATTGCATAATAGTTGCAAAAAAATTATTTTGATAAAATTGCAATTGAGTTACAATGAGTTACACTAAAGTGAAATCATATATACAATGAATTGCATCTTTTAAAACTCATGCAACTTTGTCCAATAGCATTCAGTGGTGTAGAAATATAATGAGTAGCAAATGGTCATTGTAATTCCAAAACTTAGTCGCAAACCTAATTGCAAAACATCTTTTTTTCATAATGATTATTATAATGTAAGAAACTTAATAATTGATTTTTATAATAATAAAAATAATGTAACTTGTAGTTAACTTAGGTTAGTTATTTTATTTTTATTATATATTTTATTATGTCATTTGATATAGCTATTATGAACAATTATAATAAAGTTTTAATAAATATAAATTATTTTTAATAAATACATTAATGTTTTGAAAATAATTTCATTAATATTTTTTATCATATTATTATCATCATCATCATTATGTAATTTAAGAAAATTATTTAAATTATTTATCAAAGATAATTTTAAAAAATAATTTTTATCATGAGATAATCAATAAAATAAATAAGATAATAAAAATATAATAATTCCAATGACATGAAAATTGGTTTATATGAGTTTTTTGCAAAAGATTCATATGTTGATTCTTGACGACCATTCTGATCATGTATTTGTCCTTGAAACATTGCAAAGACAATTCAAAAATAACTACCTCATTTTCAAGCCTAATTACTTCATAATGTTTTTCTTTATAACTACTTCATTTTCCTATTATCTTTCATAATAACTATTTTTCACCTTTCCTAAAAACTACTTCCATTTTATGACAATCTTAATCCTTTTTCCTATCCACTAAGATGGATTTTTTAATAAAATTAACATGTGTCTTTTCATGTCCATGAAATGTATATTGATTTGACATTGACATAAATATATGAAAACATAAGATAAAATTAAAATAGTTGATCAGTAGCACATTACAATGCTCAAATAGATGTCATTTGTAATAAGTTTGGGAAATATAATAAAGGAGTTTGGATAAACTTGTAATATGGCCCCAATGTATTTACTAAATACCTTACATAGAATTTTAATATACTCAAACTATATACCTAGTGGAACCATAATATGAAAACCATTTAATGTTTATAATAATCCTTGAATACATATGGAATATGGCCATTCATACACATTCAGAATATAGATTTGTAAATCCTAATATATATATTCAACTATACCTTTAAAATACACAAAATACACTTTTGAATACTCATAAGGCTATGATTAAAATGGTTGCATTTGTATTTAATGAAACATAAATTTTTCATCTTCAATGAAAATCAAACTAAATTTGTTCACATGGAAAGATGAAAACCACAATAGTCACAAACTAGTTGGAATGTAATTATAAATTTGATCAACACAAGAAATAATTGCAAAAATGTTCAAAGGTAGTCGTAAATAACTAATAGTTGTTTGTAATAGCAAATAGAGCAATGTCTTGCAAGAAATCCAACCACAATTATGGTCTCATGTCATCAGAACACTTTGAACCTTATTACTCAAGGAGCTAATGAATTCTCAACCCAAAAACTCATATTACAATACATTAAAGCAAGAATTCAACCCACACTCCAATAATAAATGTTTACATATAAAAAATAAAACTTTCATTTTAGTGTGAAATGTTTACTAACACAAATGAAGTTATCCACACCAAAAAAATTCAAAACTTTTAAAAAGACATGCATCATTTGGAGCTCAAAACTTTCTCAAGAAACACAAGTATACACAATAGTGTAGCCAAAGCATTAGATGATAGAGAAAAACAAGGCATTTGTGCATGCATACATTGGGAGAGTTTGGGGCACATTGCAAGCTTCCCAACATCCACTCTAATTGTGAAAACAAATCCCATTTCATTTTGCACATTCTTTCCTATGAGTTATTTTTGTCATCTCCGTTTCAACTTAAAAGCTTTGCCTTGAGTCCTAACCAATCAAGAAATATATTCCAAGATTTTTTTCTAAAAAGGATAATAATAAGGACTTAAATTGTGAACCTTAAGTTGTTAAAAAATATCAATTCAATCTCTTATTGAGGTCTTTAACACCTTGATCTTTATCCCATGATGATTACTATAGGAACCAAACTCAATAACAGTGAAATTTAATTTAGAGTTTGATTATTTCTTCATGAACCAATATGCATCATTTAAATAAAAACACAAAAGGTCATTTAAGTTAGCATGCCATTCAATTCTAAATTGTTTTTCCACTATCCACTTTGTGAAAACCATGGGCATCTCAATTAGTATGGTTTGAATATATGTTACTTATATCAACCTAAATAACCCACGATTAAAATTTAAAAAATCAATCAAATGTCATAAGGTGTCAATTTGTAATAAAAGGAGCCATTTGTTACCATAACCGATCTTTATTTAATATGTTTGCAAGTTTCAAAAACTAAGTTAATGTTGAAAATTATGTGTTGTATGTGTATGCCCATCTTTTTAATATTATACTTTAACACGTAAAAAATAAGTTTGAAAATAATTAAAATTAAAATGCATTTCAACAATTTTTAAAGCCCATAATTAATGATTAATAAGCACATAAAGCATAGTGAAACAATGTTAAAAAAATTGTTACACAGTGATTCAAGACATCACCATTGACTCCTTATTAACACGATTCGACCCTGAAATAATTTAATTAACCAAGCCACATTGGTGCTCTCATCTCCTTTAAACAAAGGTTTCTTTGACACTCATATCATATATTATTATTTTACCCTCATCCTTGTTTTTTTAATAAAAAAATTCCAATCTAGACAAGAAAACCAGGCTTCAAAACTCTAAATTCTCTTACCTCCTACTTAAATGCTAGAATCTTCAATACATTAAAATGATCTGTAAATCCTCCCCCCCCCCCCCCCCCCGACACGCTGTTTGGTGCAGAGTCTGGTGCCCACATTGGGTTTCATGCCCAGAACGAGTTTAAATTATTTTACTTGCCTGGCCCGGTATATATAAAACTTGACATATATTTAAGCTATCCGTAAAGTCAGGCGATTAGGGGGCAAGAACGGCCAGTTTCCGGCATAATAGGGCATCAAATGCGTAACTGGGAATGAAATTTTACAAAACAGGGATCCAAACTAGTTTTTCCACCAATTTTGGTGGTAAACTCAGATTCATCCCCTCCTTCCTTTTTTCGGAGCGCCTCCACTGCTGCTACATATAGTTTCACTGCTCCTACCTGTACAAACTACTATAATTAGTCTTGTGCATTAAATGCTGAGTTTCACCATTTAGTAAAATTTCCTTACTTTGTGGATACCACTTAAAAGAGGGGATAGAGGGTGCAAGAGAGGGTGACTTTACGAATAATTTTATTACTAAGTAATTATATAAGAAATACATACCCTAGAAAAACATTCTCAAAAAACTCCCAATCGAGTCGTATTCGTGTCAGATGGCAATTGGAGGGGAAACCCGCCAGAATTGTTTGACAAATCACAGTTCGCCACATCTACAAGGCCGCCAATGTGGCAGAGACCAATGGCCTCGTCTTTTTTGCTTTGCAGCACGACACGTTGACATGACCACCTGCCAGATAACGCTCAACTAGTATCATCAACCAATGCTGAGCCGCCACCTCAACATTGTGTACATGTTATGGGAACAACGTGCGAGTAATGGGAATGACGTTCCTTCAAGTGGTTTCTTGCTTTTCCATTTTGGCGTTCTGTCTGTTCCCCAAACGGGGTGGGAACATTGGGATCAGGGAACGCCGCGCGACGAGCTTCGGCCGCCGTAGTCTGCGTCGCGCGTCTTCTCCGTTTTGTGTTGTTTGCGTTTTTCGTCGTTGTCGTTGTCGTTGTGTTTTGATTGCATTGCGAGTTTTGGGAAAATTTTGTGTGGCTTTTTGTCGAGGGAAAAGTGCGCGGGATGCGTCGTGCTCCTCCTGGACTCCATGTGTCGTTTTATGTACAACTCATTGGCTCCCAGAAATGGTTCCGCGCTTTGTTTCTTTGTTTCTCGTTTTAGGGTTTCTGTGTGTCGTCGTCTGCAGTGCCAGTGTGGGGGGGATTGTTGAGGAGAAGGAGGAGGAGGGTGCGAAAGTCGAAACCGGAAGTGGCGGCTCCTCTAACACAAGCTCTCGCACTGATAACCAGAAGCTGGAGCATGATGAATTGTCGACGTGTCTGCGCGTCAGTGAAGCTGGGAATGCTTTAGATCGATGGCTGCATTGTTTGGATGTTTTGGAAAGGGGTTGGGATTCGTCTCGATTAGATGATTCTTCTTCTTCGTCGTCTTTGGAATCTGAGTCGCAACCGAGTGGAGAGGTAGTTCGCATGGATTCGGAAATTGTCGGTGCTGGTGGGCTCTTCGATCCCTTGGCAGGAACAGACGGCAAAGTCTCTTCTTCTTCTCTAGGTTTTGAAGATCGTGAAGGTGAAAGATCCGACCTGGGTTTAGGAGATGAACTCTCAGAAGAGCAGGTGCTCGTTACTGAAGCTCGTGAGGAGGAGTTCGTCCCAGAGGGGAGGAGGGATTCTAAACATCAGATTTCAAGTTCTGAGGGTGTGGAAGAAGCGTACATAGAAGAAGCTGGGCTTCCAACGTTCATTCCAGGAGATTCAGAGCCAGGAGCCAAGGAGCTAGATGTTGAAGAAGTCCCTGATTCTTGTGAAGCTTCTCAAGAGCTTCAGATCGAGGTCTTGAAGCCGGAGCTTAGAGATGAAAGAACGGATACATACAAAAAGGTAGAAGCAGAAGCAGAAGCAGAAGAACAAGAACAAGGTGTGGCAAGGACTGAAGATGAATTGAAGGGGAAGAGTGGCAGCTATGGATTCGAAAACAGAGAATTTCAAACAAGCCCCCACAATGAAGAATGTGAAGGACTTAGAAACCCTCAAGAATGTTCAGAATTTGTGAGGGCTGCTGCATCAGTTGAAACAAGGTGAAGGGTTTTTCCCTGCTTTTTCCCTTCATGCTGAAGTGGATCTGGGTTCCATTGTTTGTGAATTGTGCCCATGAGATGGGTACTTTTAGCTGCTTTTTGAGGCCCACACAGAATGAAGAGCTGACTGATGCCATTAGTTACAGAAGGTTCATGGGGTATCGAAGAGGCAGGGGCTAAAGAATTTGGTGATCTGCTGGGACTGGATTGCAGTGTTGACACCAGCAAGGAAAAGGAGATGGCCATGGATGTTTGCACTGATATGCTGCAAGAAGATCCAGTTGTGGAAAAGACTGCAAATGTGCTGAAAGCTCTAAAAGTTGCTGCTTGTATAGGCATTGTGGGAACCCTAATTTGGAGAAATAAGAACCGATTGGGCATCAAGAGTGCTCCTCCTCCTCCTCCTCCTCCTGAGCAGACAGCGCCCTCTGTGACAGGACTGGCAGTGTCAGGTTACTCATCGTCAAGTGTCGATCCTGTTGGGCGTTTTGATGTGAAGGCTGGAAATTTGCCAGCTCCACTTGGGAATGCCATTGCAACTGTCATGGCTGAGGTGAAGAGCTTGCATCCTCTGTATAAGAGCTTCCTGTGTTGCACCTTGTGGGAATAAGGAATTGCATGCCTCATTGTGGAATTACTTTCCTTCATGATCAGCAGATTATTTGTCATATCTGGAATTTGGATTTGTAATGAACACTTGTTCAGGTGTTGTTTGGGCTTCATCATTTTATAACCATAGTATATAGAGACCATAGAAGAAGCTTTCCTGCCAATCACCATTCACCTCCTTATTTGATAATCTAGCACTTACACAGCATCTTTGGAGCAAAGCCTGAAAAGTGAGCATTGGGATATATGGTGCAACAGCAGGTATTGGAACATGAGCGTGCTGGTCAGGACAGACTATTTGCAGCTGATGAACTTGCAAAGGTATTCCTCATGGTGGATGTGCCTGCTACTGCTTAATGGCTTTTAGTTTGACTGACAGTGAACAAATGTAAAGTTCTACTCTAACTTTAGTAACTATGTCAGCATAAATGTCACCCTTCATGCCATTTCCAGGTTTTGCATGTTGTATTGTTTTCCTTACTTGGAACTCTTGACAGTTGTTAGAAAGAGACTTTGTGTGCTGCAATGTTTTGCTCTGTGGGTTTAATGTCTTACATTGAAGCTGAGATTTGTAGCATTCTGCTGACTGTTCTGGGGCATATTGCTGCATTATTTTCACCATATTTGGACCTCTTTTTAGGTGCCATTGATTGCTACACATCCTGTCTTCAGCCTTGACAATATAATGTCAAATTATCACTGTCAAGACTGCAATCAACAGGAACTAGGAAGGATTCTGTCCTAGTATATTTGATAATAAATGAGATGTGTGCTAGATAATGTGGGGCAAAAGTCCTATGGTTATTATTTTTTGTAGGGCTAATTCTCATGTATGGTAATGTGGCCATAGCAAGTTCTTGTCAGTTGTTACCTTAGCATTTTCTTATGTTTTGACAGTCTATCTTCTGCAGCTGTTGGAGGCTGCAATGGTGGAATCATTATCACCGGTAAGATGCTGCTAGTGCTTCAACTTTTCAATGTTATCTTTGCATTATGTAATTCTCCTTACATCAATGTCTCTGGCTTTCAGTTTAGGCATCATGATTTAGTGGACTCTGAGTGCAGAGTTCCTTTGGTATGCAGATCATGGGCAGTGAATGCTCCAGCTTTGTGGATCAATTCAAGCAGGCATTCCAGAGTACTTATCGGCTCATAGGCAGTGTGAAAGTGGCATCTGCAAAAAGGCTGGTGCACAGTGGGCCTCAAGGAAAGCAGTCTACAAGATCCCATAAGTGTCTGCAGGATGGCCTTCTTAGTAGGACAGTATTGGGGAGAGTGGCAGAGGGTGTCACAAATGGCAACTTGGAACCAAAGTATGCCCAAGACTCTGAATCTACAACCTCAGATACTGGAATTGAAACAGATGACTGTGACCTGCAGTCTGATCTCGCTGAGCAGTTTGAACGGATGACATTTTCTTCAGACAATCCAGAGGTAGAGGTGGGAAGTGCCTTTACACAAAGAAAAACTGAATCAGGTCACTATGGTGAAAGTCTGTGTAGTGGAAGTAATGGCGCCCCTGCTGGTAGTTCTGCTCACCAACAACCAGAGATTGAGTCAAAAATTACAACTGGGAAATTTTCTAATGGTAGTGGGCCTCGTCAAACAGGCCAGGAAGGCTTTGGAGAACTTGGTGACATGCCAAGTAGCAGCTCAAGGCCTCCAAATGTCAATGGAAGAACTTTTCGAAAGAAGTGGAATGAAGGGCATGACATCCATGAGACTCTTACTCGAGGAAGTCACAGGTTGGAGGGTTTCAGAAGCAGGGTCAGGGAGATGGATCACCATGTTTTAGACACTGGTTTGTTTGAAGGTGCATCATCACCTTCTGGAAGTGAACAACCATGGCATGAACAACCTGCAAGTCCAATGGAGACAAGGGAACTTGACAAAGAAGCAAATCAAATCCCTCCAAGTCAGTTTCCATCAGGAATGGGACAAGATATGGTGCTTTCAACTCTCTCACTTGATGGGAGTGCAGGAAATTTGCAGCAAGAATTCTTACACTGGTATAAGAAATCACTGGCAGAAAAACAGCAATCAAATTATCTGAAGACTCTTAAGCTTGCATACCAATTCAAGCGCCTGAACTTGGATGAAGAACACCTCCATCTTAGATCAGAGTCGAACTTGCTCATGCGGGAGAATGTTAGTCTGAGTCGTGAAAAGGCAGAGTTCCGAGAGATGGAGATTCAAGATCGGAAATTGGCTGTGGCATATGATCTTCTCAGTCGGACATGTGCTGATGAGCTGGTGGCTGGACTAATTGTGATGCTATGTGCTCTTTTATATGGAGGCTGGAATTACTCATATGCTCGTCTTGTCGATGTCATTTCGCATTGTCAGCCAGCTATCTTTGTGAGTATCTTTATCTTTTCTCTCCCTTTGCTTCTCCTCTGTAATTCTACCAGATTTCAGGCAGCTCATCACACTTTCCAGTGCTTTTTCAGCACTGGCTGAGTATGCACTTGAGAGTATATGCCCTTAGGAGGATATGATCGATCATAAATGTGCATGGGTAGCAAGATAGTTATAATAGGTAAGCAAGTTGTGCCATAGTTGTTTAACCTATTTGTGTTACACCAGTTACCAAGAATGTGACGGTGAATCAATCTTAGTACTAATTGAAACCTGTAGGGAGAACCCTTAACAAGTCTTTTGTAGCATGAGGCAGATCCTAGCTGTAGATTCCTTACTGGAATGAATCATTATGTATGTGACAATTCCTCCTGCAAATTTTTGACATGAGAGTTTGGGTTTGTGGCTGCAGGAACCCAGTCATTCAATGATACCAGGTTTCAACCGCATATTTGACTCCCTCAACTTGATGAGTGCGCAGATGCAGATGTTGTTCTGTAATCTGACAGTTGCGGCCAGAATGTTCTTAGGGTTGGGCATCATATCAATGGTAGCTGCCACCCTGCTGCGCAAAAGTGTGACAAGTAGCAGTCAGGCTATGCCTGCCACTATCCTTCTGATCATCTTGGGGGGTCTGTGCGGAGTTGCTGGAAAATTTGCAGTAGACAGTATGGGGGGATCTGGTTACCATTGGCTTCTTGTCTGGGAATCCTTGTGTGTAATTCATGCTAGCACCACATGCTTCACACCATATTTATACTGGTTGCTAAATGGTGCACCTCAGCATACCCTTGATAAACGGCGACAGTATTACCTGTTAAATCCATGGGTGCGTGGCCTCTTGTTCCATGGTTGTTTAGTGTTAGTGTTGCCTGCCATGGCTGGGCTGCTCCCATTTGCTCCATTCCGGGAGGTTTTGAGGACTATTTTTTCAACCTGCTTGACAATAGTGTACACACCTGTAGAAGCATTTGTTACAGACAAGTTCAAGTATGTGATGCTTTTAAACTAATATGTATACAAAAACTCAAATACAGTTTTTTGTTATTTCACCGAACTCCTGAATGTCAAAAATTGCAAGCATAATTTAAGTTGAGCATATCATATTTGGACTTTTCCTTATCTGCACAGAAGTTCTGATTTTTGGTTTTCATGGGTGGTGCAAAATTTGTTGGTTTTAAATGATGTATGCACTATGGCTTTTCTCTTTCAAATTTTTGATGTACACACTGGTGATCATCCAAAAGAGGAATTAGCAAAATTTGGCTACAGTTCACAGAGGAAGTAGAAAATTTCAAGAATTATCGTCCACAAGAGGAATCAGCCAAATTTGGCTACAGTTCAGAGTGGATGTAGAAAGTTTCATGAATCCTGTCATAAATCTGGTGACTTCGGGGCATTGTTTTACAAAACTCCTTTGCAACTTGTTGCCAAGTGGTGAAAATTTGCCCAAAAAAAGAGACCTGTGGTACTAACCAGAATGCTACAGTGTTGAGTTTTGGTAGCATGGTGCATGCTGTAGCTTTGGAGCAATAGAAGAGTTGAGATTGAATTGCACAGCAGCACACATATTTGGCATCATGCTTTTAAGTACTACACAAATTCACCTCTACCAGTTTCCTTACATTGTTTACAAAACATCAATCATCTAGGCATAAAATGAGTCCAAAGTGACACAGTTGCAATACTACTATATCAGGAGATGCCCGAGAAAACCTAGAGAAGAATCACACCAAAGCTTGCAATCATCAGGTGCCATCTACCACATCTCTTACAGAGTTCTAGTTGCAGACAGGCAAGGTTTAGCAGTGAAAACTGAACTTTGTCATATAAAACCCCCTTCCTTGTCTCACACCATCATCACAAACTCATCAAAGACTCAGAGAGATGGAACCCATCTTCATCTTCCCTGTGTTACATCATCATTGTCAGAGACTCAGAGAGATGGAACCATCTGCATCTTCCCTGTGTCACATCATCATTGTCAGAGACTTGGAGGGATGGAACCTATCTTCATCTTCCATGTCTCACATCATCATCATCATCATCAGAGACTCGGAGAGATGGAACCCATCTCCATCTTCCCTGTCTCAAAACTTTTAGAAGAAACTTACCTTTATACTTACTGCATATTGGTGGCATGTCAACAAGCAAGAGCAACAACACCATGAACAATACCCAAAACAAACCCTTCCAACAGGCTCAAATCCTAGCAATTCCCAATGACTGACAAACAAAATCAAAACAAGCTTTTCAAGTACAGAAACATCAACAAGTTATAACTTCATGCATAATGAAAGAAGTGTGGTTACAGTAGTATCAAACAATTTGTTGTGAAAACATCCTGACAAGGCAGAATTTGTTTTAACACAGGTTTGAGCAATCAATCTGGAATATAAACCCAAGTCATACAAGCTAAATTCCAAACAACCCAAAATCACTTGCAGTCTAAAATTGAATTCTTAACTGGTGAAATAACTGTCTCTGTACAGAGGAACTAACTCTGGGCCTACGAATCAATATATCTATCTATGGCACTGTGGGAAAGACTAAGGCTTTATACCATTATCACCATAGTCCTGAGCAAAAAGTTCTGATCACAAATTGCGTGTGTTTCATGTCAGCAAGACTTGGCTTCCCCAAAAACACTCCTCTAACAATGTGTTGGCACTGCAGAGCTGCTCTTCCGTCCTTTGAAGTCAGAAGGCAACTCCATCTATCTCTCTAACTACTACCAGGTCGAAGAGATTTTCGACAAAGGAATCTCAGAGGCCGAGCAATTAGGGTTTAGGGCCATGATCACCAGCTGCAAATAAATATGAGAATTGAGCGAGGGAAAGAAAAGCCATGGCGATGAATTTTGAATGTGGGTGAGATTCTTGGAACAGTAAGGATTCACGTCCTTCGGTTTCCTCCTCCCCCCGACATATTGGAAGCCCGGATCTGTACAGGTAGAGGTCTTCCAGTTCCAGTGCCTCCACAACTGCTGCAGCGCCTCATGCCGGTCCCACTGCAAGTGCCACAGCCTATATCGTTATCTGACCACTTTGTGCACAGGCATGGTACCTTCCTGGAGCCGTTACAAGTTGCGCATCGGAATCCTCCTGCCATCGGCTTTTGCTCTTCTGCGTCTATTATCGACTTGATCGCCCATGCGCTTGCCAGTGCTCCCAATCCTTGTACAACTTGTATCGCTACTGCCGGAGACATGCCGCCTCTTTTTTTAAACAACCGCTACACCCTTATTACTCTTACGGAGCTCCTCCTGTCAAGTTCTTTCTCTTCGAAATCACACGGTTTTCCACACACTGGAACCTCCGATACTTCTTGTGGAAGAGCCTATCAGCAGATCTCTACGTGAGATACCACACGCAGCAAGAGGCAGAGACAGGATTTCGCAAGACTTTAAGACCAGGAAAAAAAAGACCACGATTCTAGCAGATGCTTCCAAATCAATCTCGTCCAACAAAACAACAACAAAAACAACCACCTCCGAAGACACTTTCTTGGAGAAAAAGAACAAGTCCGGCACCAGGATCCACAGTTTTCTCTTTAGACAAATTCCGAGAGGTAGAGACAGAATTTCGCAGGCCTAGGAAGACGAGAAAAAAACCACGCTTCTAGCAGATACTTCCAAATCAATTTCTTCCAACAGAAGAAGAACAACAACAACAACCTCCGAAGACACGTTCCTTGGGGAAAAAGAACAAGGCCAGCACCAGGATCCGGAGCTTTCTCTTTGCAAAAAATTCGAGGGACAGAAACAGGATTTCGGAAGTAGCAGAAAAAAACCAACAATTCTACCAAATGCTTCCAAAATCAATCTCTTCCGCCAATAGTAAAAGGACAGCAACAATAACAAGCTCTGCAGACGCTTTCTGCGCAGAGAATAGAAATCAAAGCCAAGATCAAGAGAATGAGAAGCAGAAATTTCGCACGCCGCGTTACGTAGAGCGACGTAAGTTGCTGTATTACAAGGGAAAACAGAAAGTTCCGCACCAATTCCCCCGCTGCTTCCGCAAAACGCAACAAAAAAGAACGCAAGAAAAAAAACGCAATTCTCAACTTCCTGCCACCAAACCAAAAACAAAACCAAAAAAATTGTTTTCCTTAGAAACCGCAGTTTTTCACGCACCAGATCATCGTGGAAACAAATGTTTTCAATAAAAAAAGATTAGAAAAAATTTGGAGACGAGAACAACGACGCACGCGCGTGTGCGCAAGAGAACGAGAAGACTCCAAAACGAACAGTCAAAGAAAGAAGACGAAGAATCAATCTGGGTTTGTCGTGCCGTCCCAGAAGAGGGGAAGGGTCAGAGGCCACTAATGGGGGCTTTTAATCCCCATTTTCTTTCTTTCGTTTTCTTTTTAGCCACTTTTGTGGTCTTTCGTTAAAGACTAAACACTAAACCTTCTGACTTAATGGGGGGACTTTTAATCTCTCGTGGTTTTTCTTTTTCTTTTTTTCAAGCCACTTTCGTGGTCTATCGTTAATATACCTTTCGACTAAATGGGTACTTTTTGACCGTTTTGCTTTTTTTGTAGCCACTTTTGTGGACTGTCGTTAAAGACTAAACCGAATTCCCAATTGGGGAAAAAAAAAATTCAAAATTTTCAGCCACTTTTGTGGTCTGTCATTAAAAGACCAAACCTTATAACTAATGGGGACTATTAAATCTTTCTTTTATTTCTTTTCTGTAGCCACTTTTGTGGTCTGTCATTCAAGACTAAACCTCATGAACTTTTTTTGCATTTTGCATTTTGCACCCACTTTTGTGGTCTGTTGTGAAAGACGAAAACATTATGAGGACTGATTGGGATTTTTAATTTCTCTTGCTTTTTTTTTTGCAGCCACTTTTGTGGTCTGTCATTAAAGACTAAACCTAACAACTAATGGGGATTTTTTTTTTAATTTCTCACTTTTTTTTGTAGCCACTTTTGGGGCCTGTCATAAACCTTATTAGTGCACCAATGATTTTAACAATTTTCCAATTTTGAAATCTTCAACTTTCTAATTGTCCACTTTTTTTTGGAAATTATTTTATATGATAAGGAGTATGGTACTTTGGAAAAAAGTTCGGAAAATATGTAAGGAAAAAAGAAGAAGGAAAAGACATAGGAAATTTTTACTTCCATACATGTGTGTTGAGAAAAGACGGGGTCACTTATTTGTAGTTATTGTTGTTTTCTTTTCAAAAATTACATATCAAAAATTGCACATATATAAAGGAAAGGCGGAAAAGAGGGGTGGGGACTTAACCTAATTCAATATTTTATTTTATTTTTTTGGGAGGAATAGTCAAGGGTTCAAATATACGTATGATTCGAAAGTCGTCCCTCCAATAGACACATATATTTCTTCGATCTACTCCATTGGATGATTTTTCATGTCCAAGAAAATTTATTTGTTTCAAAGGTCAAAAGTAAGACCTACACCATGTGGTATGGTGGTAAAGGAATTGTCTTCCATTTTAAGACCCAAATTGTCTGAACTAAGATCCGACATTTTTTTGTCAACTAAGAAGGACGCCAACACTAAGGGCATGCATATTATTCTTGGCATGAGACAATTTGTGTTGTGAATGGGAAAACCCACGTTATTGGAAACTAGAAACAAACCCACGTTATCTAAAATTACAATCGACCCCCAAAACTTGAAACATGTGTATTCTTATCATTTGACAATTATATGAATGGAAATTGCATATAATTGGAAACTACACACAAACCCCCCCCCCCCCCCCCCCCTTCCCCAAAACTTGAGGATTTTGTACATATTCTTGTCATCCATATATGAAAAGACTTGGTGTGAGTTAAATCGAAACAAGTTGAAGCAATAATGGTGCATTCACACTTGATGTTAAATCGATGTTACATGGAAATCTAGATGGCATCCTAGGTGGCACCCAATATTAAATGGGTGATAGCTTAATGTTAAGTGAATGTTGGTTTAACATAAATTTTTCATGATAAGTAAGTTTAAGTCTTAAATGACTACCATGGTGTTAAGGTACTCAACACTAGAGTCCCTAACATCAAGTGTGAACGCACCTTAAGCCATCATCACAAAGGCTTATACGGTACCAATCAACAAGTAGCACACCATTGGATGGAACTTTGTTGGGTTTGATGAACTTTAGCTAGGATGGATGAATTCCACTCCCTAACCCACTCAAAGCTTGTAATATTCATTTAAGCTAATATTTTCCAAGCAAATCCGGCATGCCAACGATACATGACCAAGGATCTCATTAACCATACATATGGGGTTTATAACATCCATGCCAACATGGTCAATTTTTAACCATTGTAACACAAGATATTATTGTATGTCAAGGGGATTAGTGTTTTCTAAATGATGAACCAATGAAAGAGTTTGATGCAAAATTGTATTTTCTTGATGTACATGTTAAGAATGCATTATCTTAACTATTGTGGTTTTGAGTCGAAATGTTTCAAATGTCCATTTATATTGTGAACATTGTAACATAATGATTAATAATTTCAAGTGTTTTGTAAAAGGTTTTGGGACTTGAAATCTTTTTTCATCAAATGATTGACACAGATAAACATCCAATTTTTAAATTAAGATGTCTTTTCTTGAGTGATTTATTAATGAAAGGTTTTATGTTATTTGATTGTGATGATGTTTCAATTTGCATTGGTCAAAGTGAATGCAAATTGATGTTAGGTTCAAAATTTTACATCTAATTTGGTCACATCCAACTTTAAGTCAATTGATGGATGTTTATTGAAATTGCATTATCATTTTTTATTTCAATCAACAATCAACCATATAGTTGAATGTGTGAATATGTATCCTCTCAAATCTAAAAAAATTACACAAACAAATTTTTTTTTTAAAATTCAATGAGAAATGACCTTTACAATGAACGGTACATTAGGTGTCACAATCCAAAAAACTTATGGTTATGGAATTTTTTCTTTTTGTGAAATTAAAGGACATGCTCACAACTTTGGGGGATTCTACTTTGAAAGCTAGAATATTTAAGATGAAAAAAGAATAATTAAAAGGTCTTTCATTAAAAAATACTTTAAATGAAGATTTAAAAATCACAAAGTTCATGTAGATATTTGAAATTATTTTTTCAAGACTCATATTTTTATATGAATTGTAAGAAGGTTTAAATTATGATTTGAATTTGGACATTAAAAAAAGTTTAACTTCATCATTTAAAATGTTTACTTGAAAATACATTGATATGGACTTTCATAATGAACTTTCAATTATTCACACCCTAATGTGCAAAAGAAAAGGGTTAAGTAGATATAGGATTACAAGAAGTAGCTTATTAAGTTAATTTAACATAGATTAATGGGCCCAAATGTGTTGTTGGCCCAAAATTTGGGATCATCTTCAAAACCTTAAAAGAAATGACATTTTTTTTTGAAAATTGTGAAAAATCTTATTGGCCCAAACACAAACTCGAATGTCATTGGGCCTAGATGTTAAAATTGGGGAGGTGAAAGGGCAAACCAAAGGGCCAATATGATGAATAGGTAGTGATTGGTTGAAATTCTAATTAATTTTCAATGACAAAAATCATTTTCAATTCAACAGTTTTTTTCTTCTCTTGGTCCCAAATTTGCGAAACAACCAACATGCACATTGTTTGATCAAGAGCTTTCCAATGGTATCATTCTTGGATGGCCTACCTTTCCCATTAGTTTTTACATTGGACCATGTGCAAAAACGCAATAGATTTTAAGTTAATAAAATTTTTCTATCCATTTTAAAACATTCATTTTGTTACATGGACTCTTATGTAAAACATCTATTTTTTTGAGTTTGTGTGAAAATATGTTCACATTCACATTTTCAATAAAATTTAGAATATTTGCTCAAGAAAATAAAATGTCCATTAAATAAGCACCAAATAAAAACACATCATGCAAATAATTCAATGATCTTGGATTGCAAAAAAATGAAAATTGTCAAAGATGGTTAAAGTATGTGTGTATATATATTCCATTTTTTTGCACTTTGCCCAATTTGCATAAAATGTCTTCACATGTGTCATTATATATAAAAAGAATCAAAATCATGAACATTTTAAATTGCACTATATTGTATAGCCTTCCAAGGTAAACATGATCATTTTTTTTACAAAAAAATCATTATAAAGTCTTAAGGTTTCAACTTTTGAAAAAAATGACAATTTGTGGTTGTGGGCACAAAATTACCACAAGCACAAGGTTACCTGGATGGGCATTAAGGTTACAACAAGCTATAATAAAAAATCTTATATTTTAATCACATGTACACACATTCACAATAATACAACTCACACAAATCCAAAAATATATATTTATAACAATAAAAATGAAATAAAATGGACAAGAATATATGACGCAATTTTTTTCATTAAATTGATGTTGATTTGCTTAAAGACAAATGTTGCACAAGCTTCATTTACACCTATTTGGTTTTTAAGTTGTAGGATCTTTCATAAGATAATTATTGTAAGTGGAATTCATGCATCATTTGAAAGGAGTTGGATTGGTTCCCATGTATGCATTGCAACCTTGTTAATGAACATACTATTGTCCTTGACAATTTGAAATCTTGGATATTTTGAGCTACATATCTTAACTTAGGTTAAATTTAAAAACTTTTATAAGGTTTTTTTTATCAAATTGCAATCTCAAGTCACATACTTCATTAATATTGTCCATGGGATGACATTAATTCAATTTCAATGTCAATTTTAACTTATGGCCATTCGGGAGGTCACTTTTTGTATTCAATGGGTACCTACTATCTTATCTTCTCAATGTTCTACTCTTATATCCAAAATCAAGGTTTCCAATCTAGAAAAATGTGAAAATGTTTTATACAAGGTGAATTGTAGGTGTTCCAATGTGGGACACAATAATATTTCAACCTTGCTCTTGGGCACATTCATTTTGGACCTAAGTTCCATAGTTCCATTCCCAATATGCCTAGTGATAATATTGTATAAATAGACAATCATACAATTCGGCATGTGTGCAACCATGACGTGTACATGTGTTATCAAATTGCCTAGGTAAATCTTATTGTTTTTTCCCCACATGATAATCAGTGACGATATCACATGTTAATAATAAAAAACCTAATCATTGTTAAATTTATCAAGTTTGAAAACCAATTAAAATTAAATCAAAATAACATTTTATTCTCACATGACCTTGTACCTAAAGCTCACAACTAATGTTGAAATATGTTAGGAAATTGAGCTAAAAACAAGCACAAGGTTTGGTGGGAAAGAAAAGAATGAAAAATTAAACTAAACAAGGTGCAAACTGTAAAATTAGAGAAAATTTTAAGGAATTTTTTTCAAGATCCTAAATATTTGTTGTATTCATACTATGACTTGATGTGATGGAATAATGAATGTGCCAGTTCATTATTTTTTATAAACAAATCTTTATGTATGTACTTGAACTTGTTTTTCAATTTTGCTTTAGTAAGTTTTCTTTTTTCTTGCATCAAAATTCTCCAATTTTTTATTTCTTAAGTTCTTTTGGGTGTTGCAACCAAGTTTTTAATTTCTCATTAAAACATGAGTTTAATGAAGATGGTATTATTTAAACCTTTTTTTCATTAAGTTTTAGTTTTGTTCTATGAATTTGAATTTAACTAGTTGAAGATAATAGATTCTTATAGAGCATGTTGCTAGTAATGGAGTGGAATCGTAATTGCAAGGTGTTGAAAATTTGAACTATGTTTTTTTTAATCTTGAACTTTACATTGTAACACCAAAGTTGAAAGAAATGAAGGTTGTAACATGTGTAGGTTGAATCATTTTGCTTTGATTTTGAATCAATTATTTTTGCTATTGACACAAAAAGAAATCTTGTCCTTTCCCAACCCCACACATTGTGACTATTATCTAATTTGATTATGTTCAACCACATTTGGCCATCTTAAGTTTGCAAGTCGCTTGTTGCACTAATTAATGATCAATATTGTTTTTACATTGTTTATTTATGAGTATAATTTGGACCTTATTTTATTTTTTAATGATTTCAAATTGTTGATGTGAAAAATGAAGTAGCTTTTAGTTTTATTTACACAATGCACTATAATAGGTTAACAATTATTTAAAAATTTCTTCAACTATCAAAATGGTATATGAGTTGAACCATTCATTTTTAACACATTTAAACCATAGTTCATAGTTTGCATTTTACATTTATCATAATTTATTAAAACACATATAACAATTTAAAACTTCACACTTATATTAGAAAGAGTTAATAATTATTTTGACATCTTTTCAACTATCAACATGTGTACAAGGGTTGAACCATTCACTTTTTATATGTTAAAATTATTATTCACATATTGCATCTTGCACTTATTAAAATATATCAAAACACATGCAACTTGATGTTTTGCAATCATGCTTGAATGCTTTAGTGAGTTTTTTCACATCTCTTGAACTATCAACATTTATACATGAATTGAATCGTCACTTTGTGCCTATTGAAAGCATTATCCAAATGGCGCATATTGCACTTAATATATATTGAAACATGCACAACAACTTAATGTTTCAAATTTATATTTGAATGGGTTAGTGAATTTTCACATCTCTTGAATCATCAACATTTGCACATGATTGAATCATTTAGTTTGAATGTGTTAAATCCATTATTCATAAGTTGCATTTTGCATTCATTATAATTTTTTTAAATAAATGAATAAAAGTTTAGCAAGTTTCACATTTATATTCGAACATATTAGTGATTATGTCAAAATCTTGATGCATGCAAACTCCGAGGTGCATCTAAACCTTTAAATTACAGATTTTAGACATGCAAAAATTCATATACATTTTATGTAAATTTGAATGTATGTTTTTACCCTCATATGTTTTAAGCATCATGGACATTTATTTTATTACAAATGTTCATGATGCCACACCAAAAAAACCCCAAAAATAATCCTTAATTTTTTTCTTATTTTTTTCTTTTGGCATATGGGGAAAAAAATCCATGAATCTTTTTTTGGATTATTATATATATACTAGTGGGTACCCGTGACCTTTGGACATTGTGAAATCCCCTTGTTTCTTTAAATTGTATTTATTTCGAAGAAGAATCTATTTTAAACAGTTGCACGTCGTGAATGTAGCTTCTCGTGGAGCCATTTAGGAGATGCATGCAACCTCAAAGGAGGGTTTTTTCGTCGCAATTTGCGCATCGCTGCACGCACCTCTTTGATCTGCTCGTCGGCTGGCATCCGCTGCACATTGCTCTTCAAATTAAGCAACGTGCTTCTCCTGGGCAAGACAGTTCCGGTGGACGCGTGGGTCTTCCAAAGGGGCCTCCTCTTTGTTCATTGGTTGGTTGTTGTGTTGAAGGAGGGGAATAGGTGAAGAGGTCCGTTCCGTGGGAAAGGTAACCAAGGAAACACGTTTATGAAGGGCATGCTAACCCTAAACCCCTTACCCCCAAGGAGGACTATCGGACAAACAAACACCTAAAATATTATATATATAAATAAAATTTTATGAACTTTAAAAATAAATAAATTATGATGATTTAACATTTTCGTTATGTTTGTTTTGTTACATGTTTATGTTTAAATATTTAAATATGCATTTTATAGAAAAATAAATGGATGAATTTAAAATGGTGATCATAATAATGACATCAAATTTGTTTATAATAATTTTAGTTTTTCAATTTTGTGGTGTTGTTCAAGATCATCCATAAAATGATTTAACCATGTTTTGGGGTATAGATCATATATGGAAATATAAAATTATTAAAAAGTTTCTATATCTCCATTTGAAAACCAATTGTAAAATATATAGTTTAAAAAATCCAAAATTTGGTATTTTAATTAAAAACATCCTTCGTTGATGTTGATGAAATCCTAATTATTATCATTAACAACTTCCAATTTTTTCTCCAAAAAAGTCACCAAGTTATGAAATTCACCACCAAAATAAAATAAAATAAAATAAAATAAAACAACATTGGTTAAAGGGGCTGAAAAGGGGGTTTAATCCAGCTGTTTAATTTCAAAGTTTCACCAAATTATTTATTTTTTACTTCCACAAAAGGAACAAAAATATTATTAAAAAATATAGTGCAATACGTTTTTTCAAAGTCATGTAATTAATCATTTGTATTATTGTATGATTAATGTTGCAAAACAATTATGGTCTTGAAAATTATATTACTATATTGACTACTTTATTATTATTATTTTGTGGTTGATGTTTTTCAATTTAATGGGGCAACAACATCAACAAAGGACTTTAAATAAAATTTGAAAATTCAATTTAAAAATACATATCATCAAAATTTTATAATAGGTTATAGTAGGTAGCCATAATATTGAAGGATTTAAACAAGTTTTGAATTCCATAACTTATCTATAGGCAAATGTGACTAAATCTTTTTATGGATGGTTGCCATTTTAGTGACATTGCAAAAGTGAAGAAACAAAAACAAAGATTTTTTTTTGGGTACCTAATCATATTGGGGAAAATTAAAAACATAAAATATTTTTAAAAATGAACATATATTTTACATTATAAAAAATATATATTCTTAAATTATTGATGAGGGCATTCTTAAATTCATATTGAATTGAATCACATTTACAAAAATTGTAATTCAATTTAAACAAAAAGATATTTGTAAATTTACTCATAACATGTTATTTATGTTTTTTTTAAAATTAACTTATTATTATTATTATTTGAATACATTATTGAATAAGTTTCAAAATCATGTTTTCATTTGTAGCATTTGAATAAGTTTTGAAAAAAAAAATGTATGTGAAAATTTGAATTTCCTAAATAGTTTCATATGAACATAATAATTTATTTTTTTATTTTTATGTTATTAATGTTTTGAAGTGATTTGGTGGCTAAAACATCAGTGCATTTTCGTGAAGTCTTGGGTTCAAACCTTAGTGGATGCATGCATTAATGTATATAATGTGTATATACATTGATGTATCATGTACAAATGTAGTATATAGACATGCACATGTAATGGTGGTGAATGGTGCCAAAACTCTTTGTTGATGAAACTTGAAATAAATAAATAAATTTCATGACATGCATTTTTGTCATGGCATGTTGTGAAAAAATATCATGCTTGATTTAATGATCTGAAAAAAATAAAAATAAAAATGTTGTATGATGTGACATTTTAATCCACATTATATTAACTTGGGACCTTGTAATATTCATGTTAATTTTTTTTAATTAGAAATTACTCAGTGCAACATGTGATTATCCAAAATGACTTTCAAAACATTCATTAAAAATTTCCTAATCAACTAATCTTTTTTACCAAAAAAATAAAATTTAAATTTTAATCATTTTTGTCCCATTTCATTAAAAACCTAATGAATTTGGATAGTTGCAAAACCAATGATTCCTTCTTGTGTGATCTCATAAGAAGTGTAATAAGTTTATGGAATTAAATCATCTTTTGATGAGTTTAATGCAAATTGCAAAGGTGCAAATAAAAATGTTTTGTCATTAATGAAGGCATGACATGTTGTGGTGTTAATCTAAGAAAGAAAATGTAACATGTTCTAACTTCTATTGTGAATTTCTTTGTGTTTTTAAATTTAAGCACATGGTTTTTGATAAATGTATTATTGGAGAACTTCATGCAACACTTTCCAATTTTGAGGTGTGTGTGGTTAATGTGGTCCCTTGTTTCCATTAAATAAAATTATGATAAGTACTTATTTACAAAAAATATATATTGTAATATTCCCTGCAACTAAATTTACATCTCAAAACATACACAATGTATTTATATATAAAGAAACATATAGGAACTAATACAATTCATGATTATAATAATGATCTATATTTCATTTACACAATTCCTATCAGAATATTATAGAATGACATGCTCTCATTGGAGTGCCAAAAATCTCTTAAAAAATCAAATAATGTCCTAGTTTTTGCAACCATGTTTCATATACTTCTTTCCAAACCTTTGGACTGTAATTTTGTATTTTACAAAATTAATTTAATTGTGCTTATTAATGGAACCTTTTTTATGAAAAAAAATCCAAGATTCTAACATCAATTCTACAAAAGTTTTTTATTTATCATACCAAAAATTCATGCCATCATATAAAACACACTTTATTCTATTCATGGCTTGTCCAACTTCGAGGAATTCGAGTCCAACTCCGGAGGATGTGGATTTGGAAGAAGTGCTTATGGGATATCCTAACATTTCCCCAGCTCCTTTCACAAACTTAGTTGCACTCAAGAGGATTTGCTTGGCACGCTCCAAGAGACTAGTTGAGGGAACACAAACACCTCAATACTTGGCATTTACAAGTGTGAGTCAAGAGAGTCTTGATGAGATTGATAGGACTCGTGAGGAGAGACGGGGTTGGCTACCACGAATGACCATTCTGTACGATGGGAGGGAAGAAATTTTAATCATCAAACTTATGGCGGGTGTGATGCATGAAGGTGTAGCACATCAATTTGCCTCAATGTTCGAGACAAGTTGTTCCTTCTAGACGTTTGTGCATCACTTCTAGCAACTGGATCTGGTAGATTTGGACGACGTTGAGGTAGATCAAAGGAAGCATATATTGGTTACAAAATTTTTTATTTATCATACCAAAAATTCATGTCATCATATAAAACACACATTATTCTATTCATGGTTAAAATATGGAGCAATTTGAAAAGTTATTACTAGTCTTGTTGAATCCTTTTTGATAAAATTGCATAATGGGGCATGGTTTTTGAGCCATCATTTAAGAAATTTAAGAACATGTTTTAATCATTCAAATCACAAAATATCACCGTCATTTTAATCAAAAAGTATATGACATAAACTCCCAAATCAACATGGAATAAGAACAATTCAAAAATTCCTTCTACAAATAAAACTCAAAAGTCCCCCCTTCATGTCTACCTTAATTTGCCCTTAACATGTTTTTGTTCAATGTTTTTTTTATTATAAGTGAAAGGGGTTCATTTGCATATTTGTGTTTGATACTTGTGCTTCAAGGTGTTATTGGTGTCATCAAAGGTTATGAAGATAATGTAGTTGCATTTCACTATGCCAAAACTTGACATTTATGACTATGACAAATATGATTTGTGACCATTTTTAGTCATATAGTCATCATATATGCCATGTTTTTGTGCCTAGTCGTATTTTTGTAACCATGGATGACTACATGACTAAAAGTTTTCACGGATAAGAATACGTGAAAAAAAAATTTCTTCATGAACACCATATAATCATTTAATAATATATAATTTCAAGCATTAAAAAAAGTTAAAAGAGGAAAAAACTAGAAGGTAGACATATGTACCTAATAAGCATATTATAAGTTTGTAGATGATCAAACACATAATTATTACATAAGTAAGTAACTGATATTTTATAATATTTAGAACTTATGTTTTAAAGTCACTATTTATTTAATGTGAATTTATGGATAGTGGCTTAAAACAAATTTGGGGATTTGTTTTCATTTTTAAAAAATTCCCAAAAAATGGAATTTTTTTTTACCAAAGTTCTTGAAACCATAAAATAATATAAAACATTGATGCATATAATATAATTGAAACATTTAAGTTGAGACTTTTACTCAAAGGTTTATTTAAATGATTTTTTGGGGGGATTTTTTGACATTAAATAATGAAATATATTCTTATTAGTGATATCCAATGAATTTCAAAAGAAATCCACATGTCCCAAAATGATATTGTTTTTAATGTTTCCATGTGATGGGTAGCAAAGAATGTAAAATTTGATATTTAATAATTTCCAAATGTTGAAAATATTATTGTATGTTTCATAAATAACATATTTTATTTAAAAATATTTTGTATAATCACAATAAATACAACACATGGTAATAAGTACAACATTTATACCATTTTTATTGATTCATTATATTTTTAAAAGGTGGGGGGTATATATTATATATATACCCACCTATTTGTATGTAGGTAGGACTCATATATATATCAGAAAAACCATGTTGATTTTAAATATATTTATTTACAAATTGTTTTATGAAAAAAAAAATCTTCAAGATATCATTATTGTTCAAACGTATGAAATAGTGAAGATTCAAATGCATTTTTAGTCAAATTACTTGATATTTTTGTTAAATTTTTTAATAGATGTGTAAATCTTGGAAAAATATTTTTAAATGAAATTTATTTTTTTCATTTGGACAAAGTATGAAAAATATAATAATGGTCAAAATTGGGTACTTCTGTATGCAACAAAGGATGATGTGAGATAATGTTGTAAACTTATCCCATATCCTTTGTCAACAAGTTCAACTTTGTAAACTATGTAACTAGGTGAAAAAACATTAGTCTACACACAATATATGCACCAACTATATTTGAAGTACCCGATGTTATTTGTGATGAGCCAATAAAAAATTGTTAATCACCAAAAAATAAATAGAATCCTATGTACATGCATGGTCATCAATTTTTATAATATTAAATCAAATAGTAATAATGAAATATGCACCTAATGGTTGTGGTTTAAATTTTTAAATTATAAATTAAAATATTTTCAACTAATTTTTTGTTGCATGTGGCAACCTAAAACCAAGAAATGAACATTTTTGACTCAATCATGTGATGTCGTATGAAAACCAAGGCCTAATAAACCTAATATAAAAAACATAAATTAAGATGTTTAGAATAAAATCAAACCTAAAATAGGATAGGTAAGCCATCTAGGCAAGGATCTTAGGTAATTTTAAGTTGCAAGTGTGAATACTTAAACTTATCATCTTCACTTTGAAGGTTCAAGCTTTTAACCCTTGCACCACAACTTTTTATTTCGAACATAATTAGATACCACAAAGCTATAACCATTAATATATTTTATCTTGGCAAACCTAAACTAACCTTTGCCACCCTAGGTTGACTTAGGTTAACTTAGGGCACCCACAAAGTCTAGCTTAAATTGAGCTAAATTGACTTAAGCTTCCTTATGTTATTATAAGTTAACCTAAATATATTTAAATTAAATTAGATTAAACTTAAATTAAACTTAAAGGCTAAACCTAAGTTAAACCTAAACGTTAAACTTAAAGGCTAAACCAAGATTGAATCAATAAGTTAAACTTAAAGCTAAACTTAAATTAAACCTAAAGGTTAAACTTAGGCTAAATTTAGGCTAAACTTAAAAACTAAACCTAAAAATTAAATTTAAAAGTTAAACTTAGAGATTAAACCTAAGCTAAATTTAAATGTTAAACTTGGGTTGAATTTAGGTTAAACCCAAATTGACCATGGTCAAACTTAAGCAAAACCTAGTGTGAATGTACTTTAATATTGGTTCCAAGAAGAAGAAGGTTCAATGGCATGATATTGGATTAAGTCTATTTTTGTGGTTCATGTGCAGAATCATAATATTTAAAATCATCCATAATTATGAACATATTATTTTAAATGCATGCACCTAACCAACAAATTATATTCATATAAAAATTTCCCAACTTCTTAACATGTCCAATATGTCTTGTTATTTGCTCAAATGTGATTTTGAAATCAAACCATGTGACTTAGTCATGTAGTTGTGAACTTTGTGACATGACCTAATTATGGAATTGTAAACATGACTAAGTTATGTTACATGATTAAAGACATGACTACATGACTAAAATTTAGTTAGTTATAAAAATGTCAAAATCATAGATGTTGCCTTTTGACATAGTGCATATTCATCTAAGTTTGCAAAAATTTCTTGTGCACCTCCTTGCTATTCATTTGGAAGTTGTTCATCTAGTATGTAATCATTGCCTAGGAAGTTCATATCTGAAAGAACATGGCCATGCAAAGTCTTGATCCTCTTTTATGTTGGCTTGAGGTATTTATGAAGCACAGTGCACATCCCTATTTGCTTACAAATCTTAACATGACTCAAGTGGAGCATTGATACTCTAGTCTCCTTGAAAATGCCTTGATTACTTGATAGTAATATGTTGAATTGGTTTTGGTCAACTGTCAATTAAAAGTTAAGACATTCCACCATTTAAAAACCATTTGCCGATAACATCTTATTCAAACTCTAAGATGAATTTTCAAGATAGGTAGCATTTTTCATGGGCTATAGGTGTGAGCCAACATTTTAAAAGGACATTTGAGTAGGGAATGCAAAATAAAAATGTGCCAATATAGGTTTGACCAAGGGATGGCCACTACCATATTCAAGAGTTATCTAGTAACCAACTCATATGCTTCAACATGTAAAGGTGTACAAGGATTACTAGATTAGATTACCATGACCGTTTCAATTATAGAATATAAAATATTGCATGTCTCCACCAAATCTTGGCTTTTCCAAGTTGGTTTTTTAGTTTGATCACAATGGCAAGTGGACTTGTTCATTTGGTGCCTACATATGCTTTAAAACAATCGAATCTGACATGGTTTCTCTTCTATTGGGCTAAATAAATTAGCCTAATTGGTGCTCTTATCTCCTAAGAGCATAAGCCCTTTTGAACCTCATTTTACATCTATTTGAAGACTTAGAAAAGCCATCCAGTCTACTCATTCACACATGGGATTACAAAATGACTTACTGGGTTTATAGAGTTTACATACTTAAGAAGTCTTTGGTAGAAAGAAATTTCAGCTGACTCCAAGTTGACAAGCCAAGATGATGAGATAGCAAAGCCATATTTTGACATCTTGTGAGACCAAGAAAGTGCTGCCCAAGGGTGGATCCAGACTTTTATTGGCCAGGAAAAAAAAGCTTGTCCATGACATTCATCCATGTGCCGCAAATTATGGCACTTTGGACAAAGACTAAGTTAGGTACTCATTAAAAAAACAAATTTAAGTCAAACTATGATTCTTCAAATAAAGAAAGAAAATGTGAGGACCGAAATAAAAAATTTAATTTTGAATTTGTGCAAATTGTCACATGACTTTTAGCTGCAGAGGATGATGTTCTTGACACGGTGTGTGGATATATATATGAATTGTGGTTTCAGGGAGGAATGTGGTGGAGGATGTGTACTAACAAGTGGAGTGGTGCCACAGTTTATGTATGGCGCATTACCTTCGCATTAACATTCTTGGAGAAAGTGTGCCACATGCAAACACAGAGAAGAGATTGGGTGAAGAAGCAAAATGGGTGCAGGAGAAGGCATGATGATCCACTGTGGAATGGTCAAGCCCTACCCATTTTGTTGGGTAAGACGCCAGGTGAGCTTGATAGGGCAAGCTAGGTGGCACACCCAACACAAAGGGCATGGTCAGGTCATTCCATAACATTGAGGTTTTGGGTGGCAGATTCTGATTTGCAGAAAAAACCACCTCCTCCTCTTTACTGGCCCACTGTACGGGGAGAATGTGAACATGGAGCTGGGAGTTTGTGTGTCACACACCATCCTTCCCCATTATTCAGTAGCCAAACAGGCAATTAATCAATCAATCCTCACTGGTTGTGGTCCTCATTATTAGTGCCTATATGCTCCAGTGATGATGCATTGCAAGCTCACTAGAAGCTTGGAATGTCTGCAAACCTTAAACCCTAAACCCATCTATTTTTCAGAAGTGGGTCTTTGCAGTTTCATGTGGACCAGTTCTGTAACCCACTGCATGGGTGGCTCATCTGGTGTACTTTTTGCCCATTTCTTCCCTTGTTAGACTGCTTACGAGGAAGCAGATGAATTGTGTGTTTTTCAGTGCCATTGCACTTAAATCAATGTTATCAATGCTGTTGTACTGTGCATTTCCATCCTGTAAAATGCTGCAGCGCCTTCCAAGTTAGATTTTCACTCTTTTGCTCATCACACCCAGCTGCTTCACATAGTATATGTGTATGTTGGTGTTATACACAATCACAGGGCTTTTGAAGCTCCAAGGCTTCAGATGAACCCAACTACAAATATGTGCGGATCTGGTCTAAATTGTGAAAAATTAGATGCATCCTTGAACACTGCTGGATACATTATCCTCCTTTTAGTGGTGTGGATAGCTGCAGGCAAAATCAGCAGTTTGTGCATGGTAGTTTCCAGTTTCCAGCTGTGGCAGCAGAGACATAGGTTTTCGCAGATCTCACATAGCTCCCTTTGGCAATTTCTTCCTGTTCTTGCCACCAGTAATCACCTGGGTGACATATTTTGTCTCATTGACTCTAGCATCAGGGCAACATTCCAGATGGAAAATGCACATGCATTAGTGTGCTTCACCAAGAACTTGTATTGGAAAGAAAGATCATGTACAAGACCTTTTTTTCTAAGTTTTGCACTTTGCCACATGTGATCTTATTAGCCCCAATTTCTTCACAGGTCCCTATAGAGTCTATTTAGGTGGATCCCTAGTTTGTGTGTTTGGTTGTTTGCTCACCATTCAGTTATGTGTGTGGGACTCTTCTTTGTTTGTTACACTTACTTCTGGAGGGTTGCTCTAGAATAGTATTTGGGTGTTGGATTTTTACTTTGTTGATAGTGTGGAAATGAAGTTTCCAGCCTGATTACATCTGGAGTATTGCAAAGGGCATGTCCAAATCCTCTTACAAGGAGTCTTACCCATGCAATGCTAACTGGAACTTGAGCTAATGATAAAAGGCAAAAAGACTTCCAGCTAAGTTTCATTAATTGTGGCATACAACCTCGTATCAACAACCTCCACCAACTACTAGACAATTTAGCTGATCTGCAGATTGTTCGATTTCTTTTTGTTACAGCCACAGACCATTCAATCCCAGACAACTTTCAACTGGTTTCAAAAGTTGGTTACGCATCAATCTTAGTTCTGGCAACATTCATCTCCGAATTCGGTTATTGCACTCTAATTGATTATTAGCCTTGCATGCACACAACCCTTTCAACTTCATATTTCATCCAAGTGTTGTAGGTTACATATTTTGCCACAACTTATGGTGTAGTTTGCTTGGTAGTGATACTACACCTTAAATTATGGCAAATTATGTAACCTAAAACACATTAAGATTGCTTGTAGATGGAGACTTGGGGGCCTTCTCTATAGCTCGATGTATTAAGTATGTCTTTTGATGTCATTATTGTTAGGTCTTTAAGGAGATGGTAATTTGCCCACAATTTTCACCGTAATTAGAATGTGATATTAGTAAGCTAAAGGAGTGTGCACAGGTCTAATTACCCTACTAAGTAGGTGATAAATAGTTGACAGAATTATGTTAACTTAATGTGTATTCACGCTCCACACCTAGTGTTAACAGATAACATTGTTGATGATGTGGAATTTGTCATGTCAACATGGTGTTAACTTAAATGATAAGATCATTAAAAATGTGGATTCAAATCTTGTCCATGCACAAAATTACAGAGTAAACTGCAATGTTGAAAGTTGGGAGCCCCAAGTCTAGCTATATAAACCAATCGCAACTTAATAATTTTATAAATGTGCATTGAAGGTCATCTTGTAATGATATACGTGTAGATGAGAAATCAAAAGGCATGACGACTAGGTATTGATAGCTAGACTTGTGAGGTCCTTGGGATGAAGGAAAACAATGACATGATGTTGACAGATGGCAATGGCCAAATGGAAGAATCGCCAAGTTAACATGGCATGTAGTTTGAATAATTTTTTTAATTTTTTCATGGTAATTTGCATTTTTGAAAACCCTAAAGGTAACTTACCTTTAGGTCTGGACACACATGTAGATAGTAACCTAATGTTAGTGACAAATTTAGTAACAACAATTTTAGTGGTAATTTGTTAACTTGGTGTTAGTGACATAAGGGGCTAACATATTTGTTAGGGTCTCTAATATTAGGTGAGGATCTAAATTACCTTAGATATATGTGAAGATGTTTTTGTTTAGGTCGACCACCGATGGAAAATCAGTACAATTAAGGCTATGAAGAATTTCCTTTTACGTATGACTAGATATTCAAGGGTTATTAAATATGTGATGTCTATTGAAAAAAAATCACTGTAAGAGGTAAAATTACCTTCCATCGACTATTTGGTACATTGTATGTTGAAAGTTGTAGTTACTCCTCATTTTTGGATGTCTTTGGCTTTTTAGACGAATCACCAAAATAGCATGTAGGTTGGTATTCATGTATCTCTTGAAGGCAAGCATGGACATCAAGCCATTTGTGTCCAAAAATGCTAGATAGCATAATAATAAGTTTATGTAGTTTTTCGAGTGACAACTTTCAAGGTAAAAAACTCAGGGATTGTGAAAGTCATTACATTTTTTATTTTTTAACTTTACATCAGGGTTGTGTGGTTATTTCAATTTTAAAAAAAGCTTCCAATTTTGGCAATTAAAAAAAATAATCATAAAACCTTCAGATTTTTTTGAATGTTTTGGGAAATGAAGAGCCTATCCAATTTTACTAGTTTTTCAAATTCCAAATGTGAAGGTTCCTTGTGGAATTGATCATTTTAAAACCAAAAATTGTGGTGTAACCATATACAATAGTTTTTTCATTTAAAGAACCTTGTCATTTCACATATTCATGGTAGTTATTAATTGGTTTTTTTAACCAACGGAGACACCTTTCACATCTAGCATGTTGACAATTACCAAATCCCATTTCTAACATCTAAAATGTTGCTCAACAAATCAACATGTGGTTTCCCTTCTTTAGGGGTAAAAAATCATGAAAGGGTGGTGCATGCATGCTAAAGTAGACAAAAATAAAGTAATCCACCTCACTACAAGTCTATGGTGTGTTTTACAATCAATTTAAAAGTAGGTTAATGAATATATTTCACCAATAGAATTGCACACATGTTTAGGAAGCTTACATGGCTTGTAGTTTAGAGAAAAACAAAGATGAAACCAACTATTCATTCTAATTTCATTTTATTTTACAACACACAACATTCATTACACTTTTACAAAGTACATTGAAAATAGGTTCATATAAATTGAAAGTGAAAAAATGTGTACATATGTATATGTAGGCACATGGTGTAACATTGTATAACATCAAGTTCTTAGTGAAATGGTGGGAAGATGGAAGAAAGTTCATATCAAATGGGGTCAAATGATCTCATGCATTTTCAACCTACTTTTTGAAGTCCAAAAAACTAATAAGCTTTAGAACTAGAAAACCATAATCAACAAGCTCCTATAACAACTTGCAAGTTGTTAGTAATTTCAATGTAAACAAATAGACATCAATCAAGAGTTGGATGTGAATAATTGTTTAAAATGGCTTTCCATATTCAATATGGTTTCCTAATAGTGTTGTCGGGCAAAACCATAATACAAATATGATCTATTGCATGGTTTGATGTTTAATCAATTTTAATTTCAATATCCAATTTTATGTTACAATATTTAAATTCACAATTATTTGTGTTGGAAGGAAGAATATATTCATCAATAAAATGCAAATAAATCATAAATGCAAGGGTAGCACATTGTACATGAGAATTTGTTTAACTTTTTACTATATTGATTCAAAATATTTATATATATGGATAAAACATGAATATCCATTTGTAGAATACAAAGCATTTTCTAAAATACTTGCTTTATTACACCTTGCAAAGGCTGAAAATTTGAATTTAAATGACACCTACATGAGAGAGGGAAGATAATTAGGTGCAAGGGATTGTGAATACATTAAAAATGGATTATCAGAAGAAATTTTAAATAAAAAAATACGTATTGATCATTTGTGTGTGTAAAATTTCAAATGTGACAAACTTTTAATTGAATCAAACAACCATGGAAATTGTCTCTTATATTTTTCAATCAAGAATCAAAATAACTAAAGCAATTTCATATTTTAGTTAATGTGAAGATGAAATAACTAATTTGAACATGGCTAATGTTTTCATGAATTTGATTATCCAATTGAATTTTCCCAATTTGCCATAATATGGGTAGACAATAATGAAATGTAGACAAATATACTTGTCAACATTAAAATTATGCACACAATTGAGATTTGAATTTTACATGAAATTATAATAAAGATAATTACACCATGCACAACATATTAAAGATAGTTCAAACATTAAGGAAAAAGCATGACATGAGTCATGATGCCCACATCACATATTTATCTTTATTCTAATACTCGTATAATTTGCAATAACAATGTTCAATGAATTATAATGACATTTTTTGTCTATCATCTCCTTTTTATCTCAAAAAATCTATGTAGCAACATACATGCACAAAAACCAAGAAAAATTATTATACACAATGAACCTACACATACATACAACAAAGAGGCATTATGAACTTGACCTCGACCATTTAAGTTCAAATTAGTGTTTGTCATTGGCGTTGCATGTTTGTTGTGCCTTTTGATCAATGACATCCCTTCAACAATTGGTTTTTCTTGTGGCAAGAATTCTGGCCCATTCACATAACCTAATCCCCTTGTTTGTTGAGAATTCACCTCTAATTCCTTTAATTTGGGCAATGAATGCAAAATTGCCATTTTTCGTCGAGTCATCATGCCAGATGATGATATGTTTGTATATTGTTGATTGTCAGTCATTAATGACCTTGTGCAATGCAATGATATTGTGCTTGGTTTTGGCAATTGTTCAGATTTGGTCATTTGGGCCAATGGAGTTGATTGTTGTTGTTGAAATTGGGATTCCATTGTTTGGGTTGAAATGTTCACCAATTGCATTGATTGTCGAGCAATTGCAAAGGCTTTTAGACTTTCTTTTGCAATTGCAACCTATGATCACAATTCCACAAATGAACTTCCTTCAATAAGTTACAAAACAACATGCATGAATCAAATTTATATAAGTGAAAGAAAACAAGAATATTAAGATCACCATTCAAATAATATATGATCTTATATGCCCTCCAAAAATCAATATTGTCTTTTCAATGACTAAGAATTATGAATTGAGAAATAGATAATTTGCATAATGGTTATCAAGGTTTGTCGTCTCATTTTATAAAATTTTGGGATAATGAAGCTACAATGCTAAAGACAATTTTCCCAATGAGGAATATTAATGTTTATATTTTTTTACATTTTAAATCCTTGGTATGCATATGTTGCCCATAAGTTTGTTGGCATATGACATATATGTGGAACCTAGACTTGCATTATAAACAATTTGTTATAACAAATAAGCTATCATTTGATGATAATGATATTAGTTGTTAAAATTTTCATGTTGTTCCATGGTTATTGAAATTATGAGAAAATTGAAGCATTGAAATGATTTGTAAAAGGATTTTTTAGATTGCACTTTTCACAAATAAGTTAAGCCTAAGAATGAAAATGGTCTATTGTTGACTCATCCTATCAACAAATTACATTTAATTTATGTCTCATGTGTTCTTAGAGATTGCAAATTAACAAATTGTAGGAAAATGTTAATATGAATTTAAGATAAAATTTTCATTCTTACTTAACATGTAATGGAAAGTTTTAAATGGAATTAAAATGAAAATCTCATTCATATGTTGAGAGTTTTACTTAAAGATTTTCAAAGTTGGTGTCCAAGTACCTTTTTTTCAAGGTCAGTGAATTTGGTGAATGCCAAACCTTTATAGAAATCCTTTTTTTGCTTCTATTGCCAACAATCAAAAGTATCACAATTTAGCTATCTCATGATTATGTTCAAAATTACCTTATATTGGGAGTTATTGTTGATTATCTACATATTCCAATTTGATAAATGCACAACTTGCAAAGCTCCTTTAATTCCAAGTTTAAACAATAGCATATAGTTCTTAGATGATTTTTTGGGAAAAAGAATAATGATATTCCTTTTTGTCCTCCAAAACTTTGATTGAATAAAATAAAATAAAGCTTACCATGCGAGGCATTGGGACATTATGGTAGCTTAGCCATGCTTGCAACTCAACCACTGTCATTCTTTTAATATCCTCTTTGCTTGTAGTAGAATACATTTTTGTATCCTACCTTTTTCACCTTTGCAAGACCTTTAACAAATGGTTTAGTTGATGCATCAAGTGCAATTCACATTTGAAAATACAATGTTTCATATTCTTCTTTTCAAAGTTTAAACATATCATTGATGATCACAACATATCACATGTTAAAGGTCATCAAAAATAAAAATGATCATTTTATTTAACTTAACACTAGGGGAAAAGTATGGAAAAGGTGATTCCTTTTTGCATGTTGGTGGTAAAGCCTAAGCTTGCAAACCCTAACTTCCAATCCTTTGTGTCCATTTAGCTATCAACAACATGTCCTTTTTTTCCACCTTTAGAGCATTGTATCTCACAAGTGATTTGATCCAATCAATGAAGTTGATAACTTAATGTTAAGGGGCATCATTGCACAACACTTGGTTTATTACAAGGACCTTTACTAAACATTTAATTTGTAAATGAATATATGCATGCCATTTTTTAACCAAACCTTACACAATTCGTCATTTTTTTAAACTTCATGCAAAGTGGATCCTACCTAATGTTCTTTTTTATTTGTTGTTATGGAAGCATCAACATGAGTTTGATGAAATAACTTTGCTTGGATAGAACACATGTACATGAAAATATATTGATTTAAGATATCACTTTTTGTCATAATACTACACCAATAAGGTTTTGTCAAATATCTACAAACTTAATACTAGGTAAGGAAGGACTTTTACTTAGTTCTAACCTTTTTCTTTACTTCATTGGCCAATGATTCGTGACCTACTTTGGACGCTAGTTAATAATTGGGTTAAAAACTCAATATGTAGCCAACATATGGTGGTTCATTGTGAGTGCTGCTCATGGGAGTGCTATGCTTTATAAGACCTTTCAATAGTTAGTTTTACCAATTTTTATTAATTTGAAGCAATTTCTACCTTTCTATGCATTGTAAGGCTTGCCATTGAGGGTATCATGATTGTAAGCTCCATATACAAACTATTTTAGGTCCAATTTGGTCTAAAGGTATCCAAGGAGCTTTCCTATTGAAAGTATGATGGTTGTAAGCTTTAAACTATCATTTAACCTAAAAGTATATAAGGAGCTTACAATCATCCTTCCAAGATATAGAATAAAATAAAATATATTGGAATTTATGACATCTTTGCAATACCATTCTCTTTGGACATCACCAATCGAAAGATTAAATTTCCAAAATGAAGGAAATTATGAAATGTAAATAAGGGAAAACTAGTAACTATAACATTATAAGGATAAGTAAATAAATTGAAATAGTGTAAACTTTAAATATTTCACAATAATTACTAGTATGGTTAATTTGTTCACATACTTGCAAATTCAGTTAGTTATGTAACCGTTTGGTTATTTGAAACATTAGCATTTGAAGATGGGTGTAAAGCTCAAGAATACAATCCTTCATGTGTCCCATATGCAATTTTAGCACTCACATGCAGTTACAATTTGTTAAAGCTTGGTTAGGCTTGTGATTTGCAATATGCATTTGTGGCATTTATGTGCTATTACTACGGGCAAAACTTGGTTTAGCTAATGGTTTGCAATTTGCAATCACAACACCTACATGCATTTACAATTTCCAAAACTTGGTTTGGCTAATGGTTTGTAATTTGCAATCACAACATTTACATGCATTTGCAATTTGCAAAACTTGGTTTGGCTAATGGTTTGCAATTTGCAATCATAACACCTACATGTATTTACAATTTGCAAAAGTTAGTTTGTTAAACTTGGGGTGGACCTAATTGTGTAGTTGGAGTATGGTTCTAATTCAATTGTTGTAGTGTTCAATTTGATGAAGTGTGGGTGGGAAGCAACTTCATTGTTACAATATGTGAAAATATTTTGGTAATAATTGTGAGAAAAAAATGCCATATTGGGTACTAAAACATAAAGTAGGATGATGGTTCTCCACATGGAAGAAAAGTTTAATGTTCAACAAATGAAGAATGAAATTGACATCGGTATAGAAAAGAGTATTCAACGTTGTGAAGCTCTACTAGCCATGGTCCCATTGTCCTTACAATCATTTACACCAGGTGATCAATGCTCTCTCTTGTCTTTTTGTTAAGTCTTTTGTTGTTTATGCTATCATTTTTGAAATTTTTTTCCCAATATTGTTTTAGTTCCCCAAATTCAACAATTTTGAAAAAATAATGTAGAGGAAAATGAAAGGGTGAATGATATATTTGCAACAGTTGCATTCAAGTCAAATTCTTTGCAAGAAAATGCAACAAATACATCATCATTGGAGTTGGAACCATTGAAAAGCTTGCATGAAGAGCCTGAATGGACCAAGAACATGGTTTTTCTCAAGAATATAAAAAAATTCGAAGGCTCCAAACCACAAGTTAGTTTATTTTCACATTTGTAGTTATGAATATTTGAATTTGAATTTAGTTTATTTGGTAAGCTTGGGTTAAATTGATAAGTTGAAAAGTCACAAAAAGATGGGTGTCACAGGTTGAAGAATCAAAATCACTCAATAATATTCATGTGACATCCTTTGAAAAAGATGGGTCAACATTAAAAATGAGCTCCATGACAACCAAGATCCCAAGGCCACACCTTTTGCCACTCCTCATCACTAATCATCCTCCTGACATAAGGAACATGAGAAACTCAAGAGAAAAAAAAATGTTAAAAAGAATTCATGTCAAGAGACAATGTGCACGTGGTAGCAATGGCCCTTGTGTGTCAGAGGATTTCAAAATCAACTCCATGCCTACATGTAACACAAGTGCCAAAAAATCAAGCAATGGCAACCAAAATGAATACAACCTAGAAGACACCAAGGTGGGTGTCAAAACCTCCTCCAACATATTCTATGAACAACTACGTTTCCTATCATGATCTCGACTAAATAGTAATTTTTTCCCACCTTGATGATGATGTCAATTAACACAAAAAAAACTAATTATCATGCATGACAATCAAGCAAACATTAATGTGTTGATTACGAAATAATTAATAATTCATTGACACTAGTTTTGTATGCAGAAGGATGTTTGTGACCTAAAGGTTTTCAACACTAATGGCTTCAATGAGGAGGTGGTTTCATACATGCCTAAATCATCCCAATTTGAGAAGAATGATGATAAGCCTTTTTTGGAGTCTTCCACTGAACTATTTCCAAAAGAAGATTCTTCCCTTCCCTTTGTGACTCCAAGAACTTTAAAAGTTGTTCCAATTGTAAGTTCACTCCTTGCAATTTGTTTTTTTCTATCCCACCTCTCCATCATGGGGAACTTGTGTTGGAATCTCTAAGTTCTCCCAAATGTTTCCAATATTGCTATTGCTTGAATTGTAATTGCTATTTGAGTTATTAACATGATGAATGTATGAATAGGGTGTTACGGGAAAAGAAGGCATTGAAACACTTGGCCAATCTATGCATATGAATGATGCCAATAGAAACTTCTACCCATCTCTTGAGTCTTTGTATTTTCCTTTTGGACCACAACATTGTCAAAGAACTTGGGAGTTTGACACATTTACCCTTGAAAGTATCTTAGATTTTGGATATAAAGGTATGGTCATGAAAAAAATATTGAAAAAATCATCATAGTTTCCCATGGAGGAAAAAAGTACAAATGATTATAATGGATTTTCCTTTCATTTTGCGAATATTGTGATAGGATCCATCTTGTGAATGCTAAATCAAAGGAAACATATTTGATAAATGTTGTTGAAAGAAAAAACAACCTACAAAGCCTTGGTTGTTGTTATGAAAGATGTGAAATGAACAACTAATTGAATGGGTTGGTGATTGCACAACAAATGTAGTCCATGAAGGTCATTCACTAGAAGAAAATGATAAAGAAAACATGCGTTTCACTAGCTTTTGGTGGAAGTCAAACACTAAAGGATTCCAACAAATGCACCCAATGTTCAAATCTGGCACAATAACTTCAAAACTAAAGCTAGTAAGACATTAACTTCACACCTTGGACATAATACGTGAAAAACTTTACAAAGCTAATGCAACATCAAGGAAAGGTTGAAAGAAATAAACTCATACTTTCAAGAAATTTAGGATTTGGATTTTGAAATTTTCAAAATAATGCATGTGAAGTTAGAACATATTTGTTTCTAGATGGTAGAATGATAACACAAGTATCTCTAAGAGAAGCAACAACACTCCTATTAAAGAAAGGCATACGGTGAGAATTTTTTTGGTTTTACATATAAATACAATAGCATGAATGCATTTGACATTTGAACATGGTTTGTGATTAAATAATGATATTTGGAAAATGAAAAGAATAACAAGAAGATTGCAACTTTTTTTGATTCAATATAAACATTAATATCTTTTATCACATTGTTGTTGTTTTCATTTAAAGTTTGGATACAAAGTTTTGGGGAGGGCTTTTGTAAAGATTTTTAAAGTGTTTTTTTGATGGGATTGTTAGGATGGCACTAATAGTGAATTGAACATGAGACAAACAAGAAGTGCCACAAATGGAAAAACGAAGAATTGTGTTGCAACTATGGTATATCACTTGTTCATTCTTATGCCTTTTAGTTTCTTTACTTTCAATGGATATGTTGAACAACATTATGGAATGCATAAAACCATAATTCATAAGTTAGTTTATCAAGAGATTACAACACACACACACACACACACACATATTTGCAAGATTAGGATGCATGTTATAATGTTTTCCTTCCAAGCTCACAAAATTATTTCTTTGTTGGTGGGCATATAAAAATAGGCAAGCCTTAAGCGGTTGGCATGCCCTAGGACTGCACTATATCGACAATGTGCTCAAACTAAAGCCTTGTTAGAAGAGAAGAAAATATCTGAATGTTCATTCAAGGTTTTATCTTTCACCTTCCATTAAGGGTGGTATTTGCTTTTTATTTTCATTATTTTATTCATTTGTATTGTTTGAAAAAGATGGTTGAATATTAAACGCTTTTGAAGTTAATCAATTATAACACTAAAGCTTGGATGTTGAAGAAAACAAATTGTGCATTATGATACAGCCAATTGTGGGAAGACGACCCAATCCATATTCGTGTTTTTCAACTCCTATTATTGACCACAACCATGAGATGAAACAAAGAATTGAATTTCGCAAACGAGTATGTGTTATGATAAAACCCAATATATTTCTACCTCTTATTTGGATATAGATGTTTTGCATTATTTTTTATGCCAAATTTCCAACAAAGTCCTTGTTTTGTCTATCATGTTCATCCATTCTTTCACTTGTATCCATTAGTTGAAAATATTGTAGTAATCAAATTCTAGTTTTTAACATGGAAGGATCATCATGAAATTGAAGGCACGCAAAGTGATTGAAAAGGAGGAGTTGGATCAATGTTCTTTCACACCACAAATCAACTTCAACTCTGCGTATCTAGACTTGGATGCATATCAACCTATCCAAAAGCGCTTACAAGAGCTTATGGTGGGAATTTGCCCAACTTTGATCCAAGCGTTAACGCAAAGATCAAAAATTATGTTCATACATTGAAGGGTACCTTTCATGGAAAATATACCTATTTATCATAGACATATGTTTAACTTTTTTTTCATAGATGTATGTTCCATGTGGAAATTTTGCATGATATTAGTTTAATGAAACATTGAAATTTTATCTCAATGGATTGATCTAGAGGAAAAGGACTGAAAGAATTGCACATGCAAGAGCACAAGAAACAAAGACATGCACCTTCAAGCCTGAGATCAACCAAAATTCTATCCGCCTTTTCAAACAGGTAACCTATTGCAATGTAAGGTGGAACAATATTTTTTAAAATGCAATAGGTAAAGTTTTTATAAAAAAACAACTTGTGAAATGTTTATCAAGAAATAACATGTTCATTTTTTTGTTGATAGAAAGGGTTGGAAACAATTGATGTTGCAAACCGGCTAACAAGCTATAACACAACCCATTTTGACCACCTGGGAGAATGTCGGGTATGTAAGTATTTCATAATCAATGAAATATAAAATCACATCATTGATATTTTAAAAGATATAAATCTATATCATTTTGAATCACAATCAACCAATTCACAATTATTATTTTCCCTTTTTGCATCAAAGCCTTGGAATTCATTGATATTGTCTTAAGATTAGACCATAACTTATGGTATGGGATCATGACTTGTAATTGGGTAAAACATCTTTTGTATAAAACAAAAGAGTTTTTTTTTTATGTTTTGTATATAAAAATGTGTAGGGCAAATTGTACACGCCAAAAAATGAGTGCACTTTTTCACCAAAGATAAATCCCAACACCGACAAAATTTTAGCAGGTTCTGAGTTTGAAGGGCGTGATTTCTTATCTCGTCAAGAGTTATTTGTGCGCAAATTCAAACAACACAAGGTGTTTCCCTTGGGAAATGATGATGTGAACTCTTTAAAAAAATGAAAATTTATTCATGTTCATTTCATGATTTCTATGTTGATTGATGGTAAATAATAAAAATTAGAGTTACAAAAGCTTTTAGATACGAACATTGAAAAACATTATATTGTTAATTAAATTGCAGAAAATGAAAAAGCTTCAATATCCAAACATCTATACATTTCAGCCAAAAATTGGGAATGCTTCAATCATATTACAATATTCACCTTTGCAAGAAGGCAACAGAGAGACAACATGTGAAAAATTGGAGAGGCTTTCATATCAAGACAATGTTCGTCGCCACCACATTAGGCAAAGAATATCGGTGCGATGTTTAATGCAAGTTGTTAAATGCTACAACTTCAAGTGGCATTCTTCTAAAAATAAAATAAAATAAGAAATAAAATAATATAAAATATAAATTTTCTATTGTTGATATGAAGAACTAGCTTGACCAAGAACTTCATATCACTTGCATCATTATGGAATACAAATAGCATGATGATAAATTTGCAAAAATGGATTTTTTTTCTAACATCGGTTGATGAACCTTTGTTCCCTTCATGTTCATTCAAAGCAGGATAATTATTACGCCCAATTCAAGTTCCAACCAAAAATTGATCAAACTTCTAATGAGTTAGTGGTTGGAGCATCTACCCACTATGAACTACACAAGGTGGATTTTTTGAAATTTGTTTTTCATGGATCAATGAATTTAAGGTTGAAAATTTAAGGCTAGTTAAGTATATACGTTATAGATAGATTTGACATTTTAATTGGAGATGTTGGAACGATTTTTTGGACTAATTTGTGTGATTCCAAAATGTTTTGAAAAGAATGAGAAAGGGAAGAAAACAAAAAAAACATTGGAACAAGCTGCTTACCAAGAATTTATGCAAAAGTGCACATTCCATCCTGAAGTGAGTGTTTTTTTGCTTCTAACACTAGGATTAAACTAAAGGTTAATATAAAAACTTATTTTTCTTTTCTAGTGCCGTTTGCTTCTTCTCCAATTTCACAAATGTAGTGGCCATTAATAGGTGGTTGTTGAAGCAACCAAATTGTTTTGGTGAACAGGTCAATGTTCATAAATCACATCACAATTTGGAACGAATTCTTCAAAATCGTCGCAAGTTTCATAAGGTAATTCAAGAACAAATCATTGGTTATTAGCTAAAACTCCTTTCATCCTATTTAGATAACTACATTGGAATTTTGGAATTTCCTTCGCATAGCATAAAAAAGTACAAATAACCAAGAAAAATCCTCAATTGGTTGAGGGCGAGGAGAGGATGGCAGCAAAAGACAAAATCAATTGAGCAACTACAAGCTGAAAGGGAATTAGAGGAGTTCAAGGAATGCACATTCAAACCAATAGTACATGTAGTACCCCCAAAACCAATGGAACCAATTGTTATCAAAGGCCTTGGACGCCACCTTGAACTTCAAGATTTGGCAAAACAAATGAAAAAGGATCTTGAAGAATGGGAGCGTAAAGTCTTCTTCTCTCATGTAATAGCTTCTTCTCCTTTCTCTACCCCCCATTGGTGTTTGGAAAGGTACGTGTAAAAAGGACAAAAAACAAACAAAATTGCATTGATGTCCCTCCACATAGCCTAACCGCTAGAATATGGCCCCTAAATAAACATAAGAAACATTTTATATTGAATGGTTTGATCTTGGTTTATTTCAGTAGTCTTGTGAATCCATAGATTCATGAATGAATATAAGCAATTAAGTAACATTCATCCTTATACTTGAAAAACTCTTAGAAGGTATGAAAGCAATCAAACAAACACTTATACACGTGTGACCCTAATTTCATATGCATAACCATATTTCTATACTTGCACAAATATAAATGGCTATTAAGTGTTATAATTATATTAATATAATTTTTGATTTTTCATTATGCCATTGTTTAGATCATGTTTAAAATAATACCTCACCTTCATATTTAAAAAAGTTGAAAAGGGAATTTAAAAAAAATAATAATGATAATATGATTGTTGATATGGATTCCCTTTACCAACTTCACTTTTTCACTACTTCATCCACCAAAACCAATTGGTTGATCATATAAAATTTTATTTATTATGGCATTTAACCTATGGAAGGTTCTATAGCTTAAGGTAGGCAAAGGGATAAAAGACACCATGTCTATTCATATTGAGAAGCATAAAATTGAGGCTCCTCAAACCATGTGTAGTTTATTTGGGTGGTGAAATAATGGCATGTGAAACAAACGTTCATTTCCAATGGCCATAGCTATAATGATCCTAAGCCAACAAAATCAATTGTCGGGTAAGTTCCAACATGCAATATATATATGTAATTGTACTTACCCCTAGTTCCAATGTATTATCATTGCACAAGACAACTATATCCTTGCAAAAGATAACTTACTTGCAAAACAAAAGAAAGATTTCCCAATCATGAATCAAAGATATGTAACAAAATGCAATGTGAAAGCCTAACCTAAAATTCTCCTATTGCATTAATCTAAAAACCTCACATAATATCATAATCATCATCATTAGGGGCATTTTATAGGTTTGTGAAACCACAATGAGTAATTGGCATAAAAGTCCTCCATGGTTCAATTGTATTGCATGTTTATGGGTTGTTTTGATTGTCTAAAAGCCTTGGTATAAGGGCTACCCATGATTTTGAACAATTTGGAAATGCTTTGGTTTTCCTCTTATCCAGTTGACATTACTTACAATACAGAGAACAAGAGGAATTGCAACATAATGTTGATGAAAGAATTAAACTTGATAACAAGACTTACACTTCCCCTAATGACATTACAATTAAACAAATGAACTTCCCACATAGTTACTTAATTGACATCATGGTTGAGCTTTCCCATTATCATTAGTTTTTTTGAAATATTTTGAAACATGTTTGACATTGATCTTCACCCAATGAGAGGAAATGAGGAAGTCAAGGATGTATCTTAGTATTTGATTGCTTCACATATCTAGAGAAAATCTTTATTGATGATGGCATTGACCTTCTTTTCTTTTAAGGGTTTACTATAATTGTAATGGTCTCTATTAAAATTTCTTGTATTTGACAATATTCCAAAATAAAAAATCTTAAACATGGACATTTGAAACATTAAGTATTAGTTGACCACATGTTAATATGTATATAGTTTTCATGCCTCATGGATTCCAATATTCCAAATGTTGCCAAGTTTGGAGGAGTCAAAAGTCGGTTTTATAGTTTCTTAAAGCTTTATAGTTTAAATGAGTTTTTTGTTGCTGAAATGGCAAGCTTAATTAGTCTTTTGAATATAAATGTTTCAGTCCAATGATTTGTTAAATGAAAAAGGGTTTAATTGCCAAAAATAAAATTATATCTGGTGTCATTGCTCATGGAATCTTCAAGATGATTACATGGATGACTTTTTTATTCTATTTACAAGGAACTTTTCAAAACCTACTTTGTCTTAAAAAAATCATGGTCTTAAAATATTTATGTTTCTCTATATATTTTTCTTTTCTTGTTTATTTCCTCCTCCTTTTTGTTTATGTAGGGTTTCTCTTTTCTTTTTAAGCTTCACTAAAATACACATCACCACATTGTGACAAAAACTCAACACAAATTGGTTGATCAACATCATTGACCTCCACAATTTGCCAAAATATCATGAAGACGATATAGATGTTATAGTAGTTGCTCAATACCATCTTTGTCATTGTTGAAGGTTGCTATATATTTATGTGATTTTAGTTGTGGTTCAAATGCATTTTAGTTTTAATCTTCTTCAATCCATTATTTGGGTTCAGCTTCCTCTATTTCATATTAGTTGAAGCATTGTTAGATTTTTCAACATCTCTAATCTTAATTACTAGTCTTAAGAATCAAGTTTATTCAATGTAGCTTTAAGTAATAAGTATTGTGATGCTATTGCCACTCATGACAATTCTATTTTAATAGTACCATAATGAAATTTCTGAAAGAATCTAAATTATCGCATCAAAGTCATGATTTCATGCTTGCAATTTTGAGCTAAGCTCATACATGGTTGTTGTCAATAGGTGTTTGAGAAGACCAAACGACAATACACAGTACCTAAACCATTTGTATTTCACAGTGGACGACCTTCAAACAAACGAGCATCTGGGCATGTTGATCTTTGCACTGGTGATTTAACATCAAAAACCACCTCTCCAAGTGAACCTTGCCCTTCTACTAGCCTAACCATTGTTGAAGAACACAAATCCAGTACCACACCCGCCACTCCAAAACATAATCAGCAATGGTACAATTCTTGGTAGTACATAGTTGCATCAACAAACTAGACGTATTGGAAGAGACGTAAGGAGTTTTTTGACTGAAGAAGACAATCTCCATCTTCAGGTTCGATGTCAAGTTTTGTTAAATATAATGCCAGACTTCCCTCCATGTAAAAGTGATTAGATTTAATTGTTCCATTTCATTTCTTTCCACCATTTTCATGTATCCTTTTGTTCATATCAGCAGATATTTCCAATCGTCATGAGGCATGATCTCTCTTCTAATATTGCATTCGACAGCCTTTTCATCTCAACCCTAATAATGCCTACATTTCAAATTGCTTCTACCACTTTTTAGCAAGTTGTTTTTATCAACAATGTTGCCATTTTTGCCCCACCTTTTTCAGTGTGTTTTCTTTGAACCAGCAAATGAGCCTTAGACCCCCATGAAAGAAGATGACAAAGAACCAAAGGTGAAGTGAGAGAAATAGCCTTGATTAAAGCCATGATGCACAATCAAACATTTCAACATTTTGAACAGCAGCATAGGAAAATTTTCAAACATGAAAACACAGGCACAAATCGATTCTAGGGATACATCATTCTGGAAAAATGTTCCATTTAGTAGTTGGAAAAACTGACCTTGCCTCCAGCCCCAGGAGACTATACAATTTCATTTGCAAGAGAGCATCACACAATTCAAGAGGAAGCCCCCACATGATATTAAACTTTTTTTTTTGCCTTCGGAGAATAAAGGGCAGAGAAGAAAACGTATTTTTTTCTCTGAGCTTTATCAGGCAAGGAAGAAAACGAAAATAAGAGGCCGAAAAAAAAAAGATTTTTTTCTCTTCGACCAAGAAAAGGCCAAGCGTTTTCTTTTCTTTGACTATTTGCTTTGGAAAGTGCAAAGCGCTTTCTAGAGCATAGCACCCCTTCGATCCATCGTACTAAAGCAATCCAAGAAGAACGATTTGGATCATATTCGATTCTTTCTACAATGCCCAATGCAAACAAAAAATCTATGGCTGGTACATTCTTTTGCAAACAACAAAATATTGTTCTCAGGATGAATTTCTATACTAATACATGCATGCGAGAAATGCACAAATATGCACCTCATACTATGAACCAATTTAGACAAGTTAACCTCGGACTTGCTCTTTGTCCTGTTCTCTGGTATCATCATACCAAGAATATGTCAGTAAATATGGTTACAAAATCCCATTAAGAACTCCTCATCCAACTATGTGTCAAATGCCAGAAAAATCCAAGAACCAAATCTCTAAATCCAGAACTGAATTCCTCAAGATATAACAGTGAAGTCCACGAGAGGCGGCTATATCCAGGGGTATGTTTCAAATTTACATTTGTTCGACCTACTCAGCTCCCCATGTTTGTGGGAACAGTCAATGAGCTGCTGTCTGTGACAACACAGCCCAGGATACACCATCCTTCCAAACTGCACAAATTCACAAAACAAAACACTGTAATACTACTCCATTTCATTCAATACTGGAAGGAAAGAATCCAAGGAACTTGGAGACTGTGAGCCGATGCTTCATGGCACTCTTAACACGAGCAGTTTTTAAAAAAGTCACTCATGAATACATGGAAACATACCTGAGGCAGCTTCCTCAATGTAAGGACCATTCATGACATTAAGAATGGTGCATGCCTCTGTATACTCCAAGTTTGGAAGTAGCTTCGGAGTGAGGAGAAAGCATCTGCACAGCCAATGAAATTTTAAAGACCACTTTCATCTTAGTCCAACAGCTTGTCAGCAGTAAAGATGGAGTGAAAAATAAATTAGAGTGTGATAGATGTATACTGGGGGGTATTCAGCTGGCTGGCAGCTCTGACAAGTTGTTGAAACATTTTGCGTTCATTTTGAGGATCCATGCCTGCAATCACAAAACACAGTTTTACTAGCAGCTCGGAAGAATGGTTTCAGCCTCAACTACTCCAGTTGCTCAGTTATCTGACATGAGTTGAAAGAACCGGAGTTGAGAAAATAATCTATGACTGCCAACAATTACTTTTACTTTGTCAGGGTGGCAGAGCTGTGAACAGTGTAAGATAAGATGTCAAATTGTCTTTGAATAGTAAGCTTACCTTGGTTGATTTCATCCACCACCCGGAAAGGACAATGGGTGAGATCCTGAAGTGAAACCAAGTACAAGATGGTTGCCACTGATCTCTCCTGTTTCACCAAGTACAAACATGTTCAATTTGTCAATACTAAACCCAGCAGAATATCAAGGAAAATGTGGAATGAAAAATCACTCTCCAAGTTTAATGTCAAACAATTCAAATCCAACATCCAAGATCTGAATTGCTGAGAATTGGTGCTCACCCCCCCAGATTGATGGTGAGCACTGAGCACCTGCAACTCTCCTGTCTCTCTGCATCCTCATACAGTCCCAGAGGTCAGTTTGACACTTAAGACCTGAAGGGGGAGAGCAACAAAAAATTGCACACACAAAAAAAAAAACAAACAACCAAGTGAACAAGAGAACTCAATAAGATGCTTGCAACCAAATTAAACACAATATGGCAATAATTGGAGTCAAGAAGGAAATTCAGTCCTCCCGTTGGGCTAAATAAAAGAATAGTTGTCAGTTGAGAACACAGAAGCATGTGCAGAGTTCCTAGACTTTTGTGTATCAATCTGGCATATCATCTACTTCCAAGTTGCCAAGTATATCACCTAAATTTGACTTTGATGAGGATGCCATATTTGTCGAAATTGGTGCCATGCTCATCTGTACAGTCAGAAAAGTGTTGAGAACCCCATTCAGAAGCATTCATGTCAATTCCCCTCAGAGCACAAGCAGCACAAGTTTTGAGATCTGGAATCAATCTCTGCTGTGTCTCTACAAAGGTGGTCATCAATGTCACATACCAAGTAAGACTTCACCAGCAACTGCCATCTCTTTGAAGTTGTTACTAAAAGTATCATTGATCTTTGAAACTAGCAACTTCAGAGTTGGCAGCCACTTTGCCTGCACCAGATTCACAGACCCAATCAACATCCCCACAGCTTCTCTGGCAAAAATGAGGTCTGTTTTGAACCTGTGTTATCAGTTCAAAAAAACAGGCCACACAAGGCATTGGTCATCAAGCAGGAGTGGTACTGTTTAGATCATCTACCTTGAGACTCTCAATCTCCAACAGATGGGTTTGCAGTTCATCATTCTCCTCTTTCATCTTCTCTTCCAGGGCTGAAATCTGAATCCAGATAAAGAAAATCTGATGAGTTCTCCAAACAAATTTTGAAAACCACTACTGTAAACTTGAAGGAAAGAGGACAGAAGAACACAGTAACAAGCAATAGACTTGATATAGTGAAATGATAAAAAGAAGAAGAAGAAGAACCACTACGATCAGACTCTACTACTACAGGTTGTTTACAGCTCAGAGAGCAGAAAAGTTAAAATAAATGATATCCTTGGAAACCTGAAAGCACAAATGAAAATGGTTGCCTGTTCAACTGCTCACACATCCACTATACAAAATAATGCAAGAGAAAGTCCCCTGAGGGTTGCACAGAGAAGGGATGGACAATGAAATGGGCACTAAATTAGGATCTATCACAGAAAATATCAGAAAGAAAGTGCAGGAGACCTGCTTGCATCGTCTTTCATACTCCTCCAGAACATTTGGGTTGTTACAGAGAACTGCATTGGCCTCAGCAACTGCCTCATTGATTGCATCTTCCACCTCCACAACTGTTTCTGGCATCTGTACAGTATCAAAAAGTCCGGGGATGGACTCAAATAACTGAACTTGGGAAGGCTAGTATTACAGTACCAAAAGGTAATCTCCATGAGTTGATAATTTGGAGCAAAAGATTCCAGTATGGTTTAGTACCCCTCTGAACATTTCTTGAAGCTCAGCTGTGATCACAGCAACTTGCTCTGCAGCCTCCTTTGCACTTGCTAATTCTCCTCTACACCGTTCAGTCTCCCTTTTGCCTGTATTAGGTGAGATAGCAAGACAATAAGCTGCTTATAGAGAGATGGCTCTATCCACTTGTATGGTCTATCATACATGCTTCAGAATTCCAAGACATAGTATACAAACTCCAAGTATCTTGAACTGGACTTTGTGAAACTAAGGGAGGATCAATTCAAGATTTCACTTTTGGTTGAATTCTGCTCCATATTCTTCAATAGTCTTTCCATGATTGAAATTCACATCAATATCTCCAGCTCTAGAATTTCATGAGTTCAAGATCATTGAGTAGTTAATTGCATGGTTCATTTAGGAAGTTCTTCCAGATTGCACTGTTTGCACTTCCACAGCTTTTTCCTCTACTTGCCATTTGATTGAGAATGGTTCCATGGAGTCAGGTGTATAATAAAAAAACTGTCTGCAGCTCATGATGTGCTTGTGCACTTCCTATGACATATACTTACAATTATCATACACTCGCTGACAATCAATGCCTCGCAGCTCCTGTGTCTTCAGGTCTCTCTCCATCTCCCTGATCTGCAGAGAGAAGAGAGTGAAAAAACATGCCATGACATCGTTTGGTCTAGATACTAGATACCTTCATCAGTTTTCAGGCAAGATGCAAAAAACATGAAATGTAACTCACCTTCACATCTAGCTCCAAGTATGAAAGATGGCGAGAAGCGTAACTAATCTGATTCTTGCCAGCCAACATAAGGACGTCCTGCAAGTGCAAGGATTTGGCAAGCCAAAAAATTATCATATTTCAAAGTGACTCTCTCAAGAAGTCATCACCATTCATTGACAGTCAACATTTGTAGGGCAATGATGGAAAAAAAACATGGTTGTCAAAGCTGCTGAGCATGCATCCAAATCTGTATGTGTACCTTTATCTGCAAAATATTGTTTTTGCGCCTCTCATTTAATTTCTTGATATCTGTATGAAGGCGTTCTTCAGCACTTTTACAATCTTCTTCATGCTTGAATGACTCCAATTTCCTTTTGCGCTGCTCTGGAACCCACCAGTTCAAATCCAGCGATATAATAACTTAACAAAACAATACACAGCAGAGATGGAAGTTATTAATTCAGTAATGCAGAAGTGCTTTCAGTACAGGTGCTGACCTACTCTGAAAGACAAATCTGTTCGCTTCTTTTTCTCCAGTTTCACCCGGTTGATGAACTCCTCCTGGAACCACAGGACAAGCTGCTCATTAGTAGCAGCTTATATTCAGATCAGTAAAGAATACTCAGAGGACTTTGAGAGCTAGCTTCTCAACATCCCCAGAGAAGGAAATGGAAAACAAATCCAATCATCACAATTACACCTACCCCTACATGTATAAGAGACACACCCTTTGCTTGTGGAGTTTTGAGGCATTGTCCTCCAGAGCCCGCAACTCATTGTTTAGTGCTTTAATTTCATGTTCTGTTTGTGTAATGACTCCATCCACTTCTGCCTTTTGTTGCTCCAGCTCATTCTTTTGCCTTGCATCCACATCTATGTCATACACAGGTCAAATCAATTCATACTTCCTCTTAACTTCCTAGTGTCGGAGAAGAAGACTGGTACAGCACCAACAGAAGAAACATAAGAGTAGGTGCAAGCTGACAATCATACTTTTTGAGAAAAGCCGGGAATCCCTGATGGAGTTCACACTTGCAGAGATGTGACCTCCATATCGAGATGCAGTCCACCTGTAATGGTTTTCAGGTGTCCACAGGTCCCTGATGCCCAGGGCACAGGCTTCATCTGCTCTGTGATTAGCTTGAGAAGTTCCTATGAACTGCCAGATCCGCAAGAGAAGCAGTAAGGTCACAGAGTTTTAAGGTGTAAAAATCACAACTCAGCTTGAGGGACCCCAACAAGCCCCTGCCTAATCTCTTTCAGCTACTCAGAGAGCATGAATCCACCCATGTTGAAGAGTTCCTGCGACAACCAAATCTTGCTTCTAGTGGTAGGGATTTCCTGTTTGGTCACACCAGTAAGGCTAACTTGCATTTACTGTCTAGTATGGCTAGAGTACCAGCTGGGTAAAGCAGTAGACACTGTCTTTCTGTTGTGCAACATCTCTTGAATGATGTGTTGCCTGGCACTAGTCTTATAGGCATATCTCAAGCTCGGTAGGAGAAACCAAATCATGACTATTGGGATTGAGCTTCATTCCCTGGTGGGAGCTTTGACACAATCAGTCTCCAACAGGATCTACAGCCTCTGCATGGAATGAGATGAGTACATTCTGTCATTGAGACTCTACAATAAAATAGGGCATGGGTTTAAAAGCAGAACTAAAAAAAAGAACATCAGAACAGGTTTCATGATTCCTCACAGAATGATCCAGGGCTGCCTGTCCAATAAGTACATGCTTCACAACCTCAGGCGCAGATAAGACTTCATCAAGCCTGGCCACAATTCCCACTTCCTGCATCTGGTGATTTTAGGAATGAAAAGTCAGAATGTTAGCAGGACCACCTCTATTCATGTTCAAGAAGTGACAAATGACTGAACTAATAAACTCATCAAATGTTTGAGCCTCTGAACTGGCTAGATTCAAGGACATCAAAATTTGTAAGTGCATCCATGTAAAAACAACTGGCTTTACCTGTGGTGTGACTGAAGGTGCTCTCAGATTATTTGTGTCCCTTGCATTAATGATAGGAACACCCATGCCTTGGAGGTTCTGCTGGAGAAGATCTCGGTCATGAGTGTCTTGAGTAACAAAGGCCTGTAAAAATACATGAGACAGATCAGAACTTCACAAAGTTGTCAAAATACACAACTACAGAAAAATACTACTTGGCTGGCATATCTATGAGATTGCAGAGAAATCTCCACAACAATGACACTTTGAAGGTAACACAAATGAGCATTATCATAACCCTATGAGAGTCACACACAAGGCGTCAGTCCATCAACTTCATCACAAATGGCAGTGATGAGCTGCCATAACCACCCACTGACAACATCAGCTCATGATGGTGGGTGTAGAGATGTATGTAATAATCAGTCAACATTTCAGGCAAACCCTTATACAGACATCTGCATCCTAAGTTTCTCCCACATTTATGCAAGCAATAGGAAGACTCAGTCATGATGTTGGCTATCACTCAAAACACATAGTTGAGTAACAGGAAGAAAATCATTTGCTGCTCAGTTAACATTCATCTGAAATTTTCACCTTCCAAAGGTAGCCAGGAACATGATTTTCCACATACTTTGCATACTCCTGGTTTGCAATGTTAACCTGCAGGTGATGACTCCAGCATGATTTTAGACAACACACTTGAAGATGTAGCATGAAGGAAAGAATGGACCAGAAAGTGTGAGATCCTCTTGGGGAATATTGTATCTTCTGCAACTTTAGGACCTGGAAGTTAAAGAGTTGATTGGAACCTCAAGAAGGACAGGGCCATAGACTTCCTTCTGGAAATCATTGCGGTGGCTTTCCACCCAGCGATAGGCATCAAATACACCCTGTGCACCAGTGTCTTTCAAAGCTTGAAGAAGTCGGGTTTTCACATTATCAATTTCTTGCAGCCTGTTTGGAAACAGCATAAAGAGCAACATAAGTAATGCAGTATGAACCACTGCAAAGGTTGCAAATAATGAATCCAGGAAAACCTCAGAACAGAACTCTGACCACCATTCAAGTCACAGTGCCAGACCTTTCCCTCACACACCCCATCCAAGTTGAGTACAATCATGAAGGGTATGGATCAAGAACCTGCCAACACACTGATCTCGATGAGCCCGTTTTTGTGACAGGACAGCTTCCCTTTCCTGCCTTTGGTTTCTCCGATCAGCAACACCCAACTCTAACTCCCGGATTCTAGTTCCCAATTCTTGCTGAAAAATCCCAACACAGAGTCTCACATTGAAGGATGGTAAAGCACATTGCATCCAACAAAAAGAGCAACACTAATGGTCTCACATATAAGGCCACAGAGAGCACTTCCTGCCATACCAGGGTTTCATATGTCTTCTTCCCTCCTTCCTATGGAACATCAAAATTCTGGAAACAAATATACATGGGGAACAATTTAGGTTGAATCGAGATGTTCCAACTGAATTGAGCCGATTAGGCATTCAGGGATTGAGTCCTGCAAGAAATATTCCCGCGGCTCTTTGTGTTTCAAAAGACATCACAAACTTTCTCCTAAGCAGAATTCTGATCCCTTTATTCAGCTCTAAAACTCCTCTTTCAGTTTCCATCATCAATTAGGACAGCCACCTATTCCATTCTCAGAAGTGAAAAACCCAGAGCAGGGTTCTTGAGTACAACACCATGGTTTCAAAATGACTTACAATTTCCTCTTTGGGGGGTTCATAAACTCCAAGGTTGGCTAGTTCTGCCTCAGCCTCTGCAAGCTCTCTTGTTGCAGTTGTAACCTTCTCTTGCTGAGTAGCCTCACGCCTGTGCACCTCTGCAATTTCTCTTGCCTTTGACCTCACTTGTTCACCCTAAAACATTGAGAAGGTATCCCATTGCAAACCTTTTGTTCATCAGATCTAAGTTCAGAAACTTAAATTGAGCAGCAAGGATTGATAAAATGTGCTCAGAGAGATTCTGACTATGTTAAACAGCCCTAACATGGGACAAAAAAAAGCCATGCACCACTTTGAGATACACTAAACTAGACCATCTAGAGACTATTCCAACTGGAACAGAACATTCAGGAACTAGCAACATGGGGAGATTACTGAATCAACTGCTCCAAGGAATGAGACATGCACTCTAAAGACGTAGCAGGGGACCAGCTGCAAACTCTGATGAGCAGCATATTTAATACATAAACAAACTCAGTCTAGAGCAAATGGATTATGATGTCTAACAATTACATTTTCAGCCACACACATGAACTTGTCACTGTGCATAATGATAAGCTTAGTATCTGATTGTGGGACTCTTCACTCTAGCTGATTTGAAAATTTGCATACCATTTTCTGCTCTTCTTCTACTAGTTCACGTCGTCTTTTATCCAATGGCACATTTGCATCAAGGAACTTCTTGGAGGCTGTCTCCAATTCTGACCTCTTTTTTCTCAGCACCCTGCATTGAAGCTCCAGGTCAATGCTCTTTTCTAAGGACAGCATACAAATGTTAGGCCACAGTGCAGTACTGACTTAGAAATCATCCCTGTACCTGCCTATTGCACACAGCTCTTTGAATGAAGACAAGCTGAATGACTTCAGGTTCATCTTGGCAGGGGATTTACAAAATATCCCATCCCTCTTCAGAATCTTATTTGTTACTTATACGTAACAAAGAATGCAACATTTTACTGGGAAAAACAAATTTAAAAGTGTTGATCCTACTAAAATGTCTTCATATGTAGTAAGAACCTCTCCATGCACAATCAATTGAAAAACAGCAGCAACAGCAACAGTCACACACATGTTCAGGTAACTTCAACAGCAACATAACTGGTATTGACCAGCCACAATAACATCACTGCTGACTTCATCAGCTCTCAGCAGTGGGTGGTGGTCAATGTCGGAAATTAACCAACATACTGAGTTTCTGTCACAAGAGTGGCAGCAGTGGAAAAACTTGGCCATCATGCTGAGTAGTACAACAAAACCCAAAAGAAGAGGCCGACCAGAGAAACCATGAAGAAAGAAAAGAGGAACACAAAAAGAGAAAAAGAAAGAGAAAGGTGACAAAAAGGAAAGAAGAACCTAAACAAGAAGAGAGGAAAAATAAATGAGAAAAACAACATTGAAAAGGTTAGCATCATGATCTTTTTGGGACAAGAATGATCTCACCCAAGTGGAGTGTTGAGTGCCACAATCACTTTGGTGGCTTCATCAACTCGCTTCTTTGCATCTTTCTCCAGTTCCTTCACAGTATTGTACTGATTCTTCTTTTGGTCATATCTTAACCAGGGTAGCTTCTTCCTTAGATTCTCAGCCTACATTCACATCAACAGCCATTGTGTATTGAAGGCTTGTGCTAGGAAGCAAACTTATGAGCAAGGAAAATAAATGTTCAAGGATTCATCGGCCAAAGAATCTGACAATTTGACTTTTCTGTCACAGCCCTCCCTGAGTTGCACAGGAATCAATTCCTTCACAGCAGTCTGCATTAGAGACCTTCATAGCAACTTGACTTCTCAAGGAGGATTTATAATCATCCCCAGAAAGTTAATGACGAAGTGTGGCAATAGGCTGTTTTAAGATATGGGAACAGTTACCTTCTCAAGAAGCTTTTTTCTTTCCTGCACACGTTGCACATCTTTTTCAAGGTCTGCATTATTGGCCTTTAAATGATCCAATGTAGTGGCATGCTGCTTAAGTGTCTGAAGAATCAAGTGGAAAGTAAAAAATGAGCACTTTGATAAGGGCAAGATCTGCAAGTACTCACATGCCTTCAGATAGAGCTATGTCTCAATTCAACCACCATCAGATCCACTCCTCCTCACCATGGCATATGCTACTTTCCTTCAACAAAATCTGCTAAGCAGATGTGCATATTATCCTCCAAATTATTCACTAGTTACCTCTGTGTAACTTCCAGCACTGCTACATTAGATCTTTTGCTTGTCACCTACTCATAACGGCACTAGGAAGATTCATGTAGGATGACTCCACAGCCTTAGGCAGGAAGATGGACCAGCACAGACTGAGGAATTAAAGGCTGGGTGCTGTTTCTACAGCCTCCAGAAGTCTAAAGAGGGGAGCGTTCTTGCTGTGTCTTCCCAATCTACTGAGGGATAAGATGAAGAGACCATTGCTAGTTTGAAGATGGCACATCATTACACTGTATTATGTCAAGGCCAGCAAGCCAGGCTTCCTGCACACCTTGCTGACTAGCTAAGCTAGGCACCAAGGTCAACAGATCCTTAGACTCATGGATTTCAGCTCTAGGAAGTGTTCCCCTGCTTGCTTGCTAAACTGTCTGCCAGTCAAGAATCAACATGATTTCTATATTTGGTCTGTTAGTTGTCAACTATGAGCCAGGCAAAGGATTCAAGCTTTAATGCAGGAATAAAGGATAAGAAAGACCACTCACAGTTTCAATATGCTTCAGTTCCTCAGACTTCTTGATGAGTGTAGCGTGTTGCCCTGAGAGCTCTGGGTCACCCACCGCTTTTTCAGTCTCTTCTAGAAGCTGGATAGGTGTCAATTTGGCAAACTCACACACCCTGTCTTGTGGAAGAAACTGACTTGCAAGAACACACAACTAGTTATTGCTCATTGCATCAAGGCTGGGTTTAGGTTTGTTGATGAATAGAGAGGTCCTCAGCCACATAAAAGCATTCACACTTGCAAACTATGCCACAAATTCCATTTGTGACTTGTCAAAAGATAGGTATGTGCATCGTCATGAGAAGCACCTGAGTCAAGTTGTTGACTTGGATGTTGAACTGTTGAACAAGATCCAGGACTTCTCTTTTCAATGCAGTTTGGGATACTCCTCTGTCTGAAGGCTCCACAACCTCAACAAAATTCAGTTAGAATTAATGTAGAGTCGAGGTTCATCATAGTGATAGACTGTAATATTGTCAATCATGGACAGTAGGGAAACCTAAATCAACCATTTTAGAGAGAAGGAGATGTGTAACATGGCAATAATAATGTACCCTCAATAATCCATTCTGATTTGCTCTGCTTGTTGATTTTGCGTGTGATTTTGATGGTCTGTCCAGGAGAATGACCACACAGAGATACTTTGACCCATCCTGACTCCTCTCCTCGTTTCACATAATCACCAATGCTAGATGCCCTTCCAAGAAGCTGTATGCATGTAAGAAGACACCTGAAGCACATAAATCTTAACCTTTCATTCTGCTACTCTCAACATCATCAGATATGCAACCTATCAAGTGAATGAAGGCTGTGCTTGCAATGACAACAGGCAATAAAACCTGTACTCAGCATGATCACAATTAGGATGGACTTATTGAAGCTTGCAAGAGGGCTCTCCTACAGATGGAAGTAATCCCAGCAACTCACCTATATCTGGACAACATCCCTCTTCTGGCCACAAACTCACACAGAAAATTGGCTACTCTTTCTCTACATCAATTTGGAGTTAAGATGTAGGCATTCACCCTAAGTTCATATCTTAGCCCAGCCAGTACAGCAGGAAATAGTAGTGCAGAATTCAGGTGCAAAGATGTGAAGATAAGACCCCTCAAACTATCTTATAAGTTCAGGAGATTTGAAGATGAACAACCGTTTTTAAGAAACCACACCTTGTCACAACTCTAGAAGTTTCTCGAGCAAGTCAGAAGAGAATCATCACTGAATCAGAAAACAAGAGGTTACACCGAGAGAGAGAGAGAGAGTGGAGATGATTACTGCTGGTTCTCCAGCAAGTCCAATGCCAATGGCACAAACAAGAGAGCTTTTGCCTGTGCCATTAGGCCCTATGACAAGGTTGAGGCGAGGCCCTGGCTTTGATTTCAGATGAGTATAGGTCATGAAATTGCAAACTTCAATCTCTACAATGTTTCCTGGAACAAAATTATCTCCGGACCTGTGTCATGCACACAATCATTCCATTTCAATATGGAGTTCAGCACAAGCCAGTGCTTCTTTGAGAGAAAAAAAGAAAAGAAATATATGCTAAATCTGAGAGGCAACAACTACTTATGTGATCTTTGATGCCAAGGTCTCATCTAGGGTTTTCCAAAAGTCGAATCTAGGGTTTTCCACAGCAATGCTGGAGGAATGTATAGTTGCTAGACGCTGCAAATAGAAAGTGACAGCCCAGATTTCGCCAGAGGTGTCTCTCAATTCCTTACAATTGGAATTGAGGGAAAGACCAAGGAATACAGCACCAAAGCCAGCCAGCAAGAAGCATAGCAACATACAATGTGGTGCGAGCAGACAGCGAATTCACTATGGAGAATCCCACATGTTGATGATAGCATCAAGGATTGTGCCCAAAATTCTGTTACCACCTCGACTACATGAAGCTCGACTAAGAAACCAATGCTCTAAGCTGGGTGGAAATCATCTCTTCTATCAAATAGATCCTTCTGGCTCGTTGCAAATTCTTCGAGCTATGACCTAATGCAATACTGTGTTGTGCACTAGAGAACGGAACAAGCTGAAATAGGAGAGGGATGGTGCGAATTGCACCTGCTGGCGCTAGTCCTTGCTCTTTTCGAACTTCGCCCTTGCAGACCCGAATCCATCGGTAAGGGACGCGTGCGATCCGCCATTGCTTCTCCCAACACACGAGAAGTACACAGAGAAACGATCCCCGAAATCGCATGTTCTCAAGAAACGGAAAAGTATCTGGACGAGAAAACCATGGCGTCTCGTCCTCCCGAAAGCGAGTGAGAAAAGTAGGCGCTAAACACAAGCCAACACGCGTGAAAGAAATGAGACAACAGAGATAAACAAAAACATGCACACGGAACATTCAAATTGGCTATTACCCTAGAAGGAAAATCCAAGGAAATCAAGGCCCGAAAAGATGGAGAAGATGACGACAAATGGGAACGCAAGCGCTGATTACTCCCTGAAACACAACTTCCTGCAGAGAACAGTAAACGAAACAAAAAATGGCTAAAAAGAAAGAGAATCGAAAATAGAAACCGTGGCTCACCTCCGCACCGTGAGAGACAAAGAGCTCACATAGAAAGTATCGAAGAAAAGAGTCGGCGAGCAGGACCGATGGCACCAAATCTCACGTGAAACGCTCTTCAGGGCATGAGCATAGAAGAAGACGGACGACCGCGGACCAAACCGCGCGGTTTGGAGATGACAAAGAAGACGTAGTCACTAAGTTAGTAATGGACATGACCTTATTAACCGCGCGGTCGGTGTGTCGGTCATTTAGGGCTTTAACTTTCTGCTGTAGTTGGATTTGGCGGGAAATGGATGTGCGACAACGGATCAGATCTGTACCGTCCAAATTTTGGTCCTACTTCCTAATTCCCATTTAATCCCTTTTTGGATTTTAAAAACATTAAAATACACGAATCCATCTCAGTTTTTTTTTCGGCTTGATTTTTTTTTTACAATTTATTTTCACTCATTTGATGTATCTACTATTAAATTCGCCCTGAGCATTTACAAAATAATCCTCATCTATTAATTTCATAAATAAGAAAATAAAAATAAATAATAGTGGCTTACATATGAGAATCATGAAATAAATAGATAATTAATCCAGACCCAACTAGTGAGTTCTTTTCTCTCTTTTATTGACATTTTTTGTCATTTTTTGGTCCAAAAATTGTGAACATTTTGGATTTTTTTTTTCTACTGTCAATTCGAACTAATTTTGCTATTTTTGGGAAAAATTTCCAAAATATTTTATATCACAATATTGATAAACCTTAAACCTTAAACCCTAAACCCTAAACCAAGACCCAACCAAATTGATGTCATCAAATTAATGCATTTTCTAACTCTAATGATAAGAAATTCTGAAGATTTGGTATATGAATTTTTTTTGTATAACCTTTTATGTGGTCATTCTTTCACAATTGATTTTGCATAATTCTTCCTACAATTCTTCCTAAATAATTATATACACAATTCAAAAACAACTGCTTCATTTTCAAGCCTAATTATTTCATTCCGTTCCTAATAGTTATCTTGTTCATATTCCATGGTCATCAAAATGGATATGTAAAAACAAATTAACATGTGCCTTTTCAAGTCCATAATATTTTATATTAATTCAAATTAATTTTGACATTGACATAAATAATAATTAACCATTGAAAACAATATGGAAACATAAAAAGTTGATCATTGGTAGTGTGTAGCACTCAAAGCCCAAGTAAGAAAATTACAAATATTTATGTAAAGTTTGCAAATTGATCATCAAACAAAAAGTAATTTCCACAATCATCACGATTAATTCAAATTTGTTTTTGGAATCCCAATCTTTTTAATATATTTTGTGGATTGTAAACATGTTTGATGATTTTTGCTTTTTCCTCCATCGACATGAAAAATGAATTAAGTTTCATAAGTTGGTACAAATTTTTGCAAAATCTGATTTTCATAGGTTCATATGAAAATCCCACAGATTTTGTGTTATAGTTAATCCTATATATTAAAGCTACAGTGGTGGTGTCTGTCTGTTACAGGGTTGTCTGTTCTGCACAACCCTGTCACAGTTTCTATGGCAGAACTGTGTGGGCCAGCAGGGGGGGAGAGGGGGGGGGGAGCAGGGGTGGGGGTGGGAGGGGGGGGCGGGCGGGGAAGGGGTGGGGGGGCCAGGGAGGGTTTTTTTTTCTTTTTTTTTTTTCCCGCCCTAAACTGCCCAGGACTTATTATGGTTTTTAGGACGTGATTTTGGAACCTGGATTTCACACAGGGGCTTCACAGTGGCCTTCGGCCATGGGCACCCACTAGTATGTATAATATTTGTACATATTTTATATTTTTAATATTCAAACAAATGAAACATTGATTTTGAATGATATATGTAAAATTTTATGTTTAATACATAAAATTTGCATATTTTTAATCAAAATTACATCATGATAATTTCATAAGTTTAATTTAAATGTAAATAATATGTATTTCGCATCAAAACATCACAAGTATAAAAGACAAATTATATATATATTAATTATTTATTATTTTTGTGTACTTTTTATAGTTTGAAGCTTATGAATGATACATGAACATTTTTTTTTGCACTAATTTTATTAAAATTTTGTGATATAGTATTGATTACTACATACAAATATTATTTTTATTAATTATAGCATAGAATTTGTGTGATTTTTATATGAACTTATAAAAATCAAATTTCTTACAAAATTTATACATTCCTATGAAGTTTAATAAGTTTATGATGTAGTCCAAAATGAGGTTCAAATTCAAAAAACAATGAAATAATTGAAAGCCATACATTTGTTAAGATTGTAAAAGAAGATATATTAATTTTTGTGACAAATAGGATCATAAACCTCGAGCAAGTGAATATGGCATTTGTACTTGAACATCCCCACAATGTTGTATCATCTCTCAAAGTCCACACTTTGAGAGCAGTTTGGTGTCATGTTCCGAGATTTAGATCGGTTCCTTCTATAATGCTGAAATTATCACTCCTACAAAGGAACATTTCCATTTTGGTACTCCACATCAAGTAGTTAGTACCCCTAGCCTTTCAATTGAATAAGCTTTAGTTTTCAATTTGCTTATGTTTGTTGTTCACATTTTCAATTAAATTCTCAACTTAAGATTTGTAATACTTGAGTGTTGACGCAAATATTTAAATCTATATCAAAATGTCGAGGCTTTATGAATGAATTTAATATTACTCCATTATGGACATTCTTCCTTCAAGGAAAGATGTATTCATGATGAAATTGTTTTGATACCATGAAAGCTTAAAAGGATAGACAAAGAACCAAAAACAAAAAGATTATAATAATCCTTTGTTATCATTAAAAAAATTCTAAAGGTGACTTTAAACAAGGGTTCAAGGTCCAAGGACTATGAATTCAAGCAATCTTATTGGTCAAAAGCTTTAAATTAGTCCCAAAGCCTTTAGATGAGGGTCCAAGACCAAAAAGTGGCAAGTTGAGGCTAAACCTACATGGCACCTGCTTTGGAAAGAAAATCAGTTGGTTCGAACTAGAAAACAATGTTAAAAGGAGAGCTCTTGATTTGGAGAACCAAAAATCAATTTAGGGATTAAGGTACAGTCCAACTCAAGGATTCAATTTGCTTCAAATCAATTCAAATTGATTCCTAGGAAATTGGACCTTGGACCCGCATCTAAAGTGGGCCTAAGTTTTTGCATTATAAGATAGACCAACAATCTTAAGTCCAACTATCATGACCCTATAAAGTAAACCAATAGATCATTATATACAATATGGATCTCCTAATTATAAAGTAGCCTATCATAACCTAACAAATATGACTGTTATGTTGTAGTGTTATTATATTCATGCAATCAGTTTGACTTTATAATGATTTTTATATGATCCACTTGAATCTAATGCGAATCAAGTCAATTTGAGTGCGCAAAAGTTGATGCAACTTCAAAAATGCCAATGATGAACAAAGAAAGCAAATCACAAATTTAGTAGAGAGTGTTTACTTGGCCATGGAATTTACAAAAAAACTTTCAAAATTTGTTGATTGGAACTACATCAAAGTACAATCAATGGACCTCTTTCCAAATTGTTCTTAATGCATTCATATCCTTCTTATGTTGCCATCTAATGTTGATTTTTCTTACCAAATTTCACATGGTTCAAATAGCACGAGATGAAAGTTGTCGTTCGACATCTAATCCTTGGATTTCAAGCAACTAGCTCCATCTATCTAGAATATTCAATGATCAGAAATAAAATATTGTGTGCCTTTGAGATCGATTTGAAAAACGCAAATGCCAAAAAGCTTTTACAAAAGCACTAGGGCAGCCAATGTGATACCAAATCAGCTATTCTCTGCAAGTGCATAATGGAGAACATAATTATCATCTACTTAATATCAACTCCTCCATTTACATATAGTACCTCATTGAATGTTTTTGCTACAGGGAAAAAAAATAAAACAAAAAAAACCTTACGTTATTAGTTTATACCTGGAAAATTTGAATTTCAAAGTCTATCTTCTTATGCTTGCAAGCAGCCACATGTGCACAATTAGAATGTAGAGGTGTTGTTCACATAAAATCTAAACAAATGAATCATTCTTAGTGCATGTTAGAGTTTAAGCATAAGAGCAATTAGCCCTTGAATGGAGGAATGATCTTCATTTGACAACCCCTACCCTTGAAGAGTTGTTTATGACGTCTGATTATCAAGAGGTTGCTAATCATTGGGTTGGAGTTTTATTCTCAACCATAATGTTGAATGTTTGGCAGAAGAGGTGACTTTTTAGACATTTAAAAAAAAAACATTGAAACATCTTCAAAAGGAAACACTAGTAGGTAATATTGTTTCATCAATTTCTCCCTTGAATAGGTAATTGGTAGGTAATTGGTTCTAGAAGTTGCTCTTGAAATTTTCTTGATAAATCACATTCTTAAGCTTAATTGTTTATAGGTTTCAGGAATTGTTGCTGGCGTGAAGGAATTAATAACCACCATTTCAACATTATTTGAATTTGCCAAGATAAATAAAGATTGTGGTAGAGTTGGTTGGGAAGAGTGGGATCCATGTTTGATTCTAATACTTAAGGGGGATAAAGGAAGGATGTTATAGTTTGGTATAACATTATAGGAAAAAAGATTTTAAGTTTCAAGATTTGGAAGCAAGCCAAGAGTGTGAAATTGGAATTAGCCACACAAATTGTAGGTTTTGGAAGCTAGCAAGTCTTGACAATTCTATCAAAATTGTTGATTGAATTAAATGGATATTGAACAAATAGTTAAAGATGATGTAATTATGTTGGGTGACAAGTGTTCCATCTTCTTTACTTGTACTTGGGCAAATATGTGTGGGGACTATAAGTGGAAGTGTTCAATATTAATGTTCAAAAATGATGCATTCCTAAACTCCTTGATAGACTCAAATATGAACCTAAAATGAAAACAACAAAAGAACAAGGAATCGGGGCACGCCCCCTAGCTCGTAACTCTTTGGGGGTAGAGGGGCATGCTAGAGCTCCAAGATGAGACTAGGAAGATTGACAAGCACTTATTCACTCACACAGACCTACACAAAATCAAACAACAAGTTGGTTAATGCATAGTTGGAGCACTTTAAGTGTTAAGATGAACCATGAACAAACTCGGATTCACAACGCTCACCACTACCCAGACTTGGGGGAAGCCACCACCTTCCCCCTTATAGTATACTCTATGCCTCTTCATGAGGCCCAAATCCAAATGACATTTTGTCTCAGGAGTCCTAAAATTACCAAAGTCGAGACTTTCGCAACTTTAGGGCCCCATAACTTTGCATGCAAACCTCTGATTGAGATGAGGTCTGAAACAAAGTTGTAGCCATCGTTAAAAGATTTCCAATGGTATGTCGCACACACCACATGCACGCAGGGAAATCAAGTCGATTCCTGACTTTTAGTGGTCAGGAGTCAAATTATCAATTTGACTCCTGACCTTTCTTTTGGCCATAACTTGTGTTTCAGATGTTCAAATGGGTTATACGAGCCCATTTTAGACATCTAAATTTCAATAAATTTCCAATGATATAAAGAAACTTCTTAATCACTAAATTTTGGCTCTTGCAATCGCTCTATAAACATTTAGGAGTCCACCTAGACTCCAACTCCCAAGGTGGAAGCTCCCTCAGGAGTGTGAAGTTTCATTCTCTCACACTTTTTTTCATTCTTGAGCTTCCTCTCTTGGCCACAACCTTGCAAGCCCTTGCTTTGGTTGTAAGCCCAAGGCTAGGGTTGCGACAGGAAAGGTCTCAACGAATGTTGAATACACCTATTGCATTTAGGTATCTCAAATGGTCTATTGGTCACAATAGCAAGGACTGAATAACTATCTTTGACAAGGAAAATTATTTGTTGGTTAGTCTTTGCACAAACATTACTTAATTGCCCATGGAAGACATTATAGAATATGAATGTTTCACCATTCCAAAATGTTTAAACAATGACCTACTAATGCAATTAATTGTTCTATTGTAATTGATTGGGCATGAACAAGAAATGTTGTTTTGAAATATCTATACCTCAAAAATATTAGGAGGAAAAATGGACCCACTCCATCTTACAAAAGTTTATATTTGGTGAAGTGATGAATGTTCAAAGGATTGATTTTGCAGACGAAATGTGGTCCAATTTTCTTGCAAATGGATATTCATAGTAGATCATGTGCATTGTTCATGATTCCACATTTCATCATGATTCCTTTATCACATTTGGGTATTGGATGTTGTCATCACCTTCCTACAAATGGAATTCCAAGATAAGATGATGAATACATGGATTCTAAGGCGGTGTTATCACCCATCATTTCAACATAAAACTCCATGTTCTTTCCAAGCTCAAGTGGATGGTTTGCTCCAGTCATTGTTTGGCATGATTGCTGCCAACTAATATGAACTAATATCATTGTGCAATAGGTCTACCATCAAAGGTTGCCCTTAACAAATGTGATGGGGTTGAAAAGTAACAAGAAAGAGGTTTTGTTTTTGAGAATGATGTTTCAAAGGATGGTGCCAATGAAACAGGTGAATCATCAAATCAAAAAACTCAACTTGGAAATGGCATAGAATTGGGAGTTGGGGCTTCAACCCATGCTTCAAGAAATGATCAAACGAAGAAGTTCATCAATCACCAAATTTTTTGTGATAACAACTTGCAACTCAAAGTTGTTGCCATCCAAGGTAAAACTCACATGTTATGTTATTTCTTATTTCAAACAACCATAACATCAAAACTCATAAAACGATGCATAATATACCTTGTTTGCAGATCCAACCTGTAGATGGACCCAAAGCTAGGATGCTTTTGCCTCTGAGCATTGAGGGAATGCACTTGCTTAGTACAGTACAAGCCATATGTCCAAATCCAACAATTGTAAAGTATCCTACAAGGAATGAAGAAGCTAATAATGTTATTGAGAATACCTTACACATCTTTGATCAACATGTTAATGTGGCAAACCTGGCAATGAAGGGCTCTAAAGTATGCAATTGGATGGAACCTCTTAGTAATGATGAGCATCGATTGTTGTTACAAGTACGTATTGTGTCTAAACAAAACTTCAATTTTGAAATGTAGGATAATGACTTGCACCAAAATACTCACATCCTTAGTCTTCAACGGAGTCTACTAAAATTGCAACAAAATTGGAAGTCATTAGGAGTGTACATGTCCACGGCTCTAACATGGAACAAACAAATTATGCAAGATGAGAAAAGACCACTCAAGGACTACAACTCAACACAACATCCTATGCCAAAGTCTCTTTCAATTGCTAGTGTTGAGGAGGTGGAAGTAATCTCACAGACAATCAATAACTTGAGTTCGTCTGACAGTATCCAGTTATCTCTGTTGGGATTAAGTAAGTGTTGTTATTGCTTGCATCCTTGCCTTTATCTGTCTTTTGCTTTTGGTCAGTTTCTTGCCCTACAATGAAGATTATAAAATGAAAGGAGAGCCTTATGTGCAATCTCTTCTTTGATTCCAAGGAGTGAAGGTGGCAAGGTTGACACTAGAAACATTCAGAATGTGAGTGACAGTGTTGTTTCCTCAAGCAGCACTGAACCTAGCACCTCATTTCAGACACCAACACGGTGGTGGCAATTGACCACAAATGTTCCCAGCAATCCAGTAACAGTCAAAGAATCAGAAAATACCAAATAAATCTTGAAAAAGAAGGCTACCAAAGTACCCATTCCTGAAAGCACAAAATCGGCAGGTGAAAATGTTGCAAGAGATGTGCCAGAGTTTGGAAACGACACAAGCTTTGAAAACAAATGACCTTGAGGACGATTTGGCAGCTATGCAAAATGGTGAGCAATCTTTGGAAGAGTACAAAGATGCACAATGACACCTTGCAAGCTCTTGGTCAATCCATGTTGGACCACATTCAGGTGTGAGTTAAACATACTAGATCAAAGCAATTTAGTTTTCTATGAAGAAGGGTGGGCCACTTGTGTTATACATTGATATTTAACCCTTGGGAGCTGGACCCAATACCCATGAAAATCACATTCCATTTTCCGAAGTCTAACCCGTAATTGACAATTGAACAAAGTTGTCACACTTCAAAATATGGACCAGCCTTCACAAAGGTGCATAGAAATAATCATATACAACTTTAGATTTTGAAAAATCTGACTCGGTGAAATTGTGCGGGATTTAACCTAGATGTTTTAGGGGGGAAAAAAATCACATTCAGATGAGAAATGAAGAATTGCCACTGTTGAAATTTTGGAGTTTCAAGTTTCAGGCAGCCTTTGAAATTGCCAAGTATTTGGAGACTTAGGGTTAGAGGTCATGCTCCAAAATCTGTGAGATTAATTTAACATTCATATGAGTAATGTCCAAAAAAACATAAAAATCAGTCTTACAAAAAATTAGTCTGAGTTGTCTTTACCAGAGATGCCGGTCTGCTCGAATAGACGATTGACAGCAGATCAGCGACATCACGACGGCAGAAAAAGTCAGCAAAGTATGGGGGCATCGAACGACACTGGCTTTGAGATTGGTGATCGGGTACACAGCTCCCAGTACGCTACATGCATGAGCAAATCATATACTTCTTCAGTAACGTAAGTTGCACGAAAGTCCAGAGGTGAGAGTACTCACCAGTGTGTTTTTCGTCTTTGGGGCATTTCTGTTTGTAGCTAGAGTGACGATCATTCATTGGAACTTGGAAGATGTATAAAACGTGGGAATCGTCCCTACGCAGATTTAGTCAAATCTGGCTACAAACTACAAATGAAGCACAAAGCTTTGATGATCCTTCGTCTTTTTGTTTGGCTATACAATGAAAACCACATGTATGAATCTGGCAATTTTTTGTCTTTTTTTTTCTCTCTCTCACTTTTGGGGACTGAAAACATGCAAAAACATGTTTTTTCCTTCTTCTTTTTTTGTTTTTTTTTTTCAATTCACTTTCTGGCGATATATGTCCAGTACGCAAAGGCTGGTGATATCACGGCAGACTCTAACTAGCTCCGCTTTTCTTTATTGACACACGGTGGAGTGCAACATACTCCAATGCCCACTTGCACCTATTGTCTGAAGTTGGGCTCTCTTGAGTTGCCCATCAGTCCAGCATACACACAAAGTTATGGAGCAGAGTAGTCTTCACTTGTCTTAGATTTTGTAGGCAGGGTCTTTGTGCGATTTTTCTCAAGGTTGGTTCACTGGGTGTTATTGTTGCCAATCCCCTCCCATACATTTGAGGGGCTTGCTGATTCTAATCGACAACAAGAGTACTAGCTGTCATCTCATTGTTACATGTTTCTTTTGAACAAAGAGAACTTGAAGGTGTCTTGTGATACCAAACCTCGGTTTGTGTCCTGGAAAACATCTAGAGTATAAAGAATATTGGACATAAAGTGAAGTTTTTGTGATGACTGAAATTTGCATAGAGGAGCCCACTTTGATTTATTCTAGAGATAAGCTAATGCAGTCCTATTGTTTGCCAATTTGTTCACATATATTTCATTGGATTGGAGCAACATGACAACAAAGATTTTGAAGAACATTCCAGTGCCACAACCTTTTTTATGATTTTTCAGACCTTGCAAGTAAGTGTTTAGCAAACTAACAACTTATCCCAAACTCAATATGTCTAACAATGTCAAAATTAAGTTTGTGGCTTCAAAACACATTTGAATGGGGAAGGCTGGAGTTTGTGCTATCATGACAATTGGTTATACTAGAATCGAGTTTGAATGTAATAGCAATTCAAAGCATGCAAGTTGGCATCACATCAACTTGTAACATTGTAATCATGTTGTTTTTAAAACATGGTTATGATGTATTGAAAAAGAAGCTTACTAGTGGTGTGGTGTTGCAACATAATATATAATGCTTGTGATTGTCAGCCATTCTTAGAATATGGAACTATAAGGTCTTTTGGATTTGGATCAAAAGGATACAATGGTTGACAACAACTCAAGGTTTATTGTGACTAAGGATAGACAACGGGAACAAATTCCGTCGTAACCTTCCCCTTTGAAAAGGACAATTGAAAAAACCTTCCATAAATTGGTGATTTTGATGGAACAAGAATCAAAAGGATGGGAGAATTGTGATCCTTCACCCTTTGGTGAACCTAGTTCTATTGAAACACATGTTTCTACACCTCCACCACTTGGGCTAGCGTTGCTTGATTCAATGCAAGAGGTAATTTTTTTATGATTGTTATTGTATTTTATTATTTCATCTTATTTCCTCTTTGAGCTTGGTTTTTCTTTGGTTTTATTTCAATTTATTCTTGGTCTTATTTGGTTATGTTTTTAGTGTGAGAACTAGTGTTCCAAGATTTTAAAATTATTATTATTTCTACTAGAACAATAAAAACTACTTCACACCGTACATATATAGTTTCATGCCACATCTCTTTGCACTACACACATTTAGTAGAAAAAATTATTTGGATGGAAGTAAAGATTCCAAAACAATTGAAATTGGTTATTCCATGCCATCAACCAGGAAATTGTAGATAAATATGTGGGTTGCCTTTTTCCTATTAGTATGTGTTGGATTCTAGAAACTTATTTCACCATCTAAAATGTTTAATCAGTGTGCATCGTCTATCCCAAATTATTCATTACCATACATGTTATATGTAAATTAAGGTCTAGGATGGTAGATTGCATCATTATTCTAACCCCATGATGTCACATGTAATTTTTGAATGATGATCATACATTTTTAATATTTACCAAAATGCATTTGGTGAACTTTTTGTTAAATCTTTGAATTTGCCACCCTAGACTTGAATGTTAAGGAATGGTTTTGTTTTTTTTGTTGAATGCATCACCTAGCTAGTGCCTTGCCCAACACAATGGGTAAAGGCTTGACCATTCCATAATTGCTTACCATAGTGCTCACCCTAAACCCCGCAGCCTCAAAAAATGGGATTATTTTTTCCCTCCCGCAGGCAGTCCCTGCAGGCCAGATTAAGAGTTTTGCAATCCCGCAATAGAAAGAAACAATTAATTAAGGATCCTGCAGGGGAAAATGGCAATACCACAAACAGTCAGTACACACAGTCAGTGTCCCCCTCTATATCGCTGGGCTGGCTGAACACGGTTCCATTGCACACTTCTATTTCCCCAAATTTTTCCCAAAGGTCCTGAGGAACCCTTTGCAGCACTCCCTAGCTATTGCTAAGCGAACGCTCCACAAGTTGAGCTGCCCTACTCCTCGTTTGCCTCTGCACTATCAGAATCCTCTGCTGATTCGCCATCCTCATCTGATGCGCCAGATGCTGCTGCCTCATCAGTAGGGTCTGCGCTCACTGCAGCTGTTCTCTTACGGATGTTCCTCAAGCGCATGGACAATTTGTCAGCAAGCAGCTCAAAGTTCGAATCCCACTCTGCATCTGACAACCCGCTGCTCAACTCTGACTCTACATCGCTGTCGTTGTCGTCATATGCCTCCTCCTCATCCTTGGCAGGCACCTTGTTTGCGTGTGTCAGCTTTGCTGCTGACGCTCGCGGCAGTTTTGTCTACAAGCCCAGCTGCGCGCACGCGCCTGCGGCCCGGTGCCGCGTCCCCTCCTCAAAGATCTACAAGGTGCCCACCTTAGCGTAGCCATCCAGCACACTGCGTTGCATTCCCTTGATGCGCTCCCAGCCAGCGTAGATCCAGTGGATGCCCTCGTCCCTCAGGCGGCCAACAGAGAGGTCCAGCTTGCAGTCCTTGGGCGCGATGCCCGACTTGACCTGCTTTGCCACGAGGCTTGCTGACCAGTCACAAAACCGCTGGCATACAGCGTTCTTGAACGGCTTGTTGAGGACAATATCTGCCATCTGCGCAAGAATGAATGCTTTGTCAACTCACAAATGAGTTTCTTCTTTAAACTGCATCATGGAGAGAGGAAAAAGTAATGCTGCTCAGGCAAGGATTTGATTTCAATGGCTTGACCACAGCAACGCAAAGCAATCTCATAGGGCATTAAATGTTAATGCAAAATCAGAGGACCAATGCAGTCAATTAGAGGAAAAATGTTATCCCTGTCAATAATGGCTACTTGAGCAACCGAAGTAGTCCCTCCCGGCACAAACACGATGTGCATGTACGGGTGGTTCAGCTTCAGCCAGTCCCTGAATGGGGCGCCGCGGTGGACGCTGTAGACATCCAGCTGCAGCAGCAGCGTCTGCTCGCGGGGAGGCAGCAGGTCAGTGCACTCCTCGCAGACGCGCACATAGGCTGGGTAGATCAGCTGCAGAGAACCAAATGCTATGAGTGACGATGATTTTGAAAAAAATGTTTGTACCAGGTATTGTCCAGAGTTACTGCATCCCTAGTCAATGTTGCAGCCTACGGAGGTATAACAAAGTTATTTAGGATATTCACCTTCTCGATCCACTCCTGCATGGACTCGAGCGTGCACCAGTGGTTCTTGGTCAAGCTGAAAACGAAGCCAGCTGCCTCAGCCTCGCTGCGTGCCTCCTTCCTAGGCAGGCTCTTCTCCCTCTGGCCGCCGTAGATCAGCTGCAGCGCCAGCACAACCCCTGCGAGCGTTGTTGTGACGCAGGCTGTGAGGCCACGCTTGTCCTCCTTGCCGGTGACTTGCACCTGCATTCAAAGGTTGCTTGTCTCCATCGCAAGAGTTCATTAGCGCATTAACTTGCACAATTTGACCCATTTCATCTTCATGGCAGGCAAGCACGGTGAGGCTTCCCAAAAGATTAGAGCTGCACACCTGTTTTGCATTCCTGATATCGTATGTGGTTGCCATCCCCATGGGTGTGTACCACACAAACGTTTCGTCCATGCTGAAGACGAGCTCAAGCATAATCTTGTACAAGTAGCAACACCATGCCATGCGCAGGTTCATTTCGTCCACCATACGCTCATAGTCCTTTAGCAGCTTTTGTGTTGCGTCGGTCGCACGCCTGCGCAGAATTCAACTGTATTTAGGTCGTTTGCACAACAACAGGCGCTTTTAAAGAAATGGCTGTAGGCACCCAAAAATCTGCTTGGATAAAGAGCACATGTAGTGGCAGAGCTGTAAACAATAAGCAGCCCAAGCTCACAAGAAATTGTGCTTGTACCTGAATGTCCATTCCATCTTCTTCCTGTACCTGAATGTCCATCCCATCTTCTTCCTGAGGAACCTGTGGACAGTTGGCCTGCTTGGCCCATAGCGCCCGCTGTTCTTCTTCAGCAGGTCAGGGCGGCGGGCCTCCAGGATGCCGATCATGATGTGTTGTGTGGTGACGCTGTTGATTGCATTCCCAACTGTCCTCTTGGCACAAAGAGCTTCGTAAATCTCCTTCTCGACGTCCGATGCCTGCAGCAGCCAAAATATTTAATTTCACCATATTACAACCATTGGAAGTGTCTCTGGAAGCGTGCATACGTCAACGAATGCAAGCCAGACTTTCAGCTCACCTCTACGAAAAAGGTCATTTGATTTCGGCCACCACGGGAAGAAAAGCCAGCTTTGAGCTTGTCGTGGGCCTCTTTGGTGAGGATGAATGGACCAGTTGGGCTTTCCCTCTTCTTGAACCACCCCCTCACAGTGCTCTCGTCCAGCCCCTCAAACAGCGTTCTAAGGGGCCCTTCCTTTAGCGCTTTCACAGTAGGCCGCACTCCGTTCTTGGCATGGACGGCTGCCAGGATCCTCTCAATGAGGAAGGGCTTCCACCAGTTCTTCTTCTTGTTGCTCTTTGAGGCTAGTTTCCTGCAGACACAAGCCCTTATTAGTGTGGCTCTTCTCTGAAAGCCTGTTTTAATCTTATCAGCAGATAGGAAGCAGGAAGCTACTCTGCTCTGGAAGCCAGCTTAGATCTTGTCAGCAGATAGGAAGCAAGAAGTTAATCCTTGCCAGCAAGTGATCAGCTACACACCAAGACATGCCTATCTCGTGAGCTTGCGTCTCGTCGCCTGCTTGCCTTTCAACTTTGCTTTGTGAACCAGTGGTGGCCTCCCAGGCTTCCTCGTAGGTGGTGCATCTGCTGTTGCTTGGGCTACAGCCTCCTTATCTGCAAGATCCTTCTCTCTGGCCTTCTCCGCTTGTCTCTGCCGCTGCTCCTCTGCCTCGATCTCGCTGATGCCATTCTTGAATCCGAACTTGAAGAGTGCCATCTTACCTTGCTGTGCTAAGGCCCTCCGCGGACTCACTGATTTCCGCGCCAAACCCTTTATTTTTGAACCCCGCACCAACTTCCCCGCAGTGGCTCGGACCCTATTATTTATTTCCCCGCAGAAGCCCTTCCCGCACCCTCTAGAGACTATTTTCCTATCCCCGCAGCCTCGATGAGCAATTATTTATGTGCGGGGTTTAGGGTGAGCACTACGGTATCTAAAGTTGGTCGTTGCCATGCACCCATGTTATTCTTATAGGTGAGTGAACATGTGAAATACCCTCACTATCATTTCTTAGCTTTTATTTCGTTTTTTAGTTCATTCCTTTTAGCTATTAGTTTTCACAAAAAAAATTGGAATCTTTTGAATAAGCTTATTAAATTAAGTTACGTGTTGTTTTATATTCAAGCTAATTTAAATCACGAGTAATGAAAAGCTATGGACTTCATATTTATACCAAATTATTGAATGTAATATGTTATCATTCATTTGTCAAATTTTAGCAATGATAAACATTTTGTGGGTTTCAAATTTGAAAATCATTCAATGAAGTTCATAGGCAATGAATTAAATTTTGGGGCTTTTTTTCTTTGCATGTGTTGCCATATTAATATGTATAAATTAATCCTCAAAATATAATGAATTAAATTAATTCATCAAATTTTGGCAACTAAAATATATATTTAAAATTCTAATTCTTAAATATACATATATATATAATGGAAAATTAAAAAATTAAGTAGCTTTTAGAAGTATGATGTTATATCTTGAAATAAGAAATATGGATTTTTTGACAAATTGTATTGATATTTTTAAATTGTTATTTGCAGATTGTACAAGTGCATAATGTTTATCCCATTGATGGCATTTTAAAACATCCAGATTTGGTCATCATTTTCTTTCATGGCATTGTTCTTGGGAATAAAATTGAGCTTGCATGGAAAGAAACATGGACATCAAGCCTCACCGATGGAAAAGAAAATATACTTTGGCCAGAAAGGTGGTTACCTAATGACATTGGAAACAATGTCCAAATCCTTTCTTTGTCATACAATACCAATATTTTTGATGTTTATGATGATGTGACAAAAATTGGCAGGAGTTTTCTTCAAAGTTTGGTGGTGAATCCAAGGTACAACAATGTCCACCACAACTTTAGTCTTCACTTTTTAAGGATTCAAATCAAGTTTTATATGAAATATATGTATACATAGAAAATTGAAGACATATATATATAATGTGTCATGTTTTTGGAACATATATAGAAAAATTTGATGTTTCATTTCCATTTATTGACAATTTATGTATGATTTACAAAAGCACTTTTTTTTTTTTTTTTGGCTTGTATATAATATTGTTTAGGTTGCACTTCCCATTTGATGACGCTTTGAAGTATTAATATTTTACAAGTTGATGATAACACCTTTTTATTGTATACATGTAGGTATGTGACCCTTTGGATTGCTCCAATTGTATTGGTTGGTTATAGCTTTGTTGGTATTGTGCTCAAAAGTTTGGTGGTTGATGTCCACAAACACATCTATCAAAAGGTTGCAAATGAATATGACATAAGAACAAAGACAATTTGCAAAAGGTTTCTTGAAAACCTTAAAGGGACAATTTTCTATGGTGTCCCCCACACATGTGATCCAAGAGAATTATTATAATATTTTACTTGGCAATTTCAAGAAATGAACTCAATTGACAAGAAGTTAATCAAAGCACAACCGGACCTATTAAACAATATTGAATCTTTTAGTCGTCAAATGGAACAACTTACAATGGATTTTGGTCATGCCATTGAAGCAAACGTCAACATCTATGCCTTTGTTGAAGGAAAACCTCTTAATCAAAATGGGGTACATTCTAAAAACTCAATGACCATGACATTATTCCAAGTAGTTTGAATATTGCATTGTTTTGAATGCTTGAAAATTGTGTTTGATTGATTTTATTTAATTAGGATAAAACCAAGGACTTATCATTAATATGTTTTAGAGTTTTTTTGTTGGAATGGTACACATAGGGAAATGATTCCCATCTTTTTCGATAGTGCTTTAATCACATAGTATTTCCATGGTTTATTAAGATTTGAGTAACATTTCAAAATTTTGAATCTGAAGTCGATATTTTGGCCTTTTTAATGGATATTCACAAAGTTATTAAATTGAACATCATGAAAAAATCAATACATTGTTGAAATCCTTCATCCCACTAATTAACAAACTTTTTAACACATGCAGGAAGTTCTAGTGCCATATGCATCAACTCAACGATTGTTGAAAAATAACAATTACAAAGTTGAGGATGCCACTCATTTGACTATTTGCCAACCATGTACAAAGGACCACATAAGTTATAGTAAAATGGTGGAGTGCTTGAAAGCTTGTTTAAAGGTACAAAATAAATTAAAATTTTCATGCAAATTGTCATTGTTTCAAAGAAATGATAAAAATAATTTATGAAGATTATATAGTTTTATATCTTTGAAAATATTTAAAGTAAAAATATATACATTATCATGCGATTATTTTATTATTTTATCTCTCAACAAAATACAATGGTTTGTGTCCATGTTTGTGTAGAATTCTAAATCATTTTGTTGATTTCAATGTTGATCCATATATGGATTATGGCAGAAATCAACACAATTTCCAATACTACCACAATGTGAAGTGGGGTTGGAAAGAAAAGCAAATGATATCAACAACTTGCTACAAAAGGTCCTTATCGTGAGTTTGGTTGGAATGGGTGGTATTGGAAAAACCACTTCGAGCAAGAAGGTCTACCATTTATTCCATGATAAATATGATAAATTTAGTTTCTTGGAGGATGTGAAATCAAACGAATTGAAGATGTTCAAAAACAACTTTTGAAGGATTTGTGTGGTCGAAAAATGACAAAGGAAGAAGACATCAACGACAACGATCTTGATTCTATAAGAAATTGCATGATCTTTAAGAAAGTATTAGTGGCTGTAGACAATGTTGGTACAACAGAAAACTTAATAGCCTTACAAGTTCTTGGTATCGAAGGTAAACAAAACAGAATCATTTCTAGTAATGTAATTGTGACTTGTCGCAATTGGCAAATTTTGGAAGGTCATGTAAGTGAAAACGGGAAAATGGATGTGGCACCACTCAACATAGAAGAAGCAAAAAAACTTTTTTTGTTCCAAGCATTTTGCATTGCAAAGGTAGTCAAAGAAGGTTTTGAGGTCATTTTTGATGAGATCGTGCAAGCTTGTGATGGGCTTCCTTTAAGCCTTGAAGTAATGGGTGGGTTTTTGCACACCAAACAACATTTAGAGATTAAAAAACAATTGGAGATTTGGAAGGATGCCTTGCAAAGATTACGTAATGCTGAGGCTTTGGATGGGGGTAAAGATGATAAGCTTTGGAGGAGCTTGCAAATTTCTTATGAAGATTTGCAACACAATGAATGTAACATGTTTTTGGATATTGCTTGTTATTTTTGTGGTTTGAATGAACAAATGATTATTCAAATATGGAATTGTCAATCATCTCCTCAACTTGGTTTGCGAAACTTGAAAGATAGATCTTTTGTGAAATTAAGTGAAAATGGAAACCTTGTCATGCACGACCAATTATAGGACATGGGTCGAAAATTTTCAAGAAAAAATCGATTATGGGATTCAAAAAAAGAAAGTTTCCAATCTTTGCAACATAAAGAGGTAATTATCACAACTGCCCATGGTGATAAAATGTTACTTTAATCACATTTTTATAATGTAATACCAATTTGGATGGATATTTAAAATACAAGAAAAGGTTAAGCAAAATTTTATTTGGAAAAATAAGACTTTTGTTTTATTATTATTATTTTGTGATGATTAACATATTACAATCTTGCATTTTATAGGTGGCCCAAAAATTGGAAGGAATCTTATTAAATGGCAATGAAGACTTGCCTTTATCACTATTCAAAAATTTGGAGCTTCCTAGCCTTAGATTGCTCCAAATGATTGAAATGATGCCAAAACTTGTCAAAGTTTTTATCCAACAACAAAATGTAAAATGCTTACAATGGCTATGCCTTCACATATCTATAATAGAAAAGTTGCCAAATGATTTGGTTCATTGTTTCCATCTACATGTCCTTGATTTGTCACAATGTCATAATTTGAAAAAGTTACCTACATCTATTGGCAAATTAATGGCTTTGCAACAATTATATTTGTCGGGGTGTTATAAATTAAAGGAGTTACCTTCATCTATTAGCAAATTGATGGCTTTGCAAAAGTTGTATTTGTCAAGGTGTTTTGAATTGAAGGAGCTACCTACATCTATTGGCTAGTTGATGGCTTTGCAAGAGTTGAATTTGTCGGGGTGCTCTAAGTTGAAGGAGTTACCTACATCTATTGGCCAATTGATGACTTTGCAAGAGTTGAATTTGTCGGGGTGTTCTAAGTTGAAGGAGTGACCTACATCTATTGGCCAATTGATGACTTTGCAAAAGTTGAATTTGTGGATGTGTTTTGAGTTGAAGGAGCTACCTACATCTATCAGCCAATTGACGACTTTGCAAGAATTGAATTTGTCAGGGTGTTATAAGTTCAAGAAGCTACCTATATCTATGACCAATTGATGACTTTGCAAAAGTTGAATTTGTAAAGGTGTTCTAAGTTGAAGGAGCTACCTACATCTATTGGCCAATTAACGGTTTTGGAAAAGTTGAATTTGTCAAAATGTTTTGAGTTGAAGGAACTATCTACATCTATCGACCAATTGACAGCTTTGCAAAAGATGTATTTGTCGCAATGTAATGAGTTGAAGGAATTTCCTACATTTATTGGCCAATCAACAGCTTTGGAAAATTCGATTATTTCGTAGTTTTTTAAGTTGAAGGAACTATTTAACTTTATTGGCTAATTGACAACTTTGCAAGAGTTGGATTTGTCGAAATGTTTTAAGTTGAAGGAATTTCCTACATCTATTGGCCAATTGACAACTTTGCAAGAATTGAATATGTGGCAATGTTATAAGTTGAAAGAATACCTATGTCTATTGACCAATTGATGGTTTTGCAAAAGTTGATTTTGTTAGGGTGTTATGAATTGAAGGAGCTACTTACATCTATTAGCTAAATGACGGCTCTACAAAAGTTATATTTGTTGGGGTGTTTTAAGTTGAGGGAGCTACCTATATCTATTAGTCAATTGACAATATTGCAAAAGTTATATTTGTCAAGGTATTCTAAGCTGCATGAACTATTTACATCTATCAACTAATTGATGGTTTTATAAAAACTATATTTGGTTGGGTATTCAAAGTTGAACATGACACATACATATATTAGACATAAAACTTCAAGGAACTTAAGGTGTTCAAGTTTTTAACTATATGCCTAAAATGAAATAATGCAATTCCATGAATGATAATTTATCATTTGCAATTAGGGTAGTTCACAATCGGAACTAAAAATAATTAGGAATCATAAACTCATTATTATTTTGCTTTACCCTATGTTAGTTTACAAAGACACAACTTTCTTGGTATTAACATTGGAATGTTTGGTTAATATCTAAAGATTTTTGACGTGTCTAAACAAGTGTTCAGTGGTTAAGAGAAGAAATAATAGACCCCTAGTGGTATTAGGATGATTATTAAGATTCATAATTCATATGAAGAGATTTCAAAAAACATCAAGAAATTTGTTTTGATATGTTTTCATAAAGCTAGACATTGAATCAAGGTTTACATATGACCTACCCACTATGCTTTTAGTGACAAAAGCAAGATGCACAATTTTTAAAATTAAATGCCAAAATGGGAAGCTACTATTAAAGAAAAATAGAAAGTAGGAAGCCTTTGCATTTTTACTTGTTTTCTATTCTTTCTTTGTAGCAACCCCAAGAGGTGAGCACATGTGTAATGAAAGGCAAGAAAATGGCATTGTTTTGGGGCTCATGTTATGGTGACGACAAGAAATTGTAATATTATTTTTAAACGTTTGTTATTTATTTATTTATATGTATAGGCAAAACTTATCCATTCATACAACAAAAGGGATCTATATTTACAAATTTTCCATTGCAATCATTGAGATTCAAGGAGTTAAAATTTTAACGGAAAACAATTGTATTAGTTGCTAAGTGGAACATAGTGGGGAAATAAGTAAGCAACTTTCTTTTTTCTTTTTTTTCCCCACATTGCTATTCATTGATTGGTGAACCAGACATACACCTTTGTTTTCTCTTTCTTTTTGTCCTTGGCAATAACATTGCCATCCATTGAAACCAAACAAATATGGCCTTATATCAATAATTTTGCCATTGTGGTTGCAATGACAAATTAGGTAGGGAGTAAAAGTTTAGTCATTGTAATACACTAGAAGAAGTTATTTGCATTCTTTCAATATGAATTTGTGACTATTTTTTAATCACAAGTAACACTTTCAATTAGCATCCCATTAATCACCTCGAGCAAGTCGCATGTGACATATAGTTGTAAATGATGAGATTTGTGGTGAGGTTGAAATAGTCCAAGGAACTAATATATGATGAATGGATATGCTTTCATTTGTTGATCGTCCATACACTACTTGCCATGAAAATGAAAAAAAAGTGACTACTTGTGACTAGAATGCTAACAACTTGAAAGACACCATGTGGTAAAATGATTGAATTTTAAAATAATTAAAAATCCTTGCCATTTGCTCTTAATAGTTTAAGATTTTCACATGCATGAAGATTATTTCACACCATTTGGAAATTTTATTAGATTTAGAATAAATAAAAACTGAAATCCTCACCATTTGTTTTCAACAACCTAGGATTTGTACATGTGAGTGAATTGTAGCATGCGATATGACAAAATATTTATTATAAAAATTATCTTCATCATCTACTTTCAACGACTTAAGATTTATATATGTGACCAAATTAATGCATGGCACATGGCACATCATGTAAGTTTTACTTTAGAAACCAATTTTATTAGGATCCTTGTAGCTACCCTCAATCTTTGAAAATTTAAGGTTGCAATTGATTGTGGGGTAGTGTAAATAGGCTAGAACATGGGTTTGGGCAATTACTACCCTTCCTAATGGTAATGTCAAGAGAAATATAAAAACCTAAAAAACTATTAGTACATTATTAATATTGTATTAAATTATTCAAAAAATAGTTAACAAAGTTCTATGTTATAGTTACTTGAACAAAAAACCTTCTAAAGACATAATTTTGTCCTAATGTAAAAGCACCTCCTACATGCTTAAACTTACCATCATCAAATATATAATAATGTGCAATTCCCACACTAAGATAAAAGAAAGATTAATGAAATCTAATGACAATAATTTTGCTTTATAACATAATTATCACCTACCTAGGTTATTATAAATAACACCATGTATAATAAGTATGAGAAAAATAAAATATTTTAAAAAATGAAAAAAAATGTCAAATCCAAGAATAATAATTTTTTCTTACCTTCCATTCTATTTTCCTACCATTAGATTTCAAATTCCATATATAACCAAAAAATAAAATAAATTGAAATGCGAAATGACCATCTTGCTTGTATTAAACTCCCATGGCCAAAAGCACATAAGTTAGCTCCAAAACTTACAAGCATTGTCTCAATGGAACCTTAACATTCTCAACTATAGTTTCATAACTAAATTATAAAACAAAAGTCTTCCATGAACCACTTGAAGGGTTTAGGGTTCAAAAATCTAGTGACAATCGACACTCACTCACTTAGAAGACCAAAATTTTAACTCATACAAATTCCAAGATGGGTTCAAAAATTTAGTGACTATCGACATTCACTCACTTAGAAGAGCAAAATTTATCTCACACAAATTCCAAAATGGGTTCAAAAATTTAGTGACAATAGAGATTCACTCACTTAGAAGACCAAAATTTAACTCATACAAATTCCAAAATTGACAAATTTTTTTGTTCCAAATAGTCAAGAACAAGGGTAATGCACGTAAGAAATTTTGATTTATTTCATTGCTATAAGAAACAATTGAGCTCTTGAGCTTACAAAACACACAAACCAAACCTTGAGGATTACAACTTTGGAGAAGAGATGGGGAAGAAGAGCACAAGATGTAAACGAAGATGGAGAAGCACATGCTTGCTTGTGTTGATTGCAAAGCTAGATCATCTAGTGTTTTGGAAGTTGAGAGGCTGAGTGCAGAGAACGGGGCTCTCTTCAAGCAAGTATTCACAACTGCAAGATTATTCAAACTTGACAAAGGGAGTGCTTGAAAGCCAGCTGCAGAAATTGGAGGAGAAGATTTTTCTATCTCAAGTGCACAGCTCCAGGAGGTGTCATAACTTAATTAGTGTGCTTTTTCATCATCCTGGTCTTCTTCTACTTGTCTTCTGCAGGCCTGCTTAGATGTAATATTTACTTGCTGACTATCTTGTGAAACAGCAATTGCCTGCCATGGCCATTGAGTGAGATCTGGTGATCAAACAGTTAACTGCAAAAAAAAATTTGTAGAGAGTGATGAGATCCACAAGGAAAACGGAACTCTCAACGCTGAGAAGAATAATCTTGACAGTTTTGCCAGATTTCTGTCAGGAGGAGAAAAGCTTGAGTTACTCAGTAGTGCAAGATGGATCAATTGTTTGTGATCTAGAAAGTACCAAGCAAGCAATTGAATCGGCCAATATACAGCTGAAGGACCTCTAAGGAAACCTACAACAGCCACAGCAGTAGGAATGTACATTCCACCAGAACAAAACCTGCACTGAAAACAAAAACAAACATCCAAAGAATGTTTGTCTTCTCTATCTCTCTGTTTCTCTGTTTCTTTGTGTCTTCGTGTTTTCATGCTTTTGTTATGGGGTGTAATTTGCAGGTTTGGAATTTGACAATGCTGAACAAACATAACCACCAACCGGTGAGCAAAACAAAGAATCAAGAAACCAAAACCTTCACCTCCAGTATAAGGGGAGAGGAGAGCTGAAGTAGCTATGTCTCTATCTATGTCTTTGTCTGTGTCAACCATCAGAGATATTAACAGGTTGGTCTGGCAACATGAAATTTCCTTCTTTTGTGGTCCCATGACTTGCTGAGGTTGAATTGTTCACTATGATTACTTACCCATTAGATACAGTGCGCCGGTGGATGATGCAGGGATGGCTTGAGAAGAATATGTATAATAGCACAATTGATTGCTGGAAGAAGATCTACTCCACTGAGGGGTTTATGGCATTTTAAAAAGGAGCAGTAAATAAAATGGTGCGAGGAACAGGAGCTGCTCTTATTCTTGTGCTCTATGATGAGATTCACAACTATGTGCATTGGACAGGTGCCCATTAAGTTGGAGCAGATTATCACTATTAGGATCTTCTTGCCATGCGGTTGAACACTACATTTTTTAGCACTGGGTGTCTGGAACAAGCTTTCTCCTGCGCCAGAAAGGAAGAAAGAATTTGATGCTGAGCTTCGAGGAGCTGGAGCTGGTACAGGTACAGCTTCTCCTACAGTTTGAGCTTTCATCTCCAATTTGCAAATTGATGTCAAAGGAATAGGAGCTCAGCTTTCCACTGCAGGCAGATTACTGGCATGGAGATGTACACCAACCAATGCAACCTTTTGGTGGGAAAAAAAAAATCCTTGGGGTTGCCATTGTCATTGTCATTGATCCTTCCTGTTTTGGTGATGCAACAACCTCTTCAACAAGAAGACCCCAGAAGACAGCAAACAGATGATATGGTGACACTTGGAAGGACATTTATGCTGCACCAGTTAATATATATTCTTCTTTTTGCGTTTGAATCATATCAGTGACATTGGTAAGTAGGTGACATGTTCGTAACTTGTTCCAAACATACAAGCCATCTCCATTCTCATAATTTAAGCATGAATCACCATTTGCACATATATACACATGAATTGTATGTCTATTCACCATTGATATTGAACTTTTGCAAATATATTGTACCAAATCACATGGTGCCTTGACTGAAGTTGAAAGGAAACACTCTCAATGGCAGAATGCAAGAAAATACAATAGCATTTGCAGACAGCACCTCAAAAGAATCCGTGTTCAGTGTTGCTTGACTAAAAATTCTCCTGGAGGAGGTCGCTGCCTGCCATCTGGAATAGAAATTAGCACAATAGGCCTTGTAGACCGGATTAATGGTGTCTCACAGATGTAATAGCCCTTGCGCTCCAATTGCAGAATTTCACCCCGCTTCACATTCCGCAAATTAGAGTCCCCAAGTGCCAGGGTTTCAGATCGTGTGTTTGGATTGAGAACTGAAACAAAATCATCATCCTCCTCCAGCTGCATGTCATCAATATGTCAGAAGAGTCAGCAAAGTACATATGGAATTACTTGTGCTGAATCTTGAAGCTTATTCTTGGGACACCAAGTGCAATCCAGGCAATCAATGGCACTGAATGAGTAACTCAGAACAGCAACATCCTTTAACAAGAAGACTGAGGTGACAGTGAAACAGGACTGAGATAAAGATGGTGGGACCCAAAGAAGAAGGTAGAGTCAAAGATACCAAAAATGAAGAAGACAGAGGAGAAAGGGAGAGGATGAGGAAGGACAAAGCAGAAAAAATGGACATCCAAATACCTTTTTCTTGGTAATAAGGTAATCCAGATCTACAAGAGTTAAGGGTAGCAGCTCGTCTGTCTCAGGAAGCCATGTCAATTTTAACTTAGTGCTCTTCACTGAACCCTCCAAATGAAGTGCTCCTGACAGCCCAACCACAACCCCATTCTCATCCTTCTCTACCTTATGGATGATAGCATTGCCCCAATCCATAAGAGTCACTTCCTCGCCTTCCGAGACAGCAGCACCATCAACCTGATCTAGCCACACTCTTTTGGTAAAGGTTGTTGCCTTCTTCCCTGCCCCATCAAACTTTTTGTGGCGAGCAATCACACGAACAAAGGGCTCATCAGGGCCATTGCTCAAATTGAGAATAACTTTTCCATCTGTAAAGACAGCTGTGTGCCGGGGACAGATGGGATCAATCAGTTTCTTGTTGATGGTCCAGAGCTTGTCCCACTCCATCAAGTTCAAGTTCTTGGATGCCCCCTGCCAACCCATCAAGTTCACCACAGATTTTTGTAACCAATTGCAAACTTTCAGATGCAGCATGGGTTTGGGTTTGAGATGCCTTATATCCATGGACAGGTCCAACCAACCATTGCCCTGAACCCATGATCTATGGTCAGAAAGGTGAATTCTGGAGCAAAATGTCACAAAATACAGCAACAGGAGCACAACTCCATCACACAAAAAAAAGATTACTGCCAAAACAAAATCATCAGCCTCATAACTACAAACCTGGGATAAGATAAATTGCTTGAGAGCCTCTACAGTGAGACCACGTCGCTTTATGCCTTGCACAGTTGGAAAACGTGGGTCATCCCATCCCTCCACCCGTCCAGTGTCCACAAACCACTGGAGCTTACGCTTGCTAAGTAATGTGTACACAAAATTGAGTCTACTGAAGTCCCAGATATGCACAGGCCTCACTTGCATGTCTTTTAGAACCCGATAGTATTGCTCATTTCGATCATGGTATTCACTTGACCGAAGCGCATGTGTAACACCTTCTATACTGTCAACATATGGGCATGCAAAGTCATAGGTAGGGTAAACCTTATACTTGGTACCCACTCTATGATGAGGGGCAGGATTACACCGGTAATACACAGGGTCCCGCAAAGTGGCATTATCACTAGACATGTCTAGCTTCCCTCGTACACAGCATTGTTTCCCTCTCTCAGTGCCATCAACCATCTCTTTCCAGAGTGCCATATTCTCTGCAACACTTTGGTTCCGGCACTTAGATTCAATGCGATCACCTCTTTCCTTTTGCATTTGCTCACGGTCTGTGTCATCTACATAAGCTTTATCCTCTTGGATTAGCTTCTCTGCCATCTCCATGAGCTGTGGAAAGTAGTCAGATGTGTAAGTGATAGCATCACCCTTGACTCCCAGAGTTTCGAGGTCCAAAAGTATACTTTCAATATATTCATCCTTCTCTTTGGAGGGATTTGTATCATCAAACCGGATAATAAGTCTGCCCTGGTACTTCTGAGCAAAGTACTGATTTAGAAGAGCGGCTTTCGCATGACCAATGTGCAGATATCCACTTGGTTCTGGTGGAAACCTTGTGCAAACTTTGCCAATCTCCGCTCCAGGCAGATCAACATCAAAGGAGCCTTCCACCTTCTCCTTCTTGTCAGCTGCCAACCCATTTGTTTTGGCACTTGATGCTGATTTAGCTCCCTCAGGCAATCCCGTGCTTCGCCGGCCTGTGTATCTGCTCACAAGATTCCCAAGGTCTGGATACTGTGCCAGAATACAATTATACCAGCGCACCAAGTTGATGAACTTGCTTGACTTCCGGAAACTCTCCCATCTTTGACCTGATGCTGTCAAAAAAAAAAAAAAAACAAAGGAATTTCATTGAACCAGTTGCAAGAAAGATTGCAATCACAGTACAAAAGCTCCAGCAACAGGAGAAAGGAGAGAGTTTTGCCAAACTGGTTGCAAGAAAGACTGTGATTATTATTACAGTGCAAGCTCCAGCAAATAGGAGAAAGGAGAAAGATGTGTACCAGCAAGATGAGCCCACAGCGTGACATCTGCTATGGAAATGTCATATCCAACAAGGAAGGTTCGGAAAGTAAGGTAAGAGTCTGTGTATTTGCAAACACTCTCAAACTCTGCTCCAAGGCTGACTTTCGGTGCATACTCCAGCCACTCGTCAATCTACGAATGCAAAAACAACAACAGTGTCCACCATTCAGACGACATTGATTTGGATGCATAGAAGAACAAGGTTGGTATGGATGCAAAGGGCAAGAACAGGGTTGATTTGGATGGGTAGGGCAAGAACAAGAGCTTGAGGAAAAAGAAGAAGACGAGGAACCTGAGAAGCAGTGAGAGCATCTGCACCATAGAAGTTGGGAAGACTGCTCACACGCCCTACGTATCTAACAAGGGTTCCAGCTCCTTGTAGCTCCTCCCTGGGGACAACAATAACAATGTCAACAAATGTGACTTCCCTCCAAAGCCCGAAAGTAGGCTGGACAAACCACAGAGAGAGGGAGAGAGGAGGAGGAGGAGGAGAATTGCTATCAGGCATGAAGGTGACAGGAAAAGAAACTCACCCTGAGGATAGCAACAGAACAGGGATGGAAGCGGGCGGGAGCGAAGGCTCAGTGGAGATGGACATGCCGCCCACCAACGCTGCCGCTACCACATGCAAAGGGAAAGCATCCGCTGCGTAGGTGAGTGTGGCATCCGATTTCAGCTTCCTCCCCATCTTCTTCTGCGTCTCCTCCTCTCTCTCTCTCTCTCTCTCTCTCTCTCTCTTCGTTGTTGTGCTGCCACTCACCTAATTGCGAAAGCTTGGCATGGAGCCTCTTGATTCTTGGGTCGCGCACTAAACCCTAAACCTGGCAGGCAGAAAATCACGACTTTCTGCTCTGCCCCACCCGGGGTAGACGTCTGCCATGGGAGCAAAAGGATTTGGATGGGAACAAGAGGAATTTCACAGGAATTATTTGGGAACTTGATGTGAACAAAATACATTTGATGAGATATTGATGGGAACTTGATGGGAAATCAAGCCCCCACACTCCTTCAAAAAGATAAGAAACATCCCTTGGGGGCATGTTTGCGCCACCTTATTGGCTCACCCCTATGTGCTTTACTTTAACCTCTATATTATGTTTTTAAAATAATTATTAGGGGTTTGAATTACATTTTTTTTAATTTCAAAAATTTTAAATTTTTTTGTTATGATTCTATATTGTGTTTTACATTGTTGTTCTACATTTTTTGGGTCATCGGTTCATTTGAATAGGCATTATGATGTATTTTAGGTGTTTTGCATTTTGAAATTTTGATTTTAAGTTTGCAAGTCAGGTTTAATTATTCTAGGATGTGTTGACATTTCGAAATGCCATTGTTTTTGGTTATAATTGACAAATTGTGGCATTGCAAAACCACTTTTATTTTTTCAAGAATTTGGGTAGTTTATGAAGCCACGGTTAAAGTTTTGTCATCGATTGTAGCATGTGTTTTGAACTAAAGCCATGGACATTGATTTCCTAGAGATGTTTTGCGTTTTATCATCCCAACTTGTCATGAATTATGTGAAAAAAACTCTATGAAATAATTATTGACAACTTGGTAGGTCCAAAATTTGATGTGTTTGATTACAAGTTGTAAGAAGTGATGGTTCACTTGAAACACCAAGTTTTGGATGTCATTCACCATTTTCTTTCTTTTTTAAAATGCATTAAAAATCATAATATTTTTATTTTGATGTACAAAATCCTAGGTACAAAAGCATGTGCTTAATCACCAACTATGTGGATTTTTAAAAATGCAATGATTTTGGTAACAAAATATGATAACCAATTGTTGTTACCTTTGTTGATTAAAACCTATAAGTTATTGATGCCCAATTTACTTGAAGAACCTACTCAATCGACCCATAATTGGACAATTGTGATTTGTTTCACACCATAAACCATAGACACATTGAAGGTCGTTGTAGTAAGACAATTACATGGATTCCATTGTTATCTTATTGATATAATTAGTTACAAATGCACCTTGGCTTGGTGGCATAAAGAAAGAGTGTAAGTTTTCCATAGTTATTATGTTAGACAAATGAATTCTAAGCATTTTGATTCGCCGAATTGAAACACAAAAGTTATTTTCCATTGTTGCAATCTTCACTTCCCTTCACAAAGTGTTGCATTAAAATTGACAACCTTGACAAATTGATATTTATGAACATGAACTAATGTGAGGTGATTATGGTTACATACATTGTGAACATAATTAAGGTTTAAAATTTTAGTTTGTCATTGTTTATTTTTTACATAGAGACGACAAAAGGCATCATGTTGTTTTTCCCATATTATCCATTGACACAAGTGACTTCATAAGCACAGGTGAAGGAAAAAAGGATTTTTTGTCGTATGTGTATAATGCAAAGACTTATATCTTTGGAGCTTCCAATGGAGGAGGATCGAACAATAATTACAATGGAGTTTCATCATAAGGAGCAAGGGGAGCTTATGTTTTGGGGATTTAAAGGAGTTGAAGATGAGCTAAGTCATCATCATTATTTTAGTGTTTTCTTAACATTTTGTTTTTATGCTTGTGGTTATTATGCTTTCTTCCACTACGCTAGTAGTTGCTTTGTGAGAACAAGCAATGTATTTAAGATGTTTTTATAAAGGGCTGGTGTCAAAACATGATGACAAATTCAAGATATTTTAGTTGTAAATATGTGGGCATGTAGGAGTTTTGGAACCTTGCATTTGTTAAAAAGTTGTGTAGGGGTTGGAAACAATTTGGTGATTGGTCTTTATGAAACTTATAACATAAGAAACTTTTTCTTTGTGTACCCTTGAGTTGGAATGGACTATGAAGATGGACGTCATACCTTAGTTTGTCCTACTGAAGATGAATTTATAACATGGGTCTATGTTAGTGAATATGCTTCATACTTTTGATGATTTTTAAATAAAAATTTAATGTTCTATCTACTATATTTGGAATGTATTTAAGGTGTGAAGGGATACAAATTCAAGTTTTTTGTTATTACACATTGTAAAGGATGTCATAGTCGTTTTTCATGAAGCTTTTTCATGTGACCCATCCATCCATCCATTTGTCCGTCTGTCCTGTCATCCATGCACGGATGGCATCATACAAGGAAAAAAAATCATGGCAAAAATAAATAACCCCTCCCTCTCCGCATGTGTCATTGTTTAGGAAAGGGTTGCCCAGCCCCAAGGGGGGCCATCCCTAAGATTTTGATATTAATATCAATAATAAGCCTTAAAATTTTTGAACATTTTGCAATTTAGCAGTATCACAAATCATAAGCTAGAACTCAAAGTGGGCGTGCCAATCTTTTTGTTGCGCAATCTCAATCAATCAATAGGTTTGTGCAATGGTATGAGGTTGATTGTCAAAAGATTGGGTCAGCATGTCATTGAAACGAAAATCATCATAGGGAACAATGTCAACAAAACGTGTGTTCATACCCCGCATCATCATGTCCCCCTTCGGGACTGATTAGCCATTTGTTTTATGTCATTGTCAATTTCTTATTCAAATGGCATTTGCGATGACAATCAACAAGAGTCAAGGTCAAATATTGAACAACGTTGGGGTATATTTGCCATCTCTAGTCTTTTACTATGGTCAGCTGTATGTTGTTATTTCACAAGTCACAAGTAGTGCAAACATCAAGATTTTCAGTTGCCAGGGTCTCAATGAATACATGCGGAATGTGGTATATAAAAAGGTTTTGGAAATGTAGTTTGTAGTTGTAATTTTGTAATATGTATTGTCAAATACACACACACTTGTGCATTAGGCACGGGGTTCAAATTAGTTGTCATATAAAGCTTGAAGTAATGCATTGCATGGTAGAATGTGTTTAGTAGCTTCATGGATTTAATGAACAATGAAAGGTTTGACCTTTAGCTAGACCTCAAGAAAGTTTGATTCAATGCATGTGGAAGGTGTTAGTGGCGCAATAAAGGGTTGTTGAATGGTTCATAACATAAGTATTATAAGCATAAACATCATAGATATTAAAAGTCTAATTATGTTACATGTTAGTTCCAAGGAAAGAATGTGAAGATAGTTGATCACATTGGCTATTTTAATTACTTGTGTGTTTAGAAATTTAAATTGAATTGGTTGTTTGAAGACATCATATGTATTGTCCTTGGTGTTATTGTAGATCCTATTCTATTGGTTACAATCAAGATGTTGATATGCATGTTGTATGCAACAAATATTTTGTTTTAGCATCTACATGTGAAGCCAAATTAGATTTGATAGAATACATTGATGCAAAATTTGAAAATGAAATGAAATGTGAAATTTTTTGGGATGTTTTTGATACACCTCATTAACAATTTGAAATTGATCCATATTGTATTTTATTCGGATGTGAAGGTGTCTAAAGTCTCCAACTTGTTAGATGGTGATACACAATATTTGAAAAACTTGTCATTGATTTTAATGTTTTATCAAAGGTTATATTAATTAAATAATTTGAAGCCTAATGAAAAGGGTTTTGTTAGTTTTATATGTATGCATTATTTGTGGTATACATGTAATTATTGTTAAAAATATTGAACCATATGTTGTATTTAATTAGGACAATATGCATAATGACTTACTTTAAAATAATGAAACAATTTATTGTCAAGATTTTGAGTTTAATAATTTTCATGTGTTTTAGCTTCCCATGTTGGTAATTTCTCATGTTTACAATTTATAGATTAGTGAATCCAAGGACTTTTTATGAATGTTTTTGGAACGAATATTAGATTTGGTTTTTTACATGCATTACATTTTTCTTTTGTCATGTGTGTTTTTTATGGGTTGTGTGTGTCTACTATGTGCATTGTGATGTATTGTTTGTTAAATTTATGTCTTTTGTGGGGCCCGGGTGAAGTGCAATGATATGAACTTTGATGGTCTCCTTTATTGTTATTGTTTTATGATAAAACTTATTTTCATTTCACATATTGTTTTTGTGTTTTTTGTTTGTCATATGACTTTTAATTGTTTTTTTTGGTTTATTTTTTTGTTTTTTAATCTTCTAAGTTTGTGTTTTATTTAAGCTATTGTTTATGTCTTGTGTTTATTTTATTTGATGTCTTAACTTTTCATTTGTGTCATTTATTTATAAAGCTTATCTTTGTTGGGCATTTGTTCAATGCATGTGTTTTGAATGTGAATGTGTATGTGGTGTTAGTGTTAGTGGGTTGAGGGATTCAATTTTGGTGCTAGTGCTAGTGGTTTGAAGTTCGAGGGATCTAAGATTTAATTCATGGGGAGTGGAATGTGAAACAAAGGAAAAGTTGTTTGTCTCTATCCAAATGTCTAACAAAATGCAATATTTTAAAACAAAATCTTCCACATTCCTTTGGGTTAGATGTAAAATTAAAAAGAATTAAAAATATAATTGTTTTGAAATTTTATTTGTTCCAATAATCTTGATCTTTTTTTTATAAAAAATTCATACTTTGAACAAGTTGTAATGTTGATGCAATAAAAATTATTTGGGTTGTGTTTTTTAATTTTAGGAATTAGATGTTTTAAAATTTCAAATTATGAATATTCTTTTAAGAGCTGAATGTGTCAAAGATTTAAGTTCTAAATTTGCTAGGATTTGTCAAAAAAATTACAAATATGTTGGGTATACCATTCAGGGTGCTTGCTAAAAAACTTCATAGTACATGACTACAACAAAAACCAAACCCCCACCTTCACATCATGTTTTGGCCAACATAAATATAAAAAATCCAAACCCCATCATTTTTTTAAAATAAAAAAACTACAAATATGGACTTAGATTATTTGTTTAATATAGATTTTTTCCATAAACTCAAAATTGACTATTTTTTTTAAAAATCAAAATACTCACCTCACATTATTTTGAATACATGGAAGGTTTTTTCAAAGGAAAAGGTCCATTTGGAGGGTTTGACAAAAATATTATGAAAATTATTGGAAAGAAAAACACACCATGTTGAAAAAATTAATCATTCATGCCTACCTTTTCAAATGATGATGAGGTCAAAGATGTGTATATTCTTGAATTATTTGTATATTGTTACACCATAAAAGGGTGAATTTTTTAATCTTTGCACCCTAAATAATGTTTCGTGCAAATTATCCTGGTGTTCACAAATGTTCACAATTATTTAATAAAAGCCATGAATAAAATTGTGAAATGTTCTTTTAATGTTGGAGGACAAACTAAAGGGGAAAAATGTTGATTCTGCTCATAAAATCTCATAATGAGTGTCATGTTTCAATTTTTTATTTCAAAAGTTTTAAGTGAAAGATAATTAAACTTTTCAAATACCCAATCAAAATAAACCATTGCAAAAGTAATTGTGGCACCTTTTTTTGGGAATAACTAGTAGGCATTTCATGGGGTCAAAAATGAATGTGTTGAAAATATTCACAACCTTAAATCAAGTAAGTTTTGAATTTGAAAGCACATGAAAAAAAATTAAAAGTGAAAGGCAATAAAATGCATTCCCTTTGAAAATTTTAAAAATTCCAAAAAAACCCTACTCGCTTTCTAAGAAATTAAAATCATGAGTGTTCAATGACATGGTTGATTAGCATGCAACCAACACATGTGAAAATAATTATTATTCATAATTATTCAATAATAGGAGTTTGGGTATTCAAAGTTACACCATGACATCCATGAACAAGAAGTTGGTTATCAAGTAAATGAAATTTGAACTTGAAAATCAAAATCTTGAATTGGAATTTTGTGCACAAGTTCAAGCAATTCAATTGGCGAAATGTTCAATGATATTTTGCATGATTCAAAGTGATTCAAATATTTGTAAATGTGTTTGTTGTATTAAAAGGTAATACATTAATTTGTTTTTTTCCCTTTGTCATCTTATTTCAAGTTTTATGATTTTAAATGTGTTTTTCAAATTTGCAAATTTCATGAGTTAAAATAAGATAACTTTTATGTAATCATGAGTTAGAAGACATCCTTAAACACATGTGGTTCAAATAGTAGATAATTCTAATAAAATCAGACAAAATGATGCCTTTATGTTAAAAAAGATTATGAACTGTTAAAAAAATCACAATTTATTAATAAAAATTCATGAACATCAAATGGGGTCGATGGGAACACCCATTTAATTTGTGAAAAATGGAACATCTAATGTTTCTCCATGTTCAATTTTTTTTTCTTACCTTAACATGTAAAAAACATTTGCTTTTTTGCATCACAAAAAAGAAATTACTTAAAAGCCTTTTAGGGGTGAAAGTACAACCATAAATTGAAAATAGTTATAAAAACATAAGCCATCACAATTCGACTAGTGCAATCAATAGTGTATTAATCCTTCGCCCATTTAAAATTTCTTAAAAGCATTTTCAATATTAACCCTACTAATAGTCATTTGTCAACCAAACATGTTTATTTTTTCAAAAAAATTCCATTAGTTAGCTTGAGAATTATATAAAAAATAATATTGATTTGCATAACTTGCATCTCCAAGTAAATAAGGTTTAATTTTAAAAAATTCAACTGATAAATTGAATCAACAACAATATCAACATATTTACACACTATAAAAGTTTCAACATTGAATCTATTAACAATAATGTTTGCATCAATTCTATATGCAAATGGATAAAACACCAACCCCTTAAAGCTTACAAAAGCTTTTATGGATTTGACAAAAGGTTCCAAATTGTTTTACCAAATGCATAAATAATCCATAAGTCATACATTACATAACTAAATATTTTTTATTTCACATTTTTAAATTAAGGTGTTAAACAACTCTTATCAAATCTCAATGCGTAGATTGTTTAAACTCTTTCCACCAAATTTTATGGGGCCCTAATCATTTGATAGACAAAATAAGAAAAATTAATTGACATTTCATTGAAATCGAATGGTACCTCAAACTCCAAAAATAAATTCCTCACTTGAACCACTATTCATCTACTTACTCTAATTACCTCTCAATGTCTCAACACAATCCAAAAGAAAAAATACCAATAACACAATGCCAATTGTTATTACATTTAATGCAAACACTAACTCTAAAATTCAATTATGAATAATGAAAACTAGTTCCAAGCTCTATACTCACAAACCAAAGAGCACAAAATAATTAAAACCCAAATGACAAACTTAAACCCTGGATTGGGTATTTTGTAAAATGAATTAAAACCTAACATGGTAAGAAGGAGTTTTAATATTTAACCCTAAACCTAAGTAGAAAATGTAAAAAGAACTTAGTATACATCATTACCTAAGTTGGCCATGGCTTGAAATTGCTCATATGTGCTTGCAAAAAGATATGTTGCTTCTCCCTTGCTTCCAAATTTGAAAGCAAAGTAAGGGCAAAAGCAAGGGCGTTAGTGGTGGCTTAGATGTGCACATGCCAAGGCCAACAATCTGCTTGACCAATCAATTACAGAGACACTCTCGTGCTTTCTCAAATAGTGTACAATCATAGCATACAACTGAAGAATACATGCATCAAACCTTCTCCTTCCACGTGAGCTTCAACACAATCTTTTGCATTAGTAACTTGAGATGATTTTATGGTCATTCATTTGTTCAATCTAATGTAAGATGAAAAACTTACTCTTTATACTTGCGAATCTGAAAGGCGCTGAATCTCAAATACAATTCCTACCCAAAAAATCCCCAAACCCTAAACTCTTGTGAGGATTACCTATTTTTCTACAAAATCTTTCACCGTAAACTCTCCTGAAGTTAACCTACTCTCTCTACCTTGATACCTTTCACCTTAAGCTCTCATGAGGCTAGCTATTTTCTACAAAAGCTTTCAACCCTAAACTCTCATTAGGTGACCTAATATTTACAAAACCTTTCAACCCTGAACACTCCTCAGTATTTTCTTTAATGCCTTTAAACCCTAAACTCTGGTGGAGTTACCTATTCTCTACAAGAACTGTAAACCTTTCACCCACATTATTCTTTGCCAACTAATGACTCGCTCCACAAAACAAAGTCCCCAAGATTTGTTGAATCCTGGACTTTTACAAGTTGGGGGAACTAATGCTAACCTTTTCCTTTTCCCACACGCCTAAAAACCCAAGACTTAGAAAATACTAATTTAACTATAATTTATCGTCATTGATAGTTCCCATATTTTGAAATTTCTGAGGTCGCATTTTCAAAAGAAGTTAAATATTGTGCACATTGTCTACAATTTCTAGGGGTGGCATTGAGTTCAAAAAACTAACCTCCTTGAGAACACTATCAAGTTGAAACTTGTTACAAGATGATGATACATAACACATCAACTATATTGTGTTCTTCAGTGTAGCTCCAGGCGGAAGTAGTTTTCCCAACCAAGCCAAGGGAAGAATAATAACCTCTCCAAGCGTGAACATTTCTAGAGAAGAAGTTTTCCCACCCAAGCCAAGGAAGAAGGATAATGTCTCCAAGGGTGAACATTTCTAGTGAAGAAGTTTCACCCACCCAAGCCGAGGAAGAATGATAACATTTACTGTGCCATAAGCTACATACACTATATACCCTTGATTCTTCAGATTCCAAATCTGCCTTTTATGCATTCCAGGAAACAGGAAACAACTTCAAAGAGACACAAATTTGTCCCTTCTGTGGAAAAACATTAACGGTACTCATCCTCAAGGTTTCGGAAACTGGTAGACAAGTCATTGTACAGCTTCTGGAACTTGGCGGTAAGAGCAGACTCCCCTTCTGAAGGCTCCTCAAATTTCATTGACCTGAGACCCGCAAAGTCCATAACAAAAGACCCTTAGATTACAGTAGAGCCCAGAATGATGTAAGTGATGCTCAAACATCTCCTCAACACAGCTGGTTGATTGGAAATGCACACTGGACAAACTCAATACAACCCAGACTCCAAACTGTGGTTTGTGATACCCATCAACCCATAATGACTCCTAAAAGCCATCTGATGGTCACATTTGTAGTAAACAGAAGGTTCAGTCTTGTTTACATTACATGTGCAGATTATAAAGCAAGTTTTTTGTAAGAACTTGGACTAGGATGAAAAGGGAAGATTGACAGTGATAAAGTCTACTATACAAATCACATCAGCTGTGTCAAGGTAGAGAGAGTGATTTCTGAAGTGGGCAAACTTACACCAAACGATACATGATATCCCCAAGCCGCTGTTTAATAGTGTTGTAGGTAATTTTCTGGCCTTCTGATCCAGCAGCTCGCTCCACAGCCTGAAACAAGAACGTAACAAAACACATCTTCATAAGTACTCCCAATTTCCATTTTAAAGCAACCTGAGTGGAACCAAGTGATGGTCCAATAATAAGGTTATAATAGAGATTTCAGGTCCGACAACATATCTGTGGACAACAAAGGAAACACAGGTTAAAAATTCCACCCAATTCTTCAGCACGATCACTGTTTTCTTCCATCAGGCTGAAATTCTACTCCATATGTGGACTATCCAAACATGAGAAACCCAGCAGAAAAGAAAGAGAACAGGACCAAATTAACTGCGTGGAACTTACCTGATTTGCAAGAGCACCAAAGTGCATAATATTCTTCATCATCCAAACTGATTTGTAAAATGGACAGAACTTGTCATAGCTGCCGTAACCACCAAGAAAACCACATATTCTTGTTACATCAGGAGCAGAGTCACAACATGTGGACTATCAATATCACATGATCTCATCATCTCCAGTCTTCATTGGGTATGATTCTAGAAAAAATGCTCGATTGGAGAAAAATTTGTTCCAGAGCTAGAGAATTCTGACTCAAACAGACTGATGATGGATTCTGGCACTTCATAGCATCAGTATAGCCAAGGAGGAGCAACAAACCCACATCAAGAAAGTCTCATTTCATTACCTGCTGAAAGCATTCTGAGCCAAGTAGTCTTCCCGCAGCAATTTAGCGACTTCAAGTGTAATCTTGTCTGTCTCTGCCAAAGCATCCTTCCCCACAAGCTGCAGATAATAGTGGGAACATCAGTCAGTGTACTGGCTTTGCATTCAAAGCAACTTTTACCTTACTGTTGTTTCAAAATGTAAACAAACAGAAACATGTAAAGGAGACAACAGGAGGCACTGTTTCCACACATCTCATTATTTTCCTTTGTGCTATCTGTAATGAAGATTGTGGCTCATGTCAACAAGCAGCAGCTTACAAAATATTAGGACTTTTTTTACCTGCACAATTTCATTCAGATCATCCTCACGCTGTAACACCTCGCGTGCCTTTGTTCGAACTGGAATGAAATCAGCATCAAAGTTCTCATAAAATCCTTCAAGTGCCTGCAAAAAGAAAATGAATTGAATATTATCCAATATGACCATTCTAAACACCCAATTAAGAGAGTCCCCCATTACAGAAAAGTCCACACGACCTTTGAAGTTTGGATACAATTGCAATGAGGACAACACCACCTTGTGCAAAGTGTCATATTCTCTTGGAATGTGTTTGATGCATTCTGTCAAGTTCTTGACTGACTGAAACTACGGATGGTTACTTATTGCTGAAAGCATACCTGTGTATATTTGGAGTAGGAGATGAGCCAGTTCACTGCTGGGAAGTGCTTCCTCTGAGCCAATTTCTTATCAAGACCCCAGAAAACCTGTGATGGTAGGAAAACACAGGAATCATGACCCATTTGTACATACCCAACAAAGTGCTTAAAAATGAACACCGATTTCACCACTTCTGGCCACCGTTCATGCTGATGAAAGGATGTCCAATGCAACCAGGAGAATAACTCATTCACCCATTGCAACCCTACACAGGAGGATAAAAGTTCAATCATCCAACCTGGACAATACCAAGAGTTGCAGCAGTGACAGGGTCAGAGAAGTCTCCACCGGGGGGGGAGACAGCTCCAACAATGGTTACACTCCCAGTTCTATCTGGGCTTCCCAAGCACTTCACCTTTCCTGCACGCTCATAGAAGGAAGCTAATCTTGCAGCAAGATAAGCTGGATAACCACTGTCTGCAGGCATCTCAGCCTGCACAGTAAACAAGCAGTGTACGAAAACATTAGACAACCTCAACATAGAAAGGGACACAAAACGACTACTGACAACCAAAGCAAGGACAATGTGAGGAATGAAACAACAAATATGTGTTTTTTCCTGGATGTCCAAAAAAATTACATCATTTGCCCCATGGAAACCCCAACCAGAATGCACACATACAAGACCCATTGTAGATAGAGAAAGAGATAGGTACATACAAGACGCCCAGATATTTCTCTCAGAGCCTCTGCCCACCGGGAGGTGGAGTCAGCCATCATACTAACGTTGTATCCCATATCTCGGAAGTACTCAGCCAGTGTAATGCCTGGCCAAATAATAGAGTACATTTTTTCAGCAATGTTATGAATTCAGTACAGTGAGGTATTTCATGATCCAAACTGCAGATTTGGTCTCCTCACAGAAGGCAAAACTGTACATAGTTTCCACAGTAAGCAGTAGCTCTTTAGAAACAGGCCAAAAATTATAAAAGTTTATAACCTGTGTAGATTGAAGCTTCACGGGCAGCCACAGGCATATTAGAGGTGTTAGCAACAAGTGTAGTACGCTTCATCACAGACTCCTCCCGACCATCTGGTAAGGTCATGGTAAGCTGTGGAAAATCCATAAGTACCTGCATTCCTCAGCAATGACAGACAACCTGTCATGAATTGTACATCTCCAAGGCATCTTTTCTAGTTGCAGAAAGTAGAACTGACAACATGAGTCATATGAGTTATGTAAGCTTCTAACCTCAGCCATCTCATTCCCGCGTTCTCCACAACCAACATAGATAACGGCATGGGAATTTGAATACTGCCAGCAGTCCACAGGTCAGACTTGCTAAGTTTTTTCAGCAAAGACCTGATCAAGAATGATGACAATATTGGCTATTTTCAAAAAACATACAGCCAAGATAACTTCATGACTGCCTTCAGCAAATGCAGTGTACAGATATAACCCACCAGTAGCAAACAGTTACCTTGGAAAGTGCTTGACTGATCACAGTCTTTCCACACCCAAATGCACCAGGAATGGCACATGTACCCCCAAGCACTGAAGGAAAAAGGGCATCCAAAACACGCTGCAAGATACAACCCGTTTCAGAATGCACCAAAAGTTGAGGTGAAGTGGGAGCCAAAACCAAAAATTTCTTGAAGCTTGCAGACAACATGCCAAAGAACCCTTGAGTGCCACTGTCAAAACATTTGTAGGAAGCGCTAATAGAATGCTAACATTTGGTGCAACTGGACACTCAATGATGTTCCAATCCCTGTCTGATATCTTATAATAACTGGCTTAAATTATGCAGGGAGAAACCTGTCCAGTTAGCAGAGGAGTGTCAGCTGCAAGCTTGGCAGCCACAGGTCTTGGTGTTCGGACTGGCCATTCCTGTACAGACATTTCCAATCACATGTAAAAGTACACACAATCAAGACAATACTCTTCATCATAATTATCTGATCAAATCGTAGTGTAGATGCCTTTGTTCTGTACACTTTCAAAAAAGAACAAAGGCATCTAGAGGTAAGCTTTGTGTTCTTTACCATAGTTTTGCATGTGAAAATATTTCATGCAATGAGTCTGTCATGACTTGTGCATACAATGAGTGTGTCTTGAGTTGTTCTGCATGCAATCAACAGACATAGGGATCCTGTGGACATAGACTTCCTCTGATGAGACAGTGCTCTAATTGTCTCGACTCTTAGACATTTTCCCAATGCAGGAAGATCAATGGGATTGAGTCTGGAGTCTAATGAGATCATGTCATGCTGATGAGCTAACCAACTACCAATTGGGTGGAGAAAGGATCTTGAGATTGAGGGTTATGACAAAGGTGAATTCAACCTAACAAAAAGCTTCCTCTCTGATACAAACTGCAAGCAATGTCCACTGAAGATACCTGGAGCATAGTGAACTTCTTCTTCCGTCCTTGAAATTCCACTTCCAAAACTTCATCCTGCACAGGTGGGATTGCGGAAAAAGGTCATGCAAAGTCATGTACAGATCCAAACAACAGCCTTAAATCTCTACTAACCATTGACTGCAAAGAGCAGATAAACACGTGCACACAAAACCGAACATTTCACATTCTGAGTTCAAAGTTGAACCTGCAATGTGTACTGCCCTTCTGGAGCAATGTATGTGATCTTCCCCATACTGAAAGGGGGCAGTCCAATTTGATGTTCAATCAAGCTATTTTCATACACAGTCTGCAAAATCCATTCCAGGACCCAAAAGCCCATGAAAGATCAGAGTTCCATTTAACTAACCCAGATAATGAATAAAAGATTCACTACAACACAATGTCAAACCTCAATCAAGCCACCAGGTGTAAAAAATAAATGACAAAACCAAGGCCTGTTTCCTTCTTAGGACCTAGCACAAGGGTGCCAGGACCAACCCAATGGCAAGAGCTTTATTAGGCGTAAGATCCAGCAACTATATACCCACTGGAAGAGTCTTGGCCACTATGGTGTGCCTCTCTCTCTAACCTGCCTTACCCATAACAACACAGTCGTGTAGAACTTGTCTGAAAGGCTAACATAAATGCACTACCAGAACTAAGCAAGAGAATTAGGAAGCAATTACCCCAAACAAATCACCTCCAGTAATTGCATCACCAACAGCTGCAATATCCCAGCCCCAAATAAAAGAGAAACCACACATTATCAAGCATGTACAATGTGACAAATTTCTCCTAGTCACCAACCTTCTGACCAGAAGACAGCCCTACCTTCAGACACCCCAAAGCATCAAAATCCTGCACGTGTATGTTCAAACATATTGTTTGCTTATCTCCCTTGATCAGTGGCGACTGATTGAAATCCTTATCTGTTATACCCTCATGATGTATTGATAACTTACATTAACCTACCCATGACTGCTAAGCAACTAGCTCTTTACCTTTGTGAGAATAGATCCCAAAAAAGAACAAAGAAGATCAGTACAAAGATGAGATTTGAAAGTCAGAGCTTTCTTTGCTGATGCAAAGACAGAGAATAACAATGTACCAAGGTTCTTTGGTGCAAATTCATAAGCCTTTTCCCTGTTTAAAGCAGGCACTGCAACACCACGGGGGATGTACACATCTCCACATCTTAGGGCAATGGCCTTCAATGGCCGCTGCATACGGAAACAAACACCAGAAATTTCCACTAGTTATCAAAGTTGTCAGGATCTGATACACTTCAATTAGGACAATCATGAAGAATGAAAATTGTGAGTACAGCTTCATGTCTTTAAAAAGCACTTCAAACTGCATAAAAATATTCAATTCTAGTGATCTCCAAATCACACACTCCACAGAAAACACTAAAAGACATACCTGAATTCCATCAAAGATATTCTCAAGGATTCCAGGTCCAAGCTCCACAGAAAGTGGCTGCACACACATTGGCAGACCTTTCATTTGTTACACCAAAGAAGGGGTAAAAAAACCATCTATCAAGAGAATTTCTCGCACTTACAATCTAGATACTTCCACTTAGATTTAGAGTCAGCCACTGAAAAAGACAATCACAATTTTCTGTGTAGTATCTGTCACCATGCAAACAAAAAAGCGCCTCACAAGAGATTCCTTCAGAATGAATATCAGAAAACACGCAGGAAAAATGATCAGGATTCACATAATTCCACCTTGTGCGTTCGTAGGACAGGATCCCTCACTGTCAATCCTGCAGTTTCCTCATACACTGTACCAAAACCAGAAACAATGTACAAGGTTATGATCACTCTGAGAGGATATTGAGCAGTTCTTATGGATTTGCTGTATCTCCTACAAAATCACAGTGCAGAACACATTCTCAAGTATAACTTCAGTTGATGGATACTGATTTTGTATGTGTGGAACTTGGAATTGTTGAAAGGCAGGCCGATAGAGCTGAAGAAGTATGTGGTGGGAGGGACAGAGCAGTTGCCATCCATCTACCCAAAGTGCAAACTGAAAAGCCCTCTAAAGAAGACCACTGAAGTCCTACCTTCCTCAGTCCAAGGGAACCCTCACTCAACAAGAAGGAAAGGAAATTCACTGCAATTCACATAAAAATCCACAATGGATAGCATCCGCAGCAGCAGAGACAGAAATCCTAATTCCTTCCCAGTACCTTGGATTGTGGCAGGAATGCCCTTGAACTGAATCAGTCCAAGGGAACCCTCAATCAACAAGAAGGAAAGGAAATTCACTGAATTCACATACAAATGCACAATGGATAGCATCCACAGCAGCTGAAATGGAAACCCTAATTTGTTCCCAGTACCTTGGATTGTGGCAGAATCGCCCTCAAGCCGAATGATTTCACCTATGAGCTTGTCATGGCCTACTCGCACCAACTCATACATGGCCGCTCCTCCCATTCCATCTGCCACCACCACTGGTCCTGACACCTGCAGCAAGGATGACAATATTGTTGTCCAATGGGGTTTCCAAATACAAGGTTCCCAACACACCCACTAGTTCTAAAACAACAAAACACAAAATGAGCCAAACCTGCCGGCAACCACTTCCCACAGTGACAACAAACGCAGATCTGCCTACTTCCCACTCACCCAATAAGCAAACCCAACTCTCCTTGGAAACCCATAAGCGAAAAAAAAAACAGAGCAGACAACAACCAGATCTACGATCCGACTGTATTTGTTGGTCTTCAAAACAGATCTAGAGCACGATAGCAAACAATGCCAGCATTTCCCCAACACCCATTACTCTCAACTGCTCCAGATTAATGACCAATTTTCCATCTTGTATTGGAAACCGAAGAGAAAATGTAGCTTGCAAAATGCACGTGCGCAGAAGACATATTGCAAACCCACCTTACGGACATAGCCATACTCGCTCTCACGCTCCTCGTCCTCGAAAGTGAACATGCGATGGCCATCAATAGCAGGCATGATGCCGAAGTTTAGTAATTCGCCTCCGTGTATGTGTGTGCGTGCGCGCTTTTAAATTTTATTTTTTTGGGTTAGTGAGGTAGAAGAAGATCGAGTTCGCGTCCTGAAATCCTCGAGCCTGCGAGAGAGGAGATCCCGTTCTGTCCAGCGCCACTGCCAAAGGACTGCCGAGCTGTTGTCGCGACGGGGAAGACGCACGCGCGCTCTTCTGCGATTGCGCGAAGCGCCCTACAGAGGTGGTAGGTAGTAAAAGAAAAAAATTACACTAACCACCCTCCTCCTCAACAAGTAATTTTTTATTTGGTAAAGTAACACGGTAAAAGAAAAGGCAGGGGAGGTAAAAAAAATGAAAAGACGAGGGTGTTCTTTAGTGCTGGGAGGGTATCTGAAATGGAAAAGAACCTCCGGTTATCAGAAACGTCCGTTTTCGTCTCCTAACCGCCGTTCGGGTCACGTAATCAGAGAACCGGGGGTTTGCTTTCTGACACGCTAACTGCCATTCTGAATTTACCGAAAAAAAAACCACCATGAAAGAATTAAGAAAAACAAGAATGAACCCAAAATCCCGGCGGTTCTTTCCCGGTTCTTTAGTATGAAAACTGCAGGTTCATTATTGAGTTTATTGAAATATCTGGAAACATGAGGTTCTTACATTTTGATAAACTTTCCTTGAAAAGTGGGAATTGGAGGGTTTTTTAGTGCATTTTACTAGTGTGTTGCATTTTGTTTTGGGTTTTCAAAACTTGGTTAACTGAAACATTGAAGTAGGTAAAGCAAAAGAAATCAACCAAGACTATACTAACAATGGTTAGCAAACAAAAAAATACGGATTTTTTCATCATTCAGTCCAAAACAAATTAAATGAAGAGAGAAAGCTCGAGAAATTGCAAAATTTGAAAACAATCAAAACCAAGGATATTTGCAAAATTAAACACTTGTATTTATTTTTCTTTAGGAAGTTTTTTGTTTTCATTCTTTTAATGAAGAAATTACACAACAAGAAATAGATTGACAATTTTTCATATTCCTTTCTAAAACTCAAGATTGTTTAAGTGAATGGGGTTTATGATGTTGGTGGACTTGTCTTTTGTGAGGTTGTCAAAAAATTTAATAAAAATCAATGGCTCAAACCATCACACACAAAACAAAAAGGAAGGCCAAGGAAAGGCCAACAAACACACACCTCGCTAAAACCAAAGAAAAGAGAGAGCTAGTGCCTCTTGTGGTAAGGAGTTATTTCACCCATAGCTTTTGTAATGTCACTTGCAATAAATCATGAGCTAGTCCTTTTCGGGGTAAGAATTTATTTCACCCATAGCCCCTATAATGCCACTTGCATGTAAATTGTGAATTAGTCCTTTTCATTGTAAAAAGTTATTTCACTCACAGCCCTTATCATGTCATTTGCATGTAAATCGTGAGCTAGTCCTTTTCGTCGTAAGAAGTTATTTCACTCATAGCCCTTATAATGTCACTTGCATGTAAATTGTGAGCTAGTCCTTTTTGTGGTACGTAATTATTTCAGCCATAGCCTCTTTAATGTTACCTATGACATATTAAATGACCTCTTGATTATCTACTGTGGAAAAGACGAACACATTCCATAATAAAATGATTTGTATCATGCCTAGGTGTGTCATGCACCTCCATGGCCATCAAAATAAAATGTGCCTTTCATAAAACCTTTCATATTTACAAATCTTAACAATGGCGTTAAGTATTGCAGTTGCACCTGTTGGTTGAATAATGACATCATACCCATTATCTTTCATGTCGGGTTATTAACCACCACATCAACAATAAAAACCTAGTCCTCACAAATCATGTTAAAATCAGTTCATAATGAAGCTCTTAACATAAAAACATACTTGACACATTCCCAACTCCTTGAAAGACTCAAATATGAGTCCAAGTAGAAAACAGCAAAAGAAGGAGAAGTCGGGGCACGTTCCCTAGCTTACAGCACTTTGAAGGGTAGAGGGGTGTGCTAGAGCACGGGATGGGACTAGAAAAAGTTGACAAGCTTCACTCACTCACACGGGCTTGCACAAAATTCACACAAGGTGGTTAGTATGTAGTTGGAGCATTTTTGGTGGTAGAAGAAGCCACAAGCAACATGGACACACAAGACTCACCACAACCTAGACTTGGGGGAACCCACCACCTTCCCCCTTATAGTACGCTCTACACCTCTCCACGGGGCCCACATCCAAATGGCTTTTGGTCCCATGACTCCTAAGTGGGAGTCCCGAAATCGCCCAAGTTGGGACTCTTGTGATTTTGGAACCCCATAACTTTGCGATCAGACCTCAAATCGAGATGCGATCTGTAGCAAAATTGTAGCCCTCGTCGAGAGCTTTCCAACAATATGTTGTACATCGTTTGCAAATAAATAAATCAGGTCGATTCTTGATTTTTTTTGGTCGAGAATCAAATTGGCGATTTGACTCCCGACCTTTCTTTTGGCCATAACTTGTGTTTCAAATGTCTAAATGAAAAATGCGAGCCCATTTTAAACATTTAGGTTCTAAGAGCTTTCCAATTATATAAATAATGTCACAAGCCATTGAATTTTGACCCTGAAATCGTTCTCTGAAATTTTGGGAGTCCACCGGGACTCCATGTTACGAACCGACTACAAACAAGTGGAGAATTACAAGACAAGACAAGTTTTATTGATCCATTAATTAGTGTTGATCTGCTGAAGAGTTGTTCCCCAGACTATCTCCTTTTATAACCCTGAACCATACTAGTCCCAAAATATCCTAAGCCATGATATTGCCAAAAGTATCTTAAAATATCCTAGGCCATTGATGCGCTCCCAAGTCACGGGGTGAAACCAACTTGGGGGTTACACAAAGTCAAGTTGCGGAAGTTGAGACTTGGAGGCATGTTCCCGGCTTCCAACTCTAGAAAGGGGTAGAGGGTCGAGTTGGGAGCCCAGGGATTAGACTTGGAAGAGATATTATTTGATCAAGCTTGAATCTGCATCAAAACAAACCACCCAAGTGGTTAGATCACTTTCCGGGACACCCTTTGGTGTTGGGACAAGCCACGGGCACTTCGGACCACAAGACTCACCACGGCCCGGACTCGGGGGATGCCACCACCATCCCCCATATAGTATATTCTGCGACGCCTTGCGGAGGCTACATTCAAATGGCTCTTTTTCCCGGGACTCCCAAGTTGGAGTCCCGAAATCCACCCAAATGTCCTGGTTTCGGACTTTTGGGCCGGACTTTTGGGGACTTTGAGAGGCCATAGCTCCTCGCCCTGACCTCCGATCGCAACAAGGTCCAAACCGAAGTTGTAGCCCTCATCGACATTTTTCCAACGACGTATTGTACTCTCAAATCGAACATCAAGAGCTGGTTGATTCTTGACTTTTAGTGGTCAGGAGTCAAATTGCTTGTTTGACTCCCGGCCCTTCTTTTGCCCATAACTTGGGCTACAGATGTCCAAATCAAGAATACGAGGGCATTTTCGATATCTACATTTCAAGACCTTTTCAACAACACCAAGAACACCTTAATGCAAGGTTTTTTTCCCCTTACTATTGAGCTCTAAACATTCGAGAGTCCTGGAGGACTCCAAATCCCCACTTTTTCCAAGTGTTGGGCTTCACCCCCACACTTGGCCAAAGTAGGGTTGCGACAACTATGATATTGCCAAAAGTATCCCAAAATATCCTAGCCCATGACATTGCCAAAAGTATCTAAAAATATCCTAGGCCATGATATTGCCAAAAATATCCCAACATATCCTAGGTCATGATATTGCCAAAAGTATCCCAAAATATCTTAAGTCATGATATTATCCTCTCCTCAAGCGACATCTTCCAGATGGAGCCCGTTTGTTAGGATACCGTTGGTGAAACCGGTTAACTAAGTCTTGGGCATGAACTAGGTTTCCAACAGGCTCCCAAATAGCTTCAGAAGGAGGATAACCTCGCCAAAAGACAAGGTACAAGAGCTTTCCACGAATCTTCTTGGAGTCCAAGACCTCCTGAACTTCAAACTCTTCTTGGCCTTCAATTTCGACTGGAATTGGGGGTTCTCGATGACGTTCTGGGATCGGGTTGTCATGATAGGGCTCAAGCAAGGAGACATGGAAAACATTGTGGATTTTGAACTAGGGTGGAAGCTCCAACTGGCAAGCCACTAGACTAACCAATTTGGCGATTTTGAAAGGTCCGAGGCGTTTGTAATCCAACTTGGCACATGGGCGAGTGGTAGGAATGGTTTTTCTAAGAAGCCAGACCTTGTCTCCAACCTTGAAGTTTGGATGGTCCTTGCGTCGGCGGTCTGCTTGCTTCTTTTGCCACTCTTGTGTTAGTTTGAGTTCTACCATAAAATTTTGTTGAACTTGTCCAAGCCTCGTGGCCCTTTCTTCGACCGAGGGGTTTACAGAGTCCCCAGGAATTTCAAGGCTGAACCTGGGATGAAAACCGTAATTGGCAAAGGATGGATTGATCCCGGTCGATGCATGCATTTTGTTGTTATAAGCAAACTCTGCTTGAGATAGTAGGTCCAGCCAGTCGTCCTGTTGGTAGTTCACAGTGCAGTGAAGGTATTGCTCAAGTGTCTGGTTTGTCCGTTCGGTTTGTCCATCTGTCTCAGGGTGGAAAGCTAAAGATAGTCGAATGTCAACTCCAAGAAGCTCGAATAAGCGACGCTAGAACTTGGATGCAAATTGAGGACCTCTGTCGGACACAATTTCCTCGGGGAGTCCATGAAGTCAGACGATCCCGTCCAGAATTAACGGAGCTGTCTCTTCTGCCGTGATTGACTTGGAACAAGGGGTGAAATGGGCCATTTTGGTGAGTCGATTGACCACAACCAGTATTGAATTCTTGGCTCTGATAGTAGGGAGGTCCGTGATGAAAGTCCATTGCAATGGATCCCCAAGGTCGGCTAGAAATCGACAGGGGCTGTAGGAGTCTAAACGGGCGATGCTTGGGAGCATTGGATCGAGCACATGTATCACAAGACTTGACATACTCCCGTAGCAGCTTGTTCATTTTGGGCCACCAATAATTCCTTGACAGTAGTTCGGGAGTCCGTGCCATTCCAAAGTGACCCACCAGGGTGTTGTCGTGGCATTCTCTCATATTTTTAGGCGTATAAGTCCTTCAGGTACATAAATCAAGTTATTTCGAAAGAGAAGTCTGTTTTGTTGCTCAAACTGATCCAGATCATCACGATTTGGGTTCCTTGGTCGTTCTTGGAGTTCCTCAGTTGCCATCTTGATGTCCCTGACAAGGTATGAGTCTGGGAGGGTGCTGATTGTTGTTGTAACTCGAAATTGCCCGGGGTTGAGTAAAGTTTAGTTTTGCTGGCCGTAGGCCTCATCCCCTGCTCAAAGTTCATATTCTGAACGACGAGATAGCGCGTCAGCTTTCCCTTGCTGGGTGCCGAGTTGATACTGAATGTCAAAGTCAAAATCAGCTAGGAAGATAGACCAGCGTGCCTGGTGAAGATTCAAGGTCCGAGTAGTTATGAAATAAAGGAGATTCTTGTGATCTGTCAGAACTTATACTCGATGTTGAGCTCCAGCAAGATACGGTCTCCATTGGTCGAATGTCGTGATGATTGCCAGGAGTTCCTTGTCGTAGACCTGGTAGTTGATTTCGGCACTGGTTAGCTTCCGTGAGTAGAAAGCAACTTGATGCAACAACCCATCTATTCCAAATTGAGATAGAATAGTTCCCAAGGCAAAATCTGAAACGTCCGTTTCCACAATCAATGGTTTGGTAGGATCGAGATGTATCAGGATGGGTGCAAAGGTGAATGCCATGTTGAAAGTATCAAAAGCAGCCTGGGCCGTTGGATTCCACAAGAAGGGCTGGTCTTTGCAAGTCAGGGTTATTAACGGTGTTGTGATCTTAGAGTAGCCTTTGATAAATCGATAATAAAAGTTGGCAAACCCCCGGAAGTGTTGAACATCCTTGACCGAGGATGGAGTAGCCCAACACTGGATGGTCTCGACCTTTGACTTGTCCATGAAAATGCCATCTGGAGAGATCATGTAGCCGAGGAACGCCACTGAAGATTTGTCGAATTATCATTTTTCCATCTTGGCATATAAGCCATGCTCTCGGAGCCTCGCAAGCACCAATCGTACATGTTTGTCGTGGGTTTCCTGGTCCTTGGAAAAGATCAAAATGTCATCCAAATAGACCACGACAAATTCGTCCATGTACTCCCGGAAGATATCATTCATCAGATGCTAAAAGACTACGGGTGCATTGGTGAGGTCGAAGGGTATGACCGTGTATTTGAAATGGCCGTAGCCTGTGCGAAAAGCTATCTTCCATTCATCACCGGGACGAATCCTGAGTAAGTTGTAGGCTCCACGGAGGTCAAGCTTGGTGAAGATCTTCCCGGTACGTAGCCGATCCAGGAGGCCTGAAATCAAGGGCAAGGGATATCGATTCTTTTTGGTTATCTTGTTGAGTCCACGATAATCCACACAGAGTCGAATGGAACCATCCTTCTTCTTGACAAACAGAATTGGGGCGTCGACTGGAGACTTGGAATGCTGAACGAACCCCTTGGCAAGGTTTTCAGTAAAGTAATCACGCAAGGCTTGAAGTTCCGGTTCCGATAGGCCATAGATAGGACCAAAGGGTGGTGAGTGTCCTTCTTCTAGATCAATCGGGCAGTCATATGGACTATGGGCGGGGAGCTGATCAGCATTAATCTTTTCAAAAACATCAACAAAGTCCTTGTACTTCTCAGGAAGTTTGACAGGTGTTGGTTCTGATTGGGGGTTTTTGTTGTTGGCTGGGTTGACATGGATGGTGAAAACTTGAAGATTCTTAGCAGGACAGTTCCATCAACGAAGGTCCGGACAAGGTTGGTTTTCTGGGCAGGATTCTTGATAAGATTCTTGACAGGACAAGGTTTAGTTTTGACCACCGGGGGGTTCTTGATTGCAGGACTTGACATAACAGACTTGAGAATACTAAAATTGATTTCGACCCTCTTTGGGTTCTTGACACAGGGTTCTTGGCAGGACTGGGGTTTCTTTGAGCGTGGGGTTCTTGAGAGGTGCACCGTTGTGCACTGAAGGTGAGGGTTCTAGATCGCTAATCAATGATAGGATTGTGCGCTTCTAGCCAAGGCAGACCAAGGATGATAGGATGGTGAGGGGTGGAGATGATGTTGAGAACAATCTTTTTCGTGTGCTTGCTGATACAAAGTTCTAGAAGGGTTGTCTCGTGTGTGATTGCACCAGAAGCAATGGTTCTCCCATCAATAACCTCTACCGGAACAGGGGTTGACTTCTTGACCACAGGGATGTTGTAATGTTTGGTCAATGAAAGAAAAGGTGGCCTCGGAGTCCACCAATGCTGACACTTGTGGTATGTCTTCTGGAATACAAATGATGTCCACATACTGAGTGAAACTGTGACTGGGACCAACAGCGGAACATGAGCCTTTGCAAAGGTGGTGTTAAGTGAGATCCAGTCGCACGACTCCTACTGTGACTGAATGTTCTTGTTTTCCAACTCTTGGGGAGTTTCCACAGCTTGACAAGTACTTGAAGTTTGACAAGCTTTTGAAGGCACTGGCGAGCTATGTGCCCTGGGTTGCCACAATAAAGACACATGTTGTTTGTCCTTTGGCGAAATTTCTCGGCTTCTATCAAAGGTTTAAACTTAGCTGCGTCGATCTGCATCGGGGCAGGTCCAAAAGAGGCAGGTCGAGCAACTAGTGTTGTTTGGGAAACTAAGGGGAGCGTAGTAGGCCAACTGTTCCAAAGCTGGGGGTTAGAGGTGATTTTCTTTTCTTGGCGATGTTCGAACAGACGATTATCGCACCGAATTGCTTGGGTGATGGCTTCACTAAAGGAAAAAAGGTCTGCGAGTGTCAACAAAAGATCTTGAACATCATCACGAAGCCCATAGCGAAACTGATCAATCAAGGCAGCTTCTCCCAATTGACGTCGAAGGCAAGTTGCCTGAATTCTGAGGCGTAGACGATGGCCGAACGTGTCCCTTGCTAGAGGCGACACAACTTGTTGGCTAAAGTCCTGGCCTTGTCACTGTCCCCAAACACTGCTTCAAATTCCGCCATAAAGGCGTTGAAATCTTGTAAGAGAGGGGATGATGTTTCCAGGATGGGAGCAAACCATGCAGCAGCTGTCCCAATGAGTAGGGTTCCAACGAATCCTACATGAGTGGTGTCACCAAAATAACGACAGGGGTGTAGTTACATGATCAGGCGTACCTGGCTGACTGACAAAGCTTCGAAATTTGAGGCGCGTTCCATCAAACTTTTCTGGCAGACTGATTTGGGGCTCTAGGGCGACCATTGCAAGAATAGGAGGTACTGGGGTAGGAGGTGATGGCTGATTCTATAGGCGGGTCACCGAGTCTCTAAGCACGACATTTTCTTGTTGAAGGTGCTGAAGGGCGGCGAAGATTTGAGTGAGATCGATGTTTGATTCTTAGTTGTCCATGGTGGTAGTTCTCGCACTTTTGTACGAAGGTCTTGATAATGTATTTGCACTTCCCAATCTTCAAACTCCTTCCTTCAAGATCTCCCAAGTTGTATTTGCTCCACTTCAAAACTTTTGCTTTGATGTCTTCTCAAAACAAACTTCTGCCATAGCAACTTTGCAAAGTTATACTATTCACATATGACCTTGGATCGCTTTAAAATTTTGATGAAACATGAGCAACTATGTCTATTACCTTCTCTCAAAATTTTAGCCCTATTGATGATGACCACAAAGAGATTTCACTTTCAAAAGAAACTGACTTCAAAACTGAGACTGAAACTTCAGATGCTTGGATCTCTCTCAATACAAATCCAAATGACATGAAATTTCTCTCACACATATATTCCTATATGACCTACAAGATCGCAAAGCTGCAAACCCGAAAAAGCTTAAACAAAGGAGATTTGACCAAAAAACCAGATCTGGCACAGAGTTTTCAAAAGCTCATAACTTTCACAAAACATATCCTTTTCTTTTGAAACTTTGAGAATAGAAGCAACCTATAGTCTTCTATAACCTCTCTAAGTTTCACTCTAAGATACCTCTAACTACTTACTGAAATAACAAAACAAACAAAGAAGAAGAAGGAACAGATCAAACTGTTATGAACTGGCTACAAACAAATGGAAAATTACAAGACAAGACAAGTTTTATTGATCCATCAACTGCTGTTGATCTGTTGAAGAGTTGTTCCCCAGACTATTTCCTTTTATAACCCTGAACCATACTAGTCCCAAAATATCCTAGGCCATGATATTGCCAAAAGTATCCCAAAATATCCTAGGTCATGATACTCCATCTTCCAAAGTGGGAGTTGACTTGGGAATGTGAAGGTTCACTCCCTCACATTTTCTTACACTCGTGGGAGTATGTGATGTGACTCCCAAGCTTTCTCTTGGCCCGCACCCTTACAACCTTTTTGCCTTGGTCGTAAGCCCAAAGTTAGGGTTGCGACAATACCACCGTTCTATCCATACAATGTGCTCATTCTCTTGAATGAAAACATATACGACATTTTTTATTATGTCATGTGTGGTTATTTGTTGACCTTTGAATGGATAACGTGCTAAATGTGTGTCATATGCGTTTAACCCATGTCCACATTCACACATGAGAAGATTAGATGTCGAAGGTTAAATCAAACTAAGATGAAAATGCGTCATTGAAATGAAAGTAAAGTGTGCAATATATAACGAATGGATAAATGGCTTAGTAATCAAATATAACCCTATTCCCTTGCCCAAACAAAAATGGATACGAGTTCTAAAAATAAAAGAAATGGAATCATTTTCCAAGATAGACCTAAAGTATGTGTTGTGATGGAAGTCCATAAAGATGCTTATAAAATTGGGGCATTGATAACTACCAAACTTTAAAAAGAAGGGTGTATCTCTCTAATTGTAGGAAGAAAGCTATTTTGGGTTACACGAAAACATAACTACAAAAAGTGTGGGCCCCCCCCCCCAAACTTCAAAAAATGTATTTTTTCATAATGAGTCTATCAAATATATAAAACTTAAAACATAGATACAAAGCCACCAAAGCTCAACTCCTTATGAAAAAAACAAATGGGGCACAATCCTTCATAGATGATAAGCCTCTACTACGAAAGGAAATTGATAATCGGGCCTGACATCCCACTTAAGGGCTTTGAATAGATTCCCATGACTCAAGACCTATAATAACTCCCTATACCTACAAAACTTTCATGTCGAAACTCAACATAGAAAACAAAAAAAAACAAAAAAAATAGAACTGTTCAAATGAAAAAAGAAGGTTGATGAGTGACACCAAAAAAAAATGCTCAATTCAACTTGTGCATTTCCCAAAAAAATCATCAATATGTGCCACATTTAAAAATAAAACCTCATTAAAAAATACATGACAAATTTTTGAGAATCCACTAGCGCACCAAAATGCGCATGTAAATAACTAAAGACACTCCCAAATAGCATAACTTGTATCCAAGAATGTCCCTCTTAAAGCATCTCCAGTGGTGCTCAGAATCTGAGCTTGCAAATGAAAATTAGATTAAAAAAGTCAAAATATGCCAGTTTGGCTTAAGAAAATGATTTTGGCTCAACGTAATGGCACAGTTTGCCGTGGCTAGTAAAAGGCACACCAAGGTTGTGCACCTGGGGAAAAGAGTGTATTAAATATGATCTGACTGCTATTCAGTGTTTCTGATTGAAAAATAATGCTTTTCAAAATGCCTCGTTCTTTGTTGAGGAGAAATTTCATCGGATAAGGTGCCTTCTAGATACACTAGAATTGTTTTGCCGACGCTGTACACGTAAAGAAGAGCTTTAGAGGGTGTGGGTTCTTAGGCTTACTCTTTAAGAGTGGGAGCATTCTTTTACTTACTCAAATGTGAGAGGGATTATGAGCAAATTGTCAACTACATTTGCATCCCACATGGGCATTAGACTTTTGCTTTGTTTATTTTTTCACAGTGACAGTATTGGAACAAGAAACCTCAAGTGTTCTATGTCACAACCTGACCATTGGACAAGATACAATCTCTTAATGATCTTGTCCAAGGACCAGATCAATCTCAAACACCCAGCAAGTATGAAGTAACTACCTTGTGCACACTGCTGGTATGCAGAGAGGATCTCAAGGCAAAAATAACTGAAGTTTGCACAAAAGAAAGCATGAATCTTTCTCATCAATTACACAAAGAGTCCCAACAAACACACATACATTCTAAATGGCTACTGCCTTTGCATCAGCATGCAGAAAAGCTCTCTTTGATCCTAACAATGTAGAGTTTGATTGTGTCAAAACTGATGTCCATTCGAAGTCAATGAGCTTTGGTAGTAGGAAGCAAGATGTCAACACACAGGAAGACAATGGCTATCAATCACTCGTGGATCCAACCCAAGGCACAATTCCTTATGCAAGTTTTTCTACCCGAATTGTTGCCCTGATGAGTTGAGATGTGTTTCTGTACATATTCTGATTACAGAAGCTGTAACACTGAAATTTGTTGAGGTTTGTCAATAGCTTCAATTCATCTTGATGTCAAATACTTCAGTGCAGATGTGCTCATTTCAACTGATCTAATACAAAGTTCTAATGCCTTGAGGATTGGATTTTGTTGGCTTACAGCCAGGACGAAGAGGGACAAAGGCTTTCTTCTCTCCAGGAGGATCGAGCCAGGGCAAAGTGAGCAGTCACATTTGAAGTCAAATTATTTGAATGTTCCTGGCAATTTCTGTGCCTTGAGTACAAGGATTTTTCACGTACATCGAGGATTCATAACAATTTGAAATGTGCTTTGACAATTTCCTTTACCACTACCATACGCATGAATCTTGTACAAATTTGAAAGTTGATTAATATGCAGATGGCAACAGAACAATACTTCAAGCATGTGAGGCCTTTGCAAGGCTCGTTGAGTACGATGGGAGCAACCAAGTCCATCAATACCAGATATGCAGATACCATCAGATCCCAACTTTTGAAGCGGGTCCAAAAACGAGGCATCAAATAATGGCAAGTTTCATTATATTTCCAAGCATTGACACTTGCTACAACTTCCACAGTGCCTGGAAGAGTCCTCCCTCCACACATTTCTCCATGAATCTATCTAGAAGGAGAGAGCACATAATCACACAATAACTAGATGTCCAGACCAACATGCAATCTCTCTTGGTCTCTTATCAGACTATTCCAAACCATGGACCGATGTTCACAAGATAGATGAAAAAGTCCACTTGGACTCATTTATTGAATCTTCCAGAATTTACAGGCTCCATATCTGGAACGCTCAAAGGTGCATTGATGATTTACTCTTTCTCTAAGAAAACATAATCAACACTTCACTCCTTGGGATGAATTCAGAAACCCTTGGTTTGAAGACTAGCAATGTTGCAACTTGCTAGCAATCAATGTTGGTGGTCTGGATATTCAAAAAGCCCATTTGGCCCTGCCAACCATAACCAGTTCAAAATCAAAGCTTTGCTAGTCAGTATCAGATTTCTTACAGTCTGCACAGCAGGTTGTACATTTCAAAACATGTCAAGGTGTGGTGAAATTTCAGAAAAAAGAGGAAATTGGCATTCAATGCTGACATCAGAAATTCAGACAGTCCAAATATACATGACAAAAACCAAAGCCATATTTCTTATCACCTCTCATCTGGCACACAGATCATCTGCCACCTGAGATATCTCCACATATTCAAGGGGGAAAACCTTGTAAATCAGTTTCCAGAGAAAAAGGTCTTGAAACCATACCCCATGGAAACTGCTTGTTGCGGATGTGCAAGTATGAATACGCCTGCCACATCAACAGAATTACACCTAAATGAAGCACAAAATCCTTCATAATCAAAACTGCTCATTGTAGACGAGTTGCTTACAGAACTTTGACACAAATGTGATGCTTCTTCAACTCCTTGTACCTATTCGCTCTCTCTCAATGTGCGGTCAATTCCTCTCCAAGGTGGTTTTTCTTTCCAGCAGTGCATATGAAGTCCCATACTTCACTACACATGGTATTGTGGACTCTTCTCGCATTGAGGAGTTGAAATGCTTTGCAATTTTTACACACATACAACTATATATATATCTGAAGAAACTTATGATAAACATAAGCGATTTTAGGCATGACCTCAACACAATCTACAACCAGTTGTGAGGTTGCCAGTAGCCCCAAGAACTAGGTTAATCCTCTCTGTCATTGTGCCACCAATCCCTGTCAGAGTGCGAGCTGCAGCATTACCTGTCGTCCAGAAGCTTCATGATGCTCTTCACCAGCAAATGTGTATATACCCAAAGCAATGCAAGCAATATATGCAGCAACAGTGATGTTTCGCCACTTCAATGTCTCCTCTGCATACAACACCATGCCAACTCTTAGCAACAACATACGTGAAGAAATTGTACAAGTCAAAAACCTAAGCAAGATATTGTGCAAAAAGAACTCACTCATCAGAATTACACATGAAGGCACACTAAAGCTGAGCATAATGTCCAATCTTGCTTGTGACTCAACTCAGATGGGCAAAGAAAACACACACTCCACGGGTTGACATCATAGTGCCAGAAGGTTGGTTAACAACTTCCCAACTAGTCAAGTGTGCAAAGAAACCCTAGTTAAAAACTAATCCCTGGGTCTACTTCCAATGCACCAAGTACTCCCCCCTTGAACCGGAAGAACAACCAGTTCTTGACCACACCAGGAAGAAAACCTTCTCCAAGATGCATCTCCGACAATCACCCCAGCTTCAATTACGGACTCACAGAGTGAAAGATTCAAACCCTACAAAATATTACAAGAAACCCTAAATCACTAGTATCCAAACTGAAGACTGATGCGAAAGTTCAACCTGACCTTAGGAAAAAAAATCCCGAGAAATTCATATAAAATTTACGGCATTTTGAAATATTCTCCGCGGATTCTCAAACTTGCAGCGAGCCACCAAATCCAGGTTGGTGTAAGGAAATGGGAAAAGGACTGGTGTGAAGTGAGGAAAGAAAAGCTCACCGGCATCGTCATGTTCGTGGGCGGCTGTTGCCAAAGCACGCTTGGAAGAAACCGCTGCTGCACCATAAGGTCTTGTAGATGATGTGAGGATACGAGAGAAGAGCGAGGTGGATCTGAGAGCGTGCGCCATAGCTTTGATCGCAAAAGCTTCTTCGCGATTGCACCGATCTCTGGAACGCACTTTCTGCACATCCTCAGTTCCGCCTCGTCTTCAGGCATTCCACATTCGGATGAGTTCATTCTCTCATCATTTACCTTCCAACTTTAGCTTTCTCATCCCAATACCTACCAAGTTGGGTTTTTTTTTCTTTTTTTTCTTCAAATTTGATCGTAATTGTGGCGAGTGTTTTTTTAAAGATTAGCAAAAATTAATCGAATTCAAACTAAAAAAACTAAATTTTTAAATTTTTTCTTTTGGTCGGAAAAACGACAAAAAATTGTCGGGATAAAAAAACAATGCTACCAAGCAGAGGTTTATTTTTATTTTACTTTTTTATTTTTTATTTTTTTCCCCTCCAAATTCCTCAAGTAGGTCTACTGGCGAGGATCCCCAGCATTAATTAGCATTAAATGGCGACTGCCCTGGGTGGTCTGTGGCATTTTTAGCCACAAGTGGTCACCTAGGAATGCCTAGGTCTAGGTATGGCTAATTTAATTATTTTTATTTTCAAAAGCGGCGAAAATTTCCTAAAAATCACAAAATGTTAGGTTTTTTTTTTCATTTTCTGAAAAAAAATTCTCAAATTTGACAAAATTTCGCCACTAAATATGTTTTTTAAAAAATGAAATATTTTTAAAAACTCTTCCATCAAGGCCTATTTTAGTGTTGTATGGTAGCTTGAATTTATGAAGAATTGCTGGTTCCGATTTTTTAATATTTCAAAATCAGAGAAGCTATGGTTTTGAGTTTTTTGGAAAAAAAACAGAAAAAAATCAAAGAACCAGCTGTAACTTTCTCATCTCATACTTTCCAAGGTCTATTTTAGTGTCACATGGTTTATTTATATTGAAAGAGAGCCAGTTCTTTCCCTTTTTTTTTAACCTTGGCAAATTTCACCGTTTTTTGAGAAAGAAATTGGGAAAACTTTGTTTTTCTAGTGTAAATTTGGCTAATTTTTGCTATTTTCTGGTTAAATTCTTTCAAATTTATGATTAAAAAATGGTTTATGTCTCTTCTTCTTCTTCTTTTTGTGTTTGGGAATCATATCAGTGACATTGGTAAGTAGGTGACATGTTTGTAACTTGTAGCAAACATACAGGCCAACTCCATTCTCATAATTTAAGCATGAAATCACCATTGCACATATATATATATAAACATGAATTGTATGTCTATTCACCATTGATATTGAACTTTTTGCTAATATATATTGTACCAAATCACATGGTTCCTTGACTGTAGTTGAAAGGAAACATTCTCATTGGCAGAATGCACGAAAATAAAATAGCAATTTGCAGACAGCACCTTAAAAGAATCCATGTCAGTCCTTCAAAAAAGCACCAATGGGTTCTTGTTGTAATTGTCTTGGGATCTCGAGATTCAGAGAAAGGATCCAACATGTCTTTTGCTACAACAGATCAGTAGACTTGTGCCTCTCTCTGATCTGATGGCAATCACATAAAAATCTTTCTGTGACATCTAGATGGTGATGACCTTAAAGGAGATTACTTGCACCCTATAATTTCACTCACTTATTGATGTATGTTTTGTAAAATTGGAGTTTTTGGACAATAGTAGAACCAAATGGTCAGGCATGAAACTAACTGTGTGAGTCTTTTGCTGTTAGTTGCAACTCCTCTTGACTCCTCTAGCTCATCCTTCATGACACTTTCCATGGAAATGTGAAGAAGAAGAAGCTTCAGCCTGCAATAAGTGGTTTAAATTATGAGTGGCAAGAATTCAATTAGTGGGGCCTGGTGGCAGAATGTTAAGCAGATAATTAGCCAAAATCATGGCAGATAATAAATTGCTAATTAATGAAACCAATAACAGATTCATGCATGTTTTATGGGTATTCAACAATTTATTAGCCATTTTGGTGGATTTGTAAACCAAGTCAAACACCCTAGAGGTCCTCTTCGGAATAGAGTATCTCTATAGTCGTAACAAATGAAGAACATTTCTTCCAAGCGATGAACATCTTCATCTTGATTCATGAGTTGTTTCTCTTCAATTTCTTCTTGCACCATCCTAGCAGACAACACCAATTCTCTCCAAATTCTAAGAATTATGACTTCGATGGGTACTTGAAGCCCATGGAAAACAAAGTCACATCGAGCATTCCAAATGTGCCATAAGGTAGAAGCTCTTGCAAGTTCCCATAAGTAAATGCATGCTGCATTTGAAAGGCTTTGTTTGATTTCGTGATGTTTTTGAGGGCATTTGCAACTTGCAACTTCCCTCAATAACTTTGCAATTGTGAGTACCTCGGGACACCCTAACAACACTTCTTGCCAATTCAAAGGGTTGGTGATTCCTAGGTGTTTCCTAAGTCGACAAATTCGACTCCAAACATTGTGAGCCACGAGACAATCAAACAAACAATGACGGATGGTTTCAACAACATTTTTGGTGCATCTTTGGCATTTGGGGCCATTTGATCCCAACCCCAAATTTGTTAGATTTGTAGTAAGAACTTGGCAAAGAAATTTTGAGATCTTTTTTGACTTACCATGTTCCCATAACAAATCCCATGTCTCACTTTGTTGTGCGGTGTTCAATCCTAGCTCTTGTAAGATTGTTGAATTGTTGTTCAATTTGGGGGAGATGGGGGGTCTAAGTATGATGTGTTTGCCTCTTGCACACCACATATTAGGTATATCTTTTTTGTCTTCATATGAAGAGTTAAATGTGGATTGAATTGAAGTTCCTCCCGCACTTTGGTTCAAGTGAATCCAAGAAGAGCTTATGGAATTCCATACATGGGTGTGTGTAGGCTCAACTTTTATAGTTGTCAATTGATTATGACAATTATGCTTATGTAAAAGCACCAAGTTTTTCATGGGTTGCCCATAATGTAAATTGTTAGGGTTCCAAGTATTAATCCCAAATTTGTTGTAGGGGCACAAACCCCAAGTGATGCCCAATTTCTCATAGTTGCCTTTTGTTCCAATTTTCTTATAATATAATTGCACTGATATCCAGGCTTTTACTAGCACTTGCCAAAAAGAAGATTTAGTGGAGTTAATAATAATCATGTTCAATTCTACAAGGTGCTTCCCATGTCAAGTTCCCATAGGGGCATATTGAAATCATCTTTGGTATGAAGCATTGCTTGTTTTTTTTTGAAAACAAAATGTCCGCCTTGGATATGAACATAATGAAATTATTATTGGAAATCTTTTTGAGTGTTTGATTCGATAAAATGACAATTGATCAATTACATCACAAATTTGAACTTATTTAAGAAAATTGGAAAATGCAAAAGTTTACTTTTGACCCAAATTTTTCATCACACACAATAATGTTTTTGAAAAACAAAAATTTTAATACTAGCACAAAAGTAATTCTAAATTGTTCCATAGTGTTCTTAAAAATTGGGATCATCAACACATTTCCAATCCTTAATCAAATGTTGTCCAAATTGGAAGCAAAGTGTTTTGAAGAATAATTCACCATTACTCATCTATCATATGTCTATTCGAGGAATGCATCAATGCATCTTTGATTTAAAATGAATCTTCAAATGATGCCTTGGAAGTCTCTTTTCATTAAAAATGGAAAAATCAAAAGTTAAAAAATAATCAAACAATGTCAATATTTTCCAAGTTTAGGTGAAATCAAAAATTTAAAAGCACATTTCATTTCTTGAAAAGATGAAGACTTCAAAAAAAATCACAATGTTCAAAACATACCATACAAAGTGGACTCCCTAATTAAATTATCCTATTTAAGTCTTTGAGTTCTTTAGCACAAAGATGTACAAAGTTGTTTCACAATTTATCAATAAGATTTTGGGTTGGAAATCTTGAAAAATCTTGAAAGAAACATAAGCATGTTGGATGAACAAAATGACACCAAGGAATAGGTTTGATAATACCCATATCTCTATTGATAGAAATGAAAATACAAAACCAACAATTTCAAATTAAATGTTTGACCATCTAGTAAACAATTTGCTATTGCAATCAATCCAATGTTAATTGTTACCACGTTTCCAAGTCCATTTTATGGACACATTTGAAAGGTTGCAAGGTTTCATGTATTGAAAATTGCACCATTTTAGGCCAAAAAAACATGGATGACAAATGTTTGTCTCTTCAATCGAAAATGGATAGAAAATGATTGTAATGCAAGTGAATGTTCATACTTTTATGCTTACTTGGCTACTTAGAATAATATCATATATAAATTAAGGTTGAAATATTTGTTTGTTGAAGAGTAGTTATATGAAAACATAAGTTCAAACTCTTGAATTAATTTATGGGGAGTCTCATAGACTTTGCAACTCTTGCTTGGTATATATTTAGCATGTTGACAAACCATGATTTTATACATGTTAAACTAGATTATTCTTATTTGGTAAATTTACACTTTAGCTTATTTCATAAATGCAATCTCATTCCTTTTGTGCATTGCAAGGCCTAGTTCTATTTTATTTTCAAAAAATCTTGAAATATGTGACATTGTTATGCTCAATAAACTTAATATTTTCCAAACTAAATAAAATGTTAAGTTTGGAAGATGCACGGTTCATGACTTCCACAATATGTATTGGGTTTATACCTCCACAATCATGTATGGTTTCAGTATGTTGTGAATATTATGAAATTTGCTATCAAATAACAACATTGATGGTACCTAAATATCCAAACCATATTATGCATCTCCAAATCTTAAGAAGCAATCATTAGCCATTTATTTTATAAGGGATGTGAACCTTAAATGAACAATTTATTAAAATTTCCCAATATAAAACATAAATCAAATATGTTTTTTTCCATTAACAAATGGATTAGATCCTAAAATTAGTTGGATATTTTAAAAAAATCAAGGATGGATTAATTGTGAATTTCCAAGTGCATACATCCATAGGTCCCTAAAAATGACATATAGGGCCCATATTTTGAAGTTATCACAACTACTCATGTGATGTTTTATATTGTGTGCACACATTACAAGTAAAAAATGTGATAATTATGCATGTCAACATGCACATATAAAAAGGCCAGATGGTGATATATACATGACGAAATAATGACACATGATGCATGAGGAATGGAGTTCATTACATTATAATAAGGCTTTCAAGTGAATGTAACACCAACTTGACATTTTCCTTGAATGGATACACACCATGTCCAAAACTAATACCAATTAATATGAATTATAATATAAGCGTCACATTTTTTGACTACTATTTATCATTATAAGGTGCGAAAAATGTCATTTCAACCCAAGAATGGTTGTTGGTCCCCACATTTTTTCTTTAAAATCTTGCAAGAAAAAAATGGCAACAATTGCAACTTTGATATTCTAATCATTTGCAACATTGTGACCTCACCAACCTCATTCTAAAGTGATAGTTAAGAACACTTTCATGTAATTCACATTGGAAGCATGGAGTGTAAATAATTCTCACTTGCTTATGGGAATCTTGGCAAAGCTTCAACAAGTTGTGCATTTCACAGAATTGGAAGAAAATATAACATGGGTGCATCCACCCATGGAGGTTTGATTCGTTGCAAATCGTTAAAGTCCACTCATGTTTGTTTGGCCTTCCTCTTCTCCATTGTGATCTTCATATTATGGTAGCATACAAGAAATATCAAGCCACAAAATGGAATGGCATAAAAGCTTGGTGGTAGTCGAACCTAAATTGCCACATGGAGTGCATCCCTTTGCTCTGTAATGCTCATCATTGACCAAGCTTCATTAAACCTTCTTTTTGTTTCTGTATCTAACAGTCATTGACATTTTGCTTTTATTTTGTTTGTTTTGTCCAACATTTTTTTCTTTTTGTTACCATGTTGTTATTGCCTCCTATTCCTCCTTTTTCTAATAGCAATTCCTTCCCAAATGCCTTCTATTTTACACTTATTAAATAATGTTCTAAGGTCACCATGATTGATCTTTTGTAATTGATCAATGGCTCTCACCTAATTACATCTAAGGTCTACTAAATTTTATTTTAAGAAGCACAAGGGATTGAAATTTTGATTGTTGTTCCTTTGTGCATAATAGTTGATTTTGACTGTAATGAAAACATTTGGTGGTGTGTGAACTTGTGGATTTTGGTAGTCAAACCCCAAATTCGACCTAGTTTATTGCAAGCTATGATTCTAATCATGTCTATCAATTAATGCATTATCTTCAACATTATCGTGTCCATTTACACCACTACCTTCCAAGTCAACAAAATATTGCCATGTTTCTTGCACATCATTAGTCCATTAAAATAAAACTAAGTTTTCACAACCAATCAATTGGTGAATACTTGCGACTATTTTTCATTAGCAACAATCGTGGGTTATTTCTACAAATGTTTTTTGCATTTGGTTGTGTTTGCAACTACACTGCAATGAACTTGAAATTTGTGTTTCTTTCAATCTTCAAGTTGGATTGTTTTTAACATGATTTTTATTCAATAAGACCCATTTGTGTCCCATTAGTTGCAAATGCGTTCAAATAGTTGTAATCATATGTGTATTCAAATTGATTTTGAATATTTTATAGTGTATGGGTCTATAATGGTTTATTAAATGTATTCAACTCATTAATATAGGCATGTACATGTGTATATGACATGTTTTATATAATGGTTGTGTTTTTTATAAAATTTATTGTTATTCTTTAGTCATAAAAAATTCCAATAATTCAAGAAAAAAATAATTACCATAATTAATCTAAAATAATGTACAATAATTATAATTATACTAAATATACACCAATTGTGGTAACTATATAATTTTTCATCAAAGTTAGGATTCATTACTTTTTTAAAACTATTATTAAAATATTCATAATGATTTTAATGTAATTGCATTATTTGATGTAATCATTTTAATTATATGAATTTTATTTCATTAATTACTTATATTAATTTATTTAATTTCTTTTTACAATAAAATAATTTTTATATGAATTATTATAATTTTCAGTAATCAAAACTATCTACTCTAATAAAAAAATTGATGATTATATTAATATATAATTATAAAAGTGGGCATAATTTATAAATGTAAATATTTGTAACCTATAAATTATGATTTATAGTTATAAATTTACATTAACATTTTATAATATTTGAATGGAATTAGAATAATAGATGCAATTACTGTAATTCCATAATTACATCATAGTAAAATATTCATTTATATTTGAAATTAGCATATACTTAAAATATTCACAATAATTTCATTGTTATTAGACTAATTCAACTAGATTAATTATATATATATATATAACATAAAAGTTTACGATAATATTTAATATTTTAAGTAATAAAAATAACTATTGTAATTATATATCAATTACAGTAATACACATTATTTATATAATGTATAATTTAACTTGGTATTCATAATTAAGAACTTATAACTTATAATTAAAATTTTAATTTCAAAAAATAATCATCTGAATATAATTCAAGAAACTTATGAAATTATTGTGTATATAAAAAATTGAGTTAGTGACTTATTGTTACTACATAGATTTCTGAAGTAATAATTAATAAATCTACAACAATAGAAACTAATTTATTCAATTAATGTGTAATTATTATGAAATATCTATAATTAATTAATTTATACATTAATTGTAGTAGTTTATGAAATATCTATAATTAATTAATTTATACATTAATTGTAGTAGTTTCATAATTTATAATTGAACTTAATTATTCATGATTTAGACCTTTTAATTTCCAATTTTCAAACTGATTTATAAATTTTATATTCATTTTACTGGAATTCAAGTAGTTGCAAGTAATTTATTTCCAAGGATTATAGTACAATTAATTAAGTGATTCATTTAATTTCTTATAATTACTTATGTGTAATCAATAATTTTTCTACATCATAAAAGTTTTGAGTAATTTTGATATAATTAGAACAATTGATGTAATTTCTACAAATTATAATATTTGTAACTTATAATTACTTATAATGGTTAATGATTACTATTAGAAAATAAATTTTGTATGAAAGGTTGATATTTTAAAGTTAGAATTTTTTAAATTTATAATAGTTGTAGTAATTTATAATAATAATGATTTCTATTTATTTATTCAATGAACAAAGTTTAAAGTTTTTGGTAATAGTTAATAAAAAAATCAATTCTCATATGTAATTGAAGAAATTAGTATTAGTTATCTTATATACATACATATGTTATAATAATCAGTATTAAATATTTATTACCTATTATTATTCATTGTAATAATTTCTTAATAATTAATATCTATATAATTATTTTTAATATTTGTGACTAATATGTAATATGTATTAATTAGATAATAGAATATTTTAATTAATTGGTTAATTGTATAACTAAGTAACTAGAAATTATTGATGAATTATTACTATATGTAATTAGATTATGATTTTTTGAATTTATCGTTTTATTGGGTATTTCAATAGTTAATTAATTAATGAATAGCCAGTTTTTTCATTAGTTAATTAGTTTGTCACTTACTTACCTACTTATTTATATAATTTACTACGGTGAAATAAAGATAAAAGATGTGGAATAAGCCTTTTAATTAGGAGTGGTTAGTCCAACTCCAAAATTTATCCCATAAGTTTATCTTACATTGTCATTTTGAAAAGTATATAATGAAGGTCTTTTGTTGTATAGTTCATATTCAAAAACATGGTCCATATGGGATGAGCCAATTAAAGATGCTCGAGCTGAATTTTAAGAAAAAACTTAATTACCTACCCCTTAATTACCCTACCTTCCTAACGAACTTAATAACCTAGCTACATACCTATCTACCTACCTAAGTATATATCTAAACTGGGTAGGTAAATAAGTGTTTAGTCTAAGTAAATAGGTAGATCCTTCATACCTACCTACTTAGTTGGACCTATTTACATACCTAGCTACCTAAATTGATTATGGACAAACATAATTAATATGTCACGTGGCACATCTTCATTGTGCCATGTGTCACAATCTAAAACCATACAAACATATAAATTGAATGTTTTAGATTATTTCAAAATTATATTTAATATATTTAAAAGATGGGACACATCATTTGCTCTCATTGTTTATGAAAATAGTTGTAGTTTAGTTGCAAACAACAATACATATACGAGTAGTCAAAGGATAAGATGTATTTCATTCATTTTATCTTTCATCCAAAGTTCATTGTCAACTGTGACTACATATGCAACTTGTCCAACGCAACTAATGGGATTTTAGTTGTAAAGGTCATTTATACCAAAAATAGATATAAAGATCAATCGCAAATTGCCACTTTTCTTCTAATGTTTTTAGCTTTCCATTATGATGAATTTATTGAATGTCGAATCCAAATGCATTCTAATTGTATTTCATAAAGTTCCCACAAGACTATGGTGGATTATTGAACTTGATGGATTTGGTGTGGACATAAAAACGTTCGGATTATGTCATGTTTAGAAAATTTTTGCTCTTCAATTTCAAGTAGTTGGTGCCAAAACATTCAATCAATGCTCCATCATTTGATAGTCACAAGTCATTTCTATACTCAATTGTTTGTGGCCATGACAAGCAAAATTCATAGAAGTTATAATGGGTTTAATTCCATGAAGACAAATCCATTGGAAGTTGATAGCTATGTAACCCATTGGTTTTTCTGATCTCAATTGTACACATATAATCCCTATAGCATACATGTACTTAATACAAACACCATGGAAGAATATGCAAACACATGAAAGTTAACACAATCTTGCCTATCAAAAGTTCATGAAAACACCAAACTAATGAGGTTCAATGACTTCCCGAACAAGCAAGCAAGCGCACCGATAATTTTCCAAATAAGCTTACAGAAAATTCAAAAGTTCAAGCAAACAAATGATTCAATAGTAGTTGAAAGTACACATACTTCACCATTGCTCAAAGGTTTGGAGCAAGGAAGGAGATTGCTTGCAACATTTGAAGTACCCTTTAAAACATGTTATCTTCTCGATGTAGTTACTATATGTTCATTGTAAGACTTCAGGAAGTTCATTAGACCATTCTAGTTTGTTTTGAAAATTCTCTTGATGCCACTCTAGTTCCATGCTATTGATGATTGCTAAGACACCGTTGGCACCCCAATGTTGTCCTCCTTCAATACACACATCAATGTCACAAACTTGTGTTAGTGCCTTTCTGTAGCATATTATGATAATAATAACTTCAATTCTTGCTGCATCCAAACTTGCTAACTCTCCACCTCCTACACAAAAGACCGTAAATTACCTGAACTATATACCATCACATTAATTCTTATGTCTTCTTTGTGCTCGGATCTAGTCCAATGCAATCTTTTAAGGATTTTCTGCACCTTTGTTAGGCCTGTGTCTTTTGACTCAAATTGTGCATGGTTGACAAAACTCTACAATGCCATTTTATGCATCGAATATTCAAACTCAAAGCTTGTTTCAAATGGTGAACTTTTGAATGGGGATCCTTTCTCTGATCAAATAAGTTCTATTTTCAACAAATTTGGCAGATTATTTAGCCACGAGAAAATCCAAAATCTCTATTCTCATGCCTTTTAGCTGTACATAAATGTAGTGACAAATGGCATCAAGGTTTGTTCAAACTGCTTTCCATTGTATATGATGAAAGTTATTAGACATGTACCTGTGCACAAGGAAACTGTCAGGTGGTGTTATTTCTCAGTCAACTCTCGGTAACCCTGCCAATTGAGTGGCACACGATAGTTGTGGGATGCCATGAAATTGAGGAGCACTTCACCAGGTTTATCAGTGGGCCACAGCTGTAAGCATTCTTCGAGCTTCTCTAAAGAAGAACCCCAGGCACCCTCAATGTAATTGTCCACTGCACACTCGAATCTGTCACGGTAATCCGATGGAAGGCCTTTCAAATCCTGCTGAAACATTGGCATATCAAATGTGTACAGAACCAATGGCTCTGCACTCCCTTTCACTGTTACGCAGTCAAGCTTACGACAGTTGTCTCGTAAGCTGCTCTTGGTTAGATTTGCAATCACTGTCCCCGAAATGAGTATCATGACACCATACTGCTTTGTTGCTGCCTCTAATCGGGATGCCATATTGACATGTGGTGATAAATATGAAGGGTCAACCTTATGTGATGAGCCTATCGCTCCTTCAATTGCCCACCCAACATGGAGTCCAAAACCCATGCGGATCTTGTACCCTGCTCCAAGCCATACACCAATATAAACACACAACATGGACCTATGTCATGGAGACCATAAGCAGCACTCATCTGCAAAGCATATCAATACAACACACATCTGGGCCTAAAATTGACAATCAATTCTACACTTCATCAAGATGGTTTAGCTAGAAGAAAAGTGAGTATACTTGCCTGGCATACGTTTTTGGATAGCAGGGTGCATGGCAAATTCAGCAAGTGATTGCGATGTTTCAATGCACAAAATAATGTCCAGAAATGACTGCAGTGCCCGATCTGCAAATGATGTGCCTCTTGTCTGCATATCATCTCAAGAAACCTGAACCAAATTAGTGAACTAATCTATTGCCATACTGATAATGAAGAGATCTTACAACCTAACTCTGTATCTGAAGCAGCTTGCACAAACAGCAAGGTCCTTGCATGCCATTTTCCATCAGTCATCATTGGTGGATAACTGGATATAACTAGTGTAGAATTGAAAATGAATAAGTCAAGACTGTCACGGACACAAATCAGCTGTCACAATGCAACTTGAATGGTTGCCAACAGTTTTGGGTATTGCAATTTAGGGACATATTCTGTACCTTGTTGGTATTGTCTGCCACAGTCTTCTTCCACACAATCAAAAAGGCATCACCAATATTCTTGTTTGGGAACCCTTGATGCAGGACCACTTTGTTGTGCACAACATCAGCAATTTTGTTCACAAACATCATCACATCCTCTTGCAGGCACTCAGTGGCATCAGTGAAGTTACGAATGTCACAAAACCCAAAACATGCTTGGATCTTTTTACCAGGAACCATGGCTGTTCAACATGAAATCACACCAACAAAAAAGGAAACTGCTTGAATACCAGCTCTCAAAAACAAACAATGTGTAACATGGAGAAGAATGATGTAGGAAGACTGCCTCACCTTTTCAGAGGTGGACACATAAGTGCATACCAGTAGAGAAACCTCATTGCCAAGTTCATTCCCAAAGAATCTCTAGGCCAACAATTTGACAGTACCATGACAATGAGTGCAGTAATAAATGTATGAAAGTCACTCACAAAGTGTCACACCATAACCTTCCCGAGTGCTATCACTAGTCTATTCATTGATGCTTACATGAACATAAGAACATCAAGTAAGGTAAGATTTACAATGAAAGGAGGACTGCTTACAAAAGAAGAGTGCCAAACGTACGATTGAATTCAGCGCCTTTCAGATTGACAGACAAGATGTCCATGCCCGCATTGCCAAGTGCCACTTTTGTCAGGCTTGCAATCTTTACTAAAGCAGCCTCCACCATCTTTGTCTCATTGCCCTGTTCAATGTTAACAACTCTCCATTTATCATCACATCCACCAGTAGGTAAAAACTTTCACTGGATCCACTTGGGTCTTGGAACAGGATAATAAACACTGGTGGAATGACATATTAGGGCTGAATGTCAAAGGCCTCTATTTTGAAGGTTTAGATGGGCAGGTCAGGAACTGACCCCTCTTATCAAAAAAGATGTGCAGAAGGGAAAAGAAGAAAACTGTCAGATAGGTTGAACCTGGCTCTCCTACCAAGGCTAAAGCTCCATTTGAATTGAATGTAAAATATTCCATTCTGAAGCATACCAAGTATTCATTGCACAATGCACCTCATGTTCCCTCCATGATCTAGTTCCCATTATAGAACTAAAGCAGTTTGTAAATGGAAAAAATGCAGACAAATGGAGAAATACCTGGTCAATAGGATGAAGGGGCTTTGATAAAGCTTTCCCTGCAAATGACACAGGATCATCTGCCAGTTCCTTCACAAAATCAACCATTCTCTCTATTGGCTGTGCCCACTCTCCCCACCCCCTTTTGTCATCAGTGGTCTTTCAGGTATTCAATTTTTGAAACATGGTATAGGAAGAAACCTCTCGACCTCTTTCCTACCTTTTCCCTTATTCCACAATGGATACCTACAGTCAAACTAAACCTCTGACCAACTGTCACACTTTGTGTGAATAAAAGCTGTTCCAGTGTCACCATCAGCCTTTTGCCTTTGGACTGCAATGATGCAAATGCTACTTGTAAGTTAGGCATGAATCTTGATCTCTGAGTCTTTCAGGTACTTATATTGTCTTCAAAATTGACCAGGAAAAGAATTTACATATTTTGAATGCTCCAATGGCTGTTTCACAGAACCAGAACCAAAGATACCCAGGGATAGAGAGTTTGAATGACAGATCTGTACCCATGCTTATGGCCTAGGTACACCTATCCCACATAAACAACTTTTCTTCACAACACAAGAAAAATAGGTACAGGTCAGTGAAAGCAATCAAAATTGATCTTTTTGATACCTGAATCAACAAGCGATTGGAGTCACGACTGAGGAAAAAGGACAATGCTGCAAGAATGAGAAGCATTATCACTGTCGAGACCATCTGTTTCAAGGCCACACCATCAATGAGATAATCTGCAAGAGACCAGCACACTAGTCTTTAAATTCTACTGTCGCTATAGGAACTCAAGAGCACCAGGGATCACTGCCATCTCTTGCAGCATTAACAGTTTTACCTGCTCACCTGTGTTGTAAACCTTTCCATGAATAGGACCTTCTGGGAGAAGAATAGAATGATGAAGCATCAAGTTAGTGACAGTCCAATATGTCATCATCACCACTTTGGCAATGAATGTGCAATGAATGTACAATGAATGTACAAGTAAATTCCAAGATACATGTATTCTAGGTATTGAAAAGCAATTCCAGAAACAGATAAGTCAACATGGCAGACAGCATCATCAAGATGTCAATGTGGATCACATTCTGCAGCGAAGGATGGACATACTCACATTCAAACCATACTTAAGTCGAGTCCGTTTCAATATAGAGTAGAGAGCTTCGCTGCGGTTACTGTCACTTGTAATGCTAAGAAGCTCACCAGTACGATATTGCTCCAGCACACTCTGCTTGACATTGAATCCATTGTTTGCTGTTGGGATGATCTGATTATATGTTGTACCTCCATCATCAGACCCATTGATGCAACCCCCCATCACAGCCAAGTACAACAGGTTATAATTATGTTGGCTGTTGAAATTAAGAACCTTGCTCAAGCTCACATTGAACTGGGCAGAGCAAACAGAGTCACCATCAAGAGAGTCAAGTGACATAACAGGGCCGAAGTCAGTGTTGGCTACTTGAGTATATGGTGTGAGCACAATTATAAGTAGAAGGCCTATAATGATCTTGTGGGTGGTTAGTTCTGAGAGCTTGGTCCATATTTGACTAGGCTTGGCAGATGAATGCTCTGCCACTTCTGCCAGCTCCTCGTCACTCGTGTTATTAATGGTCCATTTCCTGCGCCTGAAAATCTGCACAAGAAATACAAAACCATATCCAGTGGGCTTTACTTTGCTGCTACCTATAGAGGAGAGCATCTAACCAAAAGCTGTGCATCCTAACCAAATAGGAAATCTGCACCCTGCAAATCAAGTAGACCATGTTATACAGCTCCCCCTGGCTGTATGCAATACAGATATAAAACATAGGTCTAAGTGCCTATCAATGGCTCCAAGACTTCATGTTCTCACCAGTAATATCCAGCTGGCACAGATTACAGATGAATTGGCTTCCAGACTCAATATCAAATGTACAACTATTACTGATTGTTTGGTACACATATTGAGAATTTGTAACTTTGCATTTTGAAACTTCTACACATAAAGCTTTGGTTTGATGTTGTAAGGTGCTTTATTGCACCACATAATGCTACCATAGAAGACACACCTTCGCCACGTAGGCCACTGGAAACAAACTGGAAAAGTGAGAGGCTTGTAACAACTTGCTTGCTCTAGTAACTGTGTTGGCAGCCCGTCCAGTTCGTGTGATCACAAGATTTTGCCCATAGATATTTGTGATGATTGCCACCAATGAAATGGTCCCAACAAGATCCAGCCTGCCAGTAAGAGACTGAAATTTGTGAGGAAACAACAAATTATCTCTTTAACCCTCAAATACACATGTTTAATTGAAAACACTAAAATCATCAAGTCAGTAATTTTTCTTGCTTGAGAAAAAATGTGTATCATCAACACATTACATTACCAGAAGAACATGCCAATGAAGTAGCCTGGCCGAAGAACAGAGAGAGTGACGAGCTCAATTATGAAGAATGCCATGCATGTAAGCAGGACATGTATCTCATATACATCTGCCTGCATGAATTGTTTAAATACATGAGCAAGTCAACAGAATAGTAAAACCTGGTACATAACTCATGCATTGACAACCTGACAATGCTACACAATTTAAACAATTGAACACACTACTCAACATGGATTCCTGCATGTGGATATAGATGTTTCTGCAGACCTCAAAGTTGACTTCAATCCTCATCTAACACAGTTCTGGAATGTAAACGAATGTACTTGGTCTGGTTCAAAGTGAAATGCAGAGTTTTGTACACCAAATAACTGGTGTGCCTTGAACTCCTAGTGCAATAATGCATATATTAGAGAGAATACGGAAAATACCACAACATTTGTTAAGTAAAAAATAGACAACACTGTAAAAGACTTTCTTCTTTCTTTCGTTCATTTTTCAAATGCAATGTGGCATGGACTCTGTACTGTCAGTTGTATCAGTTCAACACACTTTTATATCCATTGAGTTGGTGACTCATAAATGACCATGCAATGTAACACAACAATTTCAAGGATGTCCAAGTTGAAAAAAGAATATCTTGCCTGTTTTGGTAGAATGGCTTTCATGAAGTCATCCGCAAAGATTGCAACAAACGAAGCCAAAATGTTCAAAGTGACCCAAAGCTTGCTGTCCAAAAACTGATTGACTTGCAGTGCTTGGGGATAAGACCGGAGTGCTCCCCAGAATCCAAGAGTCTGCCAGTGCTTACTATGCAATGATGCCAATCTGCTTACATCTCCTACCAGCTTAGAATCTTTCTTACTGTGAATGGCTGACAACTGGCCTCCCATCACCTTTCGACCAGTCTGGGCCACAGGTTGAAAGAAATTGTTTAAGATGACATGTGGCTTTTGTATAGTACCATTAACCTTTGCAGTTTGTTGAATGCTCACTCTGAACGAACGGGTTCGACCAAAACCCCTCCCTGAAACTATGTTATTCTCTCTGTCATCTGTCATAGTTTGGCCAAATAAGAGACTGAGTGGAAACTCAGTGTTTTGAACAGGAGTAGAATGGTGACGGTTGGCTTTCACTGCTAGTGCACCATTATTTGACTTGCGTTTTTCGGCAAGATTAGCTGCTTTTGTAATCAAAGTCTGCACATTCTGATCCAGGTTGATTGTCTTGCTACCCCGTTTCTGAGATACACTTTCTGGAGCCAAAATGGCTCTCTCAATTGGCCATAAGGTTGTTCTATCACTTGGTCGTTGCAATGACTTATCTGATGGGATATATTCACCACTTGGTGTAGCTACCAATCGACCTTCCAATGTGACTGGTGCTTCAATGAATGTTTCAGGTGCTTTGTCAACTGACACAGGTGGTGGACAGAAAGGGCCAAGAATGGTTTCTGCAGTCTGAGACAGCAACCCAACAGCAATCACCCTGAACATCAGAACTCCATGAAATAACATCTTTCCAGTAGGACTTCCTGCTGAGATTCCTGCAGCACATTACTACTGTAATCCTGATCAAAACAACTATTTCAACATGGGGTGCTATGTTTCTCTGCAGTCTGGTGAGTACATTTACTGAAAATTCCAGCATATGAGGATAATAAGTGTACATAGTTTCCAAAATAATGCAACCCTAACAAAGGAGTTTCATGTCAGTAAATGTGCATTCAAGGCTCACCATGTCCATCTTCTTGTGTTTGAATTCCAACATTAAGGTGAAATTGCATGGCCTTGGTAAGTATGAGGCACTTTTGGTCCTTGTAACTCTCGCATGTTGCACAAGAAAATTAAAAGAAATAGAGAAGTGATTGAAGAGAGCCCAAGGTAGGACACCACACACAATAACACGAACAAATGCTATAAATAACTGAAGGACTATAAGAGTCCAATCACCCAATGAGACCTCCAGAAAGACCATGCAACACCTATGGACCTCAATAGCTGTTCTTTCATGTCAATCTACATCAAAGAATAAGCAGACAAACATAGGAAAAGACATATCTTCATAACTGCCAAGAACTTATCATATTCCTAGTTTGAGTTAATCTAATTGGAATTGAGAGGTGACCTGATAATTAGGTTATACATATTTCAGATCTGACAACATATCAGCCAAAAGGAAGGCCCAAGGCTAAAAAACGAAAAGAGAATGAGGAGCCATTTGAACAACAGTGACAGTCATGAATGTTCTATGACCTTTAACACCAATATGTACAGTGGTGACCAACTACCATTATTCCCCCATGATTTCATCAGCTCCCAGCACTGGCTAGAGGTAATGCTCGTACATTAACCAACATACTGAGTTCCTGTCACAGTAACAGGAGACTCAGCCATGATGCTGAGTCACTCAACAAAACACAAAAGAGAAGGCAATGACAAAAGAAACCACGAAGACAAAAAGAAAAGGAGAAAAACCAAAAAAACAAAAAAGGAAAGAGAAACAGAAGAATAAAATAAGGTTCCAAGAACTTTAAGAATGCAATCTTTTGAGATCAAATTGGGCTTTGAAAAGACAAGCACAAAATAGGGGAGAAGACTTGCCTCAGAGGCCCTTCGTCCATTGGTGCTGAATGCATTCCAAAGACTTCGGTTCAGTGTCACATTGGCAAAAACCTCATCATGCATATGAGGAAGCAGGACTGCCATGGCTTCATACATTGGTTTTGCTACAAAGTCAATGCAGCCGCATGTCATGGCCCTGCAAGTTGGGCACCAAGTTGAGAGCAAAGTAACAGGCAGAGAAGAAATTATGCTTGGAAGACATGGCATGAAGTTAGAATAAAAGGAACTGACACAAGGGTTGTGGGATCTTCACGGTCCATGAACTTGGAGATGTGCATGCCCAATTCCCTCTCAATGTCTCCTTGCCTGAACCATTCAAGCACTAGTAATGCTGACCATCTCTTGGAAAGGAAGAATGGTTTCACAACATTGCTAAGGTCTGCACACTTTATAATCATTTTCATAAAGAGAATTACATCATTGGTGCTGCTCAATGGCATGGATCCATCTCTTGTTTCACCAAGAAGAGAAGCATGAGCTGGAGGCACTACCCCATCATGAGTTGGATCTAATGTCAATATTGCAGTGCTGCCAGTTTCACTTTCTGCACCAGTTGTTGACTCTGCACAAGAAAAGACACAGTCAGATATCCATTCTCCTCATGAAAACAAGAAAAACTCCCCAAGTAGAAACAGTTCAGTTACCCATATTATGAACATCCTTCTGTCAGAAGGTGAATTTTACCTGCAAGTTGAGCAGACTTTGGTGGGATAATGGAATCATTCTTTTCATGTGGTTTTGCTCCTGGTGGCACATACGGAACTGAAGGTTCAAAAGGGTGAGAGTCTCCAAGCCTTGTTGTAAAATGACCAAGGATTTCAGCATGCAAGCCCATATCTGTGGCCAAAATACATGAGACCACCAGCTTGCGAAAGTGTCGCTGATGTGCCTCATCTAGTGAGCCAATCATGTTCACTGTCTCTTGCCCCTACATGATTGCTTAATGTCAATGATTGATCCACACAACAAGGTGTGAAAGAACACAAGGTTAAGCTTCTATTGAAAGTTGAAGTCCTGGTATCTAGCAAGAGGATTGTAAATTTGGCCATATCTAACAGGTGGTTGCATGCTCTCTAGAAACCCAATGCATCATTTGACAACACTCTGCATAGTCCAACAAGTGCATACTGCATTCTATTTCAACCTACAACATTGATGCATTACAGCATTGTTGCATGTCAAAATTTCAGCAAATACACATTCCAAGGGACACATACATGACATGCAACAGAAACTCAATGGGCTCTACAAATGATTGTGGTCCCAGAATCTCCTGTCCACTCACCGAGTGCAAACTTCAAAGAATGTTTTCTCATTCAACACCGAAAAGTGCATGATCTGTTTATGGCATAACTCAGAGATAGAGTTGACATACTCTATTTCAACTCCAAGGGCTCTGTACAGACTACGACGCAACAACAGACTAAAATCAATTGGCATGCAATGTTTGGTCTGGCAAAAACTTAGGCTGAGAGAGACATGCTACTACCCTCATGGTTAAGAAGGTGGTAGCAGCATGATGACTTTCCAGCACAGCTTTATCATTGTACCGAAGTGCAATAGGATCACTTGCAGCAATTAGGAATGCATTGGTGAGACCAGGGTGATCAACATCATGGCATAATGCGGCCAGAGCAAGAGCAAATATCTCCAGTTCATTCAACCTCTGTGCACCCTCTGTGAGAGTGAGCAATAAATACCTGAAACCCACATTCCATTCATGGTTTCAAAACCCTAACTGTGACTGTACCAGCATAAAACACAAGCAACATGATCTACACCTACTTCATGTGGATCTGGATTTGCAATCCAAGGTTCCCAATGCAAACGTTCCTTCTTTCGAGAATTTTGCAACAATAATGTGCGGCATCATAATCCAAAGAAATGCAATCTCGTTCATCCTGGACAAAATAAGTTTGGGAGTAGAATCCATATACAATACCCACAAGGAAAAGCTTACACAGCATGAAGGACATCGCATGCATGGCGAAAATTGTGATATGGATTCGGTTGGTACCGCGCTACCATCTGCACACATACGAAGTTGATATATATAAGCAACAGAGATATCGAGATCCTTTGCAGGTACATTTTTCATGTTAGTACTTCTTGATACATTCTTCTTCGACAAGTCTTGAGAAACAAAGTTCACAATACAGCAAATCGGACAGAAAGGAAGTAGGTAATAACTCACCGATCGCATGAGTGCTCGGAATTTTTTCAGGTCCAAAGGGAAATGTTCAAACACACCAAGGTCCCTAAAGATTTTCTCCACCAACTGCAGGAAAGCGCAACTGTAAAACAATGTTCAGAGGCATAATACCGTAGGTGGAGAGTTATCGTCTCTCAAGCTCCTTGCTGTCGGAAACTGTGTAGGGTTTGTTGTTGTTTTGAGGAGCAGAACCAAAGTAGCAACTCGGGAAAAAAAGGCTCTGAAAATGATCAGATGTGCGTAATTCAGGCGTCAAAGGTGGAGAAAATCTTCAGAAAGTTTGTCTTTTGTTTTGCTGAAAGAGATTTTGCAGGGAAGATGGTTTGACCTTCGGTAAATCGTCATCCTCGATTTGGAAAATGTCGAAGGACCAGGAATCGATGCCTTGGAGCAATTTATTGACGGCATCTTCATCAGGCGCAAAACTGGCCTTCGCTACTACTGCTACTACGGGCTTCTCCTCCTGTCCTTCCATTCATAGCCTTGAAGTTCTTCCTGATTCTTCACGATTCCTTCCTCGAGTTCGTAAGATCGCTCTGGACGGCGCTGGTCCGGAATCCGAACCAAGCAAGCAAGCACACTAAATTGGTGCTGCCATTTCTACAACCGCCTTCTCCTGCCAGTGTTTTCCACGGCCTTAGGTACTTTGTGATCGCGACAAAAGAGATGTGCATCGAGTCATGACATTACTCCACCCTCCCCGATGTCGCTGACAAGTTTCGATCTTCCAAAAGCCTCTGAAGCACAAGGTTGTTTTGGATTGAAACTACTACAGATTGCGATTGCTTTTAAATGAAAAAGAAAAAACGTGAAGCGACGAAATGTTCAGATGTGTTCATGTTCGGCACAAATCGAGCGATACCTGCGTGAAATTGACAAGACAGCCCACATCAGAACGAGAGCAATGCCTGCGAGAAATTGCCAAATACTAGGCAACATCACAATTCCAGCAATGAGTGCGAGAAATGGCCAAGACTGACAACACAACAAATCGAGCACTGCCTGCGTAAAAGTGCCAAGACTGGCAACATCACAATTGGAGCAATACCTGCACGAAATTTGCCAAGACTACTGGAAACATCACAAGTCATTCCAGCAATGCCTTCGTGAAATTGCAAGAAAGTTCGCAACAGCACAAAAAATGCGAGGATAAAAATACCTGCGACAAATTGCCAAGACTGGCACCACAACAAATCAAGCACTACGTGCGTCCAATTGCCAAGATTTGCCGACAACAAACACTTCACCACAATTCTTTCATATCGGAATTTTTTTTTTTTTGGTTTGTTTCACTGAATTTCCAGGGCGATTTTCGTTCTCTCCGAACACCACGCAAGGAAATTTGTGACGCACAACGTTGAAGAAACAAGCAACGAGCGAGAGAGGGATTGGCAACGCGGAATGGAGAGAAGGGCCGCCGGAGGAGAGAGGAAGACGAAAATAGGCGCATTTTTACTGGTACCTTAACCATGCTCCCTCGGTAACCATCTCAGGAAAATACACGTGGCAGCCACACATTCGTCAGTAACTGAAAATATATGACGTGGTGGTGCCCACTGCAAGGGCCAGAGTGAACCAGTCCCCACGATTGATTGCAGCAGTTGCAGCAGTTCTGTCCATAGGATGGGAGTCCTTTTTTCATCCTGGTCCTGACTCTCAGTTAACCAACATAGTACCACAGTTAACGTTTTCTTAGTTGCTGACCTTTGGGTTTTTTTTTTTTTTTTTTTTTTTTTTCTTGCCCCTTTTTCTTAGGCCTGACCTCTGGACTACCCTCCCACCTAGCTACCCTACAAACCTAGCTATCCTATTCACTTACATCTTGTTCCTACCTACCAACTACAACCACCCCGCTTACCTACTTACTCTTTATTTTTTCAAATTGTTAAATCTCCACCTCTTGGCAAAACATCTATCTCTTCTTCACTAAACCTTTACCTCTTGGTAAAACTTTTTTCTTCCTTGGCTGAACCTCTTTTTTTTATTGGCAAAATCTTCCTACTTTTTGGCTAAACCTCTATTTATTGGCAGAAAGTTTATATTTTTGGGTTAAACCTTTACTTGTTAACAAAAAATAATAATTTAATACTAAACCTTTATTTATCGGCAAAACCTTTCGATTCCTTGTTTAAACTTATGTTTATCGGCAAAACCTTTCTACTCCATGACTAAACCTCTATTTTTCAACAAAAGCTTTCTATTTCTTGGTTAAATTCTACTTTTTGACAAAACCTTCTTACTCCTTGGCTAAACCTTTACTTATCAACAAAACCTTTTCGTTCTTGAACTAAACCTATACATATTGACAAAACTTTTCTACTCCTTAATTAAACCTCCACTTTTCAATAAAACCTTTCTATTCCTTGGCTAAACCTTTATTTTTCGGCAAAATTTTTGTACTCCCTAACTAAACCTCTACTTTTCAACAAAACATTTTTACTCCTTCGAACCTAACTAAACTTTTTTTTTTTAGCAAAACCTTTCTACTCTTTAACTAAACTTTTATTTCTTGACAAAACCTTTCTACTCCTTGGTTAAACTTTTACTTATTAACAAAACCTTTCTACTCCCTACCTAAACCTTTATTTATCCGTAATACCTTTCTACTTTTTGGCTAAACCTCTACTTACTGGCAAAACTTTTCTAATCCTTAATTAAACATTGTACTTCTTGACAAAACCTTTATTTTCCTCAACTAAACCATCACTTATTTATAATACCTTTCTACTATTTAGCTAAACCTCTACTTATTGGCAAAAAATTTCTAGTCCTTGGTTAAACCTTTTATTTCTCGACAAAACCTTTCTAATCTTTAACTAAACCCTTACCTCTCAACAAAACCTTTCTAATCCATGGTTAAATTTTTACTTCTCAACAAAAGCCTTTTTACTCCTCAGTTAAACCTTTAATTTTCGGCAAAACTTTTATATCTTCTTGAGTAAACCTTTCTTTTTTTAATTTACTTCTACCACTCGGTAAAACCTTTATATATATTTTGGCTAAACTTTTACCCTTCAACAAAATCTCTATTTCTTTTTTGATAAACCTTTTAATGATTAACAAAACCTATGTTTTTTCTTAACAAAACTTTTATTTCTCAATAAAACCTTTTCTTTTTTTTGCTAAGCCTTTTATTTATTGGTTAAATCTCTATCTTTTAGCAAAACTTTTATCTCATTTTGGCTAAACTTTTACCTTTTAACAAAAAATTTATATGTTTTTATCATTTGGCAAATCTCTATCTTTTTTTGGTTAAACTTCTATTGTTTAGCAAAACCTTTATATTTTCACTATGAAAAGAAAAAGTGTTTTACAATTAGCCTTGCAATTCAATTTTTGAGTTGCAAAAGACACTTGCAACTCACTATATTTATACGTCGTGAGTGCTCACAAACAACTTGTATGAGTTGCAAAGTTACAGCTCACCATCTATATGGTGGAATTCATTATAACTCAATTGCAACTTAGTCAAAAAAATTCATTTTCAACTACTATTCAACTCCATTATAACCACACCCATGATGTCATGTCGATGTCAATAATTATCATCCATCTATTAAAATCCAACACATGGCATTATGAAGATTTTTGGACATTAAAAAAAAAATGTAATATTGATCTCCATTGTCCATCTTGATTGTTAATGACAATTTGAAATTGTGACACATGGCATAATCGAAAATTGCCACATAGCATATTTATTTTATTTTGGAAAAAATATAAAAATATAAAAATATATTTCAGTAGTTAAATGGGTCATACATAACCATAGGTAGGTTTGTTGTAGGTCTTAAGACCTACATACCTACGTATTTACTTAAGACCTACCTATGTACCTACCTATTTATTTACCTAGGTAAGTAAGTAAGTAAAAAACACAAGATTAAGTGCACTAAAAAATAGCTATGAAATTTTGTTTTTTTATGTTTTACCTTTAGATTAAACTTTTTTCAACTCATTTCAAAATGGCACATGTATTTTCATGTGAAAACATAAGAAAATAAACCTTCTTTATACAGTTTGTATCATAGGATTCAAAGACAAAGCATATGGGTTAAATCTTTTAATTATTCATTAGTTGCAATTGAATTATAACTATAACACTTAAGTGTTCAAGGCAGGGGTCGCAACCCTAACTTGGCCAAGTGTAGGGGTGAAGCCCAACACTTGGAAAAGTTGGGATTTGGAGTCCTCCGGGACTTCCGAATGTTTAGAGCTCGACAGCAGGACCCAAAACACGTTGCATTGGGGTGTTCTTGGTGTCATTGAAAAGGTCTTGAAGCGTAGATATCGAAAATGGCCTCGCATTGGCCATTTGGATATTTGTCCCCCAAGTTATGGGCAAAAGAAGGGCCGAGAGTCAAACTGCCAGTTTGACTCCCAACCACTAAAAATCGGGAATCGACCTCTTTCTGAAGTCCGAATTGGGAGTGCAATACGTCGTTGAAAAGATCTTGACGAGGGCTACAACTTTGGTTTAGATCTTGTCGCGATCCAACTCTGCAGCCGGGAGTTATGGCCGTTCAAAGTTCCAAGAGTCCCGCCGGGACGATTTCGAGACAACTTCGGGACTCCATTTCGGGAGTCCCGGGAATTTGTGCCATTTGGGTGTAGTCCCCACAACGTGGCGCAGAGTAATATAGGGAGTATGGTGGTGGCATACTCCCGAGCCAAGGATGTGGTGAGTCCAAGTGAGTCCGGGTCCCCGTGGCTTGTCCTAACACCGAAAGAGTGCAAATGGGTTCTAACCAACTCGTGTTGGTTTGTGATGCAGGTTCGTGTGATCTAAAAGCTTGATCTCATCCTAGTCTAATCCCGGGGCTCCTAACTCGACCATCTACCCCTTTTTAGAGTTCGAAGCCGGGAGCGTGCTACCAAGTCTCAATTCCGCAACTTGACCTTGTGAGACCCTCCAGTGGGTTTCACCCCCGTGACTTGGGAGCGCATCAGCAGGCCATATCCAAGAAGATGGTTCCATTATTTTTGGTGTCTATACAAAATTTGAACCACTCCTATTTGCATGTTTAGTGCATTAAAAATTGTAAAAAATGGAATAGAATTGAGAAAGTTTGTGGCCCCTCAAATTAAAAGGGGCCAAAAACTCCAAAAAACAAACCACCAAAGACTACAAAGGCCAATTCCCAAACACCCACAAAATTCTTTGTATTTTGTTATATTGTTATTAGAGTTCAAAGATGATTTGTAAAACTTTAGGCATTGCTCCTATAACACTTTAAATCATTTTAAATGAATAAGAAATAAGAAAGTTATGAAGTTTGAAAGTAAGAAGGGTCCAAGGAAAAAAAAAAGGGAAAAAAACATGTTTTGTTAGTTGGAAAACTTATTTATCTTTTTGTTATTTTTTCATTATTCATTTTCCTTTGCACTTCAAAGATTATTTCTAGAACTTGAAGTAGCGTTCCCATAATATTTTAAATCACTCAAAATGAAATACATATGATGAAGATATAAATAACTGATGAATATGTATTCTTATTAAGTTATAAGTAGTTGTATTATAGTCATAACATAGTTGACTTTAGCGGTACACTAATGGCCATACTAATCGTATCAATGGGAATCATAATAAAAAACTAATTGCAAATGTATCCCATAATGGGCAGTGGAGATGTGGACATGTCGCATGATCACATGTACGTACATTGTACATTAGTTACAACATAGTTATTGTTTTAATGACACATTTATAATAGTTCTAAAGTACTTGCCACATATAACTACAATGCAACTTTTGAAAAAATTAAACATGGTTGATTACATATGTATGTACAATGTGTAAAAATTACCATATAGAAGACCCATTTTCACTTACAACTTTAATATAATTAACTGATTTTTTAACATAGCGATTTATTTATTAATACATTATATTTCTAAGGGGATAGTTACACAATAGTTGTAATACCCAAAGGATAGTTGCATAACAATTGTATAGGAATTGTTTTTTGAAATTTACTTATAAGGTAGTGTGGTTTCAATGAACGCAATTTCTCATAGTGTTTCCTAACTAAACCTTTATTTTTTGAAAAAACCTTTTCTTTAATTGAACTTCTACCACTTGGCAATTCGCTACCTTGTTGTAAAACATTTTTATTTATTGGCAAAACCTCCATATTTTCTTGGCTAAACATATTTTTAAAGGAAAAATATATATTATTGGTTAATCCTCTACTTTTCAACAAAACCTTTATGTTTTTTAGTCAAAACCTTAACATTTTGGCAAAACCTCTTTATTTTCTTAGTTGACTTTTTCTATTACATAATTAAACTTGTACAATTTACTAACAAATTATATATTTTGGTTAATTATTTTTATTTCTTAGCTAAACTTTTATTTATTAGCAAAAAAATTATACTTTCTAGTTAAACCTTTACCTCTTAACAAAACATCTATCGCATCATGGCTAAACCTTTACCTTTTATCTAAACCTTTATTTTTTCTTAGTTAAACCCTTCTTTTTTTGGCAATGCCACTTTAATTTTTAGCAAAACATCTACTTATTGGAAAAACCTACCCACCCACACATCATCATACCTACCTAAGTACTTGCAAATTGTGGACTTTGATTGCAAAAATTATAATGTAAGATGTGGGTATTGCAAATGACCCATTAACATCTATTTTAATCCTATTCAAATTCATGATGATGATAAATCACTAACCCCAATTGCAGGAATTGTTTTGGTGGTAATCCTCTACCTCCACTTTGGACCATTTAATGCAATATGCACTTTATTTAATTAAGCAATAAGCTTGATAAATTTTAAGTCAAAAAGACATTAAACATATATGAATATTTACACAATTTTTGATACTAATCAAAATCAATCTTAAGTTGGGTTTTGGGGGAATTTTTCACATACAAATACTTGCAACAAAAATAATTTTATCACTTTTGAAGGTGAATGAAAAAGGTCACAAGTTGGGCCCTCAAGTTGAAATGACCACACTAAAAGTAAAAAAATAAACTCTTAAATCATTCATTCAAAAGTTTCTTTTCATTGTGTTTTAATTTTAATTCATCATTCATTCTTAAAAGATTATTTTGCATGGCATTTGTATGTGTTTATATAGTTATTAATTTTTATTACATTTACCATTAAAACTATTTAGGTTTTATATAAATATTTTGGGGTAATTAGTTTTAAACTCTAAGGCTAATGCTTCCGCTTATCAACATTTTTAGTTGATTAATTTTTAAATTCAAAACATAATTGTCATGAAATTTTTTTATTCCATTTGTATTTTTTCATATAATTATTAGGTTGAGAACATCTACCATTAAGATTATTTAGGGTTTGAAGTTTAAGGGTTTAATGAAATGTGTGTTGATTTATTTAGGTTGTGTTTTCAAATTAGGTTACAACTCCTTTGAACATGACATCATCTTTTAACATCAACGGTATAATTTTTTTCTTAATTTAAAAAAAAAATGTTTTGTTCTTAATTTAAGGAAATCAATATCCTTGGATGGATTTTAACATGGTTATCAAATTCCATTAAAAATGTTCCATGTTTGTTATATGGATTTAACATTTTAGCCTCCCATAAATAGTGTGGATGTGAAAATGCGACCCTAGAACATTACCATTGTCAAGGATGTGTGGCTAAGGGAATAAGGTCAATGCCTTCGTACTCTCAAAAAGAAACTATTTTCACTTGCTTACTTTATTACAACTAGTCAATTAATAGGTAAAAGTTCACATAAAGAGAGAAAAAGAAAAGGTAAGGTTTGTTATTTAAAGACAAACCTACCATCCTATCTACAGGCTACTCCGATAATGCAAAGGTAAGGAAATATAGAAAGTAAACATGTGAAATGAAAATAACCAAAAAATAACTACCGTTTAGGGTTCTATAATACCTTTAGTGCTTCTAAATGTTGCCCTAATGGGCATGCAAGCTTTCCACAACTATTGTCCCATATTTAGTTTGCATGTGAACCTTTTGGTGACATTACCTACCGTTTGTAGCCATTACACCCATTCGCGACTATTGCGTATTGTGTACAACAATCCCACCTATTTTGCAAACTTCAACCTTCAAGTATTTCCCTTCTTCCTACTACCACATACTAACTACTACCTTTTTGTGGCACTAGTAAATCCCTACTCTAGAGGCTAACATTTAGTATACATTGTTGTTATTATTATTTTTTAAACACATAAGTACTATGGAAAATGTAATAACACATTATGTGAATTTAAATTATATTAATTTATGTACATCTTAATAAAATAAACTCACAAAACACATAAAGGTTCTTCAACCATTTTTCATTAAGATAACACACAAATACAAGTACATTTTCAATTACTCCCTCTTTTCTAATTTTACACCACACATTTTTCCAAAAGAATTCTCTATTCCAAATCCAAATTACAAGCTCATCAAATGTTTTAAAAATCCTCCAAATTCTCCTCTAATTATTTTTTTCCACAAAACCACACAAGGCCCATGTTGACATGATGAAAACATAATCCTTCTCGTAATCCTTTCATATAAATATTTTAGATGATTTTAATAAGGGATAATAAATCTACCACTAATAATTACTAGTTACTAGGATGCCTATGGCACTAACTAATTTAAATATGTGTACCCTTGACAATGGATTAAAGTCATAACCTGGGTATTGCATTTTGCCCTCACATACAGTGTGCATGTTTAAATTGTCATCCAAATTACATTTCCTTTTCCCATATATAGTGTGGATTAATGTCATAACACCATGATAAAATCATGTCAATTGCAACTAGTCTATCTAATTGTAATTTAGTTCTATCAAACACTTTCTAATTGCATCGGATAAGTTGTAACAAACATAATTTTTTCATAGTATAATGTGGGTACTACATTTTGCCCCCACATATAGTGTGTATGTTTAAATTGTCATCCAAATATTACATTTCCCTCTTCCATATATTATGTGGATTAGGGTCATAATGTGGGTACCGTAGTGCCACGAAAGGTTTGTTAATGAATTCGGGTTGGAGGCCGAAACGATCTTTTATTGGGCAAATAAATGACTTTTGGACTTTTGTAACGAACGTTTTCCCCCAAAACCGGACCTTTTGGCGCCAAAAAAAGCTCAGAATGTTGCACATGTGTGTTTACAACATCAAAACAAAAAGAAATGGAAATTGTCTTGGACCTCTAATGGACCTTTTTGGCAGAACACTGGACCTTTCCCTTAAAAACAATGCATTTCCTACAGCACTAATGGACCTTTTCCAAAAAAATTCCTCAAGATTAATTAAATTGATTGTTACAGTCCGCCCGAACCTTTCGTGGCACTACGGTATTGCATTTTGCCCCCACATACTATGTGCATGTTTATTTTATAATTATAACATTACATTACTCTTTCCCATATGTAATGTGGATTAAGGTCATTTTATGAATATTACATTTTGGCCTCACATATAATGTGCATATTTAAATTGTCATATAAGTATTACATTTCTTTCTCCCATGTATAGTGTGAATTAAGGTCATAATGTGAGTATCACATTTTGCCCCCACACATAGTGTGCATGTTTAAATTGTCATGCATGTATTTCATTTCCCTTTCCATAACTAGTGTAGTTTATTGACCATCGCATGGCTATTACATTTATATTAATTAAAGATAATATAGATTTAAAATAGGCTTACGGGTATTGCAATTTGGGTATAAATGGGATACAATGAACCAATGGGATTATTGGAAAAAAGGACTCCATGTCTTTTTTGCCAAAAAAAACTTTTTCTTATGAATGAATTTTAGAACAATTTTTTTTGTAGTTTGCTATAATAATGCACATGTGGAAAAATAGTTCATCCAAGATTCTTATAAAAAAAATTTGTAATTTTTTGTAATAAGAATTTTTCTTATAAGAAATAGGAAGAATTGAAAATTTTTTCGTGCAAACTTTTGTGTTGTTACAAAATCTAGGAAAAAAAAACTATGAATCAAAAGCATATTTGGGAAAATTTTCAAAATTTTCACTCAGAAAATAGGAAAAATGAATTGAATTCACCACATTTAACCTACATGGTATTATAGATCATTACGGAAAATAATATTAAATAAATTTTTTATAAGTATATTCATTTTATAGCCAAATTTAATAAAAACTTTTTATGGATGTATGTTAATGTGTCTACATCACAAATTTGAAAAAAAAATGTGGGTTGATTTCCTTACACCTTAAACCTAATGTTCCCCTTGTGAATTTCAAACATATAATATTTAAAAAGTTATTTATATTTTATGTTTTTTAATGCATATATAAAAAATGAAAAATAGGAAGACATTTTTAACGATTATAAAACCACCTATGGATGAATCATACTTATTTATTTATTTACTTAAAGGACTATGTTCACATTCAAATGAAATATTAATTTTAAAAAATATAAAAAATAGTAATTGTGTTCATCTTCATAGTGAGGAAGTATGTTCATAAATGAAGATAATGTAATATTAACATGTTTTGGATTGAAGATTTGATTTTTGATTAATAATCTTGTTAAAGTAAAAAAAAAATTGAAAAAAATGTTATTTCAATGTAGCCCTCATGAAAAATTATAAAATATATTAGAATGCAAGGGATGATGCTTCTTCCAAAAAATTACAGGCTATGTAAAGCTTGAGCTTGAGATGCTCCTTATTAAGTCCATCACACCATTTGCTTTTAACTTGCATTAATCATTTTATTTATTTAATTATGCAAGTTAATTTCATATTGAACTTTTGCTTGTGAATTTGTCTTAGTCTTGTCCAAGAACTCTAACACCTTTTTACCCCACAAGTGCTATGAATTAAAAATCATGCTTCAATTATTTTTTTCATTGTTTCACTTTAACATTCGCATTTTGATCTTTTAAACAATTTGGGGGCACATTACATATTGTGTGCCATATAACATATATGGATAAGATCCTAAATTTTATAATTATGAAAGTTGGATATAAGAAATAAAAAAACGGATTGATACAAAATGTTCAAGTGATCATTTTGATGGATGTAAGTAATGTAAAATGGGTTTATATTGAAGTTTTCAATTTTAGATTTGACAATTGTAATTGTGTTCATAGTGAGTCAATGCATTTATAGTTAAGAATAATGCATTATGAGATGTAGGATATGATCTAAGGTTGAAAATGTGATTTTATTTTTTATAATGTTCATAACAAATTATGATTATAAATAGGTTTAACAATATGGGATACTTAGTCATTTAATAGGGTATTGTTTGCATTCTATTTTCTTATTATGACATTGAGTGCTTCAATAAATGTGTTATTGTGTCAAATTAAAAATCATGCATATTATAGTGAAATTGAATGATTATTGAATTATACATATAGTTCCATGTTGTATTGAAAATGCAAACACAAATAAAATTAAAATCCAAAATGTAGGGTATTATTTGTTTATCAACATTAAAATCTAAAATATTGATATAATTTTATATTGAAATGTTGTAAAATAATGCATATTAAATTTATAAAAATTATTTTCAATTGATTAGTTATTTGTATAAAATGTAATTAAACATTATAATAAAATTATGGAATAACAAGATTGTATTTTTCATTCAAGTTTTTTTTTCATTTCACATGTTTTAATTGGTTGATGAAAATCCATATAATTTACATTTTTTAATAATAAAATTTAATCAATTTGACAAAAAATGTTTTATGCAAATTTTAAATACAAGTATGTGATTAGTTGAATAACAATATTTCGCACTATGGATTTTTTAAAAAAAATTCTTTTACACAATGTAATTTTAACAATGTCCACATTATGCATTTAAAAATTATGTTCAATAAAAATATATATAATCACTTCAGTGAAAGTGTATTAATTATTTAAATAACATTTTAACACGTGGCATAATAATACTTTTGGTTAAAACATATTATTTTATCATTATTTGTAGTTGAAATGATGGCCTATTTCATTTTAATGCATATTCTTAGATGTATTATTTAGTTACAATGCTTTTCATTTTTATTGAATTTTATTATATTGAGGCATTTTGATTGACTCATCACATATGAAATAATAAAATTTTATGAAGCTTTTTTTATTATGTTTTCATTTGTTTGCAAGTTTACATTAAATTGTTTCAAACGTAAAAAAATTTGGATTTTTGCTCGTGTATATTTTGTTCTTTTATCCAACCAAAGATTTGAAAAATAACTTCCAAAAAATGGAAAATACCTGAGCAAATATTGGTGGCATGGTGGTGGTTTGCAATCATTCATAATTAAAATTTTTGTTGTTCAAGGAAAACAAAAAGCTTTGTAATACATGTCGAATACTTCCTACTTTTATTATTGCCATTGCCATCGACCAAAAATGACCAAAACAAATTGCTTGAACTTCCATCATTTCAACACATAATTGTCAATTAAGTGATCATTTGTAATTGTTATGATTGACCACCATGGTGTAATCATCTTAATGATGAAAAAGAACTTTATACATGGTCTATATAAATCAATGACGATGATATATTCAAATATTTTTGAACCTCAAAAGGTTGGCGAGGTATTTTTCAACCCCCAAACAAAAATTTGAAAATTTCGTCTTTACACCATTTTTTCATTTATTTTTTTCCCCATATATATATATATATTCCCCTTTCCATTGACCCAAATTTTCTTTAAAAATGAATATTCCTTAAAGATTTTATTAAATCTCCATGTGCGTCATAAAATTTTAATTTTTTGAAATGGATTTAATTTTAAAAATGAAGTAAAAATTCAAAAGAAACAAAAGATTAAATAAGCAAAAAGAAAAGTGCAATGATGAAAGCAAGAAACAAAAACATTAAGAAGACAAATGAAATCATAATGACATCATCACAACTTTATAAATACACATGGTGAAGGAAAAACATGTAAAAGATTTAAAAAATCAAAAAAATAAGTTATAAAAATTTGAAGTTCTTTACTTTAGTGAAAATTTTTCGGATTTTTCAACTTCAAGGCGACTTTCAAAATTTGGAAAGGTTTACAAATAGACCCTCCCCTATACAAAACCACCTTTACTATTTTGTGCATTGACATTTACAGGACAAAAAATGAACACAAATGCATTTAATCCTCCTTATTTCATTATGAAAATGAAACATCACATTTTAAAAATTAAATTAAAATATTTATAAATCATTCAACCAAAAACACGTACCAAATTTACTTGTCGAACTTGCATGAAATTTTGTATAAAATAAATGTCGTAAAATAACCAATTTCAACTCAAGTTAAATAATTATAAAAATCATCCTCACCCAAAAATAGATAAGAAGTTCATTATTGTAAGTAATAATATTGCATTATGCACAATGAAAAAGAAACACACAACCCCCCACCCCCTTCCCCTCATCACAAGAAAAAACTTTATTAAATGCATTTCCAACTCTTTTCATTGGTTACATGAAAATCTTTCTCCTAAAACAAATTTTCACCAATTCTGATTTAGGTTAATACCCATATTGAATTTGGGTACCAATTTAAATGAAAAGTCATGACATTTCCTTTATGATTTCAATATTTCTTTAAGGACAACATTTCATATTGTTTACATAATGTTTTTAATATGTTGAATTTATGAATTCTTGGAAAAAAAAAAAAAATGTATCATAACTATAGTCAAGTAAAAGCTTGATTGAATGGTTCAATATTAAGAGTGCAAAACTTACTTAAAATCCAATAATTATGATGATTAACAAATTATTTATTCATTATGCATTCCATTGTGTTTTTGGTCAAAATATTGATAAATTAACTTATATGTATCATTAAACATATGGTTGATAAAAAAATCCACATGAAAACTTCAAGTTTTTATTATATGTGAAATAAGCGTTTAATGATGAAAATTCGACAATTATTATTAAATTAAAACTTAAGAATCAATAACCTTGTATTGAAAAAGTTTTGATGCATTTAGTTCTTAAACTTTTCATTTAATGGTGGTTGACGTTATTATATCATATTTTGAAAATTCACATGAAAATTCAATATTTATGATAAAAACAATATCAATATTTGAAAAGGCAATTACAAAACCACTCCTTTTAAAAAACTAGTCCATATTTTTCAATATGATTCTCATTATAATCTATTGCAACATGAATAAATAAAAAATTGACAAAGCTAATGTTCAATATGACTTTAAATCTTAAATTCATTTATTGTCTAGAAAATTTATGACTATGGCAATCCAAATAGTTAATTTAATTATGATTTCACTTAATCCATTAGCAATAACAACAAATGAAATTAAACTCATCATACACATATGAAGGAGAAAAAAGAGAATGTAAAAAACCCAAAAAACAATAATTTGTAAAGAACACAAGGAGAAAAAGAAAAGAAGGAGAAGATGGAGAAAAAAGAAAAAAAATGGATGTGTCATGTTGACAACAATTCACCAAAACTCAAAAGCAAGGAGAAGAAGATGAAGAAGAGGGAAAAAAACCCAAAGACAAAAAACCAAACATAGGTGAGGGGCCCAAGGTTTAGGGGTTTACCCTAAACCCTAAACCCTAAACCCTTGACCCCATAAGCTACAAATGACAAAGGCAAGGGGCAATCCCTCAACTTTTACCTATAGATGATGTTGAAGACAAGGGGTTAAGCTTTGCCCTTGATTGCCAATTTCGCCAATTAAAGAAATGGGGGCCGTTGTTTTGCAACATTGTACTTTTTAAATGTAAATTTGCATTCATGTTCTCAATTTCAGCTAAATTGAAGGTTCTAATCCTCAATTTGGCAAACTTTTACAAATAACTCTATCATGTCCCTTATTTTTGTGATCTCAAAATCAATTCCCTTTAATGCGATTAAAGCAAATCCCACCAACATTATGATGGCATCTCTATAGCATGGTCCAATGTAGCTTTTAGCATCATCAAAGCTTCAAAATGCATGTTCACCCCTCCACCTTAACCTTTCTCATTGCCATATATCCAAGAAACATGTTCTTGCTCTTGGGAAATGCATCCTATTCATTTTATCACACTTGCCTTTCACTCACTTTTCATCTTACCAGCACACAAATTCAAATGAGAAAGGACCCACTCTAATACCATGCATGGACATTAAGCTCCCCTTCATTGATGGCTTTTAAGCTCACTCGTTGTGAACAAAAAAACACATGCACCATATACCTTGAATTAACCCTAAATCAACAATCAGCAATTTGCACCACCTTGGCTTCTGCCATGGGGACCTTGACCTCCCAAGGACATTGATTGGTCACCTTGGGGCTTTACCCTACACATAATTAACCAAGAGCTCAAAGTCTGATTGCACTGAAATGAGAAACCCATGCATAGGAACAGAAATCCTACTCCATTTCATGAGCATTTTAGCAATGACAATGAGGTACTGAAATTGGACCATGGATAGGAACAGAAATCCTACTTGCTTTCCCATGCTCACATGGGGGATTGCTATTTGACAATAGCAACCCTCAGCTTCCATGAAACATTTAACAATAACAATGACCTCCAACATCAACATAACAAGTGATGCCACCAACCTTCCAAGACAGTTTGCAGCATGAAATAAGACGTCATCCTCATCAGGTTTCTTTGAATTCCACCCCCAATGTGTAAAAATAAAAATTTACACCTCTGAATTTTCAGTGGGCCTAACAAAAAAAAATTGGCCTAAATGGAGCTATATCTTTCCTCCACACATCCCTCTACCTCAAGGAAAAATTCTAATATTATCCAGAGATGTTCCTTGCTGATAGCATGCTTGTAATATTCTGCAAGGGAAATCTTTTGACCCCACAAAAAGGGTGTGAAGACAAGATAGGTGTTGGCGAAGTTGAGAGTAAGAATACTGTAATTATACGGGTGGCACTGAGTAATTGGAAAATTAAAATCATGTTAGGTGTTGCACCCAACTCCAATCTGGAAGTGCTTTTCTACTCATCGTAAGTAAATGAAATTTGGTAAGGTAATGTACCTGAAATCATAGACTATGTACTCTTGAACACTACTACCCCTTCATCAAACAATGATATTTTCCTAAACCTTATTACAAAAAATCACCCTGATTTGCAAGAAATCTGCAGAGCCCCCTTGTCTGCAGATGTTGCAAGTCATGTGACTAAGAATTGCACACAATTCCCCCTTCTGCCATTAGCCATGGCTGCCCTTTTTGTTGATCAATGTTCAGTTAAGCCACACCTCACTGACCGAAGAGTTTAAACCTTGCTCCATCAATTTCCATCAAAGCCTTTTTGCTTTGCTTGCCTTCTTGCACATTCTAGCAATATGCATATTGCATCTAGGCATACATACAACTATTTGTTGCCTCCCAACTGCTGACCTATTGGGTGTTAATTTTCCAAATACTTTGCCTCCCCATCAGATGATGGGATCCTTACTGGCAGTGGGCAAAGAGACTGAAGTTTTAACCAATGGGACCAGATGGAAAAGCAGGTTGATGCAACTGATTATGGCAGTTGGGGAGGGGTTTAGGGTCTATCAAGGATATTACATTGTCTAATAAACTCATTAGAGTAGTTTACGTACTTGGACCAGAAGGGTCGGAGGTGTGGAAATGCAACATCAAGCCATGGCTTTGCCTGCCCATTGTAGTGGATGACAGCAGCCTCCTTTGTGGATTCCAAGCTTGATTTCACATTATAACCAAGGCCCAACATGTGCCAATGGGGAGGGATCGGATGCACATTCCCATCAAATGCTATTAACGCAGGTGGCAATGTCCCCAGTCGCCACAGCGTCAAGTTCAGCTGCAAATTCTGCAACCCAACAAACCATATAATTTACCCACAAGACCCAGGACACAAGAAATCAAGAAAGAGAAATGAACAGCAGTCATGTGACCTTCAACAGCAACATGCATGGTAGTGATCAGCTACCAAGATCAGCAATAATGGGAGAAGAAAGAGGAAGAAAAGAGAGAAGCAACATAGAAAACCCTAAAAGCATGATCTTTTGAGAACAAAGTGGGCTTTGATAAGCTCCCCACTTCGGATTACGGAGGTTTGTGAAGTAATAATTTTGAAGATCATGAAGGCAGAAACACCAAACAAAACTTTTGGCTGAGAATGGTCTGTAAAAATGTGAATTTTGAATCTTGGGTTATTAAAATCTCCAAGAATTGCAAGAGAAGCAATTTGTGGCAATTAAGAATAAGATTAAGATACAAAGTTTTGTTTAGAAAAAGAGAATACAAAAAAACCATCAATGTTGCATCCAATGTTCAACAGCAAATTCAAAACTGAAAGGCTCAAGATCTTGCATCAGTGTACTATGATGCATGCCTAAAGAAACTTGATTCCAGCATGTCCATTTTCCCACACATCTGCAGAGTAAAGTCACCCTAGAATTACTCTCCTCTCAAGGGACCCATAGTGCTTTGAAGTGTCAGAGTCAGTAAAACAGAGCAATCCCTTCTATTTAACAGTTTTATCTGCTTTGTAGAGGTGAATTTTCTAGTCTTGGATGAGGTGCTAGTGAGGCCTCAAGCACTCCCGTAGCATACTTACACAACAGGGTTGGCGATCCTACCTGTACAAAGAACACTACAACTCAAAATGTAAACAAAAGCTTGCATCTACACCTACAGCTACCAATTCCCAGCATCCCTTGAAGAGGGTTCAGAACTAATGATGTGCTTGGCTGACCCTGGGTTAACACGAAGGTCAACATAGCAGCTTCAATACAGAATGGAGACTGGATTGCCAGTTTGTGTCAATAATGACAGCATAGAACCATATATGAGAGTGTCAGTGACAAAAACTGCGGACTTACAGAGCTTAAAGTCGTACAAAATAATACCTGTTTCTGCCAGTAGTGATACACACCAGTAATGTCTGCTTGGCGCCATGCGTGTAAGTCAAACACATTCATGCCATAAGCCCAGGCACACTTATCAGGATCAAAAGTCTTGGCAATAATTGGGTGTGAAAAATTGAAGTAATTTTTGAATGTCTTTGACATCACCCACGCATCATCACCATGGCAAGTCTCCACTGCCCCATTCACTTTGCCATGGAGATCCATATCCCACAATGGACTTAGGTCCTTTTGCACTACTACATCATCATCAAGAAACACCACCTTCTCCAATTCGGGGAAAAGCTGCCACATGATGCCAATGCAGCAAAAATCTGTCAGCCAGAAACAAAGACTTACATATATAGTTCACACTCAAAATGCACATGCCTCATTTGATGAAATCAAATGCAGCTACTTGAAGAAGGCACAGCTCTCTGAAAGTGGGGAAGCTCAGAGAAGGAGTATGTACAGAGATGTGCTTAAGAACCTTTGAGAACCCCCTCACCAGAGCTTGCAAAATGGTCTTTAGAAACAGTAGGAATTCTAATGTATCTACTGCAGAATTGCAGAGCCAGTCTCACAAATCAATGTCGCATCTCACTAGAGCCTCCAGATCCCCAGAAGTAAATCTCTTGCTGTGCATCCTTAGCACAGAGGAACACAAAGTACACTTGCAGTAGAGTTGATAGACAAACCTCTGGTAAGTAGATGCGGAGGTGGTTCATGATGGAGATGTATTTTGGTGATCGTGCCTGCAGATAGGCAGCCAAGACAGTGGGCGAGTACTGACTGATATTGGTGCCTGCTGTATGATCACCATGGTAATACCACTTCATGTCCTGTGAAGTCTCCATAGCCTGCAGGACAGGGACATTGTCCCGAGTCAACCAATCAAATTGGTGGACCCCTTTCACCTCCACAATAGCTGGAGACAAAGGGTTTAATGAGAACCATGCATGCATTGCAGCATATGTCTTCTTGTCTGTGATAACATGGAAAACTATCTTCTCTGGGTCTGCTGCATTGTGGACAGTGGAGGCCACTACCACAGAGGCAGCCAGAACATTATCTGTAGCAAGGACTAGGTGGTGTAGTGCCGGGTCAGTGAGGCGAGGAGCAAGGTCCGGTGAGGGCAAATCCTGGCGGGCACGAGCATTACTTGAGTACTCAACTGTGAGCTTCAGGGCTAAGCAATGGAGACCCTTTGGCACCCCACTGCTGGCATAGTGCCGGTACAGAGCTTCCTGTAGCTTTGCTGCACGCACTCGCTCCTCATTTGCCTCCACCTGCCACAGCTTCCACTAAGTTACAAAACTCCAATACAGATGTGTGCACAAAGAATGTAACCTTTTTCTTCACCCATGGATTCAGTGGCAACGGCATGTGTCATGCACTCATGCAAAGGCTTTCTATAACCTATGAATCACGAAAGCACAACACAGTTGGCACAAGGGTGGGTGGAAGGGAGGAGGCAACAATTGCACACACCATGCCCTTCAATTGCATCAATAGGGTTGGCATGTCATACTGCTTCATCCGTGCCTCCTCCACCAAAGCCTCAATAGAATCAGGTAGCTCAGCTGCCGTCTGAATCGTGGATCCCAGCAACACTGAATATCGATCAGGCACCTTCTGCACCATTTTTCCAGTTCCAAAATTTAAGGTCAATTCCATTTGTTTTTGTTTATGCCGAAAGATCTGGGATGCTGTCAAAATGTAAAACCCTTGGAAATTATGGAACCTGAGATAGCATCATAAATTTCTAAGGTTTTCAGTTTCCACTTACTGGTGGTGCTGTATGCCTTTTCCATATTAATCTCGGTCCAATTTTCCGTCCAAAACAACCTGGAGAAACAGACTTTGCAAATTCTGAATCAGAATTCTTTCTCAACAAACAAAAGCCCTCTCTTTCAATCCAGATCAGGTAGACTTGTTGTTTATCAGGCTGATTTCATGACACTTAGGGAGCCAAAAAAAAAAATCCAAAAAAATCAGTGATTCCATCACACTCAGTCAGAGATCCTCAAAAAGAATCAGGCCCTTCAGAAATTCAGAAAGCACAAGAATTTCCCAGGAAACTCCACATCCTCAGAAAGGCCCGAGAATTGCAAATGACAGTAGTTCTATGCCCATGCTAAAAAGCAATTCCAGTGTCCAAAATGTCCATTGCTATCTGTGGTCCAAGTCTTTACGATTTCTGATTCCACCAGACGACAATTGAGTAAGGATTGTGGGGGCAGAGTGCATACCAATAGATGAGCATTTGTTGGCACCCTCAAGAGTGACAAGAGCACTAGTGATGAAGACAAAGGGGAGGAGGAAAACAAGCAGAAGCATAGTCCAGAACAGGCATCGATAGCTCAGATATCTCGCTGCACCTTTGATCTTCATAGGATCCAGGAATCCTGTTGTTGTTGATACAGTGATCCGTCTCATGCTCGGTGAGATGTGGACCTGCATTGTGAGCTAGCCACCCCACTGCAGCAGCTGCTCCCACATCCAATCCTACACTAGGGTTCTCTCATCCAAGCTTCCCAGCTATGGCTGCTGCTACCGTTGTTTCTCCCTCTACCATTTTTTTTCGCTTTCACTTCGATCCTGATCCGTGCACCGGCATCATGATCCAACCCCCTCGAATCTCTTTGACCTACTCAGAATTGCAATCTAAAACTCTCCCCCTGTCCTTCCCCTTGTGGTCACCTCCTTTTTCCGTCTCTTCCCTTACAAATCTAGTGTGCGCCATAATCCGCTCCTTGCCGCCCGCCTTCCCCCCGGCGACCTCCCTTCCCACTGCTGCTGCAGCATTCTCTACTCCCCTAATTGCCTTCTCGACATGGGAGCTTACCTTCTCCAACAGCCAGACGAGTACACCCAAAACAACAACAAAAAATCTACACAGAAAACAGGAAGCCCTCCGCCCCTCACCCCTCCAAGAAAAAAAAAAAAAATCTGAAAAACTCACAGAATCATCAAGACCAAGGAGAAGGGAAGACAAAGCAACCAAAACCAAAGAAACCCAAAACGAAACACACACACACACCCAAACACGGGCTACCTATCAGGAGAAAGGAGGGAGAGAAACAAGTTCAGGAAGAGCAAGACGAGCTCCGAGAGAAAGTAGAAAGCAAGGGTTTGAATCTGGTTCCACATCCAACAAACCCAACAAGGGCTTCCCTCCTACTCCGAGTCCCTGACCCAAAATCATGATCTCTGACGTCGGACATCATGCCGCTACCGGCGTCCCGCAAGTACACACACACAAGAAAGTAATGCAAGGAAGCAAGAAAAAGCCGTTCAATGGCGGCTGTCTCTCAGGCCAGCTACGGCCACGCAACCCCGAGCTGGGGGACTACATCGCTGAAGAAGAAAAAGGAGAAAGGAGAAAGGATTTACACGGCATCCAGAGCGAGCACGAGGGAGCGAGCGAAGCGAGCGGGGCGGGGCGGGACGGGCAAGCGCAAAGGCCAAAGACGAGGAAAGGAATCATCAGCGCAGGATGCCTTCCTGACAGACCGTGGAATGCTGCGAAATTGTGTTAGCGCCGACCGCGCGGGTGGGCGAAAGAATGGCGCGGTTACCGCGGGGAAGAGGGGGGGGGGGGGGGGGAGGGCTATAGCCTATAACCTATAGCCGACTGGTTTTCTTTTCTTTACTTTACTTTTCTTTTTTAGGCTCTTCCGATTTCGCCATTGCGCCCTTGCGCAGAAACTACCTACCTCGTACTTACCTACCTACTGCTCCTTTTACACGGATTCCGGTAAAAAGGTAAATTGTCAAAAAGTCAATACGTAAACAAATCTCTGTTTTCCTCATTATTATTACTTTGGCACTGGAGAATTATTATCCCAACCCCCCCCCCCTCCACCACCCCCTTTTAAGGATTCCGAGAAATTTCCTACTCTTTGGAATGCACCTTGTAAGTTGAACCAAACCCTAAAGTCAGTTTCCACATTGACAAAACAAATAGTTTTTTTTTTTTTTTCCAAAAAGTAATTCATTTTTTTGAAATTATTGACTTTTACATTTTTTTTTCAAAAAAATAATTCATTTTTTTTGAAATTATCGACTTTTCCCATTTTTTTTCCAAAGAAATAATTCATTTTTTAAAAAAAATATTGACTTTTCCATGATCTATTATTATATTGTCACACCAGTGTAACCTATGATAATTAGGATGATTTTCAATGCGACAACTTCATATTTTCACAAAAATTCATTTCATTATTTTGATGATTATTTAATGATGAAACTAACCTTGTGTTGTTAAGGTATGCATCAATACTAGCGTGGCTTGTGCCTTTGGCTCAAGAGGAACTTGTTATCTATCTTGAACAACTATTCATACCTGGTGTTTAGTTTTTAAATGTTAATTTTGTTAGCATTAAGTTTATCATAATCTACCTGTTAATATATAAATTAACCTTAAATTAACATTAATTTAAAATGTTGGCATTTAGACCTAACAATAAAAGTTGTTTGGAATATTGAATTTTGAATAATATTTATCACAAAAATTGTTTGGAATATCCTTTGCTATTGCTAAAGGTTGGCATTGTTGATTCACACAATAACAATATTTATATGTGTTTTTTTTTGTATGATTATTGTAAGACTTGTCATTGGTTTGTAAAATTTGTCCACAACAAATGTAATGTTGTTTGATCTTGAGGACTCATATCAACTAGTATTTTTCATTATGGCCAATTTTAGTCATGTAATCTTAAGTTTTCCTGAAGTCGCCACTCGATGTTTCCCATGTATCCTTGCACACATGCCCATTCTTTACATGTAGTAAACACCTTGCTTTCATTACAAAGATAATAACTTTTCCTAATTGCAATTTGGAATTGGTCCTCAAAATCCACTTTGATCTAACATAAAGAAGTGATCTTTCTTTGCTTAATCTAATGTGATAATCTTACCACATTCCCAATTGGGTTAATGAGGTTTCTTGGAATGAATTTTCACAAACTCTTATGTTTATGAATTTTTTGAATTTTGATTTTTCTTGCCCTTGTTGATCTTCTTTTTGTTGGATGGACCTCCCATTGAAGTTGGACGTGGTCTTGAACAAAATGAATTTCAATGATTTTTTTTGTTTTTTTTTCCCTCAATATTGAATGGATTTTTGTGCATTTTGAGTTTTTTTAGATTTCAAGAATAAAAGAAGTTGTAGATTATACAAAAAGGGTAGGGCTTGGAGATTTATGGTTTTGTGCTATAAATCATTTTTGAACATTGTTGATGTAAGATGATGTGTTGCCAAAACATTTCATGGATCAAACGTTTTTATGTTATAAATGTTTATTATTATTATTATTATTAGGTACCTTTGTTTCTATTGTTACAAACATTGTTTCTTCTACTATCATGAACTTGTGAGGTTTGTTATAGGGTTCTTGTGCAAAACGCACCTCCTTTGTGCATAGATGTAAAAAGTTATATTGTTTGCCTCTTGCATAGAATTTTTTGCAATGATTGCATGAATAAAAAAAATAGGACTTGAATTTATGATTTGACTTATGCATCCATTTTTAGCAATTTTACATAACATTTGCAATTTTTCTCAAAATCTATGTTTTGTTGAAAATTTGATGTTAGCCTATTTTTGAGTTAACAATGTATTAACATTACATGCCAATAAGGTTGCCACATCATCTTGTGTGTCAAGAACATTACATATGTGAATGTTCAAAAAGAATTTATTTTGTAATACAAATTTAACGATGAAATAACACTAGGTGTGATGACCTTTTATTTAACCTTCCAAAAACATTTTTTTCAATTTAGCTGAGTTATTTGAGATAAATATTACTAAAAATTCAATATATGTTTAGTGTAAGGACAATTGGGTGGTACCATTAGGAATGTCACATCCTCATTTTTCCAAGACCCATCAAACTTTGGGAAAATATAAGAAACAAATAAAGAATTTTTTTAATAATTTTTTTTGTTGAATACATTAATTAGGTTGTTAACAATGTCAAGAATATTAAGAATTTTTGATGTTCCTATTCATTACATTCACACAAAGTTTCAGGGACGTCACAATCATTGTTGTCTTTGAACTTTTTGATTAAGAACATTTTTAAAACAAGGTTTAGGGTTTTTTTTATGGACACAATTTTCTAAGGTACTTTAGATTGTATTCTATTTGATATTTTTATTGAGTAAGTATTTGAATATGTATAATTTAGTTATGAATTTCCAATGTTTAGGAACTTGATTCCTAAAAGGGCCACATCAATAACGGATGCAAATTTGTAACGATTTCCACCTTTTTTATTATAATGAAAACTTCAAGCCATATATTTTGGCATGCAATAAATAAACATGAAAAAAAAAATAATAAATTATATTTATAATTTGGCCAATTTTTTTATTCCTTGATCATTCCTTGAAGTCGTCCCTAGTGGGTCCACCCAATTGTACTTACACCTTGTCACACCAAAAGTCTAAACTTTACAAAATGAGCTTTATAAAGTCTTGCTCACAACAAGCTTTCCAACAATATAAAAAATGTGCTTTAATTTCCTTAAAACATTTAGTTTTTATTTTATTCAAATTAAATAAAATATCCAATAACTTATGAATCATATGTTTAACCATTGCAAAAGCACCTCAATATTAAAAACATAACAAAAGGCATGGAGATTTGATAAATTTCATTGTGACAACCAAAAGAAACAAAAAACCGTCCTTCACAAATAGATGGACATTATATAAAAAGAGAAGAAGGATCTTAAGTCTATAACTCTTGAAAAAGGAGAAAAAAATTATGCTTATTCATAGGTGTAAGACCCCTCCTTATAAAAGATAAATAACCTTATGCCTATTCCTTAAGAATGTGAAGAAAAGTATGTCTACTTATAGGTTTAAAATCCATCATCCTTTTAGCGAGTAGATGTAAGAACCTTTTTTTTCTATACCTTGTGATTTATGTGATTAGCAAGGTTGCAAGTTTTACCATGCACAAAGTTCATAGGCCATGTGATGGCATGGCAATGAGAAGACTAGGAAACATGTTTTTTTGAAAATCATAAAGCTCATAGAAAGGATAGGTGAACTTTATGAAAATTGTAATGCCCACATAGGAAACAATGAAAAATTACATATTGTAATGTGACATCCAAATACATAGAGAATAAAAGAAGTTCGGTATTTGCATATGTTTAAGTTTATGATAATGTTCACCTTGTGTTTTATGATGGGTAAGGCTTATGGGCTTATGGTTTTACCTTACCTTTAAATCATTCCAAGAAATTTTGTTTTGTATTTAGAATGTCCCTCATACTTGTGAATAAAGAACCTCCTAGAAAAATAATAATGTTATATTGCTTACTCCTTAAACATGGGAGGATTTTAGACCTATGAACTAATCTATTGCCTTTTCCTTTCACCCTGCCAAACATTTAGAGAATTTTGTTGTCTATTTGAAAGGCATCTTATATTTGTGAATATCCCTCCTAGAAAAAAGGAGAGGTTTTAACTCTACACTCCTTTAAAATGAGAAGGAACATATGTTCGTTTAAGGAAAATGGAATAAATCTTACCTCTACTTAAGAGTGGGAGGGATCCTTGAATGACATAAGATCCTTCCCATTATTAAATAGTAGGCACAATATTTCTCCTTTCTTATGTGCCATAATTTACATATGTTTAAGTTCATAAGAACATTCACCTTGTGTTTTACAATGAAAAAACCTAGGGGTGAAAACTAACTTGGTTATCATCCCATCCTAGGAGCCTTGTTTTGGGAATGGTCCCATTTTGAGGTTTTAGCATATACCAAAGGATTTGAAAACCCTTAGATTATCACACTAAGTTTTTCTTATCTTTTAAGGACTTAAAAACCCAAACATTTATTCTTTTCTAAGACCTAAAAGCCCTTTTGATTATAATAGCATGTTATTATTTTTCATCTCCCAAGAATGGGACACTTTAAGTTATCACATTATGTGTAAGGTAAAGCCCTAGGATTGAGGCATTATTAAAAATAAGGGACCCCAAGATGAGAGTTGAAGGAGCCATGAACTTCCATAAAACCTGAATGGGCCTTGACGCAACATAAAAACCATCATCAAATTTTTAAATTAAAAAATTCACGTTATACCCATTGAGTATTAGCTAAATATCATGAGAAAAATTGGGAGTGTATCATCTTTCAGATACACTAAAAAAACTAGGTCGGTAAGTTTTTACGTTCTTGTTTTTCTTTCTTAATATTTGGAAGTCATGAATTTCTCTCCATACATTTTCTCAAAGACTATATTAACATTCATTAAACTTTATTTTCCTTTTTAATCTATACAAGTGCCAATTTTGTAAACCTAATTAGTAAGCTTTATCCATTCTATAATTATTTGTATTAAGTTGTTAATGTTAGGTAAGGACTAGGATTTTGCTAATTTTAGCTCCTTGATCACATTTGGCCTCCCCTTGTTGGGTTGAACCGGAAGCTCCATTAAAAACTAACATCAATTAATCCTTGTTTAGTACAAATTTTCCACCTTTAAGAGCAATTCCACTGATGTTCAATATGTGACCTTATAAATTAAATTGGATAAAAAAGTCAAAACATGCTAATTTGACTTAGCAAAAAAGCTTTGACCCAACATTTTTGCACAATGTGTTAAGGCTAGTAAAATGCACAACAAAATATAACACTAGGTAGAAAAAATGTAATATATATGATTTGATAATTGTTCCTTATTTCTAATTGGTCCAAATGTTTTGCTATTAATAGTCCAAGGGATTCTATATGGTGAGTACATGTGTTACATGTACCAAATTTGAGTGAATCTACCATTGATTTTAAAAAGATTTTTTGGAATAACATGTTTGAAAACAAACCTTCCCAAACACAAGGATATGTTATATATCACCTTTCTTCAACCACTGCTTAAAATTATCAACATCAACATTTGAAACATTATTTTTGGCTAAATATTTATCGATTTTCACAATTGTTTTATTACTATTACACATGTTGTGAATTCAAGATTTGTTCTGTAAACTATTTACAATTTTACATCCATTTGGGACCAGAGAGTCCATTAAACGAAAGGTAGATCATGCAGGACAAATTGTCCTCTAGTACTGGCAGCATGCCACAAATTTGGCCAGGGCGACCGTGTTTGTAGTCTGCATGAGTTCAGCAAGAGTGCTTGTGTGGGTGAGGGGTAGGGTCGAACAAAAGCGTTCCCTAACTTTCTGTGTATTTGGATAGATAAGGAGCAAGTCCTTTTCATCCTCTACCTTCCCCGAGTTGCAGCCTCGACAAAGCCTCTCTACATATGGCACACCCTTCCACGCACCTAGCACTGCCTCAAGCTGCGTGTTGCCACATCAAAATTGGGCCAGAGCTTTTCGCAGCTGGACATAGTTGATGTCACACAAGTATCTTTCGTTTTCGTACGACATACCCTTGAAGCGCAAGTATCATGTTTGCACGCTGGTCTCAATCTTGTGGTTGGTAAAGAACTTTTCAACAAAAGCCAGTTGCATATTATCCTTCACCCTTTTTACATTTAACATTGTGTGGGGAAAACCTAGAGGGGGTGGGATCCCAACCTCCTGGTTGATCAAGCCTCTCGTCATATATCTACCACCAAATGGCTGCACTAGCCTTGTTAAACAGGTCAGATGTATGTGTGTTGACCTAGGAATTGTTCCCAACGGTAGTTCAGTAGAACCTGCTTGGAACGCACGGGTCGTTGCAAGCTGAAATGTCGTTTTCAACGGTGATTGAGTCGGAGGCAAAAAACCTACCACCTCTTGGGGCTGATTCTGGAATACCATTTTTTCACGGATCCAGCCCAACATTTCCCGCAACAAGCATAGCAAGCTGGGCTTCCCATGCCTTTCCTAAGATGTGGTCTTTAGTGACCGTGCTCCGTGAGCAAATTCAAAATTTGTTCTTACATTAATACCACCAAGAATAGTTGATCAACCTTGATTTTGCTTCATCTTCATTTTTCTAACTATAGGCATTCAAGGGCGCTTCATTTGATTTTTGTTGATGTTGCGAATAGATGCACAAGTGTTAGTAGTAGGTTATTGAGACTAGATTTCCACTATGCAAATGTTTCCTTGTTTGTTGTAGCACATGCAATAAAGGTTTTAAAAATAATGTGGATAGGATGACAAACGAAGGAAAATTTTGGTTGCATGACGATGCCTAAGGTTTAAAGTTGAATTGTTAAAAGAATGATGATGCCATGGGATGGAGAATTTTTGCAAGATTATTGTGATGGTCGATGGTAGGCTAAGTATGGGGAGCATTGGTTCTTGGGGTTCATTTGCAAACATCCTTTGAAAATTTGTAAAATTTTGGGATGTTGATTTTAATAGTTCTTCTTGCTTGGATTTTGATTTGGGTGAGTGAAATCCAAACAAGTGAACATTGAAAGGTTTGATTCACAATTCTTTTTATATAAATCCCATTTGTGCAAGTGTATTCAACATAGGAGAAATTAGAAAAGAGTAGGATTTTTGCTTTGTTAGCTTAATTTTTACTATATGTTGTAGATTTTACCATGTCTAATTTCGTTTTTGGGTGTTAGAATTTTGTCTTGTGTTCAAGAGATAGTGAAATTTTTAGTGAATTTTTAAATTTTAAAACAAATTTTAAAAATTACAAAAGAAAAAGAGAGAGAAAAAAAGAAAGAGGGCTAAGTTGGTTGGTAATTTTCAACTATTGGAAGTTACTTTGACAATCCAACATCTAAACATGAAAATTTTAATGTAAGGTAAAGCCTTAAAATGAGAGCATTTAAAAATAAGGTGCCAGGACAAAGCAATAGTTGAGTCCAACCTCACATTTTGGGAATATCGTCCCACCCATGGGCTTTGCCTATTGTGAAGCAAGAGAAAAAACTTACCATGAACCAAACCTATGCAGATAGGGGAGGGTACTTACACCTATAAGTAGGCATAATTACACTCCCACCCTTGAGAAGTAGGCATAATATCCCTCTCAATTTCTAGGAGGGAAATTCATGGATATAAGGTGCCCTCCAAATACACTACAAATTTTTCTCCAAGTGCTTTATGGCTAGTGAGGGTACCCAAAATACACTTTGTAAAAAAAGGTGGTAGTGTTTGACAATGTGGTATGGTTCTCAAGGCTATTTTATTTATTTATTTATTTATTTATTTTTTCAAGATAATTTTCAAGATTATTGATGATATAATCTTCATTTGGTTTTGAAGAATGATATAATTTTCATCTAGTTTTGAAGAATGCTCATCACATGTTCATTTTGGGAGAGGACTTCATGAAAAAAAAATTCCTATTAGCCTATTGTTGAACCAATGTTGTGTGAGGATGTATGGTTTGGAGTATTAAACCTAAAGGTTCAATCAAGTGAGGCTCTTGGGACTTAGACTCAAGTTAACACCCTTTGATACCCCCTTTTTAAAAATTAAAAAAAACATGCATCAAAATTAGGTCAAGAATTGGATTATAGAATAAGTCTTTGATTGGATACAAAATCAAAACTATGAAAAAAACATTCTTAAAAAATGAAGTTCATTAGGTAGGCAAGTTGATTTTTTTTTTTTTTTTTCAAAAGTTGACAATGAATGTAAACTTTATAGTTGAGTATATAACCCCTTGTTAATTTATCATAAAACCTTATGGCTTCCCCATACATTCTATACCGTTGCGGGAGTGTGGAGTGTGTAACATAGCATCAAACCCAAATTGAATGGGGGCCTCAAGGTTATTGAATTTTGAAAAAAATTGTGATAGAATAAGAATCAAAAGGTTAAATTGGAATTTTTTTTGTTAAACAATTTGAAAGTTCCGAGACCAACTAATTAAGATTGAAAAAAAAAGGGGCAATGGTAAAATTGTGAGATTGCCTAAACAAAGTGATAATATTTCTTTTCATTTTTATATTATTTTTGTCTTTTTGTTCTTGGGAGTTTGCTAGACACGCAAGGTGTTCGTTGTTGCACTAGCAAACACATGCTTTTTCTTTCTTCCCCCCCCCCCCACTTTTTTTTTCCTTTTTTTTTCAATGTTGAACATGGAAAAGAAGAAGACTTTTACTCCAAAAGAGCATATTCTTCATTAGGACCACATACTTAAAAAGTTATACTCCTAAAAAAAGGAAGGGACCCCAAAAGAAAAAGGAAAAAAAAGAAGAAGAAGAAAACGTCTTTTGTAAGGTATGAAGCTATGGAAATTGGTGGTTGCAATGCTCTCAATTAATGGGGGGTTGTGTTGTAGTAGAGCATGAAGTAGGGTCACTTGGCATATTTTGAGTGTTTTGCGGATGAATGGACCACCACCATGGAAGCTTTACTCTTGTCTAACACTCAAGTCTACCATGATCTTTGAGAACATTATAACTTTGTCATCTATGCATTGTAACTTTGTTATAAACCAAGCCCCTTTATGAACCTTAATAATTGTTCAATTTGTAAAACCATATCTTTCTTATATATATATAGGGAGAGAGAGAGGTGAGAGTTTCATAAGCATATCTAAGTCTTGCAAGGTTCTAAATAATTAAGGGGATGGTTGGGTACCTTATGTGATTTCTTTTGCTAGTGACCCCATGCTTTTATGGTTGGAGAAAACTAAATTGTTCAAGACATGATGAACTCCCCATAAGTTTTCAAGATAACATAATTATTAAGTATAAAAGAGAAGGGCTTTTTTGGCGAGGAATAGTGATAAAATATGGAGCCGTTGTTGGGAACAACATGAGAGATGCATTGGGAACTATTTCACAAAGCAAAGCATATGGGATAAATGTAAAGGAACACATGTATAGGACACATGAGAACTATGAGAACAACATAAGGAACATGCATTAAGAATGCATGGTAGATCTAAAGAACACATGTGGGGGTGGGGTACACAAGGGATGTACAAAAAACAACAAAAGGAAAAATAATGTGCCAAACATATGCCGATAAAATTTGAGCAATACATGGAGAAAGATTTGGGAAGACATGCACTACAACCATGGTGAGAACTTGCACCATAGATTCTTTACTTACATAAAGAACTTCTATAAAAACTCCCCATGACATTTGCACCATAGATTCCTTACTTACATAAAGAAGTTCTTAAAAACTCCCCATGACATTTCAACCAACTTTCCCACACAACGGTCCCCATTTGTTTGTTGCATGGGCACCATACACCCGTCCGTGCACATGTAGTGCCAGGGGCTGATGCAATATTCATGATACAAGGCAACCCCGTATAGGCCTTGAGGAGAAATTTTTTTTTCAAAAAGTTCTTTACAATAAAAAGTTATGTGTAAAGTCGCCTTATCTTTAGGCTCTAGTTTAAGTCCGTAATGAAACTGGGTATCAGTTTACAAGATTTGCAAGACTTGATTTCAAGAAGAAAAATGGAGCAGGAGAGTGTGAGTGAAGGGTTTGCAGGTAAGGCAAATCCAAAAAACTGGGGGTGAAACTACTCATCTGATATCCAATTTCAGGGACCAAAACCAGTTTTTCTCCACTCCTTTTTTTACAAAAAAAAATTTTAACTTCTTTTTTTCTTGTGAACTGATTTCATCCTGAATTTTGATTTTGTCCCCAGTTTTGGAAAATTTTGACCCCCAGTGTGAGATACTTTGCAAAGCCCAACCTTGCATTGGGTGATGTACATATCCTTTCATCTTAATCCTTTTCTGCTTCTTAGATGTTTATAAATTTCATGCTCTGGCATCAAGCTGCTAATTTAAGCATTTTCATGTGTATTTTTATGAGCACATTTAGAAGGAGGAGTATGCAAATGTACTTTTGATGTTGGCTGTGTTTTGCATTATCACTTTTTTTGAGAAGGTTGGAAGTAGGTTTTGTAAGTATTTCTTAATCAAGTGCCCATTTTTGTATTGGTTGTACAACCCATATTAGAACAGCCTCTAATCTTGGGCTGTGGGTACAGGTAGGTGAAAACCAAATCCAGGTTTCGGAACAAAAGAACAAAATTGGAACTCTGATAATAATGTGTAGTAACAATTCCCAACTCTGAACTCAAACAGAGGCTTGTGTATTTTCTTGGTTATTCGGGGTTTACCAGCAAAAGTCAGCTTCTGTGGCCAGATATAAATGATATTTGCAAGCTTTTTGTGTACAGAAGTTGGGCTTCTGCAACTCCTTGCATGCGGTAATGATGTGATCCAAATTTGGATTTCAATGTGAACAGTTCAATGCTGTCGTTGGATTTGGGTGTGATGACTTCCACATTCCCCCATTGTGATGTGGATGCAGATGGGATTCAAACCCAAGCACCACAAATCTCAAAGCAACCTCCAAGCCATCCACCTCTGATCTCCAAAACAACCTCCAAGCCAGTCACCTCCTGTGTCAAAACAAGTTTTAAAACTACACAATTTCAAAAAAAATAAAAATAACACAAGACAAGGGATACATATGGGAGCAAGCACAAGAGCAGCAATGCCGACATACACATACGTTGAGCTGGAGGAGAAGAGCCAAGAAGCAATGGAGTTTTACAGCTCAGGAAGGTGTATAGATAGAGGAGCTGGAGAGTGCTTCTCACTTTACCTTATCCCTCAAAATGCCTGCAGCTGTGAGAATAGATATTGACCTCCATCTGGATTCCCGTAGTTATGGGTGATAATAGACCTCCATCTGCATTCTCGCAGCTGTGATAATAGAAATCCATCTGCATTCAGCCCTTGTTGGGTCTGTTACGAACAAGCTCAATCTGCAAATGATCCACAGAACTCATTCAAGCTGGAGATCAAATAGCAACATTAGAAATACTGGACTAAGAACAGAATTTGTACTCAGGACTCGATTGCTGTGTTCAACACTGTAATCAGCTGTCCAATGCCACTAGTGGCTGCTTGAACTCAAATATACACCTCCAGTATTTCACTTACTGCATATGTGATGCTCCAGCCCTTCAAGGATTCCCCACACAGAAGCAAAGCAAACCCACAAAATTGTGTTGCATAAATCTCCTGAAGGGACAAACCCTGCACTCATATCTGTGAAGAAAACTGCACAGTAAGATGCTGCACTGGGAGATTGGATAGAAAGAAGCCCATCATCATCCAGCAGGGTTTCTTTCTTCCTCTAGATTACTTTACTCTGTTAATAGAACTGCAGTGTCTCTTTACCTTTCAAGTCTTAAAAACTCCCATGAGAAAACCCCCAACAAACAAAGCTTTCTAGTTAAGTATCTGCCAGCCTCTCTTTGCTTGTTTGCTTGCTTGCTTGCATGACCAAAAGAGAAATACATGCCTCCCAATACGCACAATCTGAAAGGGACATAGAAACAAATTGTGAACTGATGTCTTTCAGTGCCCTGCAGGTGTGTTCTAGAGAAGAAGAAGAATCTGATATGTATGTATGGATCTAGCCACGAGAGGAGTTGTTTCCCACGGGAAGAACTGCAGGAATTTCAAGGAGCAAGTTTTGCTTCTTGTCAAAGTGAATTCAGATCATTCGCTTCTTCTTTCCATGCAGAAGATGATGATGAAAAAGAAGAAGAAGAAGAAGAAGAAGAAAGCATTCTTTCATGATTCTTTTCTTCTTGCCATGCTTTCAGTATCAGCAAACTCAAGAACCTTGAAGATGGACCAAATTCTCAATTTTATTTTATTTCATATCCATCTCCTTGCTGTTCAGAACGAGGAGGCGGAGGAGGAGAACAATCTCATCAGAGTAAACAGTACACAGATCCTTCATCCTACCTTCCTCATGAGCAAGTAGACTCGCTGATCCAGCAGCAAGTTGCTGAGATTGTTGGGCTCTCCCTTGAGACACATGAGAAGACCACCAAAGGAGATATAGACTTCCACTTTCGCTGTGGCCCCGCTTCCACGTCGCCCTCCTCCAGCAGCAGTAGCAGCAGCAGAAGCGTCAGTGCATTTGTAAACCTTGCCATACATCACGTACTCGTACTTGTCCGCCAGAGATTTGCGGCGGGTTTGATCGAAGGTGCCGTCGTCCTGTGTGCCATCCAGGTTGAGCGTGGCGGCGAGCGCCAGCGTGAACTTCTTCTCGCTGCGCGCTATCGGGTAGACGTCGATGTTCACGTCCAACAGCAAGTCCATGTCGAATTGCTCGCTGTGTGCCACCAGCCTCGAGACTCTGTCGAACTTCTTGCCGTCCGGGTCCACCACCGAAATTGTGAAGATGTCCTCGAACAGTACGCTATCCGCCATCGCTCCAAGCTCCCTCTTTGTTGTTTTCCTCCCTCTATTTCTTAGCTCGCTCTTCGACGTAATTGTTCACAAGAACTGAATGAGAATGCTCTGTCAATCCTGCTCTCGCTTCTTCAAATCCTATCCCGAACGAGCGAGGAGGAGGAGGAGGAGCATATCCGTTTTGCTGTTATTTTGTTCCACTGCTCCTTACAGTAAACAAAGAAAAGAAAGAGCGGGCGGGACCGGGAGAAACGCGTCCCTCTCGCTGTGCAGCTTCTAGATCTGTGTTTCTACGTTTCTTTCCTTCTCCTTCACCACGCAGTTTTGCGTTTCCTGTGCATAATAGAGCTGATCCATGTTCACAGGTCGGGGGCAGCACGCTCATTTCCTCGCACTCTTTAGGAACAGAAAGCACAGCTGTTTTGCAAGCTCCGTGAAAGAGCCAGAGAGGGGAACATATGGAGTTTCTGTATCTTCGTCATTTGCAGCTCAGCTGCACTTCCATGCCATCATATTATTATTGTGACGATTTCCAGAATCACTTGCTCCACAATTTCTCTTCTTCTTCCTTTTTGTGATTCTCTGGTCCAGGGGGAGATCCTTTTCAGTTCTGCGGGCTTGGAACAAATTTTCCTTTCAAGATCATTTCCTTGACACACGACAGGCCCACAATTCTCATTGCTAGATCTGATCTCCATTCTGCAGTTGAGGGTCCTTCAGGTCAGGGTCCTTGGAACAAGATTTCCATTCAAGACAACACACCAAAAACCGATTTTCCTTGAGAAGGGTGATCAAAGATTTTTTTGACTGCTACAGTTGCAGATTCTCCATTCTGCAATTTTGATTGCAAAATCATGTCCTTGACACACAGGTGTGCAACTCTGATTGCCAGACTTTGTCTCCATTTTGGCAGTGCAAGGTGAGATCCTTCAGTCCAGGGTCCTTGGAACAGAGTTCCTTTCAAAATAACATGAAAATTTTTTCCTCAAGATAGACAGGTACCTGCACAACAAACTTTGCCTGCTAGAGTTGCAGACTCTCCATTCTACAATTTTGGTCACGAAGTCATGTCCTTACAACACAATTCTGATTGGGTGCACAATTCTGATTGCTAGAGTTGTTTCTCCATTCTCCAGTCCAGGGTGAGATCCTTCAATTTAAGTCAGCTGCCTTAGAATAAGGTTTCCTTTCAAGATACACTGGATCCTTTCCTTGAGACAGGTGCACAATTTTTGTGGTTTGTTACAGTGCAAGAGTTGTCTTTATGGCTACAAACATATTGCAGCAGTATCTGAACTTCATACATTTGTGATCTGTCCTAATGCAAAACTGCCTTTCATCTAATTTGTCTAACTTGTTGCAAAACTGCAGGTATCTTCTCTGGGAGGGAGGAGCAAGGAAAATGCGAATCATGATAATTGACATCTATTTCACCTTCCAGATTTCAATTCACGAGTGCAGTTGTAGACCCAATGCAGTTGCAAAATCACAAGAGTTTAGACTGATTTAGAACTCATATCTTCTATTTCACATGCACACAAGTATGATCTCTTGAATGCCCTACATCTTGAATAAATCTTGTAATGGGAATTGATTGTAAACCCTCATCAATTGACCATGTTTCTGTCACTGTCCCTATGTGCCATTTGGTGAACAAAACAAAGGGTGGTGGATGATTTACGACCTATATCCATCTGATTGACAAATAGAAGAACAAGCCAATGGACAAGTAACTCCTTATATCTGCCTTTGCTGCTGTGTAGAGCATTCCCAACAATTATGTCAATGGGATAGCATACACCACAAACAAAGTCACCCCTTTAGTGTTTGTCATAGTATAACTGAACTAAACAGATGTTTCTGCAATGATATGCAACATAGTTGCGTCTGCCCAGATTGCTAGTGACATGGGCATATAAGGCTAACTAAAAACAGTCAATTTTTGAGTGCCACCTTCTGTGACTAAATGTAGACAGTGCCTCATTCACAAACCTCTGAATGTACCACTCCTTCAGGGAAGCAATGCTGTCCTCTGCACAAGCAAAACAGACAGAAGCGTCCTTTAGTCTCCAACAGCTCCTCTAGCATCCAACTCTCCCTCCATTTCACACTATCTCATTCTTATTCATTCTGAGTATTCAGTGGAATACCCACTTGTGCCATGTTTTCAGGTCAAACAGGGGTGGCTGCCAAATACTTACAAATAGAATAGCAAAACAGTCAGCTGTGTTTGTGACGACTGTTGCAACTTTGGACCACATGTGGTAACTTAAGGCTTGAGAACCTACTAGTGCTCCCAGGGGGAATGGATTGATGTTTCATAAGCAATATGTGTGCAAAAGCACATCTCGCTGAACACTCACAGGACATGGCCAACAAGTGCTGATTCCGTATTGCAGATATGGCTAAAAGAGGTGCAAAGTACCTGCTGTTGAAGGAGCTTATCAGCAAGCATCAAGCGCTTCCTCAATATAATGACCTCATCTTCACAATTACTGCTTGACACCTTTGCTTCTGTATCTGCCTCGACAAGCCACCAACAATGACATTTTGGTAAACATACCCTTGTCTCCTATACAGCTCATACCTACAGACTAAATCTGTGTTGGTCTTTAACTAAGGGACTATCAAGCTTGGCATAAGGCTGCAGGAGATTTGGGTCAATCATGTCCTCAATGCTTGTTAAGAGTTGGGAAATAATTATGATTCTTGACAGTGAGATACATACCATAATAGTATGTTGACATGATAGTAATCCGCTCAAGAGGCTGCAAGGAAGAAGAAAAAAAAAAATCTGTCAGAGCTGCGTCCTGTATGATTGAAACAGGGAAAGGGGGGACTGTCCAACAGAAGAGTTGTGAAGAGCTGTGTAGAGGTGACTTGATTCATGGAGCAAACTAACTCACCATGACAAACATGCCCTCTGTGCGTGTTGGTAATTCCTCAAGCTTTGAGAGTGTCTCATCACCCTTGGTCACCTTCCCAAAGACAGCATACTACATGTGTTTCCAATGACACCGACAGATAGTATCAGTAATACAATTGTAATGCACATACAACTCTGACTGATGATATCATTTGGTGCTAGATTCAAGACTGCAATGACAAACACTTCAAATGACAACAAACCCAAGCCTTACTTGCTCATCAAGATGCGGTGCAGATCCAAGGAGTATGGAGAAGGAAGATGCTGCACTGTCAGGGTCACTGTATCTGAATCCCCAGCAACACATTGAGAACTTCAGGTTTGACCATTTCCAGTATAACCTTGCTTGAGGTCACTCAACAACACCCATTTCAAGCAAATAATAACAAGATTATTCAAGAGATATTAGCAACTGTTGCCATTAAGTATTGAAATGACTGATTAAACATTTAAGTTCATTCAGAAATACCTGATTCAGCTAAGTTTCAATTTGCACTTCTTCTTTTTTGAGTTGGTACTTCATGATAGAATCAAGTCACACAAAAGGGACCATACACTGACTGAAAGTTGGCTACTATCAAATTAGAAGTTTAGTTATCTTGGGATTACTACTACACATTGGAGAGAACCAGCCTGCTCGACTGATTTAAGGAAATAAGGTTGTACCTTCCCATGGACAGAATGCCTCGAACATGTTTCACTTTAGAAAACTCCCCAGGTACTGTTTTCTCCCCTTCTTGGCGCTGCTCTTCATTCACTGGTGCTTCCCGTCCCCCCATCACATCAGCTACCTGTGCAACAAATCCTTTGTCCACCTGCAAACCAGAGCACAAGAAAAGGGAAGAAAAAGGGTCGTGAGACAAAACCTGCAGTTAGTAGACTTGTTCCATAGATCCAATACACAGCAATGGAAATGGAAATCTCCAGGAGGAAGTGGGTTTGTAGAGAGATTATAACAATTGGAATAAACAGAATCATTTGCCTGTCTCAGGTAGGGAGGAGGTCAGGCTAGTTTATTTTTAAAAGTTAGGGTTGCAATCTGTTGCAATTTGTGTTGGTGACCCATCATCATGCAACAACAACTGATGAAATTCATGCGATGGGGGAAATGGGAGGTTGGAAAATCACCCGGAAGAAATGGTTGGTGTTGTAAGCACCCAGGCGAACTAGTTTGAAAATGTGGTCCACAGTCTTGGGTGCAACCTTGGGGTAAAACCCAAATTCAATATCTCCATAATTTGTCTGCATGAATTTTTCGACCCCACTGGTCACTCAGAGCTCAAACCCACCACTACCACCACCGGAAGAACAAACCCAAAAAATGCAAAAAATGCAACCCAAACAAAAAAAGGTAAACAATGAAGAGAACAACATCCCCCTCAATGACCAAAGTTTTTCAGGAAGAATCAGATCTCCAAAACACACTCCCTGAAACTTCAAAATTCGCAAATCTCCGAAAAAAAAATAGTACGAAAAAGAGCGAGAGAAAGGAAAGAGAAGGAATGAGGGGGAAAAGAGACTGTTAAGTACCTACCTGGAAGACGACTCGTTTGGTCCCTAGATGTGGGTCATACACCTCAGCCACCGAGACGCCGAGGAGTAAGAGAATGAAAAGGAGGAGAATGCAGCGGCGAGGAGCAGCAACAACATCAACGACAGTTGCCATGGCAGAAGAAAAAGATGTAGTAAGGGACACTAATAATAAGGTTTGCAGATAGATCATCAGCAAAACTCTTCCGAGACAATTCAGAACCCCGCAACAAATCTACAAAGATCAGAATGCAACAACAAAGATGGCGCCATTCTTCCTGCCTGTTCTCCCTTCCCTTCTCCCCCCCCCCCCCCAGATGAACTATCCAAAACCCCCCGGGACCCTTCAGAAGCTCTTCTATGTCCCATAAGGGCAAACTTAGGATTTCCTCCCTGGTCCCGAAGGGGCAAGCCTTAGGACTCCTACAAGGTCCCTACATGGCACCGTTAGGACTCATTCCTGGTCCATAAACGACAAGGCCTTATGACTTAGAGCACCTCCACCCATGCATTGTAAGAGCATGTCATGTAATATAATTTAAATTTATAATGATACACTATAATTCGATGTGTAATAATATATTAGATTATTTAGATCAATACATTGATACAATACATTTTGATTCAAAATAAAATTGAACATCATATTTTAAACTCATCAAGTCTATTATATAATAGATTGCTCAAATGTTATATTGTTTAAATATTAATACATTACAATATTTATACATTGACATTTTAATATTGATGATCAAAATTAAACCTTCCAACTTACTTGGAAACCTTAGAAAAATTTGAAAAAAGATTCACAAATTGCATAATTTGAAGAAAAAAATGATTCATAACTATAATATCAAATGTTGTGAATAATGAATAATTGATTTAGGAGTTGATACTAAATGATCAAATGTTTTTTTGAATGTATCACAATTATAGTTTTTGTATAATATTGTTATATTTTAATTTGATCCAGACCCACAAAAATAATCAACCATTGAAATATTTTTGGGTTGTTATTTTTTTAAAGCTTCTTTTCTTTGAACAAGACTGGGCAGGACCATGGTTACCTTGGCCATTTCAACACATGTTTGTCGAATAATTAATTGATTTTGAAATTTTCATTTCAACAAATAAAATATTCCTAAATATTCAACACATTCTTTCACAATATTTTTTTGATTTGGATGAAATAATTTTGAAATTCTCAACATTTTTGAAAATAATATAAGTAGTGTCGAATTGGCCAAGGTACTAGGGTATTTGGTGGCATTTATTTTTGGGAAACCATGTTCCCAAGAACATGTTTGTCTTCCCCAATTTTAAATGACAAGAAAAACATGCGTTTCTTCTATTAAGAGATTGGTAGAGGATTTAAAGCAGAGATTATTGTTTTCAACAACTTTGGTCACTTTTTTTGACAAAAGAATTAGGAGATTCTTGGATTTTTTTTTTTTTCCTACTGTAAATTCACCCAAACATCCTCCTGCTTGAATAGAGCAACAGAAAAACACCACAAGTTGGAACACCACATTGAAGTACAAACACTAACATCAAACAACCACAAGCTAAGCAACTTCATTTAAAAAATGGAATTGAATTTGAGTTGTCTAAGGTCAAAGATTACCTCACAGCAACACGGGAAAATAGTGGAACAAACCCACTGCAACACGAACAATAACACCAACAACCACAAGCTGAGCAAATTCCATAGACAAAAAGGATTTGAATTTGATCAGTTTCTTCATGTTTCAAAGACAATTTTAAACCAGTACGTTCTTGCTCTCTTGAATGTCAGTTATGAAGACTCCCCCGCCCCCTCCTCCACAAAACCCTTTCTGCCCTAAACCCTAAACCCTAAACTCTTGGATGCCAGTTAATTAAGAGCCGTAAGTAGGAAAATAAAGAAGAGAGACCACACACAGACAAACCCAGCCACTTAGTCACCAAGAAAGCAATTACAATTTCTCTTTCCTTCCAGTAAAAAACTCTGTTTCTGCGGAGTAACAATCCTGAGTTCCTAAGATGTTATTGTATATTCTTTTCTGGCGTCTTCTTGTGTTCAAGGTTTTTTTCCATTGAAGTTGTTCTTGATGGATTTCTAGTTGCTGGTGATCTTCACTAAGCGGCAATCCAGTAGCAGTAGTAGTGAGAGAGCATTCTGACTCTGATAAGGAAGATTTTTTGGGTTGTCTGCTAAGTAACGAAGACTAGTTGCCCTTCAGATCCGGGTTTCCAGAAAGAGGGATTTGTGGGTTTTTACCTTATAAAATGGCACCGGGAAGTGCTGTTGCAAGTCCTCTAGTCAGCCACAAAAACTTGTACAACATTGTGTTGCGCGAATCGCAAGATGGTGCTAGTGGTCGAGTGGTTGATGTGTACTGTAGTGAAGAGGAGGCATACAATGCCGCCATCCAGAAGCAGGTGGCGGTATTCGCTGCCATCAAGGAGAAGCTGCTTGAACAGGTGAAGAGACAACAACAACAGAACGTGATTGATGATCTTCGTGAAAAGCTCAAACTGTTGCAGGAAGCAATGCACAACTACCTTCTTCAAGTGGGCGAGGTGTTGACCGAGATTTTCTCAGTGGAGATTCATTGCCCTAGTACCACTAGTGCTACTGCTGTTCCCGAGCAGAAGAGGAAACTACTGACGGAGATGACTAGAGATCAAGAGGCGAGGAAGAAGATGAAGCCAACCAGTTGTGGCGATGAAGGTGGTGGGGGTCGCTCACCTATTACTCCAATGGAGGTAATCTTCCTTTCAGATTCAGCTTCCCGTTTCTGGTGATTTGCATCAACTTCGAGGTTTCCAAGCCCTTCCTTCAGTAATGGCTGATTCTGAGAACATCTTTCAGATGCTTTTCTTTGCTGCTTCCACAGCTGCAGCAGACACATGTTATTGATGCTCAGAGGGATGATGAGGCATGTCTATAGCAGTAAAAATCATCAGAGACTTTTAAAGCTGACAAAAGGCAAATACCATTGTCAGCTTATACAAATGCCATTTAATTGAGCCAGTTAAGGCTATGCCTTTTCAGGATTTGTTATTGCACATATCTTTTCATGATTCAGGTTTGTGAATTTAGTGGCAACTTGGAGTAGGGAAGGAGAAAATGAACCAGATAATGTTTAGGAGAGAAATCTTGAACCGAATCTGACATGTAGTCAAATTGTTGGTTGATCATCATTCTCTGCAGCTCATTGTTTTGTGACAATATCTGTTGCAGTATGATGAGAGCTCAATAGATTCGAACATCATTAGGAGACTGCAGATTGATACACACAAATATCTCAAAAGTGGCACATGGAGCTGTCCCTTGGCAACTTCTTTCAGGGTCCCAAACGCTTTGTGAAACTGCACAATTGTAGTCTATCAAACTCCAAATTTGAGATATGTACATTGGCAAGATTGTCAGTCCACTACAAAATTGTTCGTTTTACAGTCCACCATGAGTCTCAAAGATCCACAGTATCTGCATAAAGGCAAACGGGGAAACTATGAAACAGATATTTAACTTTAAATGGATGAAGAAGATGATGAGAAGTATGAAGAAGACAATCACTCGTGTTCCTTCACACAAGGATCTGCAATGATTTGTCTATTTGTGACTGAACCCCAAAATTGCAAAAGCAATGTCTTAGTCATGAAGCTTAATTAACCTTGTGAAGCAAGCTCTCAGGCTTTTCTTTTACTGTTCCAGTCTGGAAAGTGTTCTCCAATGCCTGCAACAAGAGAGTTATACATGTTGGTTTGGTATTCATGTGCAAAATAGTTGCAAGTGCATCTCCACAAATTTCATCGTTACTTAGTGCTTGAATGGATTCAAGGTCTGGGAATTTGCATACTGATGAACTTGTGGGGAATCGCTGCAGCACCTTCTTTAGTTTAAAACAAGAGTTCAAGTCGAAATCTTTTATCTATCGATCCGACAATGAAAATCTATCGGCAAAGAGGCAGATTGGAAAAGGTGGGAGGTACCTGTTGGTATAGCTTGATTCAGTTTTTTGTATTGAATCAACAACCCTCGCAAAGCTGGGAGAGAAGTTGAGGAATCTGAATCATTGTTACGAACAGAACAGAAAAACAATTAAGAATCAAACTTCACATCAGTACGAAGCACAGATGCAGGAATTGAAGCAAGCAAAACAAAGCTCAGAAATAAGGGAATCCGAATATCAACATTATAGCCACCGATAAGAACAAAAACGCTGCTAGGCAAGCACGCTTTCACACGACTGCGAACTGAACCAAGCACAAATACAGGAATTGAAAAAATCAAAACAAACCTTAGAAGTTAAGGAATTCGAATGTCAGCATGATTTTGTTCAGAATGTGCGAGTCGAAAGAAGAGAAGGCAGAACACAGGAAACTTTGGCACGAATGCGAACTGAATCAAGCACCAATACAGGAATTGGAAACATCAAAACAAAACTGAGAAGTCAGGGAATCCGAATATCAGCATGATTTTGTGCAGAATTTGTCACTCGAAAGAAGAGAAGGCAGAACACAGTAAACTTTTACACGAATGCGAACTGAATCAAGCACGAATACAGGAATTGTAAACATCAAAACAAACCTGAGAAGTCAGGGAATCCGAATATCAGCGTGATTTTGTTAATGTGCCAGCGCAAAGAAGGGAGACGGCAGAACAAAAGAAGAGGAGACAACACAAACAGCAGCGAGCGGCAAAAGTCGAGAGGAGAAATGAGCGCAGCAACGTATCCTGCGAGCAAACAAAGGAACCGAGAGAGACGACGTTTAGTGAGAGCAGTAAACTAACAGACCACGATTAGTGATTAAATTAGCGAAAAGAAAACAATTTAGTAAATAAGCAGGAAAGGGAGCTGTTTGTGAAGCAAGGATTATGCTAGTGAGTTACTATTGCCGGCAGCCAATCGGGTGGTTTAGTGAATCGTGGGATGTTTAGTAAGTAAACTAATCAATTCAGTTGCTTTTGGCTTTAGAAACTTACTTTTATTTTGATTTAAAAAATGAAAACCAACCAAAAAAATTGATTTTTTTTTTTTTTTCATCTTAATCAGAGGTGCAGTTTCTGCACACTTGGCCCTCTCTTTGTCTTCCACGTGTCATCTTATGGGGTTTTTTTACCTTCTCTGAAAGGCGTCTAATAGTGGGCATACAACCTAATTAGGATTTAGGGTTTCTGGGCTTTAGGGTTTAAGGTCATTAAGCATAAGTAATCAAATCACAAATTATTCAAACTTCTAGTTTTTAAACAAGATTGTTGTTCCATGTTTTTCTATCAAGTTATTTTCCCCCTAAATTTTGTGATATCTAAAAATTGGCAAATACCTCCCCGCCCCCAAGAAAAGAAAAATTGGTCGAATTTACAATTTTTATTTTCAATTCTTTTGCTTTAAAAATGACTCAATTCGCCCCCCCCAAAAAAACACTAGTTGAAACATGTTAAGATAAAAGTTGATGTTTTTATCAATCTTTTAAAAATATGGTCACATTTTATGTTAATTTTAATGTTAGGTTTAGTGTTAGTGATGTTAAAATTAATCACCATTCCACACTTAAAATGTTAATTAACATTGAATCCTAGGTGACATATGACAAGGCGTCGATCTTAGAATTGTGTTAATAATCATTATTAAATAACATTAATTTTTTTAAAAAAAAAATTTCAAAATCAAACATTGGTGTTAATTCAAATATCAAAAAATGATAAATTAACTCAATTTTTAGCATGCAACCTTGTTTATTCGTTTTTTTAAGGGAGAAAACATCAGCTTTGTAGGTTGTGGATTAGATTGCAAACTTCAAAATTAATTTTCATTATTAATTAACATCATGTGTGAGCATGTTAAAATAATGTTTAAGGGATTCATGGTAACTTGCAATGTTAAAAATTGTGGTATTATGATTTGTGGCATTTTGTCGGTGTTAGGGTGATGCTAGTTGCAAACCCTAAACATTAATTATAATCATACGTTTCTCATACGATTTTTTTTTTAGTGGTGAAATGGGCTAGAAAGTTTCAGAATTAGGATGATTAAGTGTTTATTAATCGTTAATATTGTTGTTAAAGTGGCCTTTACGAAATGGTTAAAATTATACAACCGATTGGAAATATATTTTTGAAAAATGAAATGAATTGAAATGTCTTGAATTTAATCAATATAATAATATTTCATGCACCATGCATATCATGGTTTTTTTCCTCAATTTTGTGAAGTAGGTGAATTGGATAAATTTCACCTATATAAAAAAAAAAGTTTATATCCACAATGAAAAGATCTTACAAACTACTCCTTAAAAGTGGAAGGGATCTTATGCCTATTGACATGGTTAAAATCTTACTTAGTTGTAAGGAATAGACACAAGAACCCTCCACATCCTAGGCCTCATGATTTATGTTTTCTTAGGTTCAATAAAGTTCATCTCTTATGATGGCTAAAAGCCCTAAGATGGGGTACATTCCCAAAATGCAAGGCCCCACTAGCTAGCATATTGTTTTAGGACCTTTATTTTGGGACACCTAAGTGTTCACCTAGGGGTTTTATCTTGCACAAATGGCTCCTCAAATTTTCTTTATTGAGTATACAAGACCACATTTTCTTGACCCATTCAATTGGGGATATATGTACTCCTTTTCCAAAATTTGAAAAAAAATCTGTACTACAACTTTAAAGCCTCAAAGGTTCTTCCCCTCCTAGTTCAAAGATATATTTGTATTGATTTGTTAAAGATCTCACTTTATTTGTAGTTTTGCAATTTGTAGTTTGGTTAGTTCCAATTTCAATGTTACATTAAGAAATATTACTATGGCCCATGCAACATTTTTTTTGAGAAATTTTGCCAAAATGTTTTTTAAAAAGATTATTTTTTCACAATACTCTTCTTTTTTGAAAAAAACTAAAAAAAACTCACCACATTTTTTACTTTAATTTTAATGTGGTAGCATCTTTAAATTAATTTTAAAACTATTTTAACAAGTTCTAGAAAATTGTTGTCATTTAATGTTTTTTTTTTAAAAAAAATGTCAGCCAATGACACAACATCTGAATATTAATAAACATCATCAGGCCCATGTCACTGAGCACATATTATAATATTGAATGGTACATGTTTTAAAGCCTCAATTTGTAATCCAAATTTCATTGAATTTTTCTCAATTGAAATGTACCACACACATTTTGGGTGAAACCTAAGTAAGAAACACTTTCAAATTATATGGTGCAAATTGTGTGGATAATAATAAAACAAATGCACCATCGGAAGTATAGGAAGTTTTACAAAATGAATCTCAAGGCATTTGAGAACTTGGTTTGGAAATTGACACCTTACTTGAAGTCTAAATGTGTCAATCAAGTTCAACCCTAATTGAAGATTAGGTAAATTGTCACATTTGTGATTTATAGGTTTATTCATGGTACCTCCCCTAATCATATTGTGGATCATTTAAAAGTTGGTTGTTCAACTACAAGAACTACAAGAAAGTATATTGACATAGTTTGTGACATCTTCACTAATGAATGAAAATTATCTAATCAATGCATCAACATTTCTATAGGTGTACAATTGGAAAGGAATCATTAACAATTTCAAAGTCCTAACATGGTTACCAAATCTTGTTAATGCAATTGATGGGACACACATTCATCTAGCAAATTGTTTGAATCACAAAATGACTTTAGCAATAGGTGATTTTTTTAATAGGAAAAAAATTCGCTTGATTATTTTGCATGGGGTTTGTGATGTTAATGATCTCTTATGGAATTCTTGTGTAAATCAATTTGGTGGGAGGGGTGGGTGGGGGGGCAAGGTGCTTGATGGCGGCTAATTCAAAATGTCCAACTTATATCTATAAGGATTTAAGGAACCATCACATTTTGTAAGAATTAGTTGAGTATGTTTTACGCACAAGGTGCACCCCTTATTTGATTGGGAACTTTGCATATCCTATTCTCACATATTTGCAAAAAAAGTTGGAAATCACCATAGGATGAAGAAAATTAGAGATATGATAATGCAATGAATTTTAGTAGAATGATTATTGAAAATGTTTTTGGGACTTTGAAAAATAAGTGGTGAATTTTGAAGCATTTAATTTTAAAATAAATAAACTAGCAAAAATCAATGTAGCTTGGTGTTGGTTGTATACCTATTATGAGCATGGGAATTAAAACAAGCCTAAGCTTGATTGAACACCTATTAAGGATCCATTCATGGGATTTGATAATTTGAAACTTTATGTTATTAAAGAGGTAGAATGTGCAAAGGTTGAAGGAGAGAGATTCAGAGATAAATTATGTGAACAATGGGTCATTAAACATCCAAATGATTAATAATGACAATGAAAATTGTACTCGGTTTCATCCATAAAATAAATTTCAAACTTTAGTTAATATAAAGAAAATGAAATTCAATACCAATATAAATCAAATCAATTTCGTTATTCAATTCCATTCTACTCCACTTTCCATATACTAAAAATTTCAAATCCAATTCCATGCACTAATTTCAAATCCAAATTCCCATCCAATTTCAAATACATGTCCAATTCCACTTCCATTCCATTTTTATGTCTAAACATATATGGAATAAATCCAAACTCCAATCATTTCCAATCCAAGTGATATGTCCAATCCCAATCCATTCCATTTCCCATCCAAATCCATGTCCAATTCCAATCCAATTGAAGATACAATTCCTAATCCAATTGAATTGAAATACAAATCCAAATCAAGAACTAATTTTATTCCAATCTCAAATCCCCAACCAATTCCATAAATTTTCAATTGCAATTTTTAATCCAATTTCAAATCCATTTCCCTATTAAATCCAAGTGGAATTCAAATCCAATTCAAATCAAATTATGAAATTAAATCCATATCCAAACCAATTCAAATACATTATGAAAATCCAAACCAATTTAAATCCAATCCAACTAATTATAACAAACTAGGTGGAAGATATTAAGTAGAAAATCCAGTAGCCCTTTTGGCTTTTAGGACTTCTACAAATAATGCTACCAATTGTAATTGGCATTGCAAAACCATCTCCTTGCCTTTGCTTTCTAGAATTTGTTATGTGATCCTTTCCATCATTTGTAGCTTTAGTTTTTCAATTTCTATAACGAAATTTGAGAATTCAAGGATAGCACTTGCAATTGCATGATCACTTGTAAGCAATTTCCTCTTATTTGCATTCTTGTTCACATGTCCATCACAACGGGATTGTTCTACTAGATGATTTCCTCATCATTACTCAACACATTGACCTCCTCATGTTACAAATGCGCCCTTTGATCTTCCACCTTTGGCACACCTTTAATCATTTTTGTAAACTCAATCCAATTTTTCTCTCTAAAAGGCTTGTGATCATACTCCTAATTTTTTTTTTCACACATGTTTGTAAGGAATTTTGTGTTGTATGTTCACTTTCAGTTAAATTTCCTTGTAGTAAGTCCTTTCTCTACAAACTCTTGGGTGACTTGAGACACCTCAATCCCTTAATCTACAATGAGCGCCAAGAACCCATTAATAGGAATGTCATCCATGGTTTTTGGAAAGTTAAATGTAAGCAAACTCTATAAAGGAGAAGAAACATTCGATTACAATTTGTTGCAAAGCTCTTCAAGATGCACTATTGAAAAACACACTATTGTGCATTGTTGTAGTGGGTGCTATGCTTTATGCCGAAAATAAAATTTTCCCCCCTTCTTTCACCCATTGCATGAAAGAGGCAATGATGAAAGTTGTTTCAAGTGGTGAAATTTTCGTTTTCTAGTGGCGTGCAAACTGCAAAACCATTGAGGTGCAAAGTGAATAGATTTGTTGGGTTGAGTCATTTGGGTGATGGCATGCAAACAATTTGATAAAAAATATAATTCAATAATAATTAAATGTGGTTATATTTTTTAAAAAGCTCTTGAAATACTTGAACAATTAAAACTTCATACTTCAAGTATATAAATAAAACCTCTTGAAATTACTTGAATATTTATATATGTTAATATCTCAAGAGGTTTTCTTATTATGAAAAAGAGTAGGATTCAGGAATTCTCGTTGCTAGCTTTGGTCTGAAACCCTAACCCTAATTCTGGAGCTGAAGAATCCGTAGAGAGAGCGCGAGCGAGAGAGAGAGAGAGAGAGAGAGAGAGAGATGAGCAAAACCCATCGCATGGCAGCGTTGCGAGAATGAAATAAGGAAGAACGGAGGCGGGATTTTGTACTAGGTCCCATCACAATTCTGCCTTATTGTCGCAAAGATTTTATTGATTTCTGTAGCGAAAGGCCAGGAAATTTTTCCTGTTTTGAGCAATCTTTGGGTTTTGGTGGGGCAGGGGGGTTTGAGGGTTTAGGATCGGAGTTTTGCTCTTGGAGGAAGACAGAGATCTTGTGTTTTTGTTTTGTTTGGTGGTGTTTTGGCAGCTCTTGTCGTTCTGGAATCTTTGGATTTTAGATGAGTATTGTGGTGGAGAAATTCAACAAGAAAGGTTTTTTAGAAGTAAGGAGCTTTTAAGACTGTTGCGTTGAAGCATTTTGGTGTTTGGGAGATATGCTATGGACATGTTTTCCGGAGATGGTAGCTTTGAGGATGAGCAATTGCAATAGAAGTAGGAGCAGTTGCAGCAGAAGGAAGTCCTCTGTGAGCTGCTGGAGCCATAGTACAATTTTGGTCAGAGAACAATAGAGGGAGGTAGCAGCAGCAGCTATGGATGGGCTTGGCCGGCCTGCTCCGTTTCCATCAGTAGGAGCAGGGGCTGGTCCTATTGTACCCCCTCCGCATGGAATTGTATTTGGGCGAGCTGCAGCTGGAGCTGCTGCACATCCTGTTCAGAATGGAGGAAGTAACAGAAATGTCAGTCCCTCCCGCAATCGCAAGGTGCCTCCTGTGGTGGCAAAACAACAACAGCCTGTGCCTAAGCAACAACAGGCAGCACCACCAAAAGCTTCAGTGAAAAACTCTGAGCTGCTAAGGTTAGTACACACTTTTGGGTATTGGAATTCTCCTTCCCCTCTTGGAAGTGGTCGACAAAGTTCATGTGGAGAGTTGGGTATTGAATAATTTGATGCAGGGAGGAACAAGCCAAAGCTCGGCGACTTCTACGATTTGCCCAAGCTGGTGACAAACCTGATTCTGCCTCAGGCAGGCTTGAAGAGCATGGCATCTCAAATCGAGAGCTTAGGCAACCTAAAGGTGAGTTAGTAGTGAGGCAAACGAGAACTGAAGCTCCAAGGAGACCTCAGGGAAAACTGGTTGACTTTGCTGCTCATGATGAGGCCATGGAAATGGAGGGACCTGAAGCTCTTGGTGATGATTTTCGCAATGTGGAGGCAATTATTGGGACCTGCACTGACATGTGTCCAGGTGAATTTCTTTTGCTTCTGTGTCTCTTACTTTCTTCTTTCCCTAGCAGCAGAAAAGAGTCATCATGTGCTTGGTTTTCTCATATGCATGAAGCTCTTTGTTGGGAGCTGATGAAGTCAGTGGGGGGTCATGGCGGTCAGTCACTGCTGTTCATGGCATGATCAAGGCAATTGGTTGTCTGATACTTTGTGAGTGATATTCAAAAGGTTATGACTGCTCTCATTCTTGTCATGCGAGTTTTGGTTTTGCTGGAACTGATACAGCAGTTGAACTTCAAAGTGTTCTTTTGGAATTTTTTTTCTCTGCAATCTTCTAGATTTGCATGAAGCTTATCATTCCTTGTCTTTGTCCATGCTTTAATGTCAAGATTGTGTTGAGAACAGAGCCTGAACGCCAAGAACGTGAAAGGAAAGGTGATCTGGACAGGTTTGAAAGAGTGGATGGTGATCGCAACCTTACTAGTGTCAACTTGGCTGTGAAGAAGGTAATCTCCCTCCTTTGTGCTTCAATGCCTCCCTGAGGCCCTAGCTCTTAACCTAACTCAAATCCTTGATCAAAGGATCTGTTTGGATTTGTCTCTCTCAGAAAATTTCAGAAAGGCCCTCCAAGATCAGGATCAGGAGGCTGTAATGGGGATTGGGGTCTCTTTGTGAAGAATGCAGCTGTGGCTGGATTGAAATTGAGCTGATGAGGCTGCCCCTGTTTGTGGCAATTTTCAGTATACAAGAACTGCTTCACGGGAACCACCATTGATTCGGCCACTACCTGTTTTGCAAATGACCATGGACCATCTCTTGACCTTGATAAATCAAGGATACAGTGAGGAGCTTCTCAAAATCCATAGCTTCCTGTGGGATCGGATGAGGGCAGTTCGGATGGATCTACGCATGCAGCATATATTCAACCGGGAGGCCATTACCATGCATGAGCAGATGGTGTGTTCTTTGCTGGTTTTGCCAGTTATTCCTGTGAACAGAATGTAAACTTTCATAGTGATAGTTCATTTAGAACCTTTATAAATTAATAACCCTCTGACAGAGACGTTGCTTCTTTCATTTCATGCCAGATCCGGTTTCACATCCTTGCAATGCATGAACTCTGTGAGTTTGCGAAAGGGGAGGGATTCAATGAAGGATTTGATGCTCATCTCAATATTGAGCAGATGAACAAGGCATCTGTAGATTTATTTGAAATGTATGATGACCATCGGAAGAGGGGCATACCTGTCCCAACAGAGGCTGAGTTCAGAGGCTACTATGCACTGCTGAAACTGGACAAGCACCCTGGGTACTCGGTAAGGGAGCCTGCAAACTGGATCGCTGACAATGCTAAAGAATTAGGTGCTTTAGGCAGAGAAGAGATTGCCATTGCAGAAGTAGGGTGCTGACAATTCAATTGGAAGTCTAATGAAGAAGTTTTTGCCCTGCTCTCTCAGCATTCACTCATGTTACTGGGAATTGTTTATGTTTGCACATTTCAACTGTTTGGATTATATCATTCCCCTACTACAAAAGCACTTCTCTCTGTTGCTTATGTCATTGTAAAAGTGGAGTCTTTTGAAATCCTTCATCTCTGTTGACTCTGGGTACAGGTGGAGCCTGCAGAGCTGTCTCTAGATCTTGCAAAGATGACATCAGAGATGCGGAACACCCCTCAAGTCTTGTTTGCTCGAGAGGTTGCCAGGTGTGCTGCTTGCTCCCACACCAAGTTACAGGAGTTTGGTGCTTTCATGTTTCAGCACTTGCTCCTTTTGTTTGGAATCTGTGTGTTGGAATGTGTAAAGTGGACAACATAGTCCACCTTGCACATACTACTTTTCAACACTAGGCACTACAGATTCTAGGCCACATACGCACAAACCTTGCTGCTGACCCACCTGGACCTTTTGGTTGGATGAACTTAGCAAGGAATTTCAGATGTGATCAGATCATTTGGGATGGTTCATGATCACTGTTGTACATGATCAAGCATTGTGTTGTCTGGTAGCAAGTGTTGCAGGATGGCAATTAGTAGTTTTGATGAGATTTCAGTTGGAGTTACATGGCGATTTGGGGATATGCTCCCACTGGATAGTCATTTGGATTTCCAGGATTGGTAGCTGCCAGGCCACCAAAGAAGTTAGCCACACTGCATTGCAATGTTGTGGTGGCCAGTAAAATGGATTCATGCTGCTCAGCAAAAGGGTGGAGAATGGCTTATCTTCAGATTTATGGAAGTCTGCTTCTAGCAGATCTGGAGTTGTGACATGGAATTATTTTCTCTTGGTGGGGGTTTGAAACTGGATTGCTCAGGGCATGTCGAGGAGGCAATTATATAGCATTTTTTCGTTTAGCAAGGAAGGCCACCTACCTTCAAGCTTGCCTCATGCATGCACACTTTTCCAAGGTAGGTTTATGTGGTTTCGAACACTTTGGGTTTTGCAAAACTTGGAATAGTCACTAGTGACTTCTATATGTTCTTGAAGGTTTTGTGGCTTGAATGAGCTTCTCGTAGTTTAAATGGTGAGTTAAATGGTGAGCTCTATTGGTATGCTGAAGAAAAAAGCTTCATATTCAAAGTTTGTTTCAATCTGAACCAGAGGCTTTCGTAGCAAAGAAAGATATCTGTTTAGTATTTCTGCAATGGTCAATACCATTGTAGGTTGCTGGCAAAGGCATGTGTATGTGCATCCCTGTTGTTCAAGCTGCTCCTCAGTTTCGTTTTTAGTCTTCATTTTCTATTCTCTATAGGGTTGTGTTTCCAATGTGTTTCTCTATAGACATTTTCCATCTGCCAAAATTTGGCATTTGTTAAATGATTGTTTTCCCATGTGTAGGTCCGGACAGAGGCATTGGCAGTGCTTCATAGTGGCCTGCAGAGGAACCAGAGTATTCCCATTATGGTGGTTACAAAGTGGCTAGCAATGGAGGTATTGCCATCTACATTTGCATTTCTACAACATATTTTCCATGCTTGAATTTCTAAAGCATCAGATGTCAGGCTCTGGAATGCTCATCCTTCTCTTACAGAATCTTCATTTCTACCTTTTTTGTTAGCATGTGATTTCGCGTATTGGGTCTTTATGCTATTGGCATTTCATACATGGTGTGTTCTGGTGGCATCTAGGGAGAGGACATTGAGGCTCTAATGGAGTACCATGGTTTCACAATCAAAGTCTTTGAGAAATCATATGCTGTGAAAGAGGGGCCTTTTCTCAATCGAGATGCTCCTTACCGTGCTCAACGATCCCGGCTTGTTGAAGCCAAACGGTCTCTTAAAGTAGAGTTAGATGTCGAAGGTCAAGGACAAGACCAGGCTGTGGCCGACGGCTGGACAGTAACCCCTACCACACCCATCATTCATGAAGAGGAAATGCCAGACTATGAAGATGATGATTTGCAGTCTCCTGAGGAATCAAAAGAGGAGGAAACTACTCTTGGAAGGGGATTTGTTGGCACATCACCTGGCCGTCAGGAAATACAAACAGTTGGAGAAAGGCGAGTTTCCCCTCCTGTTAAAGCAGCTTCTCCTTCTCCAAGTGCATTACCAGAAGTTTTGTTGCAAGCAAAGTTCCCTTTCGGGATTAGATCTGCATGGCCCACTACACGAGAGAGCTCCCCTGGGGTGAATTCCTCAACAGAGACAAACCTTTGGAGAGGCAGCATGCACAAAACTCATTCAGCACCTACACAAGAATCTGATGCAGAGGTGGAAGAAGATGATGATGATATGCCAGAGAGCCATCCAACCACTGAAGAGCTGAGAGCAAAGAGAGCATTGGAGTGGGAGGTGGAGAAGGAGGAAGCGCGGGAAAAGGATAGAGAACAAGAAAGAAGGCGTCGCTTAACAGAAGAAGCTGAAGCTGCTGCCGTAAAATGGGCAGCAAAGCAAGCAGCCGCAGCTGAAGCCAAGAGGCTAGAAGCAGAGGAGAGAAAACTGGCCTCTCACAGGTCAGAAGCAAGTGCTGGGAGGATGCGCCTATGGCTGAGGTGCAAACCTTTCAGTTCACTCCATATCACTTCAGATCTCAGTTTTTTGATAATCCCAGATCTAACCATTTGTTACAAATCTTTGCCTGCTGTGTCATCTCAGACGATGGAGACGCAGAGCCACATTTAGGGCTGAAGAAAAGGTACGTCGAAGGAAGAAGGCAGAGGCGGCATTAAGCTCTCTCTCAGCAGGTCCTGCTCTTGTGAGCTCGCAGCTGAGCAGAGACATGGTGAGTAAATTGCAAATCCAATGTGAGTGCTTAGTGGATTGTTCAATTTCCATAGTGTCAGTGTGAATGGGAGTGTGATCTCCATGATGTGGATAGAATGACACTTACTTCCATTGTTTGTCCGGTATCAACAGGTGCTGACATCAAAAACTGAGCCTATTCTCAGTGTCACATCATTGAGTCAAGTTGCAAGGGAGAGAGGAGATAAACTCTGGGAGATGTGGAGGCCCTTAGACATTGCATCCGTGGTCATTCCGATGTTTGAGCAGAGAATACCAGTACCAAGGTTTATCACCTTCAAGCTCTTACTATCTGTGGGCGAACCAAATGCATCAAATTCAGCTGGACAGTGGCTGCACACTAAGCTTTCAGGGAGACAACTTCTCCCTCCCGAAGGGGATTCATTAGGCTTCTGGTTTGAGGCCAAGGATATGGATCTGAGCAGGGAAAAATTGGGGGTTACTGATGGATATGGGGCCAGTGGTGTTGTGTTTTTACTTCGGGAAGGCCATCCAATTAGTGAGGAACGTGCTCGACTACTTGCAGTGGTTCAGTCGTTGCCTGTTGGTGCCCGGGTGCCTCTCCTGCTTGTTTTTACTCCACAGAGGGACACATTCAGAAATGAAGAACATAGATTTAGAGGGTCTTTGGGACTAGAGGACCTGGATAGGACCAGAATAGCGTGCCATTACATCTCACCCACGTTTGTCAAATCTCATGGAAATACTTTGGCTGGGCGAGGTCTTTACAGTGACCACTATCTTAAGGAAGGGCTTGTGTGGTTAGCAAATAACATGCCCTCACAACCAAATCTGGTATGTCAGCACATTCGAGATGTTGTCTTGAACAACCTAGATGGGCATCTCAAGTTGCTCTCAGTGACTGCTGCTTCAAAAGTCAGTCCTGAGCGATGTGTGTTGATTTTTAATCATGCTCTGGAATCAGCAATGAGCAGAATCCGCAGTGCTGTTGACAGTGCTCCTCCTCATTGGCCACCCCCAGAGGTGGATGCTGAGGTGAATGGGTTATTGTCCCAAGTTCTACCTCGACAAGGATGGAATGATCCTGTAAATCTGGACCCAATATTTACTGCTCTACGTTTGGCACAACTGCCCCCTTTTCCAACCATGAAGCAGCAGAGGCCAGGTTCACCCACAAGTGACTGGGAGAATGTTCGGCACCAGAAGGTAAGATAAAGCAAGAAATTGCACTGTAAGTTGGATAGTCCTATGTGGTTTCTCTTGGAGTTTTCTAAGGATGTGTGGTATATTCTGGTATATGGAATTGATACCAAAGAACCTAAACTGTGATCGACAATGTTGTTCAGTAGGTCTTTCTAGGGCTGTTTGATTTGCTGAGCAAGGATCCCATTTTCACTCTTGTAGTTCGCTAATTCTCTGTGCTTTCTGAATATTTGGCTTCAGGCAATAGTGGAGCATTCATTGCGGCAGTACTTGGGTCTTCTCGATGGCACAGGACAAGAGAGTGCAGCCACCATTCGTCAAGCACAGCTGATGGTACAGAGAGCATGCTCACTGGAGTGGACTGCCTCAGGCCGTGTGCTAGTTCCTCGCTGGGCTAGTATCTTCCAAGCTGTGTATCAAGCTCGCTTACTGCTTCTCAACAGTGAGCCCCCTCCTATTGTATTTGTACTTGCAGCAGAAACTGAGCATCATCTGGAGCTGGATGATTTTGAACAAAGCATTCCTTTTGCCAATGACATTGTTGCGGGCAGCTCATTTGCATTTCCACCCCATGCAAGCCTCATTCTCAACGATTTTGTGGAAAAACCAGAAGTGGAGTCTAGATCTAATCATAACAGTTCTACAGAGCCGTTTGGCAGGCTTGGACCGGAATTGGAGGGTACAAGGGAAGAACCACTGATCTCCTACAGAACAGGAAGAGATGCAGGAATTTCTTCACCAGGATGTGGTTGGTCTGTCTTCTCAACTTCCCCCACTGATGACATTTGTCAAGTTCATCAAGGGAAGTTGAGAAGACAGCCTACCAATGACTTTTTTCCAAATACACTCAAAAAGCGCAAGCTTACTCTAAGCCCTGAGATTATTGTGAACTCAGTACCCACTACAGATGTAAAGAATTCTGCCAATGAGTTGTCAGTATTGTTGAATCACAAGCACAGATTCAACAGCTCTCAAGAAATGGCTTCAAACAGAGGTACCCTAGAGGATTATGAGGATAACTCTTTTCGAGTTCACAGAAGGCTTGAGTTGCCACTTACAGCAGAGGAGATAGAGATTGAAAACATGGTAGTAAAGATTCAGACAGATGTTGACCGTTCTGTGCGCAGGGCTAGCTCAGATATGTGTTTTGCAGACACTCTTTTTACTTCAGATATTCGACTGGTAGAGGGGGATGGTCTCAGTATGGATGCAGCACAAAGCATGACAGTGAATTTTCATGTAGAGGGTGCACAGGAAAGGATTAGAGATGAAGGCAATCATCTGCCTTCATGGACCTGGTTGAATGGAGGTGTGCAAGACCTGGAGGATTTGTTGACACAATGCTGGAGGGCACAAGAGGGTATTGATCAAAAACTTGGAGAAAGCTTTGGGTTAGGACTTTGAGGAGACTGAATCTGGTGCTTATCCAGCTTTGTCATGGTTCTTTTGATATGTCATCAGGTTGTAGCAAGTGATGGTTGCCAATCCAATGTTGCTTCCATTTGCTCATTACGAAATTTTACTGAACTGGACACAACATATAGAAGACTCTGAGTGATTGGCTTGCCACAACAAAAACTTGCAACAAGCTTCTTCAGTGTAAACTTGCTGTATGATGATAAGTTCTCTCTCTGTGTCTCTCCTGTCTCCGGGGGTGCTTCTGATAATGGCACAGTATTATACTATTTGATTGTGGAGGGAAGAAACCACATTTATCATTGCATTTTGCAACCCATGTATCAAAACCCATTCCAAAGGTATTATTGCATTTTCAAATGCAACCCTAAACCCTTCAAAGTTATTGCATTTTCACATATGTTATATATTCTTCAAAATTTTGCTGTAAAGATTGTTTTTATTGCATTTTATGACCTATTTTGCAACCCATTCCAAAGGTATTATTGCATTTTTGAAACGATGCAACCCTAAACCTGTTCAAAGTTATATTGCATCTTGGCCCACATATGCTTTAAGGACTATTTTGACCTAATTTTTAGAATGTATCAAACCTGGTAACTAGGTCATATAAAGTCTTAATGATGACAATGGTTAAAAGCTAGTTTTAAAGGATAAAAATCTGCTTAGGAAATTTATGAAATTGTTCAAAAAGTCGAGCAATGTCCCAAAAAATGTGAATAACATTACTCAAAATCAACAAAATATTGCTAAATTGTTTTTTAATTATTTTTAAAATTTTTATACTATTCTACTTTATTCTACATTTTTTTTGGGGGGTTCAATTTTTTTTGTATGAATTTATTTGAACTTGAAATCACAATTTACATGCCCATCATACCTATTTTTCAGATTTATTCAAATTCTATGGCTTCAAGCCATGTATATTTGTGGAACCTAATTTTTTATATATGAAAAGACACTTTTTTAAGTTATAGATATGAAAAGGCACATTGTTAATTCACATCTTTGATTAATTGTATGAAAAGACACATTGTTTGTGCATGGAGATGCAAATGTTGTTGTTCACAATAGTCTTGTCACTCCAATTGTCCCATTTTGTTGACACAAATGCTTCTCTTCCTCTAGCAAGTAATCATATCCAAGCTTGACGTAGAGAAAAAGAACAAAGAACCTGATTTTTTGAATGAAAAAGAAAAAGCTCCATAACACACACAAATGTGGAAAAGTAAGTGGCTCTCAATTTGCAAAAGCACAACTTGTTTCTTGAGGAGCAACAAGTAACTCAAAAAAAAAATCTTAATTTTCTTCTTTCTAAAGTTTTGGACATTCTACATTGTCTTATGACACACAAGTTCGCATCTTGTTGGCCAACATTTCTATAGCTTGCAATGGTCTCACCATGTAGCAAAACAAAGGAAAAAAACTTGGCCACAACACCAGCTGAAGAAGGTCATTACTACAAGAGTAGTGGAAAAGGAAGGCAACATGAAGGTTCATTCAAGACACAAGAGTTTGTTATATGAGGGTGGGCAAAAGCTCAAATGGTTTAGGGTTAGGTTATGTCCAATAAAGTGTGCCTAAAAGATTGCAAATGTTTGTCCTTGAACTAGAAAAAAACTTATGGAATGATAGATGATGGATCAAAGGGGGGAACTTGGCTTTTTGAAGGAGGTCAAGAATCTTGGTGAAGGGTTGTTCATGATATTGCTCATTCTACAAAATACATATTTTTTTGGGAATGTGAGAATTGACATTTTTTGTAAAAAAACAATTATGTGGCAATTGGTCTAATGAAGCCTGTTATTATCTAAATGTGATGTGGGATGCGAACAAAGAAGTAGGGGAAAGTATTTGATTTTTCTCCAATTGTTCTACATAGTTGTAAAGTTGTACAATTCCAAATCATGTTCAGTTTTCCTTCAATAGTTTGCATTTGCCATCTATGAACTTCTTTTGGTTATATGAATGCGATTTCAAAACAACTTTGTGGTTCTTTGGAGCAAAACAAGGATCCTTACCATGGCCTTTGACTATAGTTGAGGAGCTTCTTTTGTGAAGGTTTTATGAACAAAAGATTTAGCAAATCAACATAGCTTTCTCCTTCCCTTACAAAATATAGGTCTAAATGGACTCCCTTGAAACTGTTATGTAGGATCCATGAGGTATTGTGATTTGGAGCTCAACCCCAATTTTTCACTAATAGGAAAATAAATGTGCTCTCATTATATGTAACATGTACACCAATAACACCCTATACTAGTCAAGCCCATTGTGCTTGATATAACAACTATAAGCAAGTTAGTGATAGTAGTTTTAAATTTGTCGTAAAGTGTGTTTCCCTTAAATAAATATTGTTTTTGGTGATTGATTACTTGTGTTTTAGGCAATTGCCATCATGTACTTCAAGCAATTCTATTAGAAGTGGTCTATGATAGAGTATGAACCCAAACACATAATGGGAATTTTGTGATGTCCAAGAGAAAGATTTGCTACAAATGTAAATCAATAAATTATTATGTTATTATATTATTTTAGCATGTAATGTAAGTATACATATGGCCATATATATAGCTCTTAAGTTATATTGCACTCTTCAATTTGAACAGTACTAATAACAAAAAAAATAGGATGGAACATCATGTTATGGGATGGGGCAAGCTCACGTGCATCTACTTGTCACGCAAAGTAGAGGAGTTCCATGTATTTGCACTAGAGGAACCAGGCAAGGGCATTTACCAAGACCCCAAGGTCAAGTGTTAAAAAATGAATTAATTGTCTTTCAAATGAATGTTTTTATTGTTGTGGCTTTTGTCAAGTGTTTGATGACATCATGAACATATCTTCTTGTTATTTTTAGGAATGTGACAAACTTAGGATGTAAATTCTTATATCATTATTTTCCTTAGGTCTTGAACATATCATTAATATTTAGGAACACCCACTATTGGAATGAGATTAAATTAATGAAACAATGTTGTGCTGAAAAGTCATAATGCCGCTACCACCTTTTTAACCATGAGGGTAGTAGCATGTCTTTCTTAACCTAAATTTTTGCTAAAGCAAACATTGCATGTCAATTGATTTTAGTCTATTGTTGCATTATAAGCTATATAGAGCCTTTGGAGTTGAAATAGAATATGGATAAGAGATTTTAGGAACATAATTATTTATAGAACCCATTGAACTTTTGTTGCACATCATTTATGTGTCCCTTGGATTATGTGTTTGTTTAAATTCTAACATGCAACAATGTTATAATTCATCGATGTTATAAGTCTAAATATAATGCAATATGCACTTGTTGGACTATGCAAAAAACAATCAAATGATGCTTTGGGTTTCTAAAGAGCATGCAACCACCCATCAAATATGGCCAAATTTATGGTCCTCTTGCTAGATACTAGGACTTCAACTTTCAATAGAAGCTTAACCTTGTGTTCTTTTGCACCTTGTTGTGTGAATCAATCATTGACATTAAATAATCATGTAGGGGCAAGAGACAATGAACATGATTAGCTCACTAGATGAAACATATTAGTGACACTTTTGCAAGCTAGTCGTCTCATGTATTTTGGCCACAGATATGGGCTTGCATGTTGAAATCTTTGGTCATTTTACAATAAGGCTTGGAGACTCTTGCCCTTTTGAACCTTTAGTTCCATATGTGCCACCATGAACAAAGCCACACAAAAAGGATGGTTCCATTATATCACCAAAGTTTATTCAACTTGCAAGTAGAATTCATGTTCTAACATAAGGATGTTCATAATATGGGTAATTGAACTATTTCTATAAATCTTGAGAAATTTTTCTTATTTTCATGAGGATGGTTTTAGTGAAGGAATGCACTATTGTCGAATGTTTAGCATGTAATGATTATGATCACATGTGTATTAGGAATAAAATTCCTTACATCTACATATATCTTGAGTCCATCCTTAGGAATTGAACCAATTGTATGTGTTATGAGTGATTGTTTTCACATTTGTGCAATTCTACCTTGGAGTCTGGTCAATTTTTGTAAAGTTTTCCAATTTGTTGAATATTGAGTTTCTCGGTAATATGGCTCCAAAGACATGTATTCATGGTTTTCAATGATCCTTCACCCTATCCTTACTATAAATGTTGTAAATAGGCTTGCAAAAAAAGGTAAGCAAATTGAGGCTCTCTTTTTTGCCCATTCATTTGGGATTATGAATCATGTCCAATATGTTCCTTTGCTTAAAATTTATCTTAAGGAAGTTCATGAGACAACACAATCTTTTTTGAAAACTAGATAGCAAAATAGCTTAACTACTGTGCAAGTAATCAAAATTCACTTATAATCTTGTGGTTATGGGTTCCTTTTTCTAAGTTATAAATTAACATGAAACACAAGTACTCATGGGTTATTTCTTGTTTTGCAACTTTTTAGAAGATCTATTAACATAAGCAATTTGTTTTGATGCAGAATGATGCAACAATGAAATAGTTGGTAATGCTCAAAACAATGTTGAAGTGTATTGACAAGTATGATCTAGAAAACCAATTTCCTTCAATGCCACTCCTTCATTCGAGGTTTTTAGAGTTAACTTTGGAGAAAGTTGAGAAGCTTGGAATTATAATAGCTCTATAGGTACATTAATTTTGTTTCCTTTGTGTCTTTTTGTTTCAATCTTTTCATAATCTCCTACTTTGATGTTATTCAACTATCCTCTTTTCACAAATTTTAGTTACTATAGTCACGTGTTTGATGTATACTACACACTCATTCAAACATTTGGTTCATGTGTTGAATGACTTACCCACGAGATGGTTGTTGGACATGGCATTTAAATTGATTGTAGCTTGAAAAGGATATTGTTGATTTCTTTTATTAACTATGTCTCTTGAATGTTAACCAACATCATTACTAAATCTTTCTTTTGCTCCCAAAAATGTGCAATATATACTTAGGTTTTGAATGATTATTTCTTTCACATTTTTAACATATTGTTTTACACTTATTTACCTTAATTGTTAAAAGATGATGAAGCAAGGCATAATGGAAGTTAGTCGTTGCCATCCCCCATGAAGTTGATGGTCTTGTATTTTTTGCATGACAATCATAAGGTGGTGACCACACTAGTATATGTTCTGTTTGTTTCAATTGGGCTAGTATTAACATAATTATGACTTTCAAAGTGTAATTGTAGATATTTTTCGACAATCATAGAAGTATGATTATAATAGTGGGGTTGATTTGTATTTGTAAAGGATTATAAAACATGCTTTGAGGGCTATGCAAATGTTTTATGCATTTTAGAGGGGTTGGTAGAACTTGACAATTGTAACCTTGTTGAATTATACTTCTTTCTCCTTCATTTTTTGATCTTTTGTTCTTGTATTTATTGGGCAAATCTTGGTAAATCTATTGCAGTTCAATGAAATGAAGAACTTAACTTTTACTATATTGAGATAAAAGTGCCAATGAATGAGATTGATGTAAGATTGTATGAAATGAAGAATGCATGGAACTTTGAATAGACATTTTAAGATAGTTAGTGCGCATTAGCTGGACTTGAAACCAAAAAAGGCTTTTGGATATTGCAATCAGTAGTTGAATTTGTGAAGCCCGTGTACAAAGGCTAAAGAAAAACCTTGTTGAAGTGAAATGTCATTTAACCCAAGTTGTGTTGCCTAGAGTCAAAAAGGTTGGTGGTAAGGCCAAATTATTGAAAGCAATGATAAATGAGAATACAAATAAAGGAATAAAGAGAACTTATAAACATTTTCCAATACATATAAATCTTTGTTTGCAAAGGAGGACCAAGGAAACCTAGTGGTGGCACTAGATGTTGAAATCAAGGAAATTGAAGAATCTCTTATGGATCTTAGATAGAAGGAGGGTTTTGATTATTTCTGGTCAACATAACTATGCCAATGATTCTTCATCAAATCATGTTCCATTTTCTATTGTTTTGAAATTAAGTCGTATGCTTTTGTTGACATACGTTTTTACTTTTGAAGGATTAGTTATATTGCAATAGTGTGGTCCCTTATTACTAGTAAACTAAACTCAAATATTTTTTTGGAGGAAATGGTTTGCTATGTGAAATACTCCTTGGTTTTTCTTACCTTCTATTTTCATGCTTCAAAAATTGACCATTTGCTTTAATGCATGCATATGAATTCAAAGAAATGGCAATAACTCCCTCTTTGGTGAAGGCTTTGCAAGTGGGTAATCATGAAGCAATAGTTATTTAAAGTAGATTATGGTTGCAATCTTTCGAGCAATGAAAGGGTTGATGTTCCTTCAATGAGTGTTACATTTGATGAACCTTCTTTGAGGGGTGTTTCTTCATCAACAAATAATCACCCATCTTAGGATTATGGGAAGGGGGGCTAAGTGTGTAGTACTTGTTTTGGTCTCAAGTGACAAAATCTCCAAGGCTATAGTTCCATAATAGAAAAATATTCACTAGATGATATGATTATGGCAATGAGTTTGGAAAGACTCAAATTAGGTTTGGGGACACACCTAAAAAGGTTACTAATGAAGGTAACGTGCATAATGATCATTAATCTATTGATGCTTCTATTGATTAGGGAGATAACAGTGTTGCAAATAATGTTTTGAAATATCAAGGGCCACCAATAATACTCCATCATGTTGAACAAAATTAACTATGATAATCATCCCTTTTAACCAACCCACTACAAAAAATGACTATTTTGTAAAACAACCTATTCTTTTGGGTGATGGTTTTTAGGAAAGACATAGGTCTTTCATTAAATTGTGTCTTGGCAAATTCAAAAGTTATTGATTTAAAATAGGAAATTGGAAAAATAAAAGAACCACCAATTGGTTTGTTTTAGTGAACTTTCTCAAAAATTGATTTTTTGCCTTGGGTGGAAATCATAATATTTTAGTCTACTAGGTTGCATGATTGAAAGCTTGTCATGGGCATAGAACTATTGATGTACATAAATGTGTCAATGAACATCTTAAATAACCATCACATTGGTTCCTAGTGACTTGTCTTAATGTTGATTACTACTAGTTATTAAACATTATCGACAAAACACTTTTGCATGGATATTTATTCTATAATGTCGAAATGATAGACTATTAAATGGTGATGGTTGACTAATGCACATGTAGTTTTTCCAAGATTGTCATTAAACATCAAGAAGTTATAAAAATTTATTGTTATTCTTTCAAACGTTGCTCCATGTTTGCAAAATGATAATTATCAACAAAGGCCTAGCCATTCAGTTCACATTCTTTGAGCTTTGATATTGTGCAACATCAAAATGTCTTAGTTTCAAGCATGGAGACATGTCCATCACCACAATTACATATACATATGGATATGCATGCATTTTAATCATGCAACCAATTTATTGCCATGCAAACCTACATAGAAAATGGTGAGGATTATTATGTGGGCAAGCAAAAAGCCAATGAGATGCAGGGCGTCAATCACAAATCTAAATTTCATTAGACCACCCATATGACACCAACTTTTTAACACCAATTGCACTTCGCTACAATAATGAAGAGTATTCTAAAGATGACCTAAATGAGATTCATGAATTCAATTTTGACAATGACATGGAAAATGATGACCTTTCATAGTTTGTATATGGTGACCTCAACGCTAAATTTAATTTAGTTCAAAATCTAGTCGATTCACTTCCACATGTTGCCCCCATCATATTTTGCCACATGGATTCAACATTGTTTCAAACTAGAATGAAGGATTTTCGTGATGTTCCATGTGTCAATTCAATCCTCCAACATTTTACAACTACATTCATTGAATTCAATATGCATCTAGTCACAATGGAAATGATTGCAATGGCTACAACTCATATGGATTGGACAACCCCTCCTACTATTTCATCTCCTCTTATAATGTACCTTTTTTTGAAAGACAAAATGTTTATAATCTTAATCAAAAGCAACATGCCATGTTCATGTTGGTGGGGCACATGTTGTTTAACTCATATGATAATCTTACACTTCCAAATTATTATTTTTCCTTAGTTTGGTAGAAATGTAAGAACTTGTAAAAGTTGTGTCATTTGAGCTCTATTGACGTTAACTTCTAATTGACAATAGCCAAATTTTGACGTGGTCATTACCCAAATGGAATGTTGTTATTGTTGTAGGTCGAATAATTCGTGTAACATTTAATTTCAACCTCCATGGAAAGGCCCAAAGTGTCTTATTCCACATTTAGTTTATTGGATAGAAATGATGTGCCAATGAAACAACCTAGATTTTGCAACATATATTTGAAAATTTTGCATTGGAATTCCTAATAGTCATGATGTTGATGTCATCAACTCAAGACATATAAACTTCAATATTGTAATAACCACTTTTGAATTCAAACATATTCTACTTACATCAAACTTGCTTCAAGTCACCTTCAATTGTTCATGTGTGAAACTATTTGCCATATACAATTTCCACCAATACACTTCCATGTTCGAGTCACTAGGGGTCACTATTTGATTATTTTTGTTCTTAAATGTCAAAGCCTCAATTGCTTATGTGATGAAAAAACAAGTCATGTGTTGGAACTTGTAGTGGGAATGCCCATCATGTGCACAAAAAACAATTTTAAACACAAGTCATTGATGAGACTTTGGATCATGTTATTGGCTACCAATTGTTAGAAATTACAACTACACATCACCAAATCATTGATGAAATTTTTGGCATACAATATTTATTTCATCCATGTTACTTGAAATAATTTTCATAAAATTTGGATTTACAAATAACTACATATATACATGTGCATAACTTTTGAACTTTGATTAATAATCCCCATATTTTTAAAAATTCCATTTGATGTAATTTTCACATAAAGACTTTAGGATACCTATGTTAGTAGCCTCCTAAAATATGATTATCCTAGCTACCTAAATTAACCAACCTTATGTGTAATTACCTTAAATTACCATAATTAGATTTTTGTACACCTAGGTACTATAGATAATTAGATTTACACTTTCATATCATACACTATACAATCATGTAATCATATAATGTCTTAAAGGACTACCACCCCAATCATGGATTGTGATTTATTAGTATTATGTGAGTATGATTTTATTCACCATCATTATATTAGTTGAATTTTGCAACTATGAAACAAATTGAAGAAAAAATATTGAACTTGATAAACATGTTTGCATCATGCATTATATCATATATAATTTTTTTTAGTAATACATTACATTATCCATCATTTTGAATTATATAGAATGCAAATATAATCATTATTTTTAATTGTGGAAATCTTGAATTGACATTAAATAATTCCTTCGATTAATCTAGAGTTTTTTTCCCCAGTCATAAGGTTTTTAGTTACTTGATAAAATAAAGAGTACTTGTTATTTATATTGTTTAAAATTGAATGAATAAATTTCTCATTGTTTGATTTTAATTACCTAATACATATTAGAAGGAAATTATAACTTATCTACTTTTATTATTAAGAACATTTTCACCCCATGGTAGGAAACATTTTTTCATATTAAATTTAAAGAAGTATGTAACAAGGTCATATTTCAAGGAAATATGTAACAAGACATTGTAAAAGCTTTTGATGTGCACTAAATATGGCAAGGATATCATAATGTTGACCTTGAGGAAAATTATTAAACAAAATTTCATGTTAACTTATAAGATTTTATCCCAAGGAAGAAAAGGATGTGGTTTATTAGTTAACACAAGTAAGTAGATAATTTCCATCATCCATGTTGAAGATCAAAATTAACAAACATTCTTCAATTATTTACAATAAATAAAATTTCCAAGTTCATAAAGGTGAAAGGTTTACAAACGGTGGAAGTTGAAATCTAGTCGAACCTACTATTATAATTCAACTTAAGATTATGAAAGCTTGTAACTTTTGGAATGTAATTGAAATTCCTTGTTTAAAGTGGTGTTCAGGAGTGAGAATGGAACACTTTCAAATCCTCTCATTTTTTCACACATTGTTGGCACAAACTTGTAAAAATTCATCAACTTGTTTGTGTAAATAATAAAAAAATTTATCATTAAGGGTGTCGTAACCTTAACATTGGGCTCGTGACTAAGGCAAGGCCTTGCAAGGGTGCGGACTAAAAGGGAAACCCAAGAGTCACATCTCCTGTTCTTGGGAATGTAGGAAAGTGTGAGTGTAAGAAAGTGCGAGGGAATGAACCCTCACACTCCCAAAGCAACTCTCACTTTTGGAGTTGGAGTCTTGGTGGACTCCCAAATCTTTAGAGAATGATTTCAAGGGTCAAAAACCAGTGGATTGAAAAGTTATTTATGTCATTGAAAAGTTCTTAGAATATAGATGTCTAAAATGATTTCGCATGACCCATTTGGACACTTCAAACACAAGTTATGAAGCTCTCAACGAAGGTTACAACTTTGTTTCAAACCTCATTTCAATCGGAGGTTTGCACGCAAAATTATGGGCCCCCAAATTTTCAGGAGTCCCAATTGTGGGAATTTCAGGACTTCCAATCGAGAGTCTTGGGACAAAATGACATTTGGGTGCTGATCTCGTGGCCAGGTACAAAATATATTATAAGGGGGAAGGTGGTGGCTTCCCCAAGTCCAGGCCGTGATGAGTCTTGTGAGTTTGAGTTTGCATGTGGCTTGTCCTAGCACCAAAAGTGCTTCAACTATGCACTCACTAATTTGTTATTTGATTTTCTGTAATTTGGTTGTTATCATTTTTCCTAGTCCCATCTCAGAGCTCCAACACGCCCCCTACCTTCAAGGTGTTGTGAGCCATGGAGCGTGTCCCCAATTCCTTATTCTTTCGTTGTTTTCATTTTAGATTCACATTGAGTTTATCAAGGAGCTTGAGAATGTGTCAAAGGGGAGGAATTTATTTCTTGGGTGACAATCTTGATAATTTTACTTTTTTGTTTAGGTTGCTTTTGATGTTGCAAATCCATGTGTAAAAACCATTAGGGTTAGAAGATTTTCATAGATGAAATTAACAAAGATAACTTTTGCAATGATTCAAACCCCATGAGACTAACAATGTCCACATAAGGTCTAGATGTTAAGAACATGGAAAACGAAGAATGTGTAATTGTTCAAACCAAAGGAAATTCAACTTGCTTTACAATGGATGCAAAGATATCACAAATAACATCATGTGTATAAGTGCACGCATTACTATGTGGATATCATAATAGATGGATATTCAAGGGATCGATGGAATGAGTGTAGACACCATGAAAAAGGCATGTGATTAAAAGATGGGGTAGTGCAACTTGAATTTCAAGTCGTGAAGAAGATTGTTGATAATAAGAAAAAAATTGATATTATTAAATGATAAAAAATTGATGACATTAATTGGCACACAATTGATATCATTGGTCAAATTTTGAACCTAAAACTTGAACTTGGGCTTGAGCATAAGGATGCCAATAAACATCCCAAATTTTACGAAAAAAAATATTAGAAATGGTGTGTTGGTGGAGACATTATTAAATGGAGTCCTTATATCATTCATTTTGTTTGCTGATGAATTGTTCAAAAAGAGAAAACACCTTTAAGCCAATGGGAATAAGAGGTCCCAACTTACATTCAAGTGCCATTGGAAAAGGAAGGTGTTATAGTCAATGTGAATCAAAATTTTCAAAAGAAATAAAATGATCAAACAAAAACTAAGAGAACAAAAAAATAATGCCCAAGTCCCCAATGAAGACAAAGATGACAAAACTAATTGTGTTTGCCCCCATACATGCTTGGTAAAAGCTAAAATCATACATGTCTACTATTTTGGGACAATAATAAAATTTTATGATATAAAAAGTAACAATAATACAAAAAGAATGATTAATTAAAAATTAATTTCATTATCATTTTTGTTATTAAATCTTCATCAAAGCCATACTGAAGTTTTAAAAATAACATTAAATTTTATATATATATATATATATATATATATATATATATATTGATGTGTTTTATTTTAATCAATTCTTGCATATCTTTCAAATCAATTTTTTAATAATCTCATTTTAATAAAATTTAAAAGAATTGAAGTTAATTATTTGTATGTTTATCAAACAAATTTCATTTAAGAAATTAATCATATGATTTTTTTAATATTTTGAAGTGATATGAAACCTTGTGATACAAACAGACTAGCGACAACCCTAAAAAATAAAATGATATAGAGGCATGATCAAATCAATTACCCAACAAGTAGATGGGTATATTTCCAAACAACCCATCAATTGGATGGGTGCACCCAAAATCTACACATGCATGTCCATTAGCTTGGGGCCACAAGTATTCATCACAAATTAATTATTGATAATGATTGGCCTAGGTGTAAAAACTTAAATTAAAAAAATGAACTTCCTTATGCAACACATCTTGGTTTTTACGTTAAATTCAGATTTAATGATTTGATTAATTGTTAAACTCAAGTCACAAAATACACAAAGGTGCTAAACCTAAATTAAAAAACCTCAAAATGGCATATTTATGGGTGAGGACAAGGGAACATTAAAACATTAAGCTAATTTAATGTAAAAATACAATTTACTTGCTATGTGGTGGAGATGTTAATAAATCACCAATTGAAGAGGCAGATGTCCGCTACGGACAAGGGTCACCATGATTCAAGTGAAAATAGGAACAGCTCTCATATTCCTTCACACAAAAAGCTCTATGCAAAAGAATGCAAGTGGCCAAAGTATTTTAGGGTAACACTATCAATCTAGCAGTACATTTAAGCTGTGTTCACCCTTATCCTGACCACTCTGCAAATGTAATTACCATACTTGATTCTAAACAAGAGGAAATGGATAAACAATACATTGAATCAACATGGGCCCCCCCTCCCCCATACCTTCTTCTTAGCTTCCTCCTCTTCGCGGTGTTTTCTTCCTTATCCTTGAGAATGATGTCATCTTCTCCAATGTACCAGTCTGCAGACATGAGGCAGCAATGTCATGAAGAATCGATCTTATTACAACAACATCAAGCTGGTCCATGCTCCAGTGGTGCTGTGAGATTGACCCTGAGAAATGTTGACATTCTTAGGGTTCAGGAAGCACTCACATCTACCCTACCATCATATTCCCAGTGGAGGCACTCAAAGCCACTGTGAACACCTCGGTACCAGATCACCCCTGAAGATAGATAAACCTCAAACACAAAATTGATCACGAGAGCAAATCCTTGTCCCGGTCCTCAAAAACAAAAGACTGAAAGCCGAATAAGTCGCATGATCACACGGAAAGAAAGGGAGAGTCAAGGGAGAGAAAAACAGTTTACGTTTTCCGGTTCCGATGCATCATCAGACCCTCGGAAAGCCATGGTTGCGGCGTCCAAAGTGCAAACCTCCTTCCTTCCTTCCTTCCCTCCCTCCCGCTCGCTGCGCTTCAAGCGTGGTCGACGATCATGACCGGAAAAAGCCACAAAACAAAAGGAACCGTCCCACTTGAAAACACAACAACAGTCACAAAACAAAAGAAGCTTCTTCCTCTCAGGTGTATATCATCAAACCCTAAACCTCAAATTCACCATAGTTTTCCTACTACTACTCCCCCACTTCCCACTTTCTTTGAGGTTCTTCTTCTTCTTCTTCTTCCTCTTCAATTCTTATCAATTCCGGCAGCATCATCATCGCTGCCGTGGCCGCTGTTCTTGGCCGACCATGTCCGATTCCGTAGACCCCACAATTGCGCACTTCCGATTCAGTTTCTCATTTGCACGAGAGTTGTGAAGAGAGAAGCAACCATCTGCGCTTCGCCTCTTCGTCATCTCTTTGCGCTGTGTTGCACCCAAGCCTAATTGGACGGAATTACAAATGCAAGATATTTTATCCAAATAAATCACCATGCAAAACCTTTTCATTAGACGGAACTACAAATCTTATATCTTATATATAAATTCACTTGGTGCGTGCGTCTATCTGACGCGATGGTTTCACATTTTAATTCGCCGACAGAACCAGCCTGATATTTAATCTTGCAGGGCGCTGTGTTAAGCTCTTGATTGACAAAGGGTAAGCAGCAGAAAAAGTCTGTTGCAATTAGGTAGTAAGTTGCCATGGCAGCTGCAGTAGAAGGAGTGGGGTCCCGCAGTTCTCTTGCACTTAGAGCATCTCCAGCAGCGCTCAATATGTAACCCTGCAAAAAAACATTCTCACATCCAAGTTTAGTTACCGTAGCACCCGAACGGATTCGGTAGTTTAGTGTTTAATAATTTATTTATTTATCAGAATGCACTTTGTCACATAAAGTATTGATTTAAAATATTTTCGACATAAATTGTAAGAAATATTTTTATTTTTGGCATGGATGAATGTAAGAATATTTTTTCATCCATTTGAAGTTATGTTCAGTCGTCACAATTCTTGATTAAATTATTTGTCTTCACAATTTTGATTTTTGTTTTTTTTAAATTTCCCTTTCAACAAATTTAGAAAGAAGCAACAAGTCTATGAAAACATGGTGAAAGCCTATTCATGAAAGTTTTCTTGAGTGATATTGAAGGTTTTGGGTGGGGATTGCACTTTTGTGATTTACAAAGCTTTTGGTAAAGGTTTGAAATGTTCAAAATGGGCAAAGAAAGACTACTTACAACAATGTTCCACAGCATTACAAGTGAGGAGAGAAAGACAAAATTGATTTTTTGTGGCAGAACCGGTTCTGCCGGTGAATTAAAATGAAAGGAGAGAAACGTTCCCCAAAAAGGAGATCTCTTTTCTTTAACGTGGCAGACATGCAACTGGCCTCTCAACTACGCTTGCTGACGAGGCTTTCGTCTCCAAGTGGAAACAGCCCAACACTCCGCGTTTTAAGGATTACATAGCGGATGACGTGGCCAACTCACGCATCGGTAGTTTTGTCTGTCTTGCAGGGTAAGGCAGGGCGGCCAGACAGTGGGCAGGGTAAGGTTTGTCTGTTCGTTTGTCTTGCAAGGCAAGGCAGGAGGCAAGGCAGGGGGCAAGGCAGGGGTCAAATAAAGAGTAAAAGATAAGAAAAAATAAAACTTATATTCATCCACATAATCTAGAACTGTTTTTTTTTTTTTTTGTCTCTATTAGCACATATAGAAAGGGGAATGTGTGCGTGACAATTGTCATCCACTTTATTCATTCATCAATGTGTCTTTTTGTTAGAGGTTCTTCCTATCATCATTTTTCTCATCCTCTTCTCCATATTTTGGACCATATGAAAAGCTGGCTAATGTTGTTTTCTTAATTAATAAACTATATTTTGGAATAGCTTTTTTTTCAAATTCTTCAAGTAGGTGCACTAGCTAGGATCCTTGGCATTAATTACCAATAAATGGCGATTACTTTAGTGGACTATATTATATTTTTTGGAATCTTGCTTAGTTATGGCAACCAAAACAAGGTCACACACTCATAATGGATTCATAAAAACTTCATCCAAACAATTATCGTAAGCATTATTCACCATATATTATATTTCATAATTCACCATGAAACTAAATCTTATTAACATTTCATTAGTACAAAAATGAAATGTAATTCATCAATTTAAATTACTATCGAACCTTAAAAATGAAATAAATTCACCTTACCATAGTCATTTTCACTTTTATTAAAGTTACGTCATCATAAGGCCAACCTATAATCATCACATTTCATTACTAAGTGACATAATTCATTATGAATTGAAAATGATTCATTATAATAAATAGGTTTATTTTGATGTTGTTATTTTATATACCTTAGGTTATTATACCCTATGTTATTGTACCCTAAATTATATCCTAGGATATATTTTAGATTATTCTACATTATTCTACCCTTCAGTATTGTATCTTAAGTTATACCCTAAATTATTATATCTTAAGTTATTATAAGTTATGCCATAAATTATTCTAGGTTATACATTAGGTTATTGATGGATTATATTATGTTATACCTTAGGTTAATTTAGGTTATTATGTGCTATACCACATATTATTTTACCTTAAGTTTTTCTATTATAAGAAAAATTGTCATTCGCAATCAAATTTTGTAATGATAAAACATTGTCCATAATTATTTTTATCGGTTACAAACAAAAAAGAATTCTTCAATTGTTCTAGGTCATTATACCTCATGTTATTTTCAATTATATTACTTAAGGTTATTCGAGGTTATTTTTCTTAATCTTATTATATGTTATTTTATCATATGTTATTATATATAATATTATACTTTAAATTATTTCACATTATTTTAATTTATTCAGCATTAACTTAAAATAATCTAAGATATGTCAGCCTACAATAGAATATATTAAAATAATTGAAAATATCCTAAAATAACTTAAGGTGGGACAATTAAAATAATAAAAAATAACATAAGGTTGAATAACCTCGAATATTTTACAATAACATAGAATAAATAATATAGTAAAATATCCTACAGTATAGTATGCCAAAAATGCCATTTTTGTGAATAATCATATACGACTACATGTGGATAAGTGAATAAAAATGGCAAAATGACAAGTCCAAATCAACTCCAAATGGCATAAGTGACTAGTATAGTTGATAAAAACCAATCATATAATGGCAGTTTTGGCATAGTGGTGTAATGGTTTCAAATAACCTAAAATGAAATAGCCAAAAATAGTTTAAATTATAATAATTTAAAAGAGATTAAAATGAAATAAATCAAATTAACCTCAAATAATTGAAATTAACTTATTAAAGTGGAATATCATCAAATAACTAAAAATCATCTTGAATAGTTTACGATGAAATAATGTGGAGTAACCAGAAAATAACTTAAAATAACTTGTCACATATGTCAAAACCGTGGAGTTCATTCATATAAATGTTCATCCATAACTTGTAATCAATTTACACCTAACTTTTAGTTTAATTTCAATTCACTTTTAATTGGTTATTAGTTAACTTTTAGTTCACTTGTAGTTATCTTTTAATTTATTTAAAATTAATTTTAAGCTAATTCTTAGTTCATTTCCAATTAACTTTTAATTAATTCATAGTTAAATCTTAGTTCGCCTTTAATTCATTCTGAATTAATTCATAGTTCATTATTAGTTTTCACATATATGGACATAGGCCACACATAGGTGCACACGGATCACACATGGGTAAACATGGGCCACATATAAGTTGAAGGTTTTTTTATAAGTTTTTTTGAGTTATGTGTCTAATGGGTATAAATAGAGGTAAAATCCCACATTACTTTTAATTTGGGGTACATATCTTTGTCATGATCTTGTTTTTTTTTTCATATTTTTGTAATAAAATATTTTTTGCATTCACATCATGCACACATCATGTTTTTGCTTTTAATTTTCTTATTCCATGACTTGGATTTAAAATTAGGCCTACTTTCATTCATGTGGTTTGGAAATTTTGTTGTTTAATTCTTTTTGTGTCAATGACATAATCAAACATAAACTATGATAAAGTAACTTAAAATAGTTTGAAGTATATTTTTTGTATAATAATGCAAGAATAGCTTATTGTACCCTAAATATAGCCTAACGTTGTTTATAATAACCTAAAAAAACCTAAGATAGCTTACTATTGCCTAAAAACAACTTAATTACTAACCTACAAACTTAATTTATGATATTCTCCACATAACCTAAGAATGGTTTTAAATAATTTACATTACTTTATTAATAGTTTAAAGTATATTGCATTAACCTAAAATATCCTAAAATGACTTACATTAATGTAGGATTCATTTAAAGTACCTTATATTAACTTAAGAATAACCCAAAATAATTTACACTAACCTAGGACTAACTTAGGATTTATTTAGGAATGTAACATATGGCAACCTACAAATAGCCTTGGGTAGTTTACATTAATTTTAAAATAGTTAGGGTAACTTATTAATATCCTAGGGTACATAGGCATACAACATAAGATAAAAAGTAATATAAATAGGAAAAATATTTAAGATAAATATGTAGGTAGGTTAGGAAAAGAATTTGCACAACAATATGTGATGACAAATGATTTCATTTATTTAAATAGTGGTTCAATGGTTAAAGATTTATTTCTTAAACATGTAAATAAAGGGATGTGAAAGGTTCAAACTTTCACATTTGCATCTTAAGTTAATGAGTTAGGTGGGTTAAAATATTAGTTTTTGTTAAATGACATAAATTAGTTTAAGTTTTTGAATGCCTAATTTAACTTAATTTAGGTTCCTACATGCTTGATTGAACCTAACTTGGATTTTTAGTCTAACCTAGTTATGAACAAAAAAATACTTTATTGAATTAATTATTAATGAATTCATTTGTCCATAACTATTGGTCTTCATTTATTAGGGGTTGGCCATTTTCATCATGATAAATTTGTTCAAGTTCATTCAAATTTTAATGAAATAAAAAATGAATTTGGTTATATCTCTTTGTAATGTTCTTTCACAATGTTAATGCATTTTTGTTAAAATGAACCAAATGTGTTCACTTGAGGTGGGTCCTTATGAATAGTGGATAATTTATTCAATATGATTGGTCATTATAAAAAATATTTCTAAAATAACAATTTACCTATTGAATAGAGATTGTTTTAATATTTATGGTCAAAAACATGTTACATTTTATTATTATGTAAAAGTGTATTTTTTTAAATCCCTTAATATGTCATTCAACTAATTATTAATTAACTTAGGTCCATTAAACAATGAAAATACACATTGCAAAATGTTTTTGAATACTCCATATTCATTAAATTCATTTCAAACTTTTACAAATGATCTTAGAATATAGTAGGAATATTATTGCACAAGTTCATTCAAAAAATCAATGTCAAATTAATTTATGATTTAAAACAATGAAGAACTAAACATTTGTTACATTAAGATTGACTAATTTATGCAAAAAACACAACCACCTTTTCTTGAAATTCAAACATTTTATTTTCTTTCAACCTTAAAGGTTCATAGCTTGCTTGAAACATCTATCCATTCGGGAAGGTTGATTTTTTATTTGGTTTGTCACATTGAGATCTCCCAAACTAAATTGCCCCCAACCATGTGTTAGGTACCATTGAAAAGCCCTTGATAAGTGGGGGGTGTTATTGAAATAATATTTTCAAAAAACAAATCAACAAAATTAAAAACTAAAAATATAATGGGGATCTAGGTGCATTCATGGTATTGTTGGAAAGCCCTTGATAAATGAGATTCTTTGGAGGTGATTACATAATTTTCATCAAAAAGGTATAGAAAATATTGAATTTTGAATCATTTTCATCTTTGAAAATTGAATTACAAAACTAGGTTTGAAAGGAGAAATCAGTCAAATAAGAAGTTCACACTTGTGTCAATGGCATAGGCCAGACTATTTTTCTTAACATGTGAATACATTTTGTAGCCTTTGCAACAAGCTATCCAACCCCATATGAAGATCTTGAATTGGACATAATTTGGAGTTCAAATGGACCTTTGAAATGTTAGGAATCATTTTGATAATTCTTGTCACAATGTTTTTGAGCCTACATTATTTTCTTAATTTCGTCTTTGATATATGACATTCAGAGCCTGTGAAGTTATAGTTTGCACCAAGAGCTTTCAAATAATTCTTTGATTTTGACATATTTTGAGCCTTGCAATCTCACATTTAAAAAGTTCAAACTCCTCAAAAATCCTAATTCTCAAAAGTGTGAATCTAACATGTGATCTTGAAAGTCTTTTCCCTTAATTTCATGAATCAATTGTGAGCAATCACAAATCACAAAACATCCATAGTCAAAAAATCCATTTGAAATCACAATCATGAACTAATTTTAATCTGGGTTACATAGCAACGAGAGATCTAATTGTTAAGATCCCATAACTTAACCTTAAGTTAAGCCATTGAAAAAGTAGGTTTAAGATTAAGGCATAAGACTTTGTATCTCCAATCGATGATTGCCATTTTGGTTGAAATTATTAATTACAAAAGCATTTATATCTTTAGAAGTTTGAAGGGCCCCCATTGTGTATGACAAGCGATTATGGTGTTGGTCTAGTAGATGGGACTAAAATTTGTGAAAATGAATGATATGCTTGGGGGTTCAATTCCAAATAATTCGGTTGGACCGTGGGAACATGGAGTTGGGTGAGTATGGAATTGCATTGGCAGAAAAGAAACAAACAAACTAGAATGAATCACAGCTCAATTCATAACACGCCTCAATACAAAGAGGCCTTTCATTGCAGAAGGAATTTGAGATTGACAAGCAACTCCATACTAGCCCTTTGAAGGTAACTTCATATGTTAATAATCTGCCTAAAACTTGCCTAGAACTTCAGGTGCACAGGCATTCAAAGATCTGCACCCTGAGTTCTTGTTGCATTTACAGTAGCAACGGGAAGACTCTGTCATGTCATGATGTTAGCTTGCACTCATGAGACAACAATTCAGTTTTTGCATGTGCACATCCTCTAGATCATGATTTAAGAGCAAAAGCTCTAGATTTTTCAAATAGAATATGTGAATTGACTGAACTGGTTAGCTATTACTATGGTAAGCTATACGTACAAGGTTGCTTTACGCCCAGATAGCTATAACAGACATGGCTCCAGCTCCAAGGAACAGAGCTGTGTAAGAGAAGATTTGCAGCCGGTAATTACATCGCATGCGCTTGCTAAGAAAGTCAGCTGCAATCAAATCCACCAGTGACATGTACACAAGTATTCCAGCAGATATGGAATCAAAAATTCCTTCCACAATTAAGGCCTTAGGACTGTTGTCATTGTAACTTGAAGCAATTCCTATTCCAATTGCAATTCCTCCTGGAGTGGTGACTGCAAAGAAAAATGCCATGATCACAGCTGACAGGGTCTTGTAACCTGCCTGTTGATGGAACCCCACCCCAAAATAATGTTATGCAGCTTACAGGAATGACACTTCACATTCCCCATCACGAAGTGTAGGTATGACTAAAATGTTTCAATGCCAGAGTATGTTGTGCACATTTCACCTGCCAAGCCAGATTGCTGAGAGACAGTGGAAGTAAAACAAACCTGAGAGATACAGCCACCCAGGGCAAAGCCCTCAAAAAATTGATGGAATGTAAGAGCAGCAATTAGTGGTCGCACTGTGCAGGGACTATTTGATACTCCTAGTGCTATTCCAATTATCACTGAGTGTGCAACAATACCCAACTCCAAGACCTGAAGATTTTGCAATGAAGAAACATGATAATCAGAAGTCAATTGAAACCAGGGCTCAAAAATCCTATGTCTCATACAACTCCAACAAGACAGTGCCAGAAAGTGAGCTCATATGGCAAGAAGGGCAGAAAAGCATAACTTTGAGGAAGGTGCACTTACAACAGCCTTACCTGTGCAATAACTACATGCCTAATCCGTGCCAAACCTTCATCCGATATAGAACCTGCTCCATGTGTATGACCAAGATTGCCATTCATATGGTCATGGGTGATTTCTGCACAATCATGGTGGCCTTCAGGATGGCTATGACTATGGGCAGCTGCATGAGCATGCATCCCCACTATGTGTATCCGCTTGTCACTATTTTCCTGTTTCTCTGCATCATCCACTTTCTCAGTCCCCTCTGCCAAGGTAGGCTCCTGGAATACTCCTGTATAAACAACTACAAACCATCTCAGCTCTGGCTTATCAAGACAGCAGGAACTGTTGCAGCTGCCTCAGAAACTGGAAATTGATCAATCTACCATCTCAGAGAACAGGACCCTAGGAACTTCTAAGAAATAGATGAATTATATCACAACATGCGGTAAACAACTGCTCTGGACAAGTTGGGTTTCAAGATAACTGTGAGGAATCAATGAAAAGTGTTTCATTGGAGACATGGCAGAGAGTAGGACAGTGCAGTTGTAGTTTGGACATCAAGCAACCCGAACAACTCCATGATGAATACACTGAGAATTTCACCAATCATGAAGCATGACATTAGATGGACAGATAATCAAAGACTGCAAAAAACTCTTGAATGCAATACAGAAATTAATACACTTATGACACACATTGATTGCAATTTTACCAGCATCCACAGGTGCATCCTCCCAATTTTTCATCTTGCCTCTACGAGACTGAAGCCTTTCATAGAACTCAGTCGCACCAAAGTCAACAAGCAACGTTGCAAGTGCCGCAACCATGGCAAAAAACCCAAAGAATGGGAATGTGGACCATGGATGATCAGGCAGGCAGCTACTGGTTAGAGCACCTGCAGCATCTGGTAACATGTGCACAAACCCTGTCGCCAAAATGACCCCAGCTGCAAATGCTTTTGTGATGAAGAAGATATTTCCATCTATCCTTAGCCATGTGAAGCGCTGACCATGAATGGGCAACAACACACCAAGAGTACTGGCTGTCAGTATTACTGCAATTGCTGTTACTTTGAGATGAAGTGCTCCTACTTTGTCATAACATGCCAATTTTGTTTCTGGACCACAATCTGTCATCCTTGCTGCTTGTGCCCTGCAATGAAATATTCCCACAGGTGTAGAGTTAGAAAAGCCTGTACCCTAATTGCATGAAGCTTAGTGGTTAAGTGCATCAGCAAACTGAAGCACTATGCCTATGCAGATAGTTAAAAGAAACACATAAAAACCCAGCATGAACTCTAAATTACCATCATCTCCTTCTGTCAACCTCCAGAATGAAGTCAATTTCCAAAATGTGCAATTCACCAAAAGATTGAGCTCACAGAAACCTCATGACAAAACAAGTTTCCTAGCCTATCTCCAGGGGATCCATTGATTCCAGTAGCACAAAACATCTCTAAACCACTTCAAACAAGGATGAACAAAACACATACATTCTCGGCTCTCCTCCATCAACAAAAAAAACATTTCACATGTCTTTCAAACATAACAGAAACCTCATTAAAAAAAAAGATTTTTCAAACATACCAAACACCTGAAAGATGGCATGCATATAGCAGCAGCTTATTATTATGGCACACATAATTATTATATGATAGTCTTAGGCCTAACAAAGTAACTACAAACCAGAAATTCACAGAAAAACTGAAATGAAATGAAATGTTGAAAATTTTAAAACTAAAAAGAACTGAGCAACTTAATCATCATCCAGCATTGAGAGAGAGAGAGAGAGAGAGATCGATCGGCAAACGAAAGAACGTACCTGATGAGAAAGAATACAGAGAGCAATCTTTTGGCGGCTAGATTAAGCTGCTGCTGCGACAGATGTGAGCGGACGAGGAGTACAATTGACGAGAGAACAAGAGAGAACAAGGTTTTTAATATTCATGGCGGAAACAAAAAGCTGAGGAGGAGGAGAGAGGAAGAGCAAAGCGAGAGCCAGGAAGCGGGGTGTAGGGGGGGAAATGGCGTCATTCGGGTGTCGCGGCAAGCAATCAAGTGCAAAGAATGCCGCAGGAAAGGCTTGATTTCGCTTCTCCGGGAACTGTTCACTCTTACAATGACAACATCCTCTTGAGAGTGGGCCAGCCCACTTTCTCAAAATCCATTTAAATGTTTTTTCTACATATTACAAATATATCACATGGTTAGACTACATCACGGTCTCTCAGTTCAAAATCTAACATTTTTTTGGGCTTTCGAGCATCTCTGTCCACCGGTGCTCAGTATGTCACTCTGGATAATAAAATTAAATGTCTAAGTTTAGCTGTTTTCTTTTCGGCAACCCCACCAATAAAATTGTAACTGGAATGGCATATAGCAGAGGACTGCTAATAGCTAACCACCTGGACCAATAATCATTATTATGATCGACAATTCAGAAATATCGAGCCGTCCAATTTATTTTACACTCTTTTTGGGAGGTTCACTGTTGCCACTTTTACCAGCCACGGCAAGCTGCACACATATGGTGCAGAAAAACCAATTTCCTGAGCTAAAGCCACACATTTTGACCTTTTTCCAACAAATTGTACTGTATGGAGTCACATACTGAGCACCGTTGGAGATGCTCTAATAAAGCTTGAACACATGTGTGATTTTAAATTAAAATGGGAACATCTCCCTTCTTCTACAAGGTGTGGCCTAGTGGTGGAGATTTAGATCTCTCATTGCAGGGTTTTGGGATTGAGTATTGTGCTAAGATATGACCTAGGTTTAAACTAGTTCATTTGAAAACCATTGATTCATTTTTTTGGTTTTTTGGAAGTCAATTTGGTTTTTTAAATTTGAAAAAAAAATCAAATCAAATCAAATCAAAGAGTGAAGGTGGATTTTAAAACTTACTTTAAAAATTGGAATATGTGGTTCTAAAAATAAATAAATAAATTTCCCAACATGAAATGGACACAAAATGGGATAGTGAATAGCTTTTATTAGAAGTTGGGGATTCAATTCTCATGGATTTCCACAAAAAAGTGGTAATTTTTTTTTTCCATCCAACCAAGTTTTCATGAATCATTATGTGCCAAACATTAGTCATACATATGGTTTTTAACATGTGCTTTGGCACAATAATATTGGTACCTTGATTTTCTCATATGAAATGCAAGTGAAAATCTTTTTAAATGTATCACTCAAAATGAAAAGAACCTAGTTTCCATTTTCAACATTTGAATTGAAAGATATACAACATAAAATCATATCAGATTTCATGAAATTACAAACATGTGGTTTATGTCAACAACCTTATGTTACACAATGATTTGTTATCCAATAATTTTGGAGGCACAAGGTAGAATGCATGAAATGATGCATAATCCTACAAATTCTTTTATCTTTATGTAGTAAAACCCTTTTATCATCACTCCCATGGTGACTATTTTTTTCATGACAGTAATAAAATGTGATTTAAACATGTATAGTCACATTTCATATAAACTTTTACAAGATTGTGACTATAAGAAAAAAAAACTTACAAAAAAATCTTTTTATGCTAGAATATAAATGTGCCAATTGTTTAAATCATTTACATGGTTTATTCTAATCTCTACTATGAATTATTAGACTTGAAGAAGGTTGTGGTTTCTACCCACTTTAATATGATAATTTACATTGAGTTTGAGATTCTTAATTATTAGCTTATGTATCTTGTCAACTTTATTTTCTTAATTTATTTTTTTTGCTCTCTTAACAAGTTTGCATATCTTTTGCTTGTTTGCATTATAAAGTTTTTTTTCCTCTTCGATTATATTCACTGTTGTTAGTTTGCACAAATTGAATACAAAGCAATGTTAACATTGTCAAAGGGAACTACAATTTACAAAACTCCTATATTTAGTTTAAATTTCCCCATTATAGTCACATTTACAAAAAATGTTTTGCAAATATTTCGTGCTACTAACAAGTGTGATAGTGACCGTAAAGGATGATGTTTCTTACTAAAATGGATGGTTACCAAAAAATGTGCAACACAAACCAAAATGTGACTGAAATGGGCATGACTATGAAGGGGGTTTATTATATGAGGCATAATTGTTTTTCAAAAACATTTGAAATATTTGATTTTTTTAAATTAAAAAAATTTCATCATTATCATTATACACCAAGCTCAAGAAATAAATTTTCATGTCTTCCTCACAACCACATTTTAAAACTTTGAATATTAAACCAACAAATGCAATGGAGGCGTAACAATTTATGTACTTGTTCATTCTATTCTTTACATCTATTTGCTTGGGGATTCTTATGGTTTACAATATTACTATTTTAGGAGTTTATCAATTTGCTTGGAAATGCATCTATCTAGGCTAGTAGGTTAGGTTAAATGAAAATAAAACCTACAACCAAAATGTTATAGTATTAGGTCATATCCTTTATATATGTGTGGGTGGCAAGTTGCCCATGGGAAAAAAAAGGATTAATGTGGTCATTAACGTGCCTTCCATCCACCCATGGACAATATCCCAAGACTTAGTCCTTGTTTTGAAAATAAGTTAGAATTATTTTAATTCTTGTTCCACACATAAACATAACTAAAAATTAGATTTCAAATTGAGTCAATTTTTTAAAAATTAGATTCTTGGTTTTGATTATGAAAATTAATCATTATTCCAATCTTGTTCTTACTAATGAGAAGGAATTAGTGATTAAATAGCAATTAACAATTTTAATTATTTGTTAATTTTGATTCCACTTGATTAAAAACAAAACTAAGATATTTATTTAATCATTGAATTTTTTTTGTTCCACATATAATGGAATGGGACTTTTGAATTTAGGCCCCTTTTTCATAAATAAAAATTCATGTTTTAATATTGATTCTAAAAATGAATTTCAATTTAAATTGAGTTTTTACTAATTGCAACTAGAACCATTGGTTCTTTCATTTGGTGAATATTCAACCATCACTAGAGATTATTAATGTTGGGAGGCATTGTTTGTTCAAAACTTAAAACTACTTGGAAAGTGTAAGGTATATGACTATTTTTTATGGACAATTCCAAAGAATCAAAGAATCAATTGTGATGTTTGATTAGGAATTTTCATAAAACTCTTTTATCCTTTCACTAGAGGTTTTAAAATATCAAAGAAGTAGCTTGAAAACACATTATGAAGAAAAAAGGTGTATTGCAATTGGGCTTGCAATTTAGTTTTTGAATTGTAATGATCATTTGTAACTCACTATATTTCTACACGCATGAGTGTTATTAAACAAGTTGCATGAGTTGCAAAAGATGCAACTCACTATATATGCAATCATACACTAGTGCATCTCATTGCAACTCAATTGCAACTTTATCACAACAACTCATTTTCAACAATTATGCAACTCCCCTACAATTACAACCATCATGTCATGTTGATATCACATTTCATCCATCCATATCACATGGCACTATGAAGATTTTTGGGTGAATTTATTTGTTAAATATTGATGTTCATTATCCATTATAATTTTTGATTCTAAATGGTTTTATATTATGACACATGGCACAACCAAAAGTTGCCACGTGGGATATTAATTGAAATTTGGAAACTTAAGTAGGTTGATACATGGCCATAGGTAAGTAAGTTGGAAGGTCTTACATACCAACCTACCTAGATAGGCAAGTAGATACGAGGTAAAAAAATAGGTGAATCAAAGACCACATCATTTATTTATTTTTATTTGTGTTTTGCCTTTGAGGTTAAACTTTTATAAACTCATCCAAAAATGGCACGCATATTTTAATGTGAGAACACAAAAAAGACACACCTCTTTGTATAATTTGTGAAATGAAATCTTAAGGACATATGGGTTAAATCTTTTAGTTGTAGCTTAGTTGCAATTGAATTCTAATTTTAATCCACATACTTTGTGTTTGATTTTAATTTTTTACTTTATACAACTAAAGATATATATTTTATATAATTTATATGTGTGAATTAAGTATCAAAATTATCTGAGACAATAATACAAATTTTTTATTATATATTTAAATACATAATAATTAATCATCAAAATAATTTTTTTGATAATTGATTATCTAAATTCAAATGAAAATCAATGATTATTCACCTAGATTAATACAATTGATTATCAAAATAATAATAATAAAATGTAAATAATTAATTAGTTAATGAATTTAGATACTTCATTGTCCAATTTTAAATAAATATTTATTTATTATCTGAATTAACTAACAAAATAATTAGCTAAATTTCATTTAAAGAATTCATATGAATGTTTTGTATTTATTTTAATAATTATTAAATAATAAACATGAATTTGAATGGAAAACATTGAGGTATATAAAAACATATAATATGTACACCCTTCATGAAATTCTATGGTTTGATATGTATGAATGCCAACATGATATTGTCACTTACCATGTAATGAAACATATTTAATACAACAATTGTACACCGTTCACAAAAAACAAGACTATAATATTTACATAATGTGAATCTAATGGCATAATTAATTGTACCAATGGAAATTATAGTTGAACTTAATTGCAAGCAAGTTGAAACACTACAAGAAATCACGATTTTTTTTACCAAGGATTTCAATCAAAAAAGCCTCCCATATTGTTTTTTTACCCCCATCTCCAACTTGACAAATATGTAATTTTGGACAAGTCAATTTAGACTCAACCATTTTGACTAAGTCTTTTTGGTTGATTTTTTTTACTAAACCAGCATAATAATAATATAATTTGGGTAGCAACCAAAAATATATTATATTTAAAATTAATATGAAAATATTAATTAATTAATTACCATATCTAATTAATTAATTAAACTAATAATTAATACTAAAAATAATTTATTATTTAGCTACCAACCCTATGTCCTAGGCCTAGGTTAAGCCACCTAGCTTAGTCACTTAGGTTAAACCAAACCACTTAGGGTAGGCCAAGCCCCCTAGGCTAAGTGGTTTAATAGTTTTTGCAACTTAGGCTACCTAATTAAATCACTTAAGTAGCCAAGATAACCTAGGTTGCAAGTGTGAGGATTTGAATTATTGACCTTCACATTGAAAAGTCAAGTGTTTTACCATTGCATCACCACCCCATAAGGTGATTTTCTTGGACAACATATTTGTAATGAACGTGATTCTAGACCAACATATTGTAATCAACCCTAAACCCATGAACTTTTTTTCAACATGCATATTGTACTAAATGAATTTGAATGTTTTTACACCACTTACATAAACATGTAGGTTATAGGTAGGGTAGCCTAAATAGGTAGGAGGTACCTATTAATATATGGATGTACCTAGGTAACATGTAGGTTATAGTCTATTAGGCCTTATAGGTACCTACTAGGTCTATGTTTATACCTACCTAGTGAGATATCTATGCCTATATTATTTAATAGGTTATGTAGGTACCTACTAACCTATTAATAAGCCTAGCATAGGCATATTAGGTAAGTAGCCTAGCCTATTGGGTAGGTTTAGGCTTAGGTTACGTACCTAGTAGGCCTAAGTGGTGATGTAGGCTTAAATGGCCTAGGCTACTAACCTAGTTAGTAGGATAGACTATTTGTCACGTGTAAAGCCAATACAATCTCTTGAGCAAATTGTTTTTATTCATTATGGCAACATGAAATAATAAACAAATAAATTCACAATGACACAATATTTGTTAGTTTGTGGCAATTATCATTATTGTTTATTAGAAACTAGTAGTTGGAGTTATTAAGGTTGGTGATTTAATTAGGCCATGATTTATGATACTAGTCTTTTCCCTAGCACAACAGTAACTATTGTCAACACTATGACAAGTAATTCACTTTTGCATATGCATAATCTTTTTTCATTTAAACATTATGTACATCAACTTCCTTTGGGTTGTCATCATCTACACATTCACTACCAATGGTTCCAAGCCATCCCAATACATTGGAGTTATAGGAGTTACCCCTTAAACTTCTTTGTCAATATAATTGCAAGAATTCAATTTGTTCACATTTACAGTTGTTGTTTTGGATGTGGAATTGCATGTTCCAATGTAGTTTCCACCACCACACCAAACAATTACTTTCATGATTATGACATTTTACAACTATGTCCTAAATCTAGTCATAAAATCATGTAAATTAAGTTGTTTTATGTGGTTATTTATGAGTATGACTAGGATTCAGTACAATATTACCAACTACATGTAGTTATATATATTGTGATTACATGACTAAAGGTGCAACATGACAAAAAAATATAATATGATTACAAGATATAAAATCCCCCTTTCTTCCCCATTAGATTTTGACCAATTTCAATTTTGGTCATCTACATCAATTATATAACTAGTTGGGTAGACTAGGTTGCATAGGTAAACTAGGGTAAGGAAGCAAATTATGTCAATGTTAAGCTAGATTAAGTAGCGTACCTAACTTAACCCAACATACCGATCTAAATTAGCAAGCCTATGGAGCTTAGGGTACCTACCTTGCCTAACATACATGTACTTACATTAGGTGGTTAGGTGGCTAAGCTAAAATAGACTACATAAGTAATATATCAACTTTATAGGGTAATAGGTTAGCCTAAATTAAGTTTGTTAGGGAAGTAGTTAATTCAGGCTAAATAGGTAGATTAAGTGGCTAGGCTTGGACATAGAGGCCACATGCCACTTTTGTAGTCATATGTTTAATCATATATGTAATCATTTGTTCAACATTATCACAATTGTAAAAATCAAGGGATGACATTTACAATTACAATCACCTCTATGACTAAATAATAAAAGTCGTGAATCTAATTTGAATATATACTCATTTAATTACACATTGTCACTAATGCCACATAGGATTACAATTGGAGTCATATATGTAGTAATAAAACAAAAGTTTTGGTATAAGGCACAAACATGATTTCTCTTCATGTTTGGAGGATAAGGATGACAAAAATAAGCATAAAATAAAAGATGGGGTATAATCACCCACTCAAACAAGGCAAGATTTAAAAGATAAGTTTATTATATATACAATCCTTCACATGCTTCTACCTACCTAATAACCACAAAGTGCCTTGAATTTTTCTAGACTTAAATAGTAACCATTTACATTCTTTACCTATTTGCTTATGCTACTTACCCAATTACATAGGTAGGTAGTAAATACCTTAGGTAATGCTAGGGTGAAATAAAAAAAGAATATAGAATGTTAACAAGGTGGACTTCTAGTAAAGAATTGTAGGATGTTAACTCAATTGTGATTCATAACTAGGAACAAATTTCCAATGGATGGTGCATTGGTAGTTAGATGTTGTGCCACATACCTTACCCTAGGGTCAATTTTTTCATTAAATATTTTTTTAACCTTTGAAATGAATCTTTGTAAATTTTTTTTTGTAGTAAATCATTTGAATAATTTCACTATGTTTCATATTTTGCCATTTTTGGTGGTAAAATTTTGTCGTTTTGTGACCCATAAGGGGGTTATGATTTTTGCAAAGGATTTTCCAAAAACATTCCTCATATTCACTAGTTTTTAAGGAAAAAAGGTTGACTTTGACAAATTTTGAACATAACTCCTTGCATATTGCCAATAGATAGCAAGTTTTTAGAAAATTTATACTCTTTTCTTTGACTTGTAGACAAATTTGGCTAAACACATCTTGTGGAGGATAACTAGTTCACCAACCCCACAAAATTGGGGGAAAAAAAATTGTTCATTTGACAATACCATAGTAGTTCATGAAAGAATAATGTGAAAATATGAAAAGGAACTTTGTTTTGGAAAAGAACTAATTTTGTTTATTGCCCATGAAACTTCAATATTTAATGTATTTTTATATGGTGTTATTTTTATGACAAATTATCTACTTCTTTTTAGAGTATATGTTTTGGGGGAGATTAAAATTGACATTTAAAAAAACAATTGTTGGTTTTGATTGTCACATTCCTAAGAGAAATCATAACAATTGCTAGATTTCTATGTCATGTCCTATAGGTAGCTAGAAATATAAACGGACAATTGAATCCTTTACTTTTCACATCTCCTTGTCATCCAAATTTGGCTAAATCTTCTCAAGGATAATGGGCACTTTGGCTACATCATAAAATTGACAAAACTGGTCATTGTTTCTTTCAAATTATATTTTCTTTCAAATTGGGAGGAGGCAAAGGCTCAATTTAATTTTTAGCATTTGAACCATGCAACAAGTCTTGTCTTTAGTGTCTATCCCACAAACCTAACCAAATATGCAACCACACCTAGTGCTAAATGATTCATAACTCAATAGCAAGAGAGACAAGTTTCTTTACTACATGTTCAAACAAGAAATTTACTTAACACAAAATTCGAAGTGTAAACCTTACATGACACATAATGTTAAGCTAATGATAAGTAGGTTGTTGCTTAACATGGAATCAATTTTAAAAGTAGATTTTTTTGAATTAAAAGGACAGTGTTATATTGCGATCCAAAAACTAGCACTTTGAATTAATATGATGTAGCCAAGATTTCATGTATATCATGAATTGGCTTAGGTACATGTTCTCTTGGGTACATGTTTTGCAATGTATAGACACCATTGGACTATACCAAGGGTGTGTCCAATTTGAGTTGATATATGAATAAGTGTGCCCTCCTGCAAAAGATTTTTTTTATAAAACAATTCCTTGCACTAATTTTTCTTCTTCTTGAAGAGTAGAGTTATCCTTAACCCTTGGATACTATAATAGTTAACGTGTGATGTGTTTATTTTTTTATTATTTATTGGGATAAATTCCCTCCTTTCTTTTGGGTTAATATTGCTTTTTCACAAAGTGGAAAATAAGTCTCATTGAATTTAATGTTTGAAAATTGGGACAAGATATTTTTTTTTTTGACATGAATAGTTTTGAGATTATTATCTATGTAAAATCTAAAATATTTAAAAAATAGATCTTTTTTCTAGTGCCATTAAATTTTTAATTTAATGGTTGAAAGACCATAACAACATACATAGAACTCTCAATTCAGTGAATTTTTTCCTAATAAAATTTGTCATTTTTTGACAAAAGCATTGGGAAATTTTGTTTTTAAAATTCAACTAATTTTATAATTTTTTGAAAAAGAATCGAAATAAATTTTGTATCAATTTTTTTTGAAAAAGAACCTAGTCAGTAGAAAGATGCTTAGATTTTCTTAAGATCCATGAATTGCTTACAACCAAATTTGGCTAAACCTTATTATGGATGATTGTCATTGCAGCAACATCACAAATTTTGAAAAGAATCAAACTTGTCAAGCAAGTTTTAGGGTTTAGGATGTCAAGCAAGGCCACATCAGAAATTGTTGGGTCACTTTTTTGAGTCTTAATTTAGGGGGTTAAACCCATTTTTGTGTTATGAAACTAACAATTATGGTTCAACAAACCCCTTTGAGAATTGTTTAATATCAGCAAGAGGTGCAATAGTCATCAGCAACCATATGAAACACAAGCTTCAAAGATTCAAACCAAGCATTCATCCTAAATCAACTATTGGGGTGAGGTTGGTTTAGGGTTCCGAAACCCTAAACCCTAACTTCCACTTGTTGCACACATTCTCCTATTGTAATTACCTAGCACGATTTAATTTTGTGTTGGGGGAGAGCACAATATTTGTTATAATATCGCCCTATAAATGCAGGACATTTCATAAAATCTAAATGCTTGGTTAATTGAACGTTTTTCTTTTTAAGATGCCCACCCTACCTTGTTTTTTTTTTCTCTTTTTTATGATACTTGGTGGGTATCATGAGAAAAAGGTTACTTTGTGAGGATAATCACCTTAGATGGGGGGCATTCCGATGGAGGTGCCTCCCCTTGAGGGGCCCATCCTCTGGTAATGCCCCCATCCTCATGCATTATCCTATAGCAAACCACCTGGACGAATTGTTATGATGGGCCAATCAGAGACACTTATCAAAAGTCTTAGGGTTTAGGTTTTAGTGTCTTCACATTAAACTATTTTCTGCAATTCACCAGCCACCATGAACTGTGAAACTATGCTCAGGCAAAACCATGCAAAACCATTTTCGTGATCGAAACCCGCATGTTTTGACTTTTGTTCATCGAATTTTAGTGTCTTGTGCAAGATCACATATTGAGCACCATTGGAGATGATCTAAACAAACACAAAAAAAGGAGTTTGGCCACCTTTTGCAAGGTGATACCCATCTCTATGCTCTTTGTTGGTGGCCCATACCAACTTTATCTTCTACCGATTTTCCAGGGTTCTTTTGAATGGCACCATTTATTCTCACATGCCACTAGTGGGTTAGTTCCTACACATATATTCAAAAACACATATATTCAAAAACATCGGTGATGATATAAGTGAAGAATATGTCATAAGGTCGAAGTTTTTTTACCTAGTGAAAAAATAACTTGGTGTGTGTGTATCTTTTATTGGAAGCAGACAAATGGCAACATAAACTAATATAAGATTTTCCCAAGAGGAAGTGGTGTCGACATGTTGTGATAGTACAAGGCATCAACACTCATAACACGACAGATGTGAATAGAATCACTCTTACAAAGGATGTTGACATTCTCCTTTAATTATGAACTCGGATGTGGCGTTTCCAGCTTACACCTGACCTTATTAAGCCCTACACTAGAAAGGACTTACGAATCAATCCTTTGTCACTTGACAATTTATTTGGCTCAAATGAAAGGAGAAATCTTGTGTTCTATTAAACCTAATGAACACGTGATTCGGGTGGTCCCAGCTTGCATCTCCCTTTGTCATTATCCCCTTATAATAGAACTACTATGCCCAAACCACAAAGGTCCTCATGAGTAACATGCGCTTATATACCCCCCAAACCTTCTTCAATTAAAATTCCAAAATTGAGTATGACAATCCAGATTCACAAGGAGTTGTTTCCCCTGTACTCACAAAAGTATGGAGCTCACAAGTAATTTAATTTGAATAGATTAGGCTATTACTAAAAATTACATTGAGGTTTACATATTGGAGAGATTGGGTCATTAAGAGTGACAATAAAGAACACGGTTTGTGTCTATGTATGTACATAGAAAAATTAGTGGCTGAATTTTCCAGACTTTTACCGATTTCTCTCAAAGCTGCAACAGTTGAAGAGATTCACTGACCTAGATGAGTGGCTAGGAGTGTATGAAGATGCCTTCGAAGAAGATCCACCACATATGTGATAATTTGTACACACACAATTTCACACCCAACTGCAACGAGCACATACAAACCCTGGACTTTCCAAAGGAGGTCTCATTGCTTATCACAAATAGATATATCAAGGGTCCTACAACATGGCCCAAAATGCATAACGATCCACGGCATGATCCCCTAAGGTATGGGTGGCAGATGCAAGGAAGAGCCTCGGCATACCAACCCTTTCTATTTTTCTATGGTACCTTAGCTAACCTTGAATTTGACCCTAGTTAAATTTGTTCCTGGGAAGCTCAAGGGACACTCATGGAATAAATACACACCACACACACTCCAAAAAAAAAAAAAAGTAGGAAATTGATTAGAGATTGACAAATTTTGACGAAAATGATACTTGAGAAATGGGAACCACTTCTGCCCAAATATTTCAAACTTAGATGGGACAATGTATGGTTGAAGATGAGCAAAGAAAGACATTGGATTCGTTTGGTCTATATATGGCACAAAGCAATTGTAGTTAGCATGTAGAGAGCAATAGTGAGCTTAAAAGATTGAGGCTAAATGCTACTCATGCAATCTCAATACTCTAAAACCCATCTTGCATATATTTTGGGAATGTGAAAGGGCTTGCTAAGCAAGGACTTGGGTGCTTACCTTTTTGCACCCAATTAAGGTTCCCTCTCAACATGGAGAGGCAATGGAGAGGCTTCCAAATGAAGCCCTAGCTTTTTTTTTTAATAAGAGGCTACCCAAGAAAATCAAAGCATTCAACTCAATATGGACCCTACTTCATGGGGTTAGGAATTGCATTAATGGATGATTTTTTAGTGTCTCTTTGGCCTATGTAGCATTAATGCCATGGTTGGCTTAGGTCCCTTGCAACCACACATTGGAAACTTGATGAAAAGAATTAGGAACTACAAGAAAATAAAATCCTTTCCCTACACCCTCAAAACCCAAAAGAAAAAACATGGGCACTTTTGGTTGCATGTTGAGCCTTTTGATTTGTTGGATGAAATTTACATATAAAAAAATGTTTGTCATCGTTTTGAACTTGGGTTAATACCCTTGATTAATAGCATGGGTAGGCATTTGAGTCCTATGTTTTTTATTGGTTAATATGAAATAGGTATATACAAATGTTGTGTCAATATTGGAGTTTAACCATACTAATATTTTTTTAATATGTCGAGTATCATGGAGGTGGAGATACATGTTTGGTTCAAATATTTCATTGAAGTGATTAGAAAAGGTATAAATTCGGTTTAAAAACCAAAAAGGTGACCTTGATTATAACTGTGATAACAATTTTAATTTTTAAAAACTTGATACTTGGGGTATATAAGTCATAGTCTTGGTATGTCTTTGCAATAATGACAAATTTCCAAACTTTAAACATGCCCAACACATGAAAACTTCGAACTAGAACCTTCATTTCATGGATCATCCATAATGACAAGTATGTTCAAGTAAAGATTAAAAATAATTAAACATACATAAACACAACCAACATGGAAATGATGATGATCAATAGATAAATAAAAGTTAAAAGATAATTTAAGTATAAAGCTAAAACCTAATTGAAATTTGACTTTTCAAAGTCTAAGAAATTAATATATGAAAACACAACAAATCAACATGATGGTAAAATTCTACAACATGTGAACTATATATTACAACAAAATGAATGGTGCAAAATGTGAAGAGAAAATAAAAAAACCAAAATGAAATTCATGTTTGTAGGGAATAAAATGTTAGCCACTCGAATCTTCCTCAATGTAACAAAATTAACCTTGTTTTATATTTTTTACAAACTTCTAAAATATCTACTTGAAATAAAAAAATCTCCAACATCCTTGCTTGCAAAGTGGAAACCAACATGTGTATTATTGAACCAATTCTTATATATCATGGCCAAGGAAATTAAGTTTGTGAATGTAAGTTCACAATGATGTAGATTAGTTAAAACTCTAGCCACATAAAATATTTTTGTTTCAATATGGGAGCTAGGAATTACCAAGATATGTCTAGCTGAAAGACCACATTCGGGACAACCTAGCATGTTCCTTCCACCAAAGCATAGGGGACCTTGCATTGCTATTCAAGTTCACAACACAATGGTGGAAAATATACATTTTAGCTGCAAATAATCTTTCGTTTACTTTTACACCAAAAATTGGAATATGAAAAAATTAATTAGTTGGATGGTGTGCAAGTGGAATATAAGTATGTGCAACATGTGAATTCATGAAATGATTACATTTCACAAGCAAGGGGATCAAAAAAAAAATTGTTGTACTTTGTTGGCACAAGTTTAACCTTTTCATGGCTAAGGAAATCAATGACACATTTTAGCCTTTTGAACCTTGGGTCCAACACTAAGGCCAACATGCATGTTATGAGCACATGCAACTATAAATGTTTTTAAAAATGATAAAAAAAAGGCTAACACACCCATTGTCACATAATTTCCAATTCATCATCAATTGTGCACTTGCACAACTCTATGATTGAAGTCAATATTTAATTTCATGCAAATGGAAATGGCAACAATCATAGCATTGAACAAGAACCAATAACCTCTTGCTTGATTTAAAATACATTGCTCCACAACTGGTTCCAAAATTTCCATCACAACACGTGTGATGGCCCATGTTAATCCATTGGCACTTTTTCTTGCAAGTGTAAATATTGCTTATTGTAACAAGGGTTAATTGCATCTACATGTTGTAAATTAGTTTATTGGAAAATGACAACTTTGCTTTTGAATCTTGTTTGAACATTGCGGTTTTCAAATTCCTTATTGGCAATCTAGCTTTAATGCAAGCCTTATCCCACTCTTGTTGACCCTTTTGGGACTTCTTTGTTGAAGTTATAGTCTTTCATATAGTTTGTTGGGCATTTTTCAATGCCATTTCTTTGATGCCAACACAAAGTTTAACATCATTGGTAAAATATTGACAAGCTTTGAAAATCAGATGTCCAAAGCAAGTCCCTATAAATGGTGTATCCAATTGTAATGGTTCACAAGAAAATACAATAGAATGGGCAAAAACTAATGTGTTCAAGTTCAAGCTCTCATTTTCCACATATGTCAAAATGTTATTTATCAATTTGAATTGGGTTAAAATGGTTTCACAATCTTTACCAAAGTAACACAAGTAGTGTAAGGGATTTAAAAAAGGAAAATACTAATGCGTTTAGGAACCCATGCATCATCAATGAAATTCGTAACTAGTGCAAAAATGTTAAAACCATTTTGATTCATTCACAAATCAAAAGTGTCACTAATTATAAAACAAATAAACATGGTAGGCAACACATTTGCATCCATGGTCTTTTGTAATATGGGAGGAATATGTTCCTCCACTAATTGCCTTCAATGTGGAAACCTCATTTTATTGTCCCTATTCCTAACAAAATGATGAAACCATGTCAATTCAACATTAAACATTGTTATGAAGCGTTACCCAATATATAAAACTGAATCTTCGATGAACCTTAGTTGTGCATGGTCGCCTTTTTCTTGGCAATTTCTCCTCAAATTGTTTTTTGTGATTGTTATGCAATTGTCGTCTTCTTCTTGGTTGACCTCCAAAATCCCCATTTTCAAGTTCCTTCACACACCCTTGTACTACATCAACTTTGCAAAATGTTCATGCACATAATGTTTTTTTCATATCGGTCCTACCATACAAGGGATTGATTGTATTGAACAAGTCCCTTTCTATGGGATGTGGTGATTTGAAAACTTGATGTAGGTGTAAACTAATCATAGATGCTTGATTCGGGGTGGCAAATGACACACCACATCATTTGAGTAGTAGCCACTTTATGTCCCTAGTCCTTTTCATAAAACAAAAAAAAACTCAAACTACATTCCATTTATACAAAAATAGTTAATATCTTTGGTTGACTTTCAATGTAAACAATGACACTATCCATTTGGCTTGAGCTTTAGTACCTAATATTTCATCCAAGTTTCAATGACGTCAAACACATATGTGTTTTCTTGCTCTTATTGCAATTCAAAGGTATGACCTATCTCCCCCCCTTCATCCCCCAAACCATATTCAAATCCAAATTTGAAATCTTGTTTATGATTCCATGACCTTAAAACTTACAAACTATAAACCTTTGACATTGATGCACATGAAACATAATACTTGTTAATAAAAGGTAAAAAAAATCAAATACCCACAAATTGTAAACTAAATTTCAATTTAATTGATAATTCAAAACAAAACTCAAGTATGAGCTCTAACATCATCAAACATGAGCATGTGATTCCTTATTAAATATGTAGGCACTTTTTGCACATAGTAAAATTTCGAACTTTGACAACACATTGTTGAATTTGGGAGCAAAATGTACCTTATGTTGAACATGTAGTTTCACATATTTAGTAATTAGACCAACAAAGCAAAATTGCAATGACCATAAAAGCAATGACATTGAATGAAACTATTGACATTAACCATCATGCACACACTAAAAAAAAATTTCACATATCAACTCATGATTTTGCATAACTAGCCAAAATTTCATTCATCCATTTTTACTCATGAACACATACAACCCTAACAACCATTTGACGTTAAACAATTACATCGACTTTGAAACAAATACAACAAACAATTTTTTAATTTTTTATTGCCAACCTTTGATGTTTTATGTTGCCATTGCAAAATACAAGTTCCAAAAGATGTCCACTTTGTAGTTCCAAAATCCTTTTCTATTACTTAGGTTACAAGCTTTGCGCGTTGTAGTTTTGCCCCCTTTCTCATTATTCGTTATTTGTTATTAATCACTTAACCCTAGTGAGCAATATCTAGGACGTAGGAACTAGGTGTGCATTACAAAGCAAGTTCCTAAATATCAAAGGCAATACCCAGGACTAACATGAAAAAAAACCCTAAGTCTAAGTACCAATCGCAATATCACAGATGTCGAGACCAAACAGGTTTGTTATGAGTTGGGGTATATAGTAGATCGGAAGACTAGACTAGTTTAATATGAGCTTGGGTATTGGCAAGACCTTATACCAAACTGGTAGGGTCCTTGCCACCAGCCTTTTTTTTTCTGGTAAATTGGTGCAAAATTAAAAGAAGAACCTTAGAGTTAAGTATCCATAAAATAAGGAAAACACAGCACCAGAACCATGAGTTTGGTGATAAACAAGGTGAGATTACAGAAAGAAAAACCTGCAAAAATTGCATTAACATTCATTCAAGAGGGGTGAAACTCAAAAAAAAAACCATCAAATTTTGCGATCTTTCCTTTTTCTTGACCACCTCCACTGTTGCTACATATATTTTCACTGCTCCTACTTGTGCAGCCTATTATAATTAGGCCTCGAAACCTTGTGCATAAAATGCCAAGTTTCAATTTCGTACAATATGTATAGTAGTTTCTCGTTTAAATACACAACTTGAACCTACGTGGTTTGTGCGTACTTAGTCGATAGGTGCATACTTTTAAATTTGTCGCTCTCGAATCGCTTGCGTTTCACCACAATGTCAAAGAAATCAAATGAAAAGTGTCTCAATGAACATTAATGGTTTAAAAAATACAGTTATATTCTAGGGTTTTGACTCTCTTTATAAGCAGGTTCTCAACATTGGAGATCAGTTGCTCTGCCTTTAAGTTCAAGTTGAAGCATAGGAAACATTCGATGATGACCTTAAGAAATTGTTTGAATCATTTCAGAGCAAGATCCAAATGGTCGACCTCAAAGCCAAACATTTAAAACTTACGCTGAATGACGATTAATGACATGTTCAACTAATAAATCTTGAAACCTAATTTTTTTGCCAAAAAATGCGTACTTAACCGGGATGCATACTTAAAAGGGTGCGTACTTAAGTGAGAGACTACTGTAATAAAATTTCCTTACTTTGCAGATACCACTGAAAAAAGGGTTTGGCGGTGAAAGGAGGCCCAAAGACAGGGTGAAAGACAGGGTGACTTATAAGCAGTGTTGAATCTTGATACACTAGCTGCATTCATTCGGTTCAATTCTTCTGTCGATCTCGCTCGATTTCTCTGGAAGGATTTGCAGTAGCCATATCTGATGGTCCCTACCAACTAAGTTCTTCTCCGTAGATGCGAGCAGAAGAATTTTGTGTAGTCTTCCGTCTTCGTCATTTCAAGATTTTTGAGTGAAGTTGAAGAAAAGAGCCGCTGTTTGTTTTTGAGAGCCGGATCGCCCAAATTGTAGCTGCAAAGGTGGGCGGAGTGGGGACCACTACTAGTTCGCAGACCGGATGTCCGTGGGTACAAAGAAACACACAAACTCTACTTTGTTGTTGTTGTTGTGCTGAAGCTTCTCCTTGACGCAACTTTCAGTATACATACAAAGGACAATGTGTTTTTCTCTATAAACGGAGCTGCAGCTTCATTCCCAAGCTGCAATAATTCTTGCCCACCACCCTCACTTTGATTTTCTCTCGTCATGTCCTCATAAAAAATAGCCGCAAAAATCCTCCTCCTCTTCTGTCTGCACTGACTCTTCCTTCCCTGAGGAATCACTAGGATTTAAACACAAAGATTGCTGTACAAGAACGTAATTTGCAGTTATCAAATCTGAGCTTCCTGTACAACAGCAGCTTATTTTTGTTTAGAACTTGAGTTTAAAGCTGATCAACTTGAGATCTTGTCGTCGTTGAATTCAATGGATTCAAGCTGCGCCATGACTGATGCCGGACAAAAAGTCATGTGCAGCACTCATGCCTGCAACTTCCCAATGCTGGTCGTGGGTCTGAAATCCCTGAACCAGAACAGGATCAGGGCAAGATCAAGGCTGCAATGCAAGAGACAACTGCGTGCTATCAAATCAAAGCAAGCAACTAGTGCAAGGAGAGCAACAAGGCGGAACAAAGTCCACATGATCACAAATACTACATACAAAAGTTGCTGCAAAAAAATTCCATTTACTCCTTTCAATAGCACTTCGTTTCTGATGAAAGAACACTGGAAGAAGAATCAGGTAAATCTTCAAATGGAAATGATCTCCCATGAGCTACAACAACAGATACATCAATATGGATCCATGATCAGAGTCTTGAGTCTCCATTCTTTTGCTGCACATCATTTGTGGCACTAAAAGAGCTCGAAATCAAAAGTTCTAAGAGGTCTCGAGAGCTTGAGCTAACAATTGTAATAATATCAAGGCCTCCTCCCCCAAAACCACAAGGCAATGAAATCGGTGACAAAATTCTTTGCAAAAATTTTACACTCTCCTCTCCTCATTTGGGATTTGCTTCTCCCACAACAACAACAAATTGATCAAGAAATGTCTCCTTGATCTAGAGAGAGATTGTTGGTGCTACTTTACATCCAACTCTAGCAAGGTATTGTTTACTTTGCTTCCACCCTTCAAGTACAATTGACCTAACAAAAATTCTTTAGCAAAATTGTTGTGCATCTGAGTCTTCTTTGTTTGTTGTGTCCACAACACAAATGGATCAAGAATTTCTCATTGACAAAGCTTGTACAAAGGCCACCAATTCTATCATATGTATATCCCGATCTACCCGAAATTGTAGAAGATTAGATCATATACGATTTTTGATCAGATATTAAAAGAGAAATCATACTTGTATTCTTTCATAATTCAACCATATGATCATCATCATTTTGTGATTTTTTTAGGAGAATATAAAAGGCTATGTTGAAGGTTTGGGTTTTGGTTTTGATCTTTTGATGTCTCTTGAAGAGATGTTAAAAACTTAAACCCTAAATAATCCCAAAATGATGTAAGAATTGGGTGCTTTTGAATTTGATACTTTGCAGGTGCATATATGTCAACCATGTTTGTCGATGTCTTGTGATGAACTTATCATCTTGTATTTCTTTGAAAATTTCTAAATTAAAAAACTTAGTTTTCAAGGGATTTTCAACTTCAACTTGAAAATTGTGTTGTTTGAAATATTTTTTAAACATAATTTCAAATGACAAGGTTAAAGAGTACTAAAGTATATAAAGAAAATAAATTGCAACAAGTTATTATTGCTTGCAACATTGTTCACAATGCTTACAAGATCAAATGGTTGTTGACAAATAGGAAAATGCATGATCTTTGTAAGAAAAGGTGTGCCATGATGCAATGTTATCCTATTGTTGTCCCACGATAAAATTTTCTATTTTCATACACATGATTCTCTTCATCAAGGATGCATGTTGTTCAAAAATTTGAGAACATATGTTATGTTCATTGAAATTAACCATTATAACCACATCCCTAGAAATATTTGTTGGTAGTTCAAGTTTACAACTTAATAACAAGAAATGAAAGGAAGGGGGCAAGGATGCTTGCTTGCTTATTTGTTTGTGTGTTATTTTAAAAACTCATACTCTATTTTTAATCATGTTCATTGTAGGCTTTGATTAATTAGATGTCGTTTTTGTAAATCATATTTTAAAATGTTGCTTCAATCAATTTAGTGGTTTTAAAATGTTCATTAGAAGTTGTTCAATGGCCAAGTAAATCTATTGAAACATTATGTGAATTTTCATGCTTTGATATGTGGGTGATTCTATTGAATACAAAATATGTGTTTTTTTGTTCATTATGGTGAGAGCTAAGAGGTTTGTTGTTTGAACAATAATCATCATTAATTTTTTAAAGATAATTATACTTGAAAAAGGTTAACACTAATAAAAAATTTCATATAAAATTGAATGAAAAATGAACAATGAACTTCATTGAATTTCTATTTTTATTACTTAATACTTAGTAGAATAGATTATAGCTTTATTCATTTTTATTAGCTAGGTTTTAATTCTTGAGTAGTGTTTTTGTGTTTGACAAATTCTCGCATCCTAGTGCAAAAATGTTGGTACATTGTTTCAAAAACCCAAAAGTCACCACATTATGAGGGAAAAAAAATTAAAAAAATTGTCATATTTAGAAAATAGGTAGGTTCTAGCATGTCACCAAAATATATCACAATTGCTAAACTTTTTTACTTTCTTGTATGATCAATTTCGCAAATATCAATCAAAACTTGAAAAACAAAAGTTTGAGATATTGCCAAATTCGGCTAATTCCTTTTTGTGTAGGCCCAATCACCAAGCCCCCTACCTCACAAATTTGAAACAAGAAACACTAGGTACATACTCCTCAATCCATAGACTTACATAGTAGAGTAAATTGAAAATTTATTATATACCTGGGTATTAGTTGAAAATACATCATTTTTTTTCTTTTTAATATGCCAAATTTGGGTATGTACTAGGTAGGTAGAAAGTCAAGGAATTGGGCCCATAGTTAGCTTGAATTATTTCTGAGACAAGAAAAAAAAACCCCTTCAAAACTCCTTCTTTTTGGCCTACCCATTTAAAAACTCAACAAAAAGAAAGAAACTCAAATAATTTATATGGAAAAAGGAAAAAAGAAGAAGACGAAGAAGAAGAAGACGAAGAAGAAGAAGAAGAAGAAGAAGAAAAGAAAACGTGTGTCTATAGAAGACCGAATTTGGTGGCCAGAAAAGAATTTCCAAGTTCTTTCTGGTTTCTTCCAAGGAAACGGAAATTCCTGTTGTTTTTTCTACTACAGGACCTCTTCGTCGCTGCCAAGCAATCGAGTTCCGTCTCCAGTGCTGCACCTGCAGTGGTTCTTTGCGTCATGGATTGAGCCTGTGGGTTTTGCGAAGCTCGGATCATGATCTGATACGGGGTGGCGGCGGCGGCGGCGGCAACAGCAGCTGCAGTAGCTTCAGCTCTAGAGAGGGAAGGAATATCTCTTTTTTGGCTGGCTAGAGAGCAATTCACCAAGTTTCTGGAACCGGTTCTTCGGACTTCTAGGGTTTGTCGTTGTTGGTGTCGTGCAAAAGTCTCGGAGTCGTAATTTGTGTTCGAAACTTGTTTCTTCAAGATTGGACAAAGCCGTCGTAAGGGGGAGAATTTTGTTGGAAGAATTTTTAGTAGCTCTGGTGTGTAGAAAGAAAGTCGAGGAGTTTTGTTTTGTTTTGTTTTGGATTTTTTTGGTTTGTGAGGAAGTGTATGAGATTTCTCTGTCTCTGATAGTGGGAGTAGTAGTAAAGCCATCTCTGCTGGAAGATTTTCGGAAGGTTTTGGAATTAAAAGTCCGTTTTTTTTAGTGTGTGTAGAAGAAAGACAAATCTAGGGTTTTCTAGGGTTTTGTTTTGTTTTGTTTGGGACCGAAAATGGTGTCTGTCCCGAGTCATATGGGGACTTTGCACTATCTGATGACGAGAACAGGCCTGGGAGAGGATGGAGATCATATGCACGTCATGGCCATATCTCTGTTTGTGACGCTTCTATGTGCTTGCATAGTGTTGGGACACTTGTTGGAGGAGAATCGGTGGATGAACGAGTCCATCACTGCTCTTGTACTTGTAAGACTATCACAAGACCTTTTTCCAAGCTGAGGAGGAATGTTGTATCCATGTCTGCAAAAGATTTTGTCTTTCTGGTGGTACAGGAAGGAGGCTGTTGTTGAGGAGCTGAATTGTGTGTGGCACCTTGGTTGTGCAGGGCTTCTGTACTGGAATCATAGTTCTGGTCACAAGCAAGGGATCAAGCTCTCACATACTCCAATTCAATGAGGAACTTTTCTTCATCTACCTACTTCCTCCTATCATTTTTAATGCTGGGTAAGGATATTCTCCAACACCTGCAAGGGTATGTGGGGATGGCCATCCTAACAAGGGCTGTCAATGAATTCACAGTAATCTGCCTTGTCTAAGAACTTTAATCTAAGGAAAAGGGTTTTGAGATGTGTGGGGTGGCAGCAGCCATGCAGAAGTTCTCAGGGTTCTTTCATTCAACTATTGTTTGGGTTTTTTGGTTGGCAGTTGGAGATTTTTAGCCTACATTGGTTTCCTTGAGACTTACCTTTGATGTAGTTCTGCTTTCCAATTCCATGATGCAGATCAGTCTGCTGTAACTGAATGTCCCCCTGATGAGTGTCTGAATTGATATATACTTTCAACTCATAGTCTTTCATTGTGGTACAGGGAATCCCTATATGGACTTGGGAAGAATGATTTTCTAGTGTACTGTGGAAAGTCCTTATTAAGAAACATTATAGCAATGGTGGTGTGTATTCTGCATGGTTAGTCTTGGTTGCTGACACCCTTTGAGACAGGGTTATGTATGCTTGAGAGATTGAGCTTGACATGCTGTTTGGGTTGCATTGACAGATTTCAGGTCAAGAAGAAGCAATTTTTCCGGAATTTTGTAGCAATTATGCTCTTTGGTGTGGTCGGGGTCTTCATTTCTTTTGCCATCATCTCAGCTGGTGTGTGCCATCTATCTATCTTTGTTCTTCACCCTAGGTGACCTTTCTCCACATCTATTGACAACAGCTGTCCATTTTTGTGTATCAGCACATATTTGCCTCTCCTTGTGTGCAAATGTGGATATTCGATTCTCACAAGGATTTGTTGGGTTTGCAGGTTGCAGTTTTGTGTTTCCTAAGCTTGGGCTTGGGAAGCTGCTTATCCAGGATTATCTTGGTGCGTTTGCTCTGACTCTTATGGGATTTCTTTATTAAAAGAGGCTGTAAACTGAAGCTTAAACTCATAGAAGCATTTTGTGTTGATATATTCTTCCTCCCAGCAGATTTCTTGCCTTGACATAACTGACATTTTGGATCTTGTTATGTCAGCTCTGGGGACCATATTCTCTGCAACAGACTCAGTATGTACACTGCAGGTAGGGTAGAAAGGTCTATCCATCCTCAATAATTTTCCATGAATGCTCCAATTGACATCTATCAAGAAGCAGCAAGTACTCATAGGTTGCTCAACAAAGTCTGGGCTGGCGTTTGTCACTTTTCTTCTCTATGGCTTTTCTTTGCAGGTTCTTAGCCAGGATGATACACCTTTGCTGTACAGCCTTGTGTTTGGGGAAGGAGTTGTAAACGATGCTACCTCTGTTGTCTTGTTTCGGGCAGTTCAGAAGTTGACCTTTGATGACTTCACTGGCCTGGAGGTTTTGCAAATGACTGGCAGCTTCTTGTACCTATTCTTCTCTAGTACGGTCCTGGGTATTATGGTAAGTTTGCTCCTGCAACTTTTATGGATGCTATTTGTGCAGACAGATTTGCCAATCTAAGGCTGCTGGGAAACAGAGTTCTTGTTGGTCCAATAGGCATGAATTTTCAGAGTGCATGACTCTGGCACTTGAATTGACTTTGGTGCAGATTAATGTTCCTTATTACTGGATGTGTTGCATTTTGCAGACAGGCCTCTTGAGTGCATACATAATCAAGACACTGTACTTTGGGAGGTGAGCCTGTGTTTGTGGATTTTCTGCCCATGATTTGTGACACTTGTGTGATGTGATTGTCACCACTGTATTTTGAAGTGGCTGACCTGTTGCTTCTTTTACCAAGTCAAGTATTTGGGAGCAGTTGATGAAAAGGAGTCTTTTGGTTATATAATGCAGGCACTCTACAGACCGTGAAATTGCAATAATGACTCTAATGGCGTACCTCTCATATGTCTTGGCAGAGGTATGTTTTGCTAGGATTGGCACTTGGCCATTTTGTTTGGGTCAGTGGTTGAACTTGTTTGGAATGCAGAGGTCTCTCTTTCATTTCCTGGAGAAGAATTAGGCCTTTCACCCTTCAAGTAAGGACCTTCATGGACTTACATACTGAAGCAGTGTTTCCTTCTTGTGTATACAGCTCCTTTTTCTCAGTGGTATTCTTACTGTCTTCTTTTGCGGGATTGTTATGTCCCATTACACATGGCACAATGTTACAGAAAGCTCTCGAGTTACCACCAAGTATGATCTCCACTTATTGTCTCTTGGGCTCTTTTTGATGAATATCTGAAATCTGTTTGCTCTATGTTATTTAAGTACACGATATGTGGATAGATTTAATTGATGATTATTCCTGTGAGGGTTTGAGGACTATCTTCTAGCAATGCTCAATGAATTCATGTTGATTCCATTCCGCTTCACAAGACAGAGAGTGTGGTGTCTGGACAGTAAATACAATGAGAATTTGTGTTTATTCTGCATAAATTATCTTTGTGGATAAGAATGTTGTTCATGGTTAACTGGGTATGGGGAGTCATTTGAGGGAAAATATCAAGAAACTTGTTGATGTGAAGTTGTGGGCGGTCCAACTGCTGTTCATTCAATACCAAATATCCTATGCCTGGACCATGTGTGACCCAAATTGTATCTTTCATGGTGACAATCATTCTCCATGACTTTCTGAGGTGCCCAATACCCAAATGTTGTTTGGAGGATTGACATTGAAAAGTTTCCAGGAACTGAATTCTGTGTCTTCAGACTGTACTAGATATATTCTGAATGGCACTTTGGGTGGCAGGCATGCATTTGCAACCATGTCTTTCATTGCAGAAACTTTCATCTTCCTTTACGTGGGCATGGATGCCTTGGATGTTGACAAATGGAAAATGGCTACAACAACGTGAGTTCTATGCTTCCCTTGGAATTTTTCTTGTTTCTTCTTTCTGTAGACTGGCTGTTGCTTACATCATTGCATCATCTCACTGTTGTGGTGTGTTGGGCAGTTTGGGTCAATCATTTGGGCTTTTCAGTACACTGTTGGTTTTGATCCTGGTGGGTCGAGCAGCATTCGTGTTCCCTCTGTCAGCCCTTTCTAACTACATTCGCAAATCTTCAAATACCAAGATTGGTATTCGCCAGCAGGTACTGACTCCACCATATATGAAATATGCTGTGCCACTCAACATCATCTTGCACAAAACAGTTGTGTCAATGATGATTCTGCACCTTTAATTTGTTGAGTGTGACTGTGGGTAAGTTTGAAAAGATTTTGGTGTTGTGGATTAAAGTTTGTCGGCAGTGGAGGTCTAAGGACTGATGATGATCCAATCAAGGGTTAATTCCTGGCATAGTTCTGGAATATTAAGAAACTCATATATAATGATGATGACATTGGTTCACTTTTGCAGGTTATTATTTGGTGGGCTGGATTGATGAGAGGAGCTGTATCTATAGCCCTTGCATTCAATCAGGTACACATATCTGTCTGTTCTCTGGAATTTATGCCAGGTTGTCTACCTGTGGATGCTAGACATACATATAGAGACAGGGTGTCAGTATTTAGTTTGTGCAGATAAAGAGAAGATTCTTCGCTCGTCAATGTATTGTCCAGGGTTGTGCATGTGAAGGGATTCCCTTCTGAAAAGACTTCTCCCTTGCTTTGTGTTCCACATCTGCAAGTCTGAAGGCTGAATCCATAGCCCTAGCTCTGCTGTGGTGAAAATTTAAGTTATGCACATGGAATCAATGCTTGTCTGGAGTTTTTAGAGGGTACCTGGAAAGCTCATGCAGACCTTTTGTATCATGGTAAGTATTATTACTGTAGTGAGTACCCTCAGGGAGCTGCTAAGTACCCTGAAGGAGTTGGTCTCCTTCCACACTCTGCTGGTGCCGGTTATCCTTCCATTACGTGTGGGGTATATGATGAAGAGGCCATGGCAAGCATAGTCTGATGAGAGCAAACATCTTTTGTCTCTCTCTTTTCTCACATCTTTATTGATTCCTGCAGTTCACCATTTCAGGAGATGCAAAGAATCCAGAGTTTGCCACGGCCATCACCACAACCATTGGTGTTGTGCTATTCAGTACAGTGGTAAGTGAGACATGAAAAGTGTTTGCCACAGCTGGTCCAGGATTTCTGTCAGCCATTTGTGGTCGATAACATAGGGTTGAATATGATTCATGTCTTACTGTTATTCAGCTCTTCCTCTTCCTTTGCAGGTAGGCAGGAGCAGTTACAGGTTGCTAATCCAAACACATTTTGCAGGTTTTTGGTATGCTTACAAAGCCCTTGATTAACTGGCTACTTCCAGTGTACTTGCGGTCATACTCCATCAGTGACACATCAGATCCTCCCTCTCCTAAAGATCTGAATTCCATAAACAACTTCCATGTCCCTCTGCTCTTGGATTCTGAACAACGTGCCAATGGAGGCCTCTTCAATGGGATGGCCCCAAGGCGCAGTTCTCTGAGTATGCTCCTAGCTGCTCCAACTTCATACATTCATGACCTTTGGCGATCATTTGATGACTCTTATATGCGGCCTGTGTTTGGTGGTAGAGGATTTGTCCCTTATGTTCCTGGCTACTTGAGTATTGCTGAGGAAGATGAACATAATTCTTCACACTTCTAGTGCCTGCAATCGCACTCAGTAGAAATACATCATATTTCTTGTATTGAGGGGAAGAACAACTGAAGGTGCTTTTACATCAACTTCATGTTTCACAATCTGCTGATGACAAATTGACTGAAGCTTTGCTACAACGGGCAAGTGGATTTGAGCAAGCATAGACAAATTTGCACCCAAAAGGATCATAAGCTCTGAATGAGTTTTGTAAGAAAAGGTTGTTTTTGTGAGCATCCTGGTTCTTCCTGCCAAAGTCTTCCTCCAAATTGTTGCCACTGTTATCTTTTCAGGAAGTGGGAATGCACATTTGGTCTGTTCTGAAACTCCTATAATGTATATTTGCAAATGCAAAGGGTGCCCAGGTCAAGAATTGTAGACTATGCATCCATAGCAAGTAATAGTCTTAAGATGATTAGAGTGACATTTTCAAAGCCTGATGGTATATTCAGAAGGATTTTCTCAGGGGCTCATTCTTTGAGAGATAGGTGAGTAGAATGTATTACTTTGGTAGCTTTTTGCAAACAATTTGGGTTTTGGGCCCATTATAATTTTTTGGGTCGAATCTTTTGCTGGTTTGTTTTCCTAACCATATTTTCGAAGTGTGACTCTGAAAATGTGTTTATTGGATGTCTTCTTCTTCAGTGATATTGGAGCAATTCACTGTTCTCTGTGTTGTGCCTCCAGAGAGTTTTTTGTTATTCAGGGGACGGTTGTCGAAAGGAATAGGTGGAGGTGCCTCCATGGTACTGCCTGACGGCAATTCAAATACTTCAATTCAATGCATGGGTTCTATAGCTGCAGGATTTATCTTCTTAAAGTTATCATATTGTTTTCATTTTCAGTTTATAGATATGTTTCTCCCTTCTGGATTGCTTTTCTTAGTGGACAAGTCCTACAGTTGTGAATTAAATCATGATGGTAAATTAATAGGAGGATAGATCTGTGCCACTTCGGAGATTTTGGTTGTCAATTTCAAACTATGTTTCCACCTTCTCATTGGCTTGGCTTGTTATGGATCAATTTGATAATCTGCTGGGAATTGAAGTTCTGGAAAGTCTTCAGCCTTCTGGAAGGACATCAAGCCAAGAGAACGAGACCCTAAGGATTTCTGTTTTGAATTCATGGTTTAGTGCTCTCCTTCTAAGGGTGTCTGGGTCCTATACTTTGAGATTGGAACATATGAGAGAAATAAATGGGGGAGGGGGAGGGGATATTCTTAAATTGGTAAACCTCCATGTCCTTTACCATTATTCTTACCTCTTTCTCAAAATTTCAAAGTGATTTTTCGATTAAATTTTTAGGATTTGTTTAACTATTAAAGGTTATTCCATAAATCTAAAGTTTTTTCCCTGGCCATGGGAATCTAAGCCACTTTTGATATGTATCACCAATATATATATATACATGATATAAGCATACTAAAAGTGGGTCTGAACTAGGGATGATTTACACGTTTAACAAAATAATTCGCCCTAAATCATTAATATGTCTTTTTCAATAGAATCTCCTAAGAAAATAATAAGTGCATACTTATTTTATTTGAATTTAAGTTCTAAACCCATAAATGAGACGTCAGATCTGCCCTTTCCTAAAGATCTGAACTTCATGAACAAGTTCCATGTCCTTCTGTTGTTGGATTCTAAACAACATGCCCATGGAGGCTTCTTCAATGGGATTGTCTTAAAGCACAATTCTTTGAGCATGTTGTGAACTACTCCAACCTCATACATTCATGACCTTTGTCCATGATTTGATGATTCCTATATGGGGTTAAATGTGTTTGGTGGTAGAAGAAATTCCCCCTTTGTTCTTGGCTACTTGAATATTGTTGAGGAAGATGAACATCATTCTTAACATTTGTAACCATTGCATGTGAAGGAAAACTAAAGGTGTTTTTACATTAGTTTGTCATTTTTGTAATTTGCTAATGACAAATTGACTAAAACTTTGCTACAACATGCAAGTGAATTTGAGCAAACATAGACAAATTCACACCACAAGGGTTCTTGAACTCTAAATGACTCTTGTAAAAATGTATTCCTTAAATCTAACCATGGGGTTGTAGTCACTTGTGATATGTATCATCAATATATATATAAACATCTTGAAATTAGGTGTGAACTATGTATGTTTTACATATTTAACAAAATGATTTGTCCTACATCATTAATATTTCTTTTTCAATGGATTCGCTTACTAAATTAATAATAGGTGTATAATTATTTTGATTTTTTAAAAAGAAAATCAAATTTCCACACGATTAAGTGAAATGACCATGTCTTATCCAACTAGTTAAAAATAATTGAAACATTATTTTCACATTGCATTTGGTTTCTATTTCTTGTTTAATCTTTTTTTATAGCCAAAGTAGGATCATATTTATAAAATTATAATAAATATTTATTGTAGTGCAATCTTTTTGGAATTATTAATGGGTCATTAGGTTCTAAGAAGAGAACATGAAATGCATGGTAAGCTTTCATAAAATTTGGAAGCATGATAAAAATATAATAAAAGTAACTTGATGAAGTTAATTTTCATTTTGTGTAATTCAAATGACTTGTATCAAAATTTGGATGTCAATTGTGGTCTAATATCAACAATAATGCCATCATAAAAATCAAAAGATGGTAAAAATAACTTGGTTAATTTCTATTGAAAATAAAAGGAATGAACTATTTTTGTCAATCAAACTACTACCATTAAAATGGAGTTTTTTGAATTAGATGGTGAAAGGTTAATGATTATATCCATTAAAATCAAAGAATATTAAAGCAACATTTGGATATGTGTAATGGAGGAATCCATGCACCAAAAACATGAAGAGTTCAACATTTGATTTCTCCTTTTTACCTCCAACATGTTGTGTGTTATCACACAATCAAATTTTTAGAGAATGGCCATGCCATTGAATTTGTGAAAATGATGTTAAAAAACATTTGTAATGATGAAATAGTTAGCGTAGTAAGTGCCCCAAAGATGGAGGTAACCCCTTGGCATGACCAAATATTCAAAATATTTAAAACTTCATTATAAAGAACATCATTTTATTATGCATATTCATTCATTCATACAACATTCATTTAAGAATTGCACACATAGGTGAGGAGGATTTGCGAAGGGTTTCACATGCCTTTGTGAAGGAGGCTGTAAATAAGAGGGATTATAGTGATGTAGGTTTTTTTGATCTTTCTTAAGGTCATTTAAAAAATTTCAACAATGATTTACTTGCCACAAAAATTAAAAAAATACATGCATACAAAGCCCACTCGGCTTGTGCAAGGTACATCCATAATAAAATGAACCAAACCCAACTCCTTTGTCCTTTTCAAAAGGGCAAAAACTTGAAATTGGAAATTGAAATGACATACAACCATTGCACAAAATTTATGGTTTAATCACATACTAGTGGGTGCCCGTGACCTTTGGCTATTGTGGAGTCCTTTGGTTTCTTTAAACTTGGTTCATGTTTTAGTTGTTTTTAAAAACTTTTAACTTTTTTATTTTTTTATTTTTATGTGTTTTCTATTTTTATTATTATTTTGTATAATAAAAATAAAGTGTTTCTTTTTCACTTTTATATATATATATATTTGGATGCAAGTTTGAAGTTTGGAAAAAGAAGACAAACCTCATTCTTTTTCAAGTAGGGTTTTTCTTCAATATTTATAAGTTTTATTTTTTCTTACTTTTTATTCTGTATTTGGATTCTTCATTTTTGGAAATTTTTTTTCTTTTAAAATTATTTTACTGTATTTCCCTTTCCTTGTTCCATTTGTTTCCATTCCTTTTTTTAATATAGTTTTTGCCTTTGTTTTTGGTTTATGTTTGTTTTATGTTTTTATTTTTTCTATGTTTATTTTGTCTATCTTCATTTTATTTTATTTATGTATTTATGTATTTATTTATTTTGTTTCTATTTTTTCAAAAAGATTCTAGTTTTTTTAATATGTTCTATAATGAAAATAATTTTTAAAAAAAATTGTATTTTTGTTTGATTAGATGCAGGTCCCCTGATTTTCCCCAAAGATTTCTTTAATATAAATGGCACCTTGCCCGGCCCCCTGCAGCGGCTGCCCTGGCCGCCTGCCCCTGCCCTGCCCTGTTTGTCACCATAGACAGGGAACGGGCTCCACAGGAATCGGGCCAGTCAAGCGTTCCGGACGACGATGCTTTTCCCTATGGCCGGTTCTGCAACAGAAACATAGAAAATGCTTTTGCAGCAGAACGTCGTGTCACAGACAGAAAGACAGACTAAGAGAATTAATATATTAGTTTTGAATTGTACAATATAATAAAACTTAATTTTTTTGATTTTTACAACTTATTTTTATTTTTATCCAAGAGTTATTGGAAAGAAAATTGCAAATTTTGAGTTTTACAATTTATTTGTATATCAATTCGAATGATATCCAAAACCATGCAAAATTTAATAATTATTCAATCTACATGAATATGATTTTTTTTCAAAAAAATCTAGATTAATTTTTATAATTTTTATGTGATTTACTCAGGACTAGTTACAAGTGTTTAATTAGTTGTTTTTTCACTCTCAAATGTTGATATAATTGATTCATAGTTTTATATGTAATTCTTGAATGTATATGACATCACACTATGTAGATTACATGAAAAAGATTCAATCCTAAATGAAGTTAAAAATTGACAAGTATGTTATTCAAGAGTGGTTACACTTGCAGTGGCTCCTTATATTGTAGACTTACCCCACATCTCTTGAAAAAAACCTCCACATCTCCTATAGTAAAAAAATTTAGATTCCAAACATTCTATTTTGATAATGTCACAAATTTGAAAATCAATTTATTAGATTTCCATCAAGATTTGAGAAGGCCACCGTTTAAACATTTAGTGCTTAGTATATTGATAAAAGTTGGCTTATTTTCAACCCAACTTCATGGCATTTGATTGTGTTTGTTGGTTTATTCTAGCTCATTTTCTTTTCTATCCAATAGACCAAATAGGATGGAGCTTTTTGTCCAATCTAACTTTCTTATACAATTTGCAAAAGAGTTTCAAAATAGGTATAATGTCAAAATTAAGACTAACTTATAATGTTTCAAATCTATGAAAATAAACCCAAGGAAGCAAACCTCAAATGCCTTACATAACTTAATACCAACAAGTAAATGCCTTTCTTATTGTAACTTGCATGGGGCTTTTGTGTAGTTAGCCTTAGGCCATGGGCTTTACCGAACTTAAATATTAAGCACCCTTAAATTTCTAGTTGTCATTCACACGTTTATTCAAAGTTCAACTTTGAAATTTTACCTTCAAAACTATAGTTAGGTCTCCAACTTTCATTCACAAATTGGTTTGGAATTCAAGCCAACATATAATTTGTCCCAAATCCTTCACTCATTTCAAATCTCCACATTCTTGAGAGAGCTAATAAAAAAGAGAAAAATTAAACTTTGCAAATGCCAAGTCTGAATCCTATGTGCAAATGAAAAAAAAACACCACCAATATCGGTCAATATTTGAAGTTACACCTTTTTGGTGGGTGTATTTGGGTATGAGTTTCAATCCCAAAAATGAGACAAAAGGGTCCATGGACCCTTCATTGGTGGGAGGAGAAGGCCTATTTGACAATGGTTGTTTCTTTGGTAAAGTAGTGAGATGGATGGAAGATGCTTCATGTGTGCAACCCCATGTACATTAAATTTGTTGCAAGTTAGATGCACAAGAGAAATAAAACGCCATTTACAAAATCTGTAGCAATTCGAAAACAAGTTTGAAGTTAAGAAACAAGGTCAATGGAACGAAGTAAAAACAAAAAACATCTTGCATTGATTTTGACCAAGGATGTCTAGAGCTTGGGAAATCAAAGGTGACTATTCCTAAAAGCCAATCATAAAAAGATTGGGAGTTGTGAAATTTTTGCTTTCATTAATTAAAATGAAGCCAACATTGTTGTGATTTTGGGGTGGGTGGTTTTTCGTGGTACCACCCAAGTAAGTTTTCACCCAAATGGTAGTGGGGAACCAATTTTGAGAATATGGCAAAAATTGAAACAATTTCAAACATTGCAAAATTTGATTTTTGCCTAATGTCCCTTCAATGACAAGTATTAATGATTCTTGAGAGGCTACAATACATTGAAATAAGCCACAAATTTTTAAAAGGACTTAAGTTCACCTTGCATGGGTCCATAATATAACACAATGATCAATTATAATTCCAATCTAACCTTGCGTGTAATACCAAGAAACGCCCCACATGATCATAATCTAAATATCGAACAAAAAATTTGTTTTACATTGAATTTGGAGCAATTTGAGAATGTTCATCCCATAGTGGGCAATCAACAATTAGAAGGGCCAAGAAATCTTGAGAAATTACACCTCTTGACCTACTTTTCAGCTAACATTGCTAATAAAGGTCAATAGCACATATGCAAAAAATTAAAATCCCAACATGATATGAACATCATGGAAACAACCTTTCACAAAATACAAAACCTTTTTTATTTTCCGAAGCATGTGATATTAGGTGACTAAAAGCCAAGTTCTTGCAGAAGCTTGCTTACCGATCATTCACAAAATTCCATGCAACTTGTGCAAGTGTATTGGAAACCACTTGAAACTTCCTAATGGCTACCACGAATGGCTTGTAAGGGTGATGAATGTTAATATCAAAGTCGAATGTGGTGAGCATTAGTTTTTTTTACCAATAACACCTTTTCCTTTTTTACTTCCTGAACATCTTGGACATCTATGCACATCATAGTCATCATCAATACCCAAAGTTATAGTAGACCCTAGTAATAAAAAAATGAAAACCACATATTCAAACCTTATGCTTGGCCATGGTTTTCCAAAATCCCTAATTAACCATTGGCCATTTTTAAAGTTCATTGATGCTCTGCTTAACAAGAAACAATGTACACCATGTTCAAGAAATCCATCATGACAATCGAAACTTACATTTGTTGATTCTACTCTTTACCTATGGTTGGATGGGACAAGAATGCAACAAAAACCATAAGTGTTGCAAGTATAAATGTATTGGGGACAAAGGAAAATTCATACTCAATTGATATGTCATGTGATACCAATATCATGGCATCCATTTTAAAACCATCAAGAGATGACCCAAAACATAAGGCAACAAAAACATGTTGACGGTGGTATATGTGCTTTGCAAACCCAGTGACATACTTGCAAAAATCACTTTGCATGATCACTTCAAGAAATGCACACAACAAGCTAGATGTTTTGCTAAAATTATTGATGCACCTCGTAATTTTAGCAGGTGCTATTAATGTGATCAATCAATCTTTTTAGAGAAAATTGAAGCTGGTTAGGAACATGTAACATAAGAGAAGCCAAGAAGCAACCACAATTGGAATAATGTGACAACATGATGGAGACCAACCATGCAACAATGTCAGGATAGCTGATATAAACTATGCACTGCATTCATTCATGATACAAAATCATAACCTTGGGAATCAACTCCATGGAATCCTTGGTAACCTTAACATGTTTTTTGGCTCAATTGAAACAAAACATTCAGATCATACATATATACATAGACAAAGTTGGTGATTTTTTCTATAACTAATGTGGGTTAAATGAAGTTTCTTCATTATGACCTTTTTGTAGTTCAAATTTTGTATTGGGTCCAATAATTTTTCTATGTACTCAAAAGGGTTAAGACTTAGGGTTAACATTACATTTGAAATTTTGGATACAATAGTGAAATATTATGTGGAATTCTTTTTCCCCCACCTCAAATGTACAAATTTTAGGAAAAATTTAATTTTTCTTACCAAAGTGAAGAAATGAAATTTAAAATTTAAAAAATCATCAAGAAGATGCCAAAAATGGTAAAGGTATTACAAATCTAAATTGGGAACACATGGTGTTCACTGGAAATCATTCTATGGCACATTCCATTTGACCCCAGAATGTAGGGATACCAAACTTTGGCTCATTTCTAGGTGCATTGCAATGTCTTTACCTTGAAGGGAAAATTCAATAAAATCCAACATTAACATTAGTTTGGTATGTTGAAAAATCAATACTAGATCGACACTCAAGGGTACTTATCATTGCTTGTTAATTGATCAGTGAACCTTGAGGATTCTTCTTGTAAATTGTATAATGTTTTTGACATGGGATGTGGCTTGAATCTCAAAATAAATAATTAAATAAATTGCTTGAAGAAATTGATCACCAAACACATTTCCCCCTTTTGTTCGTAGAGTGCGTACATTGCTTTTCTTTTAGTTGTAAAACTCACCAAAAAACTAGTCCATATGTATAAGAAATTAAGTTGGAAGACATTTTTTTTGGCTTATGAGTAGTAGGAACATCACATATGTTGCTTCTCTTTGCATGTGGAAACATGTACTACCCTAAACTTTGACCCATGACTCTTCATTAACCCTAATTGGGTTTGGTTGAAACATTAAAAGATTACTCTATTACTATGTGGGTGTGTCACTAATTTCCTTACAAGTGCACATTCATTTGTAACCTCCCTTTCCCTCCCATTTTTCCACTCAAAAGACAATTGCAATAAATAGCACATGCAAGCCTTTGTATGTCAAGACATGATCCAAAACTGGGGCACATAACAAATTATGTGCCAAATTATGAGACTATTTTCTTTCATCTCCTCGAGGGTATCAAAAACCAAATGAAGGTTAGTGTTACATTTGGATCCATGTAGTCTTTCATAAAAAACATTCAATGAACCTATTACTTATTCTTTCAAATGTCAAAACATTATTTCTTGTGTTGTTACCACTCCCATTGTCAACTCATCACAAGAACCAAAACTTACAAACACATCATACCCTCAAGGAAAAACAAAGAAAGATAGAGACACAAAAATAGACACATACATATCTTCCTTTTATTACTTTGTTGCAATAGTATCATGGGGTTGCTTATCATGTTCTTCATTTCCTTGATCTTTTGAAGCAAGTTTGCTTGTAGCTTGTAGAGCATGTAGCCATTTTTTGCGCTTGGTAATCAAATTCGGCTTCACTTGCACCATCGTTGTTATTTTTACTATGTTTTTTCAGTTCATTAGTGATGACAAAACCTTAAACCCTAAACCCAATTTATAGTTATTACACATCTTTAGGTCTTAAAATGTCATTTCAGATCTCAAATGAGGACAAGGTGATGTGGCTTCACAAGTGTTTAGTATTTTTGAGAAGTGAAAAACCTTTTTTTGTATGTGAACTTCATTCTCTAACATGACAGCTGCAATGGTACTTTAAAATGTATTAGGGTTGTAATGTCTTCATTCTTGCACAAGCAATGTAACACATGGATACTAAGATCATCAATGGTATGACCACATTGACATCGTGAAAGATGCGCAACTATAGGATGTGGTATATTGAGATGAATACAAAGTGTTATAAGAAAATGGGCGGAGGATAAACATAATGAAAGGGTGTTAGGATGTGCTAATAACCAAGCCCTTGGTATTGGACCTGCACATGAATAAAGACATGTGCACACAACATTCAAAAGAACATTTATTAGAAGTGAAATTAATTCCTGTTGGTGTAGTTGGTCCATCAAAGAAAACTGCATTTAAGGATATGATTGCACTACTAGACTTTTGAAAGACAAGACATGTGATAGGATGACCTGAAGTAACATCACATAGGTATCTCGTAATGTGACTCGAAGGGATAAGTATCAATCTCCACATGTGCCACCACATTAAGAAGAGTAAGGTGATCATCTTGTTGGAAACGAAAGACTAGTGCAAGAGTGATCAAAGCCCAACATCTTAAAAAGGCAAGGGCAACATGTTAGACCATTGAGGGAAGGCCTAGCCCCCTTGAAGAAGTAAGAAGAATGATTTGACGATAAGCCAAATAGTCGACTATGGTGTCAAAAGATCCTAACCTTAATAACTTTTTAAAAATAGCTATGGTACGAGCATCAAACTTGGTATGACATTACAAGGTACTTGATGATGGAAATACAATATGTTGTAAATAGCTTGGCTGTCGGACATAACATAATGAAAGCATTGCAAAAACTGCATGAGGATCTATTTTAGCGATCATGTTGGAGTCTTCCTAGAGCGCTTCTCATACAAAAGACTACACAATTGGCAAAGAACCCACTGCAGCACCTACAATATGAAGACCAAACTTAGGTGTAAGAAAACATGAAACCCCCTCTTTGCCTTTCACCCCTCCCTCCCCCAAATTTGCCAGATTTTAAGATTGTTTTGCAAATAGCCAGATTTTTATGGTAAGCTCTACTAGGGCAAAGAAACATAGAAGAATCCTTTTCCCTTTTCATTTACATGATCACCACTTCAGCAACATCACAAAATTAAAATTAAAAAAAACACTGAGCCCATCACGCAGGGATTTTGTTGCCAAATTTTCAGCTGCAAAATATGATTTCAACCTGTACAAGGGTTTTTTTCATGGGAAAAATGGCCCCAAATTGTCAGATTTTGAGCATTATTTTCCAAATCCTCAGATTTTAATGATAAGTTCCAATAGGTAGCAAAGAATGTAGAAGTCTCCTTTTTAAAAAGAAAACATTCATAACTGGTGTATATACCCAAATGTGGCTAAAATATCTGTTCTTCCAGATGATCACAAAAATTGACCGAAAAAACAGAAACAAGAGTGAGCTCCATGGCTCTGCCTTATGGCAAGTTCCTTAAACTAACTACAGTTAAAATATGTACCCTAGTAAGTTGGCAGATTGGACACCGATTCCAAAAAAACATTAATTTTAACCCCCCCCCAAAAAAAAAAAGCAGATTTCGTAAAGGAATCTTTTAGGATATTCCGAAATATCCTACTTGTTCACATGGAATCTTCAGAAGAAAAGAATTATTCAACACTGAAATGTTTGAACTTGCCATGGTACAAGGGCACAGAGATGTCCCTGGAACGAACTACTAACCCTCGGCAATGATTTACTCATTGACCACAGGTAACACCTGCCTGACCATTCCTCAAAATGTGAAACCAAAAATGGTACCATTCATTCAATGGGGTACAATAATTTTGTGGGTACCTAAGGGAATATGCTTCCGGCTTATTCTTCACCTGAAAGAAAAGCATTTTAGCATATTCCCCAGTTTGGGGTTGCTCCCATTGGGGATTCCCGAGAATATTCCCATCTTTTTTTTCATCGGAGGCTTCGAGGTCCTTTCTTGGATGGTATTGAACTTTAATAGTTAAAAGTCCTTTTAAGAAATTTAATTTGTGGTCAGACACCCCCCCCCCCCTCACTCATCCATCCATTCATCCATCCATTCATCCTGCCCAACTAATCGCAATCAAGGGGGGGGTTTTCTTTTTTTGGGTGCAAAATATTAATAAAATCAGTTGAATTTACACTAGAAACACAGAAATTTCCCAAAATTTTTTTGTTCAAAAAAATAATAGCTGGAAAAATATCATTGCTTGCAATTGGCATTTCCTTTGAATAAGTACCTAAATAAGCTTCTAAAAACATGATTCCCAATGTATCCAATAAGTAACTTCAGGATGGGCATAATAATAAAGGTGTAAAATACACAAGGGCCACTGCTATGTTATTTTAAAATATTTATTAATGATAAATTATGTTTCAGATTTACTTTGTTCTACAATATGCATAGAAATATATATATTACTTTTTTAAAACCATTAAAATTTGCAACTAAACCAAAAACTGCATGGGAAGGAAACAAAAAGAAATTTCCTTCAATTTAATTAGAATGTATCTTTGAAGTAAGTGAAGTATAAAGCATTTGCTTCCCCTTCCCTACTTCTTAATTTTAAGACTTTAAGTTCTAAACTTTTTAACTTATTTTCAGCTTACCAAAGTACTTTTTGTAGGCATCCATGAAAATCAGCTATTTCTCACTATAAGGCCCAACCTATACTTTTGGCATTAAGGTTTTAATAGACCCAATTGAATGCATAGTCATTGCCTAAAGTCATGCTACACTTTAAAGTGGGAACCTAAAGGAGATCTTCATTGTCAGCCCAAAAAGAACACAAGAGTTATAAAAAATAGAAATATGGATCAAGGCTAAAACATACATACATATATATCTATATATAATGAAAAATTGAAATAAATGGATTTCACTTAATTTCATGTTAAAATAAGTTCACTAGATGAACATTATACATGTGTATTTGGGGGATTTGTCCATAAAATCAACCAAGAAGCTAATGCCATATTTCAGAATTTTTGTGTGAATTTAGGCAAATTTCACCATAATCCCATGTTTTCTGAAAACATGGATTGGGATGGTATTTTAATATATGGAACTCGATAAAAGAAGAGGAAGGGGAGAAAGGCAGACCATGTCTTTCTCTCTCCCTCTTCTCAATGATTGATGAATGAATTGCAATTGTGGGTTACATGGTACCTACTCAACATAGATGATAGTTAACCTATTTGTGTTGCAACAACCATGTCGGGTGGGTTGTTTGTTCCCCACGTTGGATTCAATGTTGAATTATGTCCATAGTCGGTGGCTCAACAAATCTGTCATTTCATAGAGGGATGGGACAAGTGTTTCTCAAGTTTCACTTGTTTAATCACTGATTGTAAACTAAAGCACGCAATATTATTTCATGTGTGACAGATCCAAACATCATTCCATGGACTTTTGGGGAGTGGGGAGTCAAATTTTCTTTACTTGGAGAAGAACAACTGACCAAAGCACAAAGACGAGAAGAAGGACATAGAAGAGACCAAGTTTGAGTGTGTTTTTCCATCCTTTCTCCAGTCGCCTACTAATGCAAAAAGCTTCTGGAACTACTACTACTACTGCCCCCTTTGTTTTGAAGTCAATCCTAGCCTCTGAGGATCAAGTAATATCCAAAACCTATTGCAATTTCATTGCTGCTTCCACCACCATCACCTATAACTCAATCTATTTAACAACCTAAGCTAGGTTGTTGTAAAGCATGAAAATTAAACCCTAAAACCTAAACCATGAGAAACGAGATGTGACACAGTTATGGGTCTCATTGCAAAGCAAGAAAACTCCCAAATGACAAAGTGACATGTTTCGTGCAAAACACGAAAACTCCAAGTGACAAGTTATGGGTCTCTTGCAAAGGCATCAAAACTTCAAGCGACGAGTTATGGGTCTCGTGCAAAGGCATCAAAACTTCAAGTGACGAGTTATAGGTCTGGTGCAAAGGCAGCAAAACTTCAAGTAACGAGTTATGGGTCTGGTGCAAAGGCATCAAAACTTCAAATGACAAGTTATGGGTCTCGTGCAAAGGCATCAAAACTTCAAGTGATGAGTTATGGGTCTCATGCAAAGGCATCAAAACTTCCAGTGACAAATTATGAGTCTCATGCAAAGCCATCAAAACTCCAAGTGAAAAGTTATGGGTATTATGTGAACTACGAGATCTGGGTCCTGGCACGACATGTCATCTGACATGTAATTGTCATCCATGCCGCGTCTCATAGTTGGATTGGATGAGCCTCCGTATCACGTGTGAAAAGTTGTCATCCATGCCACGTCTCATAGTTGGATTGGATGAGCCTACGTATGAAGTGTGAAAAGTTGTCATCCATGCCACGTCTCATAGTTGGATTGAGTGAGCCCATGTATCAAGTGTGAAACTGTTCTCTGATCATGGATGAGGTCTTCCCCCCTCACCGCGCCGGGCCTACCGGAACAAAATTAAAACCTTATTGTGTGTACCTATGTCCTCAAAAATCAAATTCGGTTGGCCGCATATACAGAAAGCATATCCGACCCAAAGTCTCAGACATGGGGATCATGGCAGAGACCATGGAGACCAGGGTCGGTCTGCCAAGCTAACAAAGGGGGTACAGTCTTTGGTTAAATAATTTTTTTCTGTCATGTAGTCAAAGTGGCCATCATTCATAAGAAGATTTAGCCAAATTTGGCTATACATACAACTTGAAATGAAAGCAAAATTTTTAAAAAGTAACCTTCTATAATTTAGTTGGATGTTGCCCATTGTGGACATCTAGTATTCTATTTTATTTTATTTCCAGAATCCGGTGAATTTTCCACTTTTTAAATTAGAAATCCTTTGCATAGATCTTAATCAAGGGTTCTTTCCCAAATTTTTCTTCTAAGAAAAATTTCGAGTTTTTTTTCCACAAATTATTAAATTTATTCAAATTTACTCAAGAAAAACAATTATCCAAAAATTTCCCATTTGTTTTTCCCAGGCTATGAAGTCAGGACTCAGTGTAGGTTCTTTGTGGCTAAACCATGGTTCTTTGTGGCTAAACCATAGTAAACCATAGTAAGGATGTGTGTAAACCATAGTACCATGGTCACTTTGACACATGTTTGTGTAGTATAATTAATTAATTATTTCTGGGATTTCATTTCCACAAATGACATATTCCCAGATATTCCATCAGATTCTTTAATTTTCTTTGGGATAAAATATGTTTGAAGATTTTTTATTTATGTATTTATTTGTTGAAAAATTCAACATTTCTAAAAAATATTATAATTAGAGTCAAACTGGCCCAGGTACTAACTATGGTATATTTAACCCTGTAAATGTTATATTTGTACTTGAGAACCCTAATTTCTTTTTGGCCCCGACAACATAGGGACAATAATTTTAATTTATCAGACAATTTTTTTTGTTTTGCATGCGAACGGAGAGACAATACCACCAGATGAAAGGTTTTTTTTTTTTTTTTTACAAAATAAAAAAATTACATTGTTTCAACTTTCACAAAATTGGGCGCAAAGCCCAATCATGATTTCAAAAGAACTCGAAATAATAATAATAATACTAATAACAATAGTAATTTAGAAATAAAAATAATAAAATAATGTAAATAATGTTAAAATTAAAATTAAAATTATTATTATTATTATTATCACTTCCTTTCTTCTTTCCAAGGGAAAATACATCCAATCTCTATCGAGTACAAGACAAAACCCAAAAACAATAAAACCCCAAAGAACATGCTCGAAACTTGTCAGGCATGCATACACGGTCAATGTCATCCGATACAGGGGGGTTTATCTTAGTTCGGTTTGGCTTCGTTGGACGGATGTGCCGGGGGGGGGGGGGGGGAGGGGGTGGGTGATGGAAAGCATATTCGACTATTAAGTGCCAAGTAGTAATAACTCGAACTTATGACACTTATCCTCATTAGAATAGGAAGCAGGCAATGCAAGCATATGCCGGAAAGCACAAAGGCATACTTCCGTTCAAAGTCAGAGGCCGTATACCTACTTACAACAACAGACGGTCGGTCTGGTCTCCCCCACGGTGGGTGGATGGGTGGGTAGCTTCTCCGGATCATTGAAAATTTTTCTCCGCGGATGCAATATTGAAAATAAGTGGGGGTTGTATGTATGTCCAGTTGAGAGGTTCCAAGAGCGAATTTAAGAAAGAAAACTTGAATCCCTTATAACCTGACCTGACCAGACCAAACCAGTCCAGAACTTAACCTTATAACATGACCGGAACCCGCTGAAATCCAAGAACCTGCTGCCAACACGGGTATGTATGCACGTGGACAGCAGCAGCAGCAGGTTCTGTTTTGCCTGCACTCTGATCTTAAAACTCCTTTCGTTTCCTTCTTCTTTTGGCCCCCTTCTTTCTTTCTCTTCAATTGCCATTGCTTTTCTTGTTGCTCTTGTTGGGTTTTCTTGGCTTTCTTTGATTGATTTTTGCTCTCATTTCATTTCATTTCATTTCACTTCACTTCATTTGATTCTTGTTCTTTTCTTCCTCTCACATTCCAACTCCTTTTGTTTTCCTCTCATTTGTTGTCGCATATTTCTGTGTCGTGTATATTCGTTGAAGAACGTCTTGGGCGGGAGTCGAGAGTCTCTGGAGATCGGTCTGGCTGCCGTTTCTTTTCCCGTATCTTACACACATCCTTTGTTGTGTTTTTTCTTGGTGTAGCACCACGCTAGGTATTACTACTACACGCACGTGGTCGTTCTATCCTCCTTCTCCAAAAATTCTCTGAGAGAGAGAGAGAGAGAGAGAGAGAGAGAGAGAGAGAGAGAGAGAGATAGAACTTTCTCTTTGCGAAGATTTGCATCGTTTTCTCAACTTTTGGTATTGTTGTTGCTGATTTGGTTTTCCGAAGCTTTTTGGTTTTCTCCGAAGAAGATTGTTTTATTGTTTTTCTCGCGGTTTTTGTTTGGTTTTCCGCAGCAGCCGCCAGCATCCACCAACACCAGCCGTCGTTCAAGGTGATTTCCTGTTGTTGTTGCTGACTTCTTTGTGTGCTCTTCTTGTTTCTACTGCAACCTTTAGAACCGTTTGTTTGAAGGAAGAAACGAGAGAGAACGGTGTCCGTCATTCTGATTTAGTATAGTTCCTGCGGGGGGTTTGATATACTTCGATCTTTGTGTTTCTTCTTTGCTGTTTGCTGTTTGTGTTTGTTTTTTTAAATTTCTGTTGTTCAAGGGGTTCATGCATGCTGTTGGCAATATCATCCTAACTGCTGTTGTTGTGGTCAACAATTAGTTTCTCAATTTCCGCGAGAGAGAGAATAGCAGCAGTAGAAAGTCCTGAGATCTTCGATTGTTGTTTGTCGACGACACTCATTCTGGAGAGCTTTCTGGATTTGTGTTCTCTTTTCACGCATTTCGTGTTTTCACCCAGCGACTTGTTGTTCGTCTCAGCAGAAAATGGTGTGTTGCCAGACGTCTTGCTTCGAGTTTGAAGGCAGGACGCAGTGCACTCTTCGTATGCAAATCAAATCTCATTCGTAGCGACAACCATCATCTTCTTCCTCAGCTTCAACTTGCGTCATCATCATCAGCAAGAAGTGTTTTTCCAAGGAGAAGGTGGTCTCGGAATCTCAATCTCTAAAGAAGCTCCTCATTATCATCCTCCTCCTCCGGCCTTCGGAACATCAGACCTATACACTCCACCAGCAGCAGTTTGGAAGATGAAGTTTGGCAAGCGGTTGCAGAGCCAGATCCAGGAGACGATCCCGGAGTGGAGAGACAAGTTCTTGTCTTACAAACAACTCAAGAAACGTTTGAAACTCATTGCAGCTCCTGATTGTTTCACTGAAGCTGCCTTTGATGCTTCAAGCAGCCCTTCCAGAGGAGATGGTGGTGTCGGCATCTGTCGTCTGCCTTCTTCTTCTGCAGCAGCAGCTGCTGCTTCAGCCGTGGATGCTGTTGACCAGGAGCTTCGGAGAGGGAGTGAGGCAGGAGGACCAGCCGCTGTTCAAGAAGCCATGCTCCAGGAGGCTCGGGCCAAAAAGATCAAGAGGACCTTCGCAGGTGGGCTTGACATAGAGCCTCAGAAGAAGATGCAGCAGCAGCAGCAGCAGCTTCAGAGCAAGATGTCAGGAGGATTATTGGAGAACAACGAAGCCGCCTTGATGTCATCGGAGATGGACTTCATTCGCCTCCTCAACAATGAGCTCAACAAATTCAACGTTTTCTTCATTGAGAAAGAAGAAGAGTATGTCATCAGGCTTCAGGTACACTTTCTTTTTATTCAGACGCTTCGCTGTGATGTCCTCTTCTTAGCCTATTTACTTGATTTTGTGTCCAAAGGCTTTTTTTTGTTACATCATCCATATGACCCATTTAAGCTCAAATACCTTCGTTTTTTTGCAACCCTAGCCACTGCAAACCTAGGGTTTTATGCAAAGATAGAAACCCTGTTCTCAATTTTTGCTTCTGAAGGTAATGAGATGCATTCTTCTATCAAGAATTTAGTAGTGTTGCCTTCTTTGTTTCACATGGCTGTGGCCTGGAGCATCTTGTTCAAGCTTTTCTTTCCATAGAGTTGTTGCTGGTGAAGAAGAATCTTCACTGTGACGTCTTCTTCTTTGCTTTATCTACTTGATTTTGTGCTTGAAGGCCTTTTGTTTTTACAGCATCCATATGACCCATTTGAGCTCAAGGACCTTTGTTTTTGCAACCTTAGCCACTGCAAATCTAGGGTTTTGTGCAAAGATAGAAACCCCGTTCTCAATTCTTGCTGCTAAAGGTAATGAGATGCATTCTACTGTCAAGAAATTAGTAGTGTTGCCTGCTTCATTTTACAAGGCTTGTGCCTGGAGCATCTTGTTGAAATACAATATGCAATCCAATGGCAGCTTGACAGAGAGCTTCTTCTTCTTCTTCTTCTTCTTCTTCTTGAGAAGAGTGTAAGACCCTTGACCTATCTCCATCATCAATGCTGCTACCGAGCCACTCATGTCAGGATGCTGCTCTACATTATGTTGAAGGTTTTGTTTTGTCTTTTTTGAGTGAGTGAAGAGAGAGCTCAGTGCTTATGTTACACAGGTGAATGTGTTGCGTTATCTTGATGCAGGAACTGAAAGACAGAATAGAGACAGTGAAGAAAGAGAAGGCAGCAATGAAGGGAGATCCTTCAGAGTCAACTGGGGATGATGAACTTTTAACGATTCTCAGAGACATTGTCACATTCCATGGCGAGATGGTTCTGCTGGAGAACTACAGCTCCCTGAATTATACAGGTAGGTGATTAGCTATATCTCTAGAGTTGTAGGCAAATTTCATGACCAGGTCTTCCCCTTGCTTCCAGAAATGCAACAGGAACTGAGAAATGTGACAGAAATTCAGGACAGAGATTTTACAGAATGGCTTGTCCAGATTTTGGGCAGATTTATTATGTACTTATTATCTACACCCATTGCTGGAAGCTGATGAAGTCAGTGGGTAGTCATGGCAGCTTGTCACTACTGTTCATGATGAAGGTGATGGTCTGACACGTCTCTTGTAAGGTTATGACTGCAATCACTATTGTGGAGATTTCTTTAGGTGTTTACACGCTTCAAGTGACATAGAACCCAGCAGCTCTTTTTTGACCCTTTGTTGGAACCATAGTTTCTGCTTCTGTATGTGGACATTAGAGTTGAGTTGTGGATTGTGTTTTCGCATGTAGGGCTAGTGAAGATTTTGAAGAAACATGACAAGCGCACTGGGGCAGTGTTGCGAATGCCCTTTATTCAAAGTGTGCTGCTCCAGCCGTTTTTCACCACTGAGCTGCTCTCAAAGCTGGTGCGAGAATGTGAGAGAAACCTTCACTCACTCTTGCCATCCTCGCTGGAAGAAGTCCTACTCTCAGTGCAAGGTAGCAGCATTATTCCAGAGTCCTCCCCCTCTGCACAGCTCTCAGCCACCACCAATTTTGACCGGTCTTTCAATTCAGGTGAGGCAGTAGAGACAATTTATCGCAGCACGATTATGGCCTTACGCACAATCCAGGATATTCGACAAGGAAGCTCAACATGCAGCATCTTTTCTCTTCCACCCATTAAGGTGGATGAAGGTGACAAGGGCTTTCAGGTTGGAATGGATTTGAGAACAATCACCCCTGTCGAGGTAAAGCAGTAAACTTGTACATAATCTTAATGTGGGATTTGAGGTTGAACTTGTGAGTCTCACCTCTCTTGTCCTGAGGGAGTAGCAAAGCCAGTGACCACAACACAAAAGTATTCCATTGAGGAAGAAATGTCATGAGAGGAAGGAAACAAATAGGAAACAAATGACAAATTTTCAAATGGGTTCTCAATATGAACCTACCTAGAGTGGACAAAACATATCATAAAATCAGTAGAGTAGTTGTAGATCAGTAGTGCTTGGTCATCATAAAAGGCAACTTACCCAATGAGTTTTTTGAATTTACATGACATTTTATAGTCATGTACTCTGGATTTTGAATGCTTTTGGTGAGCTTCTGCCTTTGGCAAATTATGTGTGATCACTGATGATCCTACATTCCATCAAATTACACTAAGCTTTTGAACCAAGCTCATCATAATTGCTAATTCTCTGAGCAGGAAAAGCTGGATTGTTTGTTGAGATGAATGACCCAGATGAAGCTCTCTGACACTAGCAGGAAAACAGGCTATTATTGTTTCTTCAGCTCCATTCTGGTTGCATGTCTCCTCACTTGTTTGTTGCTTCACCATCACCATGCAGCTAAGAGCAAGTTGAGAAAACTGTGAATGAACTAAACTTGGTAGTTTGTAAAACACAGTAGCATCAGCTGCAATTTGAGTAATGTGCATCAGGGAGCAATCCAATTCTGCAATTCCTCAAAATGGATGTTTGATTTGTGAAGATGATGCACACTGTTGGATCATATTGTGAAGATGGCAGCAATAGGAATGTGGCAATACACTCTCCCTGTGCTGCTGCAAAATCAGACTGCTCACTGTGTGTAGAACTCACTTCTGGAGGAAAGATTGTGCATGTGAGTTTAAAATTCATAACCATGTGGTTTTTCAGATGAAAAGAGGGCATCTCAATTGTCACTATGGTCAGTTATGTCTGGTAACCTCTTGCTAGTTAGCAAAAAATAGTCTTGTCGTGTATGCAATTTTTCGATTTCCAGTAACCATCACCTTCTCATAGCGAACCTAGTCCTTGGCTTTCAATTTGTTGCAAGAATTTTGCATGATGGAATTGTATACATATCATACAATCATGTGTAAGCAGAATTCTCTGAGAAGTTCCCAGTTTAAGAGCAAAATCAGCAAGTCCCTATTGCTATGTGGCTAAAATCCAAGTTGTGTTTATGAGTTTGGTGAACTCCTATGTATACTTCACTGGTCAAAGGCAGTTAGTTGCAAACACCTAAAGTGATGAAGAAGCTACTGCTTTTGTTTTAGCAAGATCGCAAGTTATGTCACTTGGGAAATTGTGGTTAAATTTGTATATTAAATTGTCATCTTTAATGGAATGTAAGAAGAGTAACCAGCTTGAGATCTTTGCGGTGTAGCTCCAAATTAGGGTTTAGAACTCAGTATGAGTGCAATGAATCCACATTTATTTTCTTGGAGATGGAATCAACATGTGGATTCAGAGGTAGCAATTAGCAATCCCAACAACAAAATTTTATGCTTTACATTACTTTAACATGTGCATTGAAGAACCTCTACTCTCATATTGTTCAGGTAGGTGTGTCATAAACTCAAACAAGGGAAGGTGAGAATCAAGGAAAGTTGTTAATACTCCACTTCTTTCTTGTCCAATACCATAACACTCACTCTAGTTGGTGCAATCAATCTTGGAACATGAGATTTGAAAGAGATAGACTTCAAGTCAAGATTGATTCCTGAGCCCATCCCGAGAATCCCACACAAAACATTGAGTGGATTAATGAATACACAAGGTGTCTCTATAAATATGTTTGGTTGTTATCTTGATCAAAATGTCACACCGTCACTTTCTAGATCTCCTATTTTGCATCTACACACCATCAACAAGATGGATCGTAAATAGGTAAAGAGCAACTCATTCATGTTCTACCAATTTGTTCATGTTTCTCCATTCACCTAAGGCATATCAAGGAAGCAAGGACGACTGCTTGGATCCTTAGAAACTTCCCAGTTGAGTCATCCATAGTCCAATTGATCCCCTTTCTGAACTTCAAGAAGAGTTGTCAACCTGAAGGGTATTGGTGTTTTACTTGGACCCACTATCCACAACCAATCTTGTTTATGTCTCTTGAAAATATATAAGAGAGGAAGGGATGAGCTTCATAATAACTTTAGAATGTAAGCTCATTCATAATTGTTTAGCTAAGGGACTATGCATTGAAATTGCTCACAATTTTGCTAAAATTGGCACACACAAAAAACTAGGACAAAAAGAGAAGATGACTAATCCAGCAAAGAAAACAAATTAAATTAAAAGGAGAAAAATAGGACATTATAGCAAACAAGTTTTCTAGGGTTCAACTTTCAAGGTAATAAATGGGATTTCAGCATAAAATCTCTACCATTGAAACAATGGAAATAAAGCTAGCTTTTCTAGACCCAAAATTGTTAGAGTGTTAGATAGCTAATGTATAATATTTTAATATATTAGTACATAAGTCCATATGTTCATGAAATATTTCAGTAGTGACTAAATTAGTGGACCTTGTCATATTTATGATTAGAAAGGACATTAAGTATATATATGTAAAACCTTTTGTCACTTTGTGATATATAGAACACATTCATTCTTCATGTAAATTCAACATGGTATCAAAGCGAGTTTGGTCACAATCATTGATATCATACATTGTCAAGATCAAATGTTAGAATGTTTGTTGATCATTTAAGTAATACTTGGCATGCAACATATAACAAAAGAACTAAAGACTTTTTTCAAAAAGTTCTTTGGCTTGGTCAAGCTATTGCTAAAGATCATAAAGTAAGCTTCATGAATTGAAAGTCGAGTTATAATGTTTTATTGAATATCTCTAACCATTGCAAGGCAAACATCAACCATATCCAAAAATTTGACAGTTCTTAATTTCATGCATTGAAACATAAAATATGATTAATATTCAAGCAAGAAAAACTTTTGCTTAGTTTTAAAGGTATACAGGCAAAACCTATGGCACCAATTATTACAAAAATTACAGCAAGTGTTGTAGCAAGTGTTGCTCACTAACCAACCATTAGTTTTGGTGGCAATGTTGATTGGGAAGTGTGTGATACATTGGTTGTTTCCTTGATCAACAATAGTTTGCCAAATAATTCTATGATTTCACATGTGTAATCAAAGAAGAAGTATATATGAGTATAATGATGCTTTAACCAAAATATTCTTAATTGGAAGAAGTTGATAATGTAACAAAACATATTCACGGAATTAGTTCACTTTTAGAACAACTTTCTATAGTTGGAGCTCAAGCTCAAGATGATGAGGTCATTCTTTCTTTAATGATAAGTTTGCCTTCAAATTTTTGAACATTCATTAGTTTTATAGAATGGCAATTTAATCTTACCTTGCAATATTTAATTACAGACTTATTAGAAGAGTGAATGTATGTTACGGTGTAAACCAAAAACTGTCACAGTTTGACAATTTTCAATACATATGGAACTTTGATATATCATGGTGGATGTTTGGAAAATATTTTGTAATTAAAAATTTCAATTAATGCTGGTTTAAATCTCAATATATCAATGTATCATGAAATTGAAGTAATTATGAACAAATTAATTACTATTGGAGTACATTTTCACTTTATAACAACCTTGTCACAATGTCGCAATTGTAAAAAAAAACTATGAAAGACTAGATTTGATAGTATTTTATTTGTGAAATTTTGCACATGTAAAAAACAACCATGAAATAAAATCTTCTTCATTAAAATTCTCAATTTTTTTTCAAGTTGTGAAGTTCATATCAGATGTTTTAAAAACATTTTTTTGTACATTATGTTATAATAATGATAAAAATTGTGATATTTTAAAGTTGTAAAATGTTCTTCTATTGAAAATGTAGATGGGCTAAGTGTTGCTTTTAGCACTTCACATAAAAAGATTAGATTTTCAAAATTGATAAAAAATGGTAATCTGTTGTAAAATAGGGGTTTTAAATCAAATTTTATAAAATTATTGGTGTATTTTTATACAATGATACAACTACCAATCAATTGCATATTGATGGCAAATTTCAAATTAACGACATGTGATATTTAGAAAATTTCAAAGTGAGTGAAATCTTATTTGTCGTTACTTTTTCAACTAAATGTAATCCTAGTTTTCCCTAAAACTGTCTACATCGTACCATGCATCTACTCAAAAGAAAGAACTATAATGAAAAGTTTAGGACATGCATCAAATGGCTTAAGTGCACTTTATGTTGACAAAAGGCCTACAAATTTAAATTGAAGAAAGAAATAGATTTTTTATTTGTTTAAGGCGAAGATACCTTTAATTCAATCACTAATTCTACCATAAGAAATTTAGGCATACAATAAAGGATTGTCATACAAGGATTGCAGTTGAAGCAACTACAAAACAAATACAACAACCAACAATCAAAAAATTTATGTTGTTCCTTGAGGGTTGATGAATGTTTTGACCAAGTTTGGTACATGTCAACATTGGGGTTACCCAACATATGTCACATGGTTGTAATTCACTCAAGACATATGAAAAATGAGAAGATGGACAAGTTATTTATTTAGATGATAATATGACTCACCAAATATATGGCCAAGGAAATATTTTTATAAAATTGAATTCATGTTGAATAAAAGATATTTTTAATTTTTTACATGTACTAGCCTTTAGAAATTATTATTTTTTCAAAAAACAACTTGACCAAGTTGGGGGGGAAAAAAAAAATTAAAGCAAGGCAATGTGTTCTTTAAAAAAATATTAGAGGAATTGTCATTGCAATATGTAATTTAAAATCTAATATTTACATATTAGGAATCACACATATTCCATTGTAAGCTACTCATTTTAACCTAAACAATATAACATTAAATAATGTAGATTTATGGCATCAAGGTTAGGCCATCTAAATGAAACTAGATTGAAACAAGTTTAACAAAAATGTAGTTGAACTAACAAGTTTTAATGAACAAAATTTGACATTTTGTGAATCATGTGTAAAAGGAAAATATTTTAGAATAAAATTTCCTAAATAGTAAATGAATCAAACACATGATTTGTTAGAGTGAGTTCATAGTGACCCCAAACATCACACAAGTTGTCTTTTCTAGATGACAAGTTTCATTACACTGTCATTTATTTGTTGAAGCATAAATTTGATGTGAAGGAAATTTCATGTTTATGAATTAAGCAATGGTAGAAAAACAAACCAACAAGAAAATCAAGGTCTTACAAAGTTATAATGGAAGAAAGTGTAAATCTAATGAATTTAGTATCTTTTGCTAAGAAAATGGAACAAGTTTACTACTATTTATACCCTCCTACCAAAATGGAGTTTTTGAAAGGAAAAACAAAACCTTTGTTGGAGCAATCTTAGTTTTGCTTGAGCACTCAAGATTAGCAAAGTCTTGTTGGGCTATGGCATTTTTTATAACCAATTATTTATAGAATTGATCATTTACAAAATCCTTAAAACCATTTAGAACACCTTATGAAGTTTGGACTAGTCATAAATAGCTTAGTTTATCACATTTTAAAAAAATTAAGTGTAGACCATATGCATTGATTCATAAAGAATATAGGTAAAAACTAAACTCACATTCTATAAAATATATATATTTAGGGTACAATAAAGAATCAAAAGCATATAGACTCATGAAAAAAGGCATTAAACAAATAGTTATATTAGGGCATAAACATGGTAAAGTAAACAACTAAATCTACTAGGCAATCTACTTGACAAGTAAAAAGAAAAGAATAATATAGAATCCATCATAAACCATTTGTATGTGGAATATTTTTACTTGAATGATCAAAGACAAGATAGTTCTTCATTATTGTGCATTAACTTTCAAACTCCACATTGTAAAAGTAGGTTGAAAGTAGATTTCTAAAAATATAAGTAGATTTTGCAATTTACTTTTCATCTACTTTTTGCATTGTGAACTTTTGTAAAGTACATGGTAAGTAGGTCTTAATAAATAAAAAGTGGAATAGTTTTTTAATGGGGACTTTAAAAATACAATGATCTTGTATCCTTACCTACTATCAATATGTTTCATAAATTAGATGTGTTAAGGATTCCCAAATCAAAATTGTATCATGCAATAAATGGGGATGTTTTTTTGCTTATATTTAGAATTTATTTCTTCTTAATCTTTTGAAAGTATATTCCTATAAATGTAATAGAGGGAAACAACATTGTTGTATCATACGTCCATCCATTTCAATGTTACTTTATTGGATGGTTGCAATGTAAGGCGGTTCACTTTTTGCATCACAATCCAATTTTTGTAAAGTGGCATGCATTTACATGCTGTTAACATGGCATTAAAAATTTAATTTTCTAAATTTGTGGTTAGATTTAGATTATCAACTTGAAGAAGAAGAAGTCTATAAAAAAATTTGCCACATATATACACCAAATATATAGTAATGGATTTTTGAAGTTGAAAAATATGGATTGGTTTGTTGTTTGTGCTTTTTTATACATGCATTTTTGTGTATGAATTTTATTTGTGATATATTATATGGACTCAATATATGATATCTTTAAGAAAAAAAGAAATATTTGTAAAAACATTGTTAGAAAAAATTTAACCAAAAAAAAGTTATGGACTTTTGAATGACTTAAAATTAGCCATATTTTCATAAATCCATATCATAATCAGTTTTGAGTAGATTTCAATTTTTATTTTATTAAAATTTCACTATTATTATTAATTAAAATGGCTATTCTTCATATGAACTTTTAAAATCATTGACCACTGGATGATTGCACACTAAGGTGGACCAAAAGTGGTAGATTTTGGAATACACAATTTTAAAAAAAAAAATTTTTGAATGTGAATATTTGATGTTTTGGGAATGAAAATTAGTCCATTTGAAGGTTGGAGGCAAAAAAAACCTAAACCGTAAACCTACAAGTTTTCAAATGACACGTGCTTTGACTTGGGAAAAGTTGGAAGCAAAAACATGGATTTTTTTGAAATTTTATAATTGGTAGATGTTATGTTGGGTAGTAATGTCACTTTTTACAAAACAAAAATTATCAATGTTTCCATTTCAATAAGTTATGGACTTTCTAAACTATCGGTAATCTTACAGAATCCTAATGAATTAAAATATAAAATTTGATTGGAAACCTTTATTTTAGGATAACAATAGTTTCACAATCATATTAAGGAAAAAAAGTCAACAATTAAAACATATTTACTATGTAATAAAGTTGAAACAAAGTTCTACCTTGAAAAGTACACTATAAAACACACATAACCAAACAAATATTTTATGGACTATGATCATCTATCTTGTATCACTTGAAAAGTCCACCTTGTAATGAAATGATGGCATTTTATCTTCAATTTTTAAAATTTGATTCTTCAAGTGTTATAGTTTAATTAAATGACTCCTTTATAAAATTTTCAATCAAACCTCACCACATATTATACCAAAATTAAAGGCACCCCATAAAAACTCCCTCTACAACACCAAAAAATGGATTGTCTACTTTGCAATTACCCCACCATTTATGCCCATTATAAGATGTAGTCCATTGAGTGAGAAGTCGTACATTAAGTCCTAAATTATGATTCAATTTAGTTTAAACCAAGTTGCAGAGGACACAATAGATTATTCATTTTTCAACATAATACTTAGAACACCACCACACCATCAATTGATACCTAATAAATTGCCTAATTTAATGAATCTTCCTCCATTTATTCTATCACCTATACAACCACAAATTTCATAACTAAATTTACAATCAATACAAACCACATCAAACAAAAATATAATGAGTCTATTGAATGCTTGAGTCAAATGAAATTCAAGCAATTTAGCAAGAAAGTGGAGCATAAACTTCAAATTCATCTTCATTAATTTTGGATCCTATTTCAACCATTTGAAAACTTAGCCACATTGATGAAATTCTTATAAATAAACCTACACATGAGGATTCTTTAAGAGAAATAATACATGTTAGATCACATAGGAAAATGCAAGCACCTACTAGACTTATAAAAACTATAAAAACTAGAAAAGTCAACAAACCTTTTAAACAAAAGACACATCCTAAAGCTTTTGTTGCATAAGCACACATACTAGAACCTTAATCCATATTAAAAGCTTTGGACAGTGATGAATTTTTGCATTGGAGAAAAGATATAGATTTTGAATTAAAGTCTTTACAAAAAAATAATACTTGGACACTCATTGAATTACCCAAAGATAGAAAACCTATAACTTGTAAATGGGTCTTCAAAATAAAATATAATGTAGATGAAGGTGTGAAGAAATATATTTGAGCTTGTTTTGTTGCATGAGGCTTTAATCAAGTTTTTATCATTGATTTTGGGAAAAAAAATCCCGTGTTGTAAAAATTATATCAAAAGAGATTATATTGGCATTAGTAGTCCAATTTGACTTGAAAGTTCATCAATTTGATATCAAAACTACATCTTTATATAGGGTTTTAAAAAAAGACATATTCATGCCACCCATTGATGGACTTCACATTTTGTAGGACCAAAATGTTATATTCGATTTGAACAAATCAATTTATGGATTATGTCAATCATGATGGGCTTGGTATTAAAAACTAGATACCTATTTAACAAATCATCATTGAAACCATCACAAGGTTGATTCGAACATTTACAAGCCTTATGACAAAGGCCAAATTGTTATTATAATTGTATATGTTGATGATTGCATTGTTGTTAACACTTACTTACACCATATACTTGTTTTAAATCAATTGTTAAAACAAGAATGTATGACTAAGGGCTTGACAACCCTCTTATTATCAAGACAAGAAGTTGCAAGTTAAAAATGAATTGTCAAAGTGCAAACATAGAAGAGGAAGAGGAGTTACTTTTAGTCTATAGTTAATGTGAAAATGAAGAAATGGGAGGGGGGGTTGGAAGCTAACTACCTTACAATCCCTATAAAAGACCTCCTTTAACCAAAAATATCATCACATCCATTAGTTCATTTCGTTAAAGTCACTACCTTTATGAATTGCTTGCAAATTACTCCTATTATCTTGTTACAACTACCTTCCAACAAACTATCAATTTCCAAACAATATTTTTCAAATGAAAAAAGAAAGAAAGAAAATTATTATGAAAGTTACAATATTTTACATCAAATTCAAATGAATTCTTGTCATTTTAAAGGGGAAATGAAAGCAAGGGGGAAAAAAAAAAGATTGTCCAAGAAATTCTCATTGCCTTCATTTCATCTTTGTGTAAAAGATTCAATGACTTAACTTTTGGTGCAACAAAAACCTTTTGTTCATGTAGTGGGCAACTTAATGTATGCAATTGTTTACACTCTTTTTAATTGTTCATACATAGTGAGTAGTTTTGCCCAATTTATTTTTAATTATGAGGAAATACATTAGCAATTTGCAAGATACATGTTAAACTACATCAAGGCTACAATATCTTTGGCATCAAATATCAAGGACAAAATAATGGACACATCTTGTATGGGTACTTAAATGTTGTTTGGGCAAGCAATAAAGACACTTGTGTGCTCAACTTTTAGATTTTGTTTTTTGTTAGCTAATGATGTTATATCTTGGGAAAGTTGAAAACAAACTTCATAATTAACATCTCTTTCTAACATTGAATTTGAATATATGGCTCTATCCAAGAGAACCACATCCTATTTTAATCTATGCCAATAATTGGAATGTTATTGCCCCTCATTCAAAACCCCAAATATCACATAAAAAACAAACACAAAATCCCAACAATTCTATTTTCCTACTAAGTTTAATGGGATGGGACTAAGTGAAGTAAATGTTGTTTACACTTTATTCAAGCAAAAAAAATGAAAAAGAAATGAAGAAACTCATAGCTTTTTCTTATGGCCTTACTCCCTAGGAAAGGCATATTGACTTAAATAAATGTAACTTGCTGCTTGTTGGTTTGAGATAATGCACTCCAAAGAGATTAATTTTAAGAATTTTCAATCTCAAGTTTTCAAATGGTCTTCAACTCTTTTTTCATCAAGGTTTTTAATGGTACATATGTTGAAATTTGAATATATGAAATGTCAAAATAATAGTACTTAAGAATATCACCATGCACTCTCTAATATTGAATGATAACTAAAGGTTAAGCCAAATTGTGCATATTAATAAAAAATAACATCAAGTATTACATTGTGCATATATGACAAACAAATAAAATAATACAAGTCTTTGACTATATGATAAGAATAATTAAATGTTTAATTAGGACTATAGATTTATTTTACTTTATTTTCTTAATTTCAATGACTACAAGGCTCAAGTTGCAACTTGCATTAAATGAATTTTTGGGAGATACTTTACCTACAACTTAATTCTGAGCCTTATGTGGATATTGTTTATAACAAATGTGAAACTAAATTGTATGCTTTAATTATTGAGTCTTATCATTGTGCATTTAGATGATGTTGGTTTTTACCTTTATCATATTGGTGATGGCATATTGGAGAAAGTAAGTGGAGTGTTTTCATTTACAATATATATCATTCCTCACAACCATAGTAAGCATCTTCCCAAAAAATTCTATCATCTAAATTGTGTAAACGAACTTTGAAATGAAAGGGCCAAGGTGTTCTCATTGAGTTAATCCATGGTTTATTATATGTAGCAAGTCAATATATGTGCACTCCATTCTCACATTACTATTGTTGTCAATATTGACAATGATAATGAAATTTTGCATGTACACTCTGCAACTTAAAGTTTAAAAGATGTTTGACCATTAATCTTAATTTGTAGTTTGTATTGTTACATATTTTGGAAATTATTTTTTCTTAATGTTAGTTTTCATGTGCCAATCAGAAAAAAAAACCACTTTTAAGTTTATTGTGTGAATGTGCACCCTTAATAGATCACCATATAGTGAACTTTGCTATTAAAATAATGAATTTTGTTGCTAAGGAGATAGCAAAATGTTCATGGCATTAAAGGGGTCTCTAGCTTTGCAAAGTGCTGTAGTTCAAATATTGTACCTTTACAACTTTTGTTTGCAAGATTTGCAAGAAGATAAATGTTTTGAATGCACAAGTTTGTGCTAGATGTCAATATTTGGACATTTCATAGAATTGATCCCCTACATTTTGCACAAATCAACTTTTTGAAAAAATGGTAGCTAAAGGTAAAGAAATGAGAATTTTCCACTAAAACTCTTTGAGAGGACAAGGGCCAGCTAATTTCTTTGCAAAATCATTCAAGTCTATATGTTTGATAGGTGCACGAGATGGTTACAAACATAAGGCCTAGCACTTTCTTACACATGGACTAACTCTACCTCGACATTTCACTAGAGGTAAAGCTTTTGCATCTGTCAAGTAGTTGAAACCAACGAGCTTATTTTACAAGAACACAATGCATGAATGTTTTTTTGGGAGCATTGTTCCTAAACAATGATAAATGTGCTTTCCAACTATACATTATTGGTTTGTACTAGTTTGTTAGAATGCCAAATGAAATTGGAAATAGTTGAAGTCAAGGTTATAGCCATAACACAACTAGTTGTGCATCACATTCAAATTGTAGTAAGACATGAAGTTTGCCTATTTGCATGGGTGAAATATTTTGCAATGGAACTTTCCAATTTTTAAAAAAATATTGCAATTTCACTTTCGCATTGTTTTAATGGTAGAGCCTTAATTAATGAGTCGGGGAAAATTACACAACTTTGTTTTTGATAATGTTCAGTTTCCATCCTTATAAATTATTTGCTAGCTAGCTAAGAAGACCTTAACACATTTAAGAAAAGTTTTCCTCTTGTAAAATAGGCATCACGATGTGACACGATTACTTGTTGGTTGATTCTTTTGAGTGGGAAAAAAAAAAGCTTAAACATTAAACCCTAATCCAAGACGAAAAAACATTCAACATGCTTGGTTAGATACCATCCAAAATTTCTTGTACTTGTGTTGTGTACTTGGATCATCATTCACTCAACATAGGTCCAAAGTCCTTACTAATCTTTACTTGGAATTTTCCATTACTTTCAATGTGTTGTTCTAGAGATTACTCTATAATCTCATAGTTGTATACATATAAATATATATATATGCTTGTAATTTGGTGTTGTGTACAAGTGTTAATGTGTTTACACCAAAATCAATGACTTTTTATTGCCTTCTTTCGTCGATTACATGCTATTTTCCTCTTTTTGCTAATTTGTTTTGTCCAGGTAAGAATTATGATCTCACGAAAGGTGATAGTCATTTCGTCATAACCATAGATTACTACATTTTGCCAAAAAGATGTTTTTTCTAGTCTAGGTTATGGTCATTGAGTTGAAGCAAAGAATTTGCAGGAAGTGGCCAATAGAAACTTTCAAATGATAAAATCAAATGTGAAAAGTGGGCAAAGAAATTTCCAAATGACACAAAAGCAATACAAGGATTATGTTGACAAAAGACGTGTGATACGAGGATTCTATGAACAAGCCACCATGTTGAAGAAGTGTCTATGAAAGGTGACCAAGAGAAACTTTCAAATGGCACAAAAGCAATACAAAAGGATGGTGATGGTGGTCCCCGGGATAGATAAAAGATCACCTGTCTCCATGGTTTGTTTGTAGTCTTCTGTCAGTCTAGTTATTTGGGTGCTTGTTCTTCCTCCTCACTGCTGCTGCCTTTGCTTGTAAAGAGTATACATATCATCAGAGAAATGGTGGGTGTGTGCAAACTTCTTGAACGCGATTTCAATTTAAGATGAGCCTCAATTGAGAATCAGGCTCTCTTTCCCCCCCCGCCCCCCCCAATGTTTCTCCTATATCATCACCAGCAATGACGATCTTGTATGCTCTTGTATATGTGTCTACTAATGCTCCATCAACCGTCATTTGCAGAGGCTTTCTCTAGGAGACCACGATTGGGTGTTCTGATGTTGAAGATGGATGAGATGATGAAGAGAGAGATCATCACATCCTCTCCACTTGGTGGAGTGTTTGTTAGCATTGGCAAACAGCATCACTTGATTTCTTGGACATTCTCAATGTGTCTGTCCTCATAGCTCCACCTTCATCTGGCCTGTTGTTGGCATTTGACCTGATTCATCATCAGTTGCTCTTCAGAATCAGTATGTCCACGATTGCAGCCAAAAAGTTCTTCAAGAACACAATACTCCTGTTGCACATTTGCATAGACAGGACTCAAAGTTCAATAAGGGAAGTTCTCTAAGAAAGGGGCATGAGAAAGGGAAATATGTTATTAGTGAAGAAAGAGGAGCAGTACAATGCAATTCTTGTGGGAGACAGCAGGCATTCAGCCTGCATTGCAAAGAGTCTGTGTGCACCAAGCTCTGCAGCTCTCCTCTGTCCCATGCACTTGACAACTGCACAGTTTGTTGACTCACTACAAACTGTGAGGAATTTTGTTGTATGAATCTAACTGTAAAGAAGAAGACACTCCACTGCCATGAAGAGAGAGAGAGAGAGAGAGAAAAGATTTGCGCATTTCTCCTGTCAAGTGACAAATTCTTCTTAAGCTTGCGTTTTTTATTTACCTGCGAGAGATTGTCTCCAAAACCATCCAAGCCTGAGAACAACAAAGGCGCACTAATTGCTGCGGCAACGCTCGTCGAAGTTCCTGGAATCGGCTGTTGCAGATTGTGGACGTGGTTTTGCTGCTGCTGCTGCGGTCGTTGATGATGCCCGTATGACAACACAGTGGTGGAGTCAGGGCGGTCCATCATCATCATCATCAACATCTGTGCAGTTGATGCATGTGATGACAGCAAATTCTGCATCGAGCACGAAACACGAGGAATCCAAATCTCAGAATGGAATCTGCATTCTTTTCTTCTCTCAACAAGTCTTGTGAGAAGGAAGTTGTCTGCCTTCTGAGAAAACACAAGACAAGACTTCCTTCCACTCGTGAGATCTTCTGTGTACCTCTTTAGCCAGAAAATGATCGTCGTCGACGGCAAATCGAGGGTTCACGGATGCCAGTTTCATGGACAAAAACTGCACAAAAGACTCGAAACCACGCGAGCGGGTTATTTCTCTCGACAGATCTATCCAACAGAGAGTCTTGTTCAAGAAGTATTGCTATAGAAGAAGTATTATCTTCTAGAGCATTGCGATTCCATGGAGAACAATATTGTCCACAGTGCTCGAGTGCAAAACGAAGAATGTTCAACAAGAGAGAGAGATGAGATCTCTGAATCTTACCTCAACTTGTCGTTGAAGAGACTGCACATAATTGATGATCTCGTCGAGCATCACGGCCTTTCCTGTGATCTGAAGCATCAAGAAAAACAATCATATGGAGTCATCGAGTGTTCACGATGAGCAGACTTGTAATCCTCTTTCCATTTGCTTGCTTTAAGAGGGAAGGAGTCTAAGAAGCCTGAAAGCGTCAGTAGTGTTCAAGAGCATTTACTACATCGTTGTGAAGAGATTGAGAGGAAGCAGAAGAAAACACTAGGATGACTCTTGACTAGTGTAGCAGACACAGCCATGGCGGAGCAAGACTTGTGTTGTTCCACACCTTGTTGCAGCCTGGCACAAGATCTTGAAGGAACTTCATGCGCTCGCTTATCTTTTCTCGGCGAACCTGTTAGCAAAACGCACAGTTAGCCTCCTCCGGAAGAACTGCAAATGCACGAAAAATACGAAGAATGAACCCATCGCGACTGGACGTCGACTACAAAACAAGCCTCGTGTTCAGAGCTTCAGGGATCTCGGATGCAGCCAGCGGCCAAATCACCAAACATCGGAACAGAGAAGCGGGCAAAGAAGAAAAAGAAGAAGCATGACGTCCAGTGCAGCCCTCAGAGACGGGACAAAGGAGAGGCTTGATCAATTCTCGAAAGGCAGAGCCGGTTTCTTCTTACCCTCTCGGCGAGGCTATGGCTGTCGGTGGCTTGGCCCCTTCTTGCGCGCACATGAATGAAGTCTTGCTTAGACGGATCGGGCCGGGGTTTGGAACTCGATTCTTTCCTCGACAAGGAGCCGCCGGCCGGACTGAAATCAGCTTCTTCTGCTGCAGCATAGTCTGAAGTCTTCTCGTTGAAGGATCGATGATCTGTGGTCGTTAGACTCTTGGCATCTTCTTCCCTTCCAATGCTGATAGACTCCCCGCCGCTTCTCTGACGCTTGAGTCTCGTCTCCTCAGTGCCATGAAGAGCAGCAGCAGACCGCTGCCAATGATGATGAAACTAAAGTTTGTCATGATCAAATTGTTGCAGATGTGATTCTTGAAGAAGAAGGCAGACGTCTGCCAGACTTACGTGTTGCGAGAAACAAAAATCATGAAGTACAGACTTGTTTGCGGTACGATCAGTGAAGAAGAAGTACCTGATCAGACTGTCCTTCTCTTGTACCAATTTCTGTTGCTCCTTCAAAGGCTTCCTGCATCGAGATTGTCACACTAGTGTCATCTCCCACTCCATGAGTTGCCTGATCTAGCTTGTTCTTGTCATCGCGCATTACAGCCTGAGACTTGGTCTCATCTGCAGGACTTTGTCTCATCGACTTCGATTCTACCGGCGCACTGAGTCTCGTCAAACAGCAACTGGAAGAAGATCTAGAGAGCTTCTTCACATTTGCATCGCCTGCTGCTGCTGCTATCGATCTCCCACCGCGAGCAGGTTTCACTCTGGAATCTGCAGGGCCGCTTGAGCCCATGCATGTGGTGTAGTACGGAGTCTGCTGCAGGGAGGAGGAGTTTGTATTGCTGTTCAAGGAAGAGAATTTCATCGCAGCTCGCTCCACAAACCCTGGATCTGATGAGAAGTTCGTTGCCAAACCATGATGGGAAGTGGTTACAAGGCCTGCAGCCCGGCCTTCTTGCAATGCAGCAGCTGGAGGAACTGTAGCTGCTGGAATGGGATTCATGGAGTCTGGCATCGAAGACGCCTGGAAGTACATGGCATTTGAGTCAGATGGCAATCTTTGCGCCCAGGCTCCGAATCCCATTGCGGAGCTGGTGCTGCTCAGAAGCTCTGCGGGAGAAGAAGATGATCCCTGAGGGTTTTGAAACGCGCTGCAAGGCCTGCTGTTGTTGTTGTTGTGGGAGTCGAAATTGCGGAGAGAAGGAGAATGATCTAACAATGCAGCTGCAGACTGGCGAATTCCATCAATATTGGAAACTGTCTCGGACCCCGGTGCATCGAAGTACGAAGGCATCATCTCGGACGTCAAGCTCTGCCAGACTGCACAAGACGCAGACGCCGGGGTGTTTCCGTGACTCAATATTGTCTTCGCAAACAATGATGAGGATGATGATAATGATGATGATGGGACTCCTGAGTCCTCAACCGTGAACTTGTTGTTAGAATCCGACACCAGCTGCGACCTGGAGTACAAGGGCGGCATTGCTGGTGAGGACGCAGGAGCCATGAGGAATGTGCTTCGCCTGCTGGGACTAGAGCTAGCTCCAGCTGAAACTCCTATGTACCCATGAGACTGTAAACTGCTTGCATGATCGGAAGGAGCCATAGCCGTCGTCATGTTGACATGTGCGTGCAACTCAAGTTGATCGACTCAAACTCAAGGCCGAGCTTGCAAGCTCATCCCGAAATCTGCAAATCAGATTTCACATTCAATCAGGCAGCTTATCAAGAGCTGTAGGTTATATCAGATTATTGATTACAGCATGCTCAGAAAATTCTGACAATGCGCCCCCGGGGACAGTCACGATCAGTTCAGATACTTACATCGCAGACAACTGAATTCCTTATAAACAGAACACTTTTCCCTGCGCAAACCTCGCCATGCGCATGGTGTGAACCCATGTCAGATCCAGAGATCACAGCGTTTTTGAGCTCCAACCTCAGATTCTCGACGTCCACGCAGCTGTCTCCTGCAATATTGTTCGAACGAGCTTCCAAGAAACTGCCATCTCGTGGCCTCGACTCTCTCAAGGACATCTATCCATGAACAGTGAATTACTAGGTGGGTAAGCAGCTTGGAGCACAAGCTTCCAAACTCTTGACGTGAATTGCAGTGCAGTGCAGTACTACAGTGCATTTGAAACGAAACGAGTGATGATCTGCTGCTGATGGAAAGCTATGTACTGTACCTTAGCTGACAGCAGGCTGACACCCAAAACCGTGTGCATGCAGGCGGGCAGGACGCGGCGAGCAAGTACTTACAGCTAGCTCCTAGAGGAACAAGTCCACGAGCTAGTAAAGAAGTACTGAAGCTCAACAGCAACAACCGCACGTCTACCGCCAGTGATGTACACAGCAGTATAGTGTGAATCAACACATGAGTTTATACTAGATCATCAGAAAGATTGCAACTGGCAAGCGATCGATCGAACAACCCACACCCGGACTCTCTTCCAGTCAACGACCAAGGCTAGTCAAGCTATGAGTCAGTTTTCTATTTCTTTGTCTCTGTCTCGATCTCGACGTTCACTGTCGTATTCAAAGTCCCCTAGCTCGCTCCTTCCTTCGCCGTACTGGCAGATTCATGCCCCGCTGTCTTGTATCCTGGAATTAGCTCAATCATAGAGTGATGGGTTGTGCAGATTCATGCGTGAGCATGAAGCCAGCGCCAGCGAATTCACTGACGGAGACTGAACCGGGATTACTATTCCCAGCAGCAGCAGAGCAAGAGGAATGCGGCCTGCTGCCTGCTTCGACACACCACTGCGGCAACACACAAACACGAAGTTCTGGTACGTCCAGGGAGCCGAATTGTTCTTGTTCTTCTCATGATCATATTATGGATCACTCCAATCCAGCAGACGACGAGAAAAAAAGGGTTTCATATTGAATGGAATTCCATTTTTCAAACAAACCAAAAAAAAAACTCTCAAGATATGAGAGTGGGTACCTCCCGAAAGACTGGCACCCCGACTCCCTTTGTCGACATGGGCTGTTGTTGCAGGTACTCGCGGAGCTTGGTTGCTTCCGCTGCTCAGCGTGACGCACACCTCTGAAGAATACATCCAACGGCGCGGAATGGACATCCGTCGCGCTCATTTCGGTCGCCAGCCACGTCTGTCCGCGCGCGATCCACCGAACTAACGCCAAAAATAAATAAATAACTATTTATTTAAATTCTAAATTCTAAATTAAAATTAAAAAGAGAGAGAGAGAGAGAGAACAAAAGAAGCCACTGACGTTCTGTCGGCTATTGTCGATGAGTACTTAGACTCGATGTTCTCATCCAAGTATCTCTCATCCTTTCTGTTCAGTATAATCAGCAGGTGCAGCAGGAGGATCAGTAGCTGTTTTTTTTTTAAAATTAAAAAATTATATTTATTTATTTACTTTAATAATTTTATAAATAATTTTAAATTCTATTTTAAAAATATTTGGTAGCCAAAGTGGCGATCTTCCATAGGAACTTGGAGGGTATTTTGTGTAGGGTAAAACCCCAGGGCAGGGGCATTCTCAAAATAAGGGGCCAAGAGTGGTTATTTTAGGGTTTAGGGTTTACCTGGCGTAAAAACCACCGCCTCGGTGAATTTTTTTAAATTATTTTACTGTGATACCTGGAGGTAACCCTTTGGGTACCACAGTGACATTATCTTTGTTTTTTACACCTGGTGGATATCCTTCTAGTAACCACCGGGTATCACACTCAGAAATTTTGTGCCAGGATGGATGAGGCTATCATCCATCCCTTGGAACATTTAGCCAAATCTGGCTATGAACCATATATGAAGTACAAAACACTTTAATCCTCCTTTTATAATTTTGGCTACAGACCTGAAGAAAACCAAATACAGAAAAGTAGTGAGTTTTACTAATGTTTTCCTTCGATTCTGGCGATTGAAAAAAAAAACTCCAAAAATCACTTACTTCATTTTCGCCAATAACAAAAAAAAGGGCTGATCGGTAGGCTAGTACTTTCCTTGTTACTGAGACAGTTTTGTGAGATCATTCATGCCTGCGAACTCTCTTTTGTCTCCAGAGTTTATTGAAGGAAGTGTAGTAGGGTATTATTATTATAGCTGGAGTTTTTATGTCCATCACCATGCTTGCAGCTTCCTTGGCAACCAGGAAGTCTTTCTTCTCATCATGCATACCCAAAGAAACGCTGCCCTGGCTATGCACAATAATCAATCAAGTGCAATAGCATGAGTCAGACAACTTTTTACTCAAAGTGTTTGAAACTTCTTGTGGCTTTTGACGCTCGATCATGATGCAAAGTGGGGGCGAGCGACGACGACATAGCGGTATCATCATCAATATCATCATCATCATCAAGATCAAGAAGCTGGTGAGTACTAATTAAACTTATTTAGTTGTTTCTTGGAGAAGCTGCAGCAGGCCTGACTGCTACTGACACTGCGACAACAACAACAATAACAACAACAAACAAACTGACGACAAACTCTTTGACATCATAGCAATAGCAGAGTACAAAAACATAAGCCATGGATGAGAACTTTGCTCCTCTTACAAGCAATGTAATAGTGGAGTCAGGCTTGACAAACGGGGAAAAAAAAAAAAAAGACAAAACCCAAAGTGGGTCTTCTTCTTCTTCTTCTCTTCTAGACATGTGTCACTGCGAATGGCAGCTTTTTTTAGGGAAGTTATTTCCAATTTTTGAAATGAAGTTGAAAATAAACGATATAGCATGCAACTTATTGAAGGAAGGAAAAAAAAAAGTCAATTTTATAATTCATGTGATAATGATTCTTGTCGGATAGGAACTACTTTAGGTTTCATATGTTATCCTTTGGATGGTTCCAAATTTGGAATTTGTTTTGTCGATTCTCAAATAAATAAAGAAGACTGAAATCGCAGGCTTTTGAAAAACCATACGTTAAGGAATTTGTTTAGCCAATTCTCAAGTAAAGCAGATTGAAATCGTGATTTTTTGAATTTTGTATTTTTTCGAAGATTTTTATTTTTTAAATTTTTTCTCAACACCATAGTCGTGAGTACATTTGTTCAATACCTTTTGCATCAATTTGTATCATATTTCTCTTCAATTCAATGTATTTGAATTCAATTTGAGAATTTGAATTCAATTCAAGTTGCATGCAATGTCATTCAATATTTTTATTTGAATGGAATTTAATTTTCACAAAAACAATCCATTTTATTTTATTTTCATCAGTTGAGTTGATTGTCATTCATTCATAGTGCAAAACTAAAACACGGAGCCCAAGTTTGAATAGGATTCTAAGAATTTGTTTATAAAATCATATCTAAAATATATCTAGATTATTTTAAATTTAATAAAAAGTTTCTTTAATATTTTATTATTTCATAACACATGCTCCATAAAATATTTAAAGAGTACTGTAGTTGAATAGAAGGTTTGAGAAAAATTATACTATTTTTCAACATCCTGAAATTTCCTTTTTTTTTTTTTTTTTTTTTTTTTTTTGGGAAATTCTCAAAGAGAACTGTTTTGTGAAGGAAAATGAAGCATGTTTTGGAACATTGGGGATTATTGTTTGTCAAAAATGGAGTTTTCAAAATTAAATAATTATTCAGCAGAGACCTGGTGAAACCTCCTCCTCAACTATGGTACCTTCCCATAACTATAGTAGCTTTTTGCACTTTGCTTTGCCTATTGCTATTCAACATCACTTGGTTACTCTTTTTCTGTTGATGTTGCAACAGCAAAAAGACAAAAAAAAAAAAAAACTATAAGAAAAACAAAATCTCAAGTATGTCTACAGAAATTAGGCCAGGCACTGGCTTGGTTGGTTGGTAAAGAAATTTATGACCTCTGAGCTTCATGAATTATTTTCTTTTGTGCTTTTCTGAGACTCTCTCTCTCTCTCTACTCCTCTTCCTCCTCCTCCTCCTCCTCCTCCTCATCATCTTAGACTTCCCTATTAACAAACAATGTTGCATTCTTTTAAGAAAACAAAAGAGCTTGAGGTATTTATTTATTTGTTTGTTTGTTTGTTTGTTGGGTTTCTTCTGTTCAATGATATACTACTGACATGATCAATAGGAAGTCTTTCTACTCAAGCACAAAAACTGGGTTGACTCTCTCTCTCTCTCTGGCTGTCAAATTTTGATTGCAGAGCTTTAAGGATTGATGGATCATTCTGAAGTCCAACAATCCAGGTCTGTGAAAAACGCCCCCCTCCCCCAACTCTAAGTTACTGGCAGTTATGATAATTTTGTTGACTCTTACATGAATACTCTGTCTCCTTGGAAATTTTGTTGTACTCTTCAAAGGATTGGAGGGATATTATCAGTTCCTTCTTCTGAAGGGACATGGGTGATGATCAGTCTGCAACTTTTTCTCTTTTTTTTTCTTTCCTACTTACTACAATCCACAACCAAAACAGCAACAACAAGAAGAGATCAGATTTTTGTGTTGTTGCTGGCTGTCGGGCTTGTTTGCTTGTTTGTAATACAGCTCCAATGGCTCATCAGAATCCATTATAAATGGAAATCTTTTTTTTTTTGGTTTACTCTTTGTTTTTTTTCTCTCTTCCCTCACTCATATATATTACCAGACCACCCAGCCTGGCCTCCCCAACTAACTTGATTAAACTTGTTGACCCTGCAGCAAGCTTTTTAGCTGTGAGCTATGGGATTGATTGATTTCTTAAGAGGGGACAATTGTGTTTGCACTTGACAGGAGGACGAAGAGCCTGCAGGAATCATGTACACGGCAACCAGGATGTAAATAAGTATCACTCTCTGTGTGTACGCAGTACTACAATATCTCGTAATGGGTGTCTTTTTTTTTAATGGTTTCATGAAGTATTAACCTGACAAATATTATTGCAATAAAATCTCACAACAACAACAACAACAACAGCAAGGAAATGAATGATATGGGAAAATGAATGTATGTATGTACACAAGCTTTCTTATCAAAGTTCTGCTGAGGCAGTTAAATTTGAAGAAACTCTAGTTTTGCTACCAGACTCATGATATCTGAATTTGATACACTTGCTTCCCAACAATGCATACACGGCAGTGATACTTTTTTTTTTTTCAAATTTCAGATGTTGCATCTTGAGGCTTATTATAGCATCTCAAGTATGAATGAAGAAATAAATAAATAAATAAATAAATCCTTTTTTTTAAGGGGGAAAAAGAAACCCTGCCTGGGGACCCATAACAAGCCTCAAACCAATTCTCCAGGCAGGGCATGCAATGCAGCTAGCTAGCAATATTGTGGGCCATGCATGATGAGATGGGCATGCAGTATTAGCTAGTGTGTGCTATGGAGTAATGGATTGTTTTTGTGTTCTTACAGTTGGGGATTCCTGCCAAGCTTTTGCTTCAACATAAGACACCACAACAAAGGAGGAAATTATGAGAGAGAAAGTGTTTCTTTTTTCTCTTTTTTTTTTTTCGCCCCAGTTTTGTGGTTTTTCCACCAATTTTTTAAAATTTTTTTAAAAGCCATTTTTTTGTGACATTTACACTGTAAGGAAAGAAAATTTCCAATTGTTTTTAGGGCCAATTGCCAAAAATTTGCCCCAAAAAAAAAAAAAAAAAGCCACTGACTCAGCAATTTTTTTGATGAAATTTTGCCACTTGGCAACAAAAATTAAAGAGCCTACAACTTTTGCAAAAGGATTTTCTGAGAAATAAATCCTCCAAATTAAACTCTATCACATTTTGAGGAGAAAAAGGGTTGAAAAAATCGCCGTATATTTAGACTATATAGGTTCTTGCAATTCACCCAGTATATATAGTGGGATTTTAAGCCCAGATTTGGCTAAACCCTCAGTCCACCCACCTCATGAAATTGGGGCAAAAAATTTCAAAATTCAAAAAAATAAAAATAAAAATATTTTTAAAATAAAATTAATTTTTCTGAATTTAAATTTTAAATTTAGAAAAATTAAATTAATTTTAAAAAATAAAAACCCTGCTTGTCAATTTTCTAAAGGCCAGCTTTTATACGTACTGGCTATTAAAACAGGTGAATCAGCTGGACATTACTTAAGCATTAAAAAATTAAAAAAAAACTCTTTTCACACTTGTTTGGGACCTGCCCTGACTACTTATTGCAGGGGACAGAGACTATCAGATTTGGTCTCTCATGCACTAACTAAATTATCTTATTTCACACTGGTTGGTTGTTTGGTGGGTTTGAGGATTTTCTACAATTTGTTTTGGAACCTTTTTACACTGGTGGGTTTGAGGGTTTTCTACATTTGTTTTGAAACCTTTTTACACAGGTTGTCAGGATTCCTTCCAATTTTTTTCTTTAGGGTATTTATGGGGGGCAGAACTTGATATGAGGCTGGTACTAGGATTAGGCTCAACACTGATTTTTGGGGCTGGTATATATGGCAGGTAAATGCATGATATATAGACGGGTATAAGACTGGTATGAAAGTGGTAAATTACCTCAAGTCCCTATCAGTTGGTACGGGTATTAAGCTGGTACCAGACTTAGGTCATACCAGACCAACACTTGGAGTATATGGAGCTTATGGTAAAACTCTCGGATATAAGTACCTAGCTTACAAAGATAACGCCCTCAATGGGAACATAACCCTATTCTTCTTCAAGTGAAATTGTGTTATTAATTTGGGTGTTTCATTATTAGGGTGTTGTCCCTTAGACTTCTGGGATAGCCTTGTTACCATTTAATGTAGGTAGGGAGGACACTTGGTGTTTTACTCCATAGGAAGAGGAAGAGGAATACATGTGGGTGGTTAGTACATTAGCTCATAACCATGGTTAGGTTAGATATTATGGGACAAAATTACATTAAAAAAGAGTGTTTCATGTTCACATACCATCCATACCACATGGTGCATTGGTGTGTTCACATACCATCCATCATCCCACATGGTGCATTGGTGGGTGCTGGTTCACTCTGGAACAAGGCATCACAAACATGCTGGCCCTGCCAATACATAAGATGTTGTACATCTATCTATTGTGTTCACACTCTAAACACCAAAACAATCTGTTCCAATCTAAACAGTCTAAACACTTTCACCAAAGAAACAAGTTCACCTAATGTAAACCGGTTCTAATAAGGTAAAACTTCCAAAAGTTGGATCCAATGTGATAGTAGTCTCTGTTGCTGTGGGGGGCAGGGCCCCGACAAATCGGTAACATTTCAATTTGTTTGTTGGTGGCTTTGAAGAATGCTCTTTTGTCTGGTTCTTTTTGAGTTTTTTTCTCTTCACCCCGCAATGTGCAAAGTAGGGAAATTTCATTAAATCTCAGTATGAAATGCTGAAACTCAGCATCTAGTGCACAAGGTTTGAGACTAATTATAATAGTTATACATGTAGGAGGAGTGAATGTATGTGGCAGCAGTGGAAGCGCTCAGGAAAAATGAAAGACAGGTTTTTTTTCAGACTGAAGCTTCACAAAGAAAACAAATGATTTTAGCTCAAACAATACAAGACAACGAGTTTATCACTGAAATCGATGGTTTTCTGAGTTTCACCTCCTTAAATGTTAATGTACTTTTTTGCAAGTTTCTTTTAAATTTATTTATTCAATGTATGATGACCAAACTCAGGGTTTTGGTTCTGGATTTTCCTTCCTTTGTAAATAGCTCTAGTAACTCGTCTATTTTGAAAGGGAACAAAAAGAAGCAGTACTTCCAAGTCAAATTCCTCGATAACAATTCCAAGATGTGAATGATATACTTTTGTTGTTAGAACATCTCCAATGCAAACTTGCAAACTCACCTTGTAATACTCAAGTTGCTAGGGAGTTTGCAAGTTGTAGCTTGCTACAAAACCACCATGCCCCATTGCACCATTCTTACATTGCCTCGTCACTCCCCTTGCAAACTTGCTTGTAGGTTCAACCATGCTCATAGAAATCATTTAGGATGTAATTAGTTCTTTCTTAACATGCTAACAAATTTCATAATTAAGTTAGTGTTAAATTTTTGTGTTGTATTTGTACAATAATCTTTTATATATATATCAATTTAATAAATTTTGAATAAACAAAAAGTAATTCAATTTTATATTTTTAATTCAAGGTGTAAATTAGCATTTGTCAATTCTCTTAAAAAATCAAGATATCAATAATGGTATCAACCCCAATTATTGATAACATTGATAACCAATTAAATTACTAAATGCTTGGTATTGAATTTTCAAGAATCTAATAACTTGCATAGGTGACCCAATTACTATCCATATAGGTTACCAATCTTTAAACACTAATACAAGAAAATAGGAAATAAATAACAATTTTTTTTTAAAAATTGGAATGCCCTATAATTGGTGTATAATCAATCATCTTCAACCAATTATTTGATAATCTACCCTTACGCATGATCAACAATTATTACCTATATATATATATATATATATATATATAACTTGTTTGGTCCCAAAATAAATTTCAAAAAAACAACATGCTTAATAGTTGTTAAAGAAAACAATAACCATCCAACACGTCCAAATGGGCTTAAGAAGTCACATTAAAATGTAACCAATGTTTAATTTCCATTGTAATAAGTGGTTACTTTTTAAATTTTGGATGAATTTATACAAAAATGTTTTTAATGTATCACAAGAACATTTTGCAAAATTGGAAATGAATCTAATAGTTATAAAGGGCCAAAAAGGATTTTTAAAATCATGTCAGCAATGTTCAAATTTTTGTTTTTTGCAAGGCTTAAAAAACTTTTTAAATTATTTTTAAAAATTAAAATGACATTTTTATGGGAATATTTTTACATACACCTTCATGTGATAATATAATGAAAAAAAATTGGGTCATAAGAATCAAATTAAACAAATCAAATGATTTGTAAAACATCAATTTAAAAATATTTTACCATTAGGGAGTCTAATCCACTTTACACACTTCAACATTTTTTTAAGTTGTAACTAATGTTTTTTCAGCAAAGTGAAATAGTGCAAAAGCACCATATTTAATACTACTCCAAGACTTCTTGATCAATCATATATTGCCACATCAACCTATGAAAACTACTGAAAGATACCTTAGGAGACATTGATGATTCATTTTATTGTGTTGCATTGTTGCTTGCTGGTTTGTGTAGAAGATGTGAAGGAGAATCTATTTCAATCACCTTCTCTTGATCACAAGAGCTTGGAATCTCAAACAATTCTTGACCAAAAACTAAAAATCCTTGATTTTCAATATATTAAAAAAACTAGTTCTATTAAGAAAATTTTGCAATCCAAAAGACTATATATTTTTTCCTTCTTTCTTTAGGGTGAATTAAAACTAGGATCTTGATTGTAACCACAAAATCATCACACAACTACAACAACAAAAAGCAAATTTTGTACAACAAAATGTTTAAAAGTTTGAAGATCTCAAGTTTGTTTCTTGAACCCACCAAAGCAAAAGAATAGAGAACTATGAAAGTAGCTCCCAACATCAATACAACTTTCAAAAAAGGAAAGCCACAAATGCTTCTCATCACAAATTCACAACCAACCCACTACAAGATCCATCAAAAATCATTATATGTTTACATCAATTAGGATAAGATCAAAGTTATTGTCATTTTCACATCAAAATATTTTACAACATAACACATTCGGACAAAGAAATGGTTGAGACTTTGGCCAAACTTGAACTATTGGAATAATTGATGTTTGAGCACCTACAAGTGGAGTCCATATGGTGGATGATGGACAAAACACCATGTATGTTGTTCTACATATAATTCAAGAAGTACAAAACATACTTGCATGCTTGTTAATGTAAAAGAAGACAAATACATGATGAACATCAAAAACACAAAAACAAACCAATCAAACAAATTGAAGCAAACACATAAACACAAGAAATAAACATCTTTGTATTTCACACTATATCAAACCTTTTAGTGATGACATTATTTTGTGCATTGTTGTGGATATGAGGACCTCCAACTACTAGGCCTGATAACTTTTTCTTTGATGTAGGTGGGGTGGGACCATTACACCAACATATTTATTTCCGCACCACTAGGTTGTGGTCTAAATGGGTGTTTAATAGAGTGCAATGGAAATGCTCTTAGTGGTTGGGGATTTTGAAAAAGGCCACCACCACCATTATCATGGAAGTGATAAATGCAAATGGATGGATGATCTTGGTTGTGCTACAAGACGAAATATATATTTGGTAACTAAACTCGGAAAGCCCACCCACTTTTCATGTTTAAAGTTCCTTATCATTATATAGGTCATACTTCAGACAATTTAAAAAAACTTTATAATTTCCTTAATTGTGAATAAATGATGATTATCAAACCAATAAATAGATGGTAATTGCCAATGTTCAACAATTTTCAAATTTTTCAAAAGGCAATCACGTCAAGTTCTATTCTAATTACATATGAAAAGTTGTGGCAATTTTATATTTTCAAATTCCTTATGCATGTCAATTCTTTCAACTAGTTCCATTTCCATTGATAAAAACCAATCATATGTTGCTCGTTCTCTAAGTTACTAAAATTAGTAATGGAAGCAACTTGTTATTTTCACCGCTTCAAAACCCAAGATATTAAAAAAGAAAGAAAGATTGGTAACGGACTACTAATGGACATAAGCACTCTTGGGTGGAACAAAAATGACAAGTTGTGAAATCAATCAAAGCATTTCTTAGTGTAAAAGGTGCATTGTATTTTGGTGTTGCCTAGGTATTGAAACACATAAATTATACAACAAACTTTGTGCAACATCAAAGTTTAACCCACTCTAGGGAAATATATGATTTATTTATTAGTTTTTTGAAATGATCTCCAAATTGGCCATTAATTGTCAATAAATGATTTTATCAAAGTAAAAAAAATTAAACAAGAAAGAAATTGAAAGAAAATAAAGTTACATGGCTCGATCATTTTTTACATTCATGTATTTATTATATACATAAAAAAAAATTGTTATATATCACATGTTATGATGCATTCAAGGAGTATATTTGTAAATTTTTCTCACTATTGTGAACATCTATCACATAATTGTTGTGTAACTTCAAAAGTCCATTACAAAGTTACAATTTTAAATATTGCCATGATTTTTATGCCTTATGTTTCAATCATTGAATTCATTGTTACATGAATCCTATTCCATCATTTATGCATATAAGTTAGAATTAACTATAACTAAAATTTGTAAATTATGTATTTTGTGATGTTCATAATGTTCCACTCTAATGTGCTTTTACCTTACTTGGCACTTCCCCATGAATCAATACATAGTAAAAATAAATGTAATGAAAGGCATGGCTATTGCCTCTAACCTCCCCAAAATCCAAAAAGGCTTGCAATTAAATTGAAGTTCCACCATAAAACTTTTGGTGGTTGTTCTTAAGCATAGTTAGTTCTTCCAACTTCAAACATAGGTTTGATTTTTTAAGCAACAATTTTTACATCAGCTAATAATCATCAATTTTTGACAAAAATCAACCTAAAACCTAACTTGGTTGTAAATTGGAATTTGATACCCACCCAACATTGCCTAACTATAACCAGTGTAGACAATTATTAGAAATCTAGGAACAAGCCTTCAACAATTATTAGTGCAAATCAAAGGTTCATAACCGTAGTTTTCAAAAACTTGAACAAACAAATGCCTTTATAACCACCATTTTTTAAATAATAACCATTGGTTTGCTAAGGTTTAGACATGATGAGAACTTGTTTTTGGACCTTTGGGGAGGTTGTACCTTGAAGGGTTAATGCCCCTCCAAATTTCAACATTTCAATACTACAAAATATTTGCAAAATAACATGTGAATACATGCAAAAATAAAATTTGAAGGCCAAAAGCTTTGTCTTGGTCATTGCTTACATGATGGAAATTTGATGCACACATGTGGACATCCTTATGCAAAATTGATCTTCATCACATGTATTGGTAAAGGTTTGTTGGATATTTTATATGTGGAAATTTAAAGTTGTATAAAAGACTTTGGAATTGAATGAAACTTGTCAATTGATCTAGTTGGAAAGCCTTTGATATTTGTTTAGTTATTTTTAAATATGAAAATTTACAATTTTTTTTCTTTTGTAAGTATTATTCTTGATTCTCAACATGTCAATATTAAAAAGTAAGGTAAGGTGACATGTATTTTTGGGCCATACATGGCATAATATGTGAGTCCTAAACATTTTATGAAATGTGCACCCTTTGAAGTTTGCACACTTAATATAATATGTTCATGTATTACACATGCTAGTCATACACAATTTTAATTAAGTTTTGTTCAGCATTTTGGGAATGTTTCAATCTAGTTTGAAATGCTAAATACAAGGGTTTAAGCTCAAGTTCTTGTCACCACCTGGAACTTAACTAGCACCCTTTTTTTTTTTTTGTTGAACTTGGCTCAAGAACCGGACTATGAAACTAGTCTTTTGGTACTTTTGAAACTAAAATAATGAAAAAAGAAAATTTTAACCTAGTGTGAGGTTCTTTGGTTTAAGAAAGTTGAATTTTTTTTTAGGAAAAGTTGTAAAGTTGCTTCAACTTTATATTTAAATATTAATTTTTAATTAGTTGGGAATCACGGGAATAAGCCCAATCCAAAATACAACAAATTTAAATTTAAATTTAAACCTTTTGAAAAAAAATCCTTTTGCATTTGGAGTGAACCACTTGTAGGTGTGTGGTCCTCTTGTAGGTGTATGGTGCCTATATAAGAGGTGCCATACACCTACAAGTGGCCATGAACTTGTTTGGGCATGGGTAGTAATCCACTATCTAGGCTTGTAGAGTAGATGAACATTCTTTTTTTTTCCAAAATTATTTACATAAGATAAGTTATACCTTTAGTATTTCACAAGTTTTCACCCATTTCAATCTCATAAGGGCTCAAACTTGTGAAGCCCCTCCAAGCAATGTCCTTTTTTCAACCTTTACATTGTTTCTAGCATTGGAATGTGTGTAATGTGTATATGAAATCAAACTCAATTTTTGGATTGCGCTTAAAAGTTTTTCAATTTGAAAAAATTGCACCAAAACTAAACTGAAGGATTTGAAAATTGAAAGAACTAAGATCAAATTTGTACGTAAAAAACCTCCCAGAAAAAAAATGTTAAAATTGAGACCAAAGTTTTCTCTATAAAACAATTGATCAACACTGACACCCAAAAAACCTCAAAATATATATATATATATATATATATATACAATGGTAGAATCAAGAAAGGAGATCCTCTTTAAAAGGAAGAATTATACAATATTAGTCCCAATTCCCCACCCATGGGCTTCACCCATCATAAAGCACAAGGAAAACATTACCATAAATGTAAACATTCTTAAATCATGACTCAACAAAAATAAGAGGCACCTCATGCCTACAAAAGGCCTCTTGTAGGTATATGGTGCCTCTTATATTTTAGGAGGAATTATTAATTGAATAAGGTGCCCTCCAAATCTACTAGGAAATATCTTGGAATACTAATTTAAATGGCATTCCATTCTTGGAATACATGGTAAATGGCATGCAAATACACATCCAAAAAAAAAGTGCACATCTTAATCATTTTTTGAGAATGGAAGTATCATAAAACTGGTTGGGAAGTGCACATAATGTAACACAAACTTGAAATGAAATATATGAATTTATGCCTTTTTCTTTCTAACAAATTGTGGATGCTAGTTTGGCATTCATGACTTCAAACCATCATGTTTATTGTTTTCCAAAGACCAGTATCTCAAAATGTCCCTCGAATGTAAATGGAAAGAGTAACATGTGAAAGCAATATTGAATATCTATCCACTCATCCAAGTTTTATGGACCTTAAAAAAAAGGATTGTTATAATGGCTATGAATAATTGATATTTTTAAGAAAGGGTTTTCAGAACAAAATGTCACTAAAAGTTCCATTTTGATCATGAGTCACATGGAGAGACAATTGATGCATTTATGCAAGTGTGCTTCCGCAAGATTGATCTCCATAACATGGATTAACAAAGGAATATGTGGAATGCAACCCAAAAAAAAAAAAAGGAGTTTAGCAAATTCGTGGATCTCTAATGTTTATTCAATAGTTTTGGAGGTTCACAACTAGTTTGATTCTCAACAAATCATTTCCCGGAAAAATGCACATTGCAACAAGGTGTATAGTTTTGGGTACATGCCACATAAAGCATTCTAAGAAATTTCCTAATGTATATGGAGGGCACACTTACGATAATGAACATCCCTCCGCTTTCATAGGAAGAATCTTGTTCCCACTATACATGAGGGGAAGGGACCTTATATCTACAACCTAATGCCTATAGTAGGTGTAATGAGGCGTCTTATATCTACTATTTAGGAGGATGAGGGATCTCACACCTACTACCTAATGTCTATAATAGGTGTAAAATACCCGTTCCCGTTGTAAATGGTAGATATAAGATCCCTTGTCTTTTTGCATTGTGATCGGCATATCTTTAGGCTTACGATAAGGTTCAACTCATGTTGTACCTTGGGTAAGATCCATTGGTTGGGGACATTCCCTAAATAAAAAGAATAGTAAGACCCTCAAGTGGGCGACATTTGCAAAATGATTATTTCGGAATGTCCCCTCCCACTTGGGCTTTGTCCTACATAACACAAGCTCCAAATAGTGTACATGTCACATACCTTTTGAGACCTTCATCAAACATGAACATTAGTGTGCCCTACCTCCCATCCACCCCCCACCCCAATTCAAAAAACACCTAGAAATGTCTCACTCTTTCTTGCATCTTGGACTTTGGATGGATGATGAGTTTCACACTTAACCAGGGAATTTGACATAATGTTCTGTTATTTACAAGAGCAAACTCAACAGGTACTCCATATGTGTTACACCCACAAATTAAAATCAGACAAAGTAAGAAAAGTCAAAACATGCCAGTTTGGCTCAGCAAGCAAAATGGTTTTGGCCCAACAATTTTTTTGGCATTGTTTCAGACCTTCTACCACTAAACGTCTAAACCCACTAAAACGCCACTAACTACACTAAGTGGTGACCCGAGGTTGTACCACTAGAGGATGAAAAAAATAGTTAACTTAGAGGTTGTCACAACCTGAGGATGAAAAAAAATAGTTAACTTAGAGGTTGTCATAACCCAAAGATGAAAAAAAATAGTTAACTTAGAGGTTGTCACAACCCCAGGATGAAAAAAAATAGTTAACTTAATGATAGAAGGTCTGAAAACCTTTTATTTCTGCATGGATTAGGATGGATCAGCAGTCCAGCTTTGAATAACCCACTAAAACATCACTAACTACACTAAGTGGTGACCCGAGGTTGTACCACTAGAGGATGAAAAAAATAGTTAACTTAGAGGTTGTCACAACCCGAGGATAAAAAAAAATAGTTAACTTAGAGGTTGTCACAATTCGAAGATGAAAAAAAATAGTTAACTTAGAGGTTGTCACAACCCGAATATGAAAAAAAATAGTTAAAGTAGTTAACTTTGTAGTGGTAGAAGGTCTGCATTGTTTGCTGAGGCCAGTAAAAGCACAGCAAAGCCTAACACCTGCCAGAAAAGAGTGTAATAAATCCGACTTTCTGCACCTTGTCCATGATTGATAGGTCCAGGTGCTTTGCTATTAGTAGTCTCCCACCTATTTGTAATCCCAGTTTTAGTTTTATTGGTGGGGTTGTCCAAAAAAAATAGACAACTATAAACTTGGATCTGATGAGAAATATTGTTGCATGGTCACATGCTGAGCATCTGCTGAAGCCTGCAAGATGCTCTAAGACTAGTCAAGATAATATATATATTTTATTTCTCGAGGGGACATAGGAAAGCCATTGATGGATAGATTTTAATGACACCACCATGTGGGATCTGATGGACCCATGGACATCATCATCAACATGTTCCAATTTGTTATAGGGATACAATAGCCCTTGATGATTGGATGGATGAAATAATGTGGTCAATTAATTAATGCAAAACATATCTTTTGGGTATGGAGGCAAATTCTGAATCTAGAGGCCATAACACCCCAAAAAAAAAAAAAACAAGTACCTAGTAACAATGGGGGGGGGGGGGGAAGTATTGTGTAATAATTGTGATTTAGGGATGATTGATAAAAAAAACCCTAAAAATACTATTTCTCTTCATATACACATAAAAAATGATTGGATCCATGACATTTAGGTGAAAACTATGCCAAATCCCTTTTTTGAATTTTTTTGTTGCACAGAAGTGGCACTTCTTTGATGAAAAAATAAGTTTATTCAGATTTTTCCTGAATTTTTTCCTGCAAGATGGCAAAAATTCTCCACCAAAAAAATCATGTTGAAAAATGATGCAAAGTGAAATTTTGTTTAATTGTTATGGAAATTTGTGCTCAAAACTAGCATGTTTGTGAGGTCGGACGATTGGAAGGCTCTTTTTAAACCCGGTGGTGATGGATGGTTTTTGCAAAACTTTATACTACTAGGTACTAGTAATTATATTCAGTGCCTAATTTTATGTTTGAAAAAACCATTCCTCAAAGTGTGTTAAAAAATTTGCAACTTTACTTTTTTTTCAGTGAAAATAGTAATTCAAAAAAAATTCAAAATGTTCAAATGCAATTAAATGATTAAAAACTATTAATCAACAATGCTTCTCATCTTTTGAAAATTGAATGGCTAACTCACATTGCGACCTTGTGTACTTGTTGAGTTTTGTATTTTTGGCTTTCTATATTTTATTTTTTAATATAAAAATCACTTTACATGACATGATACATCCTATTAACATCAAATGTATAGTATGGTGTGATGACATCTCAGATGCTAGCTAGTACCTACAACCTATTCATCCTCCACAACAATAATCTCTCAATTGCCATGATCCTCCATTTATGTGCCTTACATCCAATCAAACAAAAAATCATTGCCTATGTTATATGCCAACACTTTTGATATATTTGTACCAATTAAGACATGAAATAGAATGCACTTAGTCATTAATGATGATGCCAAACCACGATAAGCATTCAATATGATGTTGCACCAAATCATTTGTTTAATAATGAATTCAATATTATCTAATAGGGCCATCACCTAGTTGGGAACCTAGTTCCATCACAATCCATGTTGAATTTTCTCAATTGCAAACTTTAAATTTCATTAAAACCCCTAAATATTCATGTTGATTTTAATTCACAAAACTTGGAGAAGTAATTGAGTTACAAGGTAAACTAGTTTAAAACCCATTTTGAAAAAGTTGGCAATATCTTTGACAACACATTTAGGGGAAGAGATTTGTAGTTCACCTTGCTTCACAAAACTTACCAAGGAAACTTTTTAGATGGTTATTTCATGGTGAACAAAGCCTTGGTGGAGGGTTTAACAAGGCCATAACTTTCCGGCCACGAGGAGGGTAAGATATTATTTCATCTTCACTACTATTTCAACTTGCTTAAATCTCTATCTATCTAGGTTTTAACCCATAGTCTCAATATGTAACATACCCATTTGATTAATCCAATGATTCAGCTAGTTAATGGATGGATTGTATCGAGATTTCATCCAGACTTCATTAAAGCAACCACCCATTAGTTGGTATTTTCATTTGGCAACATTGTATCAACTTCTAAATTTCTATGACCAAATGATGGCCATCAATTGTGCTGATTTACACATGTCAAAAAAGAACACTTTTGATTGACATGGAATCCTACAAAACTTTGCACACTCATTTCCAACTCCACTCATGAAACACAAGCAATTATCAATTCAATGTACAAAGTGAGATCTCTTTACCAAAACCATCATTTGTTCATGTTGCACAAACTAATAAAAAATTGTCCTTAAAGTTGTCAACCCCATGATTGTAATGTTGGATTACAAGGAGTAACTTGTCACAATACTAAGATCACTTGAAAGCCAACAACAACAACAACCCAAAAAATCAAATACAAAGTCATATGGACCAATCCACTAGAAACCACTAGACTTTTTAAAAAGCATCCTTGTACAAATCAACATTAACTTCTACTAGGTATACAACCATGTCCTATTCACACACCTGCATAGGTAGTAGTAGGTGCCCAACAATGTACCTGAAAAAAGGTTCAAAGTAGATTACCTTAATACAACAATGTGAAGTTGAAAAGATTATCATTGTTTTCTTCTTTTATTTTTTTCCCATCATCACACTATAGAGTTCACCAATTATGAAAGAAACAAAAATGATGATCCCTTGAATAAAATATTAAGAAACGGATTCCATCCAACAACACATTGAGATACCTTCATCTTACAAATCAATGGTTTTTTTCTCAAGGATTTTAGAATAGTGCTAAGGTGGTTATCATTAATAATAATAATAAAAGGTTTAGCCAAATTTGGCTACAAGTGAATTACAAAGTAAAATCATATAAGCTTCCTTCTATAGTGACATTTCTGAATTTTCTTAAAAAATTAAAACATGGCAACAAAAAAACCCTAAAAATCATCTTTTATTTTTTTAAATTCCATAATTTGACCAAAAAGATTTGCCATAAAAGCAGCGGTGAGGGGACATTTGTTGGTTGCTTTATTGGCCTGCCCAAAAATCCTCTGCAAGTGCTACATAGAAAATTGTAATGTACACATTTATTAATCTCATTATGTTTATGTGTGTGTGTGCGTGTTTTTACACATTATATATATATATATATATATATATATATATATATATATATGATGAAGCATGTCCTCAAAATGCTATTTTTTTGTTGATATGTTTTTAACTATTTTCTATCAAACTTGAAGTTCAAGCAACCATCAAATGGGAGAATAATAAAATGCCCATTCATAGTATATCTATATTTACCTAGTGGGTGCAAGTTGTTTGAATTGTCTGTCACATGGTACACTACAGTAAAAAATACCACTGACATGGATATTACACAAATGAACTTATGTCATCCATGAATGAAATGAACAAATTATGATTTGCAAGGGAAAATCGCAAGAATTGAATTCAAACATAATTTCAACATAAACATTGATTGGTATAAAACATCAAAATCCTATCTTGCTACAAATAAATCCAAATCCATTGTCATTGTATTCGTCCAATGCACATTGTCATTGTATTCATCCAATGCACACCATTTTGAGAAGAAAAAAAAAATCAGAGGTGAAAAAAAATTGACAATTTACATTGCTAGAATGGACCACAACATGTGCAAAACTAGACTTGTTTACTTTTAGTTCCAACAATGTAAATACATATGTATGAACTCAAATTGTGAGGAACAAACTTTATAATCATACAAGTTTGAAAAACACAAAGTTTCTCCTCTCCACCATCTTAAAAAAACAATGAGCAAAAAATGTAGTGATGAAAAGGCCAAGGTTCTTAACATCACATGCAAATGTTTCAAAGATTTACAAATGTACTCAACACAAAATTGCTTGTCTCCAAAGAGGAGCCAATGACGAAAACATCAACCATGAAGTTCTAAAGTAGTTGATTGAGTTTGTTCAACTTGATCAACACATTTGTCACTATATGCACCATAAACTAGAATTGATGCAAGATAGTGTGGTTATACCAACATAATGTTTCCATTGAAATTTTAAAAGCATCCAATATTGCAGCCATACAATAATACAAGATGTGCTTATATGACACACATGCATTTATTTATTTTTGCCTTTCATTTGATAAGCACTTTTTTTTAAAGTGCCTTTCATTTTGATATGTATTAGCATTTTTTTTTTTTTGCTTTTTGTTGCCCATCAATTCTTGTGACAAGCAATGCCAGACATAATTTCTTACCTTGGTCCCATAGTACAGAGTGGGTGTTAGTTGTTTAGATTATCCTCTATTCCGTATTGTTGTCATCTTGAGTAGGAAGTATAATAAGAGTTACCCATTCATAGTAGAACTCTATTATGAGCAAGGTGCAAGTTTTTTAGATTATCCTCCATCAGATACTCTGTCTGCAATTTTTGGGGAACAAAATGTACCAAAGGAAAAGATTCGGGTTTAGGCAGGATTAGTGCGGCTTACTAAACAAAGGGCCCCAAATCTAAAACCTTCCTTCTTAGTAAAAACCAAAATCTTGTGCCAAATCTTGTGCGGGCCTAGTTTAGTGTACTAGTCTGGCTAATCTTGTTGTGAAGTACTTAACACACTCTTCTAAAAACTCCAAGACCCAACTACATATGTCCAAAATTTGGGAGAGAGAGAGAGTCGGTTTCATTGCCAGAGTCCCCAAGAAAACTTAAGAACCAGAATCAAGAAAGCACACTAGTTCCGAGACATAGAACTAGAGATCTAAACCCTAAAACCCTAAACCCTAAACCAGTACTGAACTGAATCTGAGTCTTGAGATCAAAGAAGAGAACCAAATTAGTTTTTTCAAGAGAATTTGCTCACCAAAGTTTGGTAGTAGTGTCTATTATGTACTAGAGAGCTGGCACCAGGTGCTGGTTATGGCTCCCAGTGAGTCAAAAGGCGAGCCCGGTAGGTAGGTAGAATAGGTAGGTAGGTCTGCAGGTAGGTCAGTAGGAAAGGACAGAATCTGCCACTATGGCAGATTCTGCAAAATAGAGATGCCTCAAAGTAGGCTGAATTGGCCATGTCAGTCCTTTGCGTCTACAGAATTGGCACCCTTGATGAATTGCCAATTCAGGATGAGCATAGGAACTTGTCTAGAGTTCCAGATTACATCATTTTCCTGACCACATTACATGACATACTCTTCCAGTGATGATCATACACTCATAATAATAGTGACCAAAATCTTTGTTGAATGTGAAATTTTGTTTATAAAATTGTTTGAATCTGCCACCTGACCTTAATTGTCAGTCTTTAGCCTTGCCCATTATGTTGGGTGCAGTATGATGAAGCTCACCTTAATGAGCTCACCTGGCACCTTACCCAACATAAGGTAAGGGGACAGGGGAACTTGAGCATCCATAGTACATAACAGCAACCAGTTAATGGGCATGCAAAAGAGGAAACCAAAACCATAAAGAAAAGAAGTCCACAAGACAGAATCGAAGCACAAACTGTACAACTCTGACAATCATAATCATACAGGTATGTACATATGGCAATGACTTGTCACCCAGTGGCAGGAATTGCTTCTTCTCAGGTGCAAATGGCCTAGAATAGAATTCTTGAGAACTTTGTCAAGGTCTAGTGTTCCACAATATACAAATAAATCATAAACTCACTCTTTTGAGAATCACTTAAGGTTGAACTTCTGCAACAAGCTAGCTATATGCACAAACCTTGAGAACAAGTGCAACAAGTGCAAGTGCTGCTGTGAAGATGTCCAAAGGCATCAGATGATAGAGGCAGTTCAAATCCACTTGTGAGAGAAACAATCAATCAAGGAGCATAGCCTAGAGATGCAGACTTGTATGCCAACCTTGTAATGAGGTTCAGGTGCTTCTGCAATGAAAGATCAGAAACTGTAGCACCAAAATCTCCTAACAAGACTTGTTGCAACAAAATACACAATGCTCTCTCTACTGTTTGTTGTGCGAAGTTTGAAAGATTGCGTCAGTAAAACTCTGGATTCTGGCCAAATTTGCAAATGGTATACAAATCCATAATGTACATGTACATGGCACCTGCACTGTAAGTTTTCTCCAAGAGAGTACAAAGCTTTTAACAACTAAACAATGAATGAGCAAAACAAACATTCCAACCCAATGCAGCAAACCACTCTCCACACACAAAACAGCTCTTGAATTCTCTGAATTTTTCCGACCTGTCTGCAATTCTATTAGTTTCTTTCTCCTGCTTAGGAATTGGGTGTGTCCCAAAAACAGTCCAAGCATCTGGTGGAAAATTCTGAAGTGCACAAAATGTGCACCTGTTGCAAACCAATTGAAAATTGTCACGGTCAACATCTGAATTAGATTTCCTGTGAGCCTGTGGATGCTCAAATTTCTAATTTTGACACAAAATCTTAAAAGACTTTTTGAGTTTTTATGGGCATTTGGCTCATCATCAACAAACATCTCACCCACAGTTAATTTACAAAAGAACCTCCATAATGCTGATTCTGTGAGCCTCCTTGAGGAGCAGTGTGCAAACTGCTAACCATATTTCTGTTCTTGGAAACATCTATATGAAGAGCTCCATTTGAGCATGCAGACTCCTGCAAAGGATTGATGTCACACCACCACTCTTGTACTGCAGCTTCTTCCTGAATAGCTGCTGAGATGCACAACTGCTCGACGAGCTTCCCATGATGATCACCTGGATATGTTGAGGGTTTATTCTCTTTCAGTTGCTGTGCTTGCACAGCCTCTGCCTTATTGGCAGCCTTTGACAAATCATTCAACCGACAGCTCTGGCAACCTAACTTTTCAGTCTTCTCAAGACGCTCTGCCAGTGTGCTGCTCACAGCCCTGGCCTGTAACAAAAACACAAAAGATTTCATTGCAATAAATATGATGTGGCCCATTAGCAAGCATGTAAGCTAAGTGTCTGTGAAACATCAAAGTCCATATCATTGCTTTACTAGGTTTTGAGGAGCTTGTTAACTGACAGATATAGATTCTCCAGTAGAAAATCTACACAGAATTCATCTGGAACCCATGATGTAATGGGAAGAGACACAAAAACCTCACAAACTGATTACACTAAATTATTGCAGCAATCCATTTAAGTGAGCGAAATAGATTTCACTGGAGGTATTGAATTTCCAAATGCTTTGAAGTACACACTTGAAACAGGTTACAAAAAGAGCTCTCGGGAACCAAAAAGGTGGAGAGTGGAGGATGAACCTGCTTAAGGTCTGCAGTGAGACATGCAATCCTCTCTTGAAGATTAGAAATCTCTGCTTGTAGGGGTGTTATGACTGTTTGCACAGTGTCCAATTCCTTCTCCTGCTTGTAATTCGTCTCTTGAATCTCAGACATCTCCTTAAAAATGGCTGGAAACGCTTCCTTGAGAGCTTTGAGTTCTTCACCCTGGGTTGTACAGAGCTGCTTCAGGAGCATCCCTGCTGACCTTGCCCTCTCAACCTGCTTTCACACAACTACAAACATCAGGATCCAAAGAGAAAAAAAATTGTTCAAGATACAACAAGCCTTGGAAGAAGAACAAAAGCATTGCAAGGAATGCTGTGAGCAAGATCCTTTCAGTACTCATGTGAGCTTGTGTGGTTTCTGCAGATTAGAAACCATGCTTCCCACATTGAAGGTGAAGTATTGAAGATGTAGAGCACACATCCATACATACATACATACCTCCTTATCTTTTAGAGCAATCTCATCCCGCAGTTGCTGCAACTCTTTCACATATTGTTGGTTCTGTTGCAGCACCTCATTCTCATTTCTGAGAACCTGTGAGAGATGGCGCACTCGCCTCCCCCCAACTGACAGATCAATGCTGGCGCGCATCATCACCCGGTGCAATGCACCATGTTCCTTAGACTTCCTTGGATTCGGTTTTCGTTGCAGCATTGGACTTGAAGTAACTGCCACTTTTTTCAGGATTTCTGTTCTTAACTTTGAGATCTTGGCCCCAGCCTCTCTTGCATCACTGCTTTTTTTATCACCTTCCTTGGATGGGCCTTGCCCCCCCTGAGCACCAGGCTTGTTCTCACTTGCAGGCCTACTACTAGGGTTAGCAGTCATCTTTCTCCCTTTGATTTCTAGTGTTCCTTTCCTGTCCTTTGCTGAATTGGGTGGTCCCTTTGGTGAGTGAAAAACCCTTACAGGTGATTGCAGAAACCTGGACTGCTGCTGCTGCAAACCGCTTTTCCTTTTCTTCACAGTGGGTGTTGTTGTTGCCTCGAGTGGCAGCTTCAAATCTTTTGTTGGCATTCTTGATGATCTGGTCTTCAAAACTGGGGATTTCTCTGTCTGCAGAAGAGGGGCCCCCCCAGCAGCTGGAGATTTTGTGGAATACGACCATGGTTTCTGAGATAACATCTTTCTGGCACCCTCTGGGTGATCTTGCACTGTACTGCCACCCTTCTGCAAATGTTGAGTAGTGCATCCTTGTTCGGCAGCTGAGAACATACTACTTTGATTGCAGGGTTGATTCAAAACATTCGGACCAAATGCTTTTACGTTCTTCTTCAAGCATGTAGATACAACAATCCCTCGATCACTCTGACACTGTGCAGCAGCGCTAAAACCCTGGAATGGTTCAATGCAAGCAGCAGCAGCAGCAGCTTCCTTTTGCTGCAATTTCTTCACATTGTCCATTGACCTTTCTTCTCTTAGCTTTGCAGTAGCACCGATGGTATCATGGGTTCTTCCCTCCTGGGTCTCTGACACAGAAGCACTCACTGCTCTTGCTGGAATTCTCACAGTCCTACTTGCTGGAGTAAAGCCTTCGCCTCTCACACCTCTGTACTTCACAGCCATCGCAAAAGAATTCCCAACCAATCGGCCTCGGACTACCTGTTATCCTCGTAAAGCTCTGGAGATTGAGGAGAGTAAGACCAGCAGACAAACAACCCTACTCGCCCATTGTTTCGAGTCTGATTTGCAAGCTTCGTGGACCGCAACTGGAAGGAAGCGAGGAGAAACCCCAACTCCAGATTGCAACAGAAACGAAGAAGCAAAGAAGCTCCTCAATGCGAGCTCAGCAATTGAGAGGACTGACGACCAAACCTGACCCGAGACGAAAACATTTCTGCTGCAACTACAAATGCAAACAACAACAACAACAACAAAAACACATGAGCCCAACGACAACAAAAGCATAACATCCAGTTCTCAGCTCCACAAAGGAGGAAAGGGTACATACATTTTAGCTCCAAAATTCAACAACTATTTCCGTAAGCAAATTTTCGACAAAAACCGAAACTCCATAAACTCGCTCGCTACTTCTCTTCCTCATTACAGTGAACAAAAAACCAAAAAACAGAAGCAAAACAAAGAAAAGATACCCAGGATCACTTCAGTTCAAAACCTCACTCCACAAAGCTTGGCAAGCCCTTCGCATATCAAAACCCAAGACCCCCAAAACCGGCAACACATGCACACAACCAAACAAAGCAAAACAAAACAAACAAGCAAGCAAGCACAAACTCCTTACTTACAACTGCAAAATAATTTCCAACACAACAACAACAACAACTACTACTACTACTACTACTACTACTACTCCTCTGTTTCTACAACTCACAATGCACAAATGCAAATGAAAAGCTCCAGTCCACCATGAAACAAGCCTAGCCACAAAAGGTTGGTTCTCTTCAAGTCCAAAACGTCCACAGACACAAAAACACCCCCAAAAGAAAAGAAAGAAAGAAGCATTCCACCAACAAAAACAACAACAACAATTAATTATAAACAACAATTAATTATAATCAGTGAATGAACGGAACGATCGATCGATTGATCGAGCGAGCGAGGGCTTCTCTCTTCTGCACACAAAGCATTTGCGCATGATTGCTTTGGCAAATTCAATTTGCGCGAATTCTTTCGAACGTGTGCAGCGGCGGCTAACGTCTCTCTTCTTCTTCTTCTTCTTCTTCTTCTCTCAAGAGCAGAGCAGCGTAGACGTGTGAACCGGAAGGACGATCCCTCTTCACACCGACCGACAAGGGAAGTAAGTGTGAAAAGGAAAGAAAAGGGGTTAAGGAAATTGTCTTTTGGGGGAAAGAAACTCTGACTTCAGTGAAGTTAAGCTACTGACAAAGTAAAAGAAAATGATCATTTGTCCTTTTGTCCTTCTCTACAGTTTTGAAAAATTTTGGAGGGAAGTGTTTGAAAAAAAGTATTCACCTGGTAGGTAGGTAACAACATTTTGGCCCATAATTTTTAGCCCATAATAATAATAATATTATTATTATTATTATTATTATTATTATCATTAATGTTGGCCATATCTTTATTAGCCATAATAAGTTGGTTATAAACACCTGGTTCATGAGTTAGAAGACATAACTTTGGTTCAGTAACTCAGTCCATGGGTTCAGTTCATCATGAGTTAGACATAAGTGGGTTTTAAAAACTTGGTTGGTGGGTTCATCATGAGTTAGCCATAAGTTGGTTTTAAAAACTTGGTTGGTGGGTTCATCATGAGTTAGCCATAAGTTGGTTGCAAGAACTGGTTCATGCATTTATCATGAGTTAGCCATAAGTTAGTTACATGAGCTTGGTTCATGTGTTCATCATGAGTTAGCCATAAGTTGGTTACATGAGCTTGGTTCATGTGTTCATCATGAGTTAGCCATAAGTTGGTTACAAGAGCTCGGTTCATGGGTTTAGCCATAAGTTAAGTTGGTTATATATAAGCTCGGTTCATGAGTTCATCCTGAGTTAGCCATAAGTTAAGTTGGTTATATATAAGCTTGTTTCATGAGTTCATCTTGAGTGAAGCCATAAGTTAAGTTGGTTATATATAAGCTTGGTTCATGAGTTCATCCTGAGTTAGCCATAAGTTGGTTATGAAAACTTGGTTCATCCTGAGTATTCATTCATCTTTAGTTAGTTAGCCATTGAGTTTAGGGTGCTCTCTTAATACAAAAGCTGAAAACAATAATAGCATTTTTTTTTAAATAAATAGTAATAAATTTAGGCCAAAATGTAGTAGTGATATGTTCATTGTTTATGGCCAGAGTGAATCAACATCACCAGTGCAACCAACTAAGGGATGGATGGTAAGTTGATGGGAAACACTTTTCATTAGGGTTTTGGTTCTTTGACTAACCATAGTGGTTAACTTAGGTTGTGAATTTAATACCAACCTACAAACAACCCACTAATACCAACCCACAAACAACCTATGTATATTAACCATATGTCTAACCTAAGTTAATAGGTGAAGAAGAGGTAAGGGCTAGTTAGTAGCTTTGGTGATGGGTGGAAAAAACTAGCCATAGCCTATAGCCTAGGGATTGGGGGCAAGCTGACAAATTTTCACATGAAATCCACCAAGAATATTTTTAATGTAAGAAAAATGATCAGGAGCTGACAATGTATAATGTAATGTGATGGTCAAAAGCATGAAGATATTGGGCAACCTGACAATTTTCAGCTTGACATCTACCCAGTTATTTATGTGTGGGGGAGATGATGAGGAGGGCCTGACATTCTCTGCTTCAAGCAGTTATGGATGAAGTGAAGAGAGGAGCAAGTCTTTTGTTTTGTTGTAAACTATGTTATAGGTCAAGATTGAACCAAGAAGTGTGAGTACTAGAATACTTAGGGGTCATTTTGTGGTACACCAATCATTTGTGGTTTAGGGTTTAGGTCTTTTTTCTCAACAAGCAAATCCACATTCTCCTTGTCACCATTGCATTGCTAGGGAGACACCAAACATCCTCCTCCTCCTCCATCAAGCTCTTTCTCTCAAGCCCTCCTCTTTTGGGGGTGTCATTTTGTACCCTTTTTTGCACTCCTAGGGAGGCACTAAACACCCTCCATCAAGCTCTTTCTCTCAAGCCCTCCTCATTTGGGGGTGTCATTTTGCACCCTTTTTGCATTGCTAGGGAGACACTAAACACCCTCCATCAAGTTCTTTGTCTCAAGCCCTTATTTGGGGGTGTCATTTTGCACCCTTTTTGCATTGCTAGGGAGACACTAAACACCCTCCATCAAGCTCTTTCTCTCAAGCCCTCATTTGGGGGTGTCGTTTTGCACCCTTTTTGCACTCTCCATAGAATTACATTGTTTTACTTTTCTAATACTGCACTTCTCCATGTCTTGACAGGCAAGACAAAATAATTCATATGTTTTGTGGGACTTGCATGTTCTATTGTTCCCAAGTAGTTTTGAACGCACAATCTCGCAATAAAAAGACAATATTCTTATCAGTAGGCTACTTCTAAGGACAAAACAAAGTAATCATACTTTTTGTACATGTTCCAATGAATGATCACCACTCTAACTACAAGAAGAAATTCTTAGAAAAACATTTTTTAACATATTCTTAAGCTTAGGTACTTTCTATGTTCAACAATAATTCATGTTCTCCTTTGGTACAATTTTCAATCTAGGTTTATGGTTGAATCATTTCTCAACTAAGTATCAATATAATCTCCTTTGCTATCATTGTCCATGTTAGGTTTATTATTGAATCATTTCTCAACGAGCACTTCATTTATATTTTCCTACCATTTTGCCTATGTTGTTTATAGCCTTTGAGATTCATGTTCTTTTTTTGCACTTTTGTAATTTTTTTCGCCCTTTAGTACCTCCATATATGTCATCTTGCAATTATTCTTCTTCCCATTGTTCTACTAATTGTAGTCTAATACTTGTGGTGTTTGTGGTGGTTTTTTTCTCATTCTTGAACATGATAAGTTTTGTGATTTTTGTCGCATTTACAATCATGATTGCTTTTTGTGGTGTTCATGATCATTGTGTGCAAACCCATGGTGTGTGTTACTTCTATCTTTGTGATCATAAGGTGTTCATGATTTCTATCCATGTTATTTTGATTTATGATGATGTTCATATTGTTCATAGACCCAAGTCCCTTGCATTTTGACTTGAAACTAATCTTGAAAAAGAAAACAAAAACCGCTTGATTAACTTGATTGAATGGCTTTACACTTAAAATGATAGTTTGATGACAAACCTTTAATTGAATACCAAGTTCTATCACCATATAGGTATCTATTTTAATTATGCCCCTTTTATCAAATGAGATATATACCTTCACTAAAAAGAAGTATTATTGTTCAATACAAGATCATCCTCATGGATTCAATGGATCCCATTTCCATGCCAACATTTATTGCAATGTTGACAAGGTAACCTTTTTAATCCTTTTTTAAAATTTTAAGTTGGGATAATCACCTCTCTATTGGTCAAAAGCCAATAAGCAACATGAAATCAATAGAACCAAAACAACCAATTGTTGCCAACTTGTGGAAAGAAAACTAAAATTAGAAGATGCCATATTGAATACCTTTGCAACTTTGGCACAATTTTTTTGTTTTTAAATGTTGAAATTTTCAAACTTTATTTTTTTCAAAGAACAGATTTTTATGAAGGAAAATGAAGAACCTCTTGGAATTATTTTTTTAATTTTAAATGAAATCTTTAAAATAACTAATTACTTGATAACTTATTATGAAATCGCATGTGCTAGAATAGTTGTCATGAACAAATGAAAACTATGCCTTTTCATCCATTTTTTGGATTACATCATTTTAAGTGTTTCACTATGGCCAAAAATTAAAACTCAAACTCTTAATTCATTGTTACCAACACCATTTGATTTGCGATTTTATGGAATTGCCATAAGGATTGACATCTTGTGATTGAACAACATATATTAATTTGAAAATGAATTGAATTGGATAATTCATCCAAGGATGAATGACCTAAATTATATGTTTATGGGATGACTTTATTTGTGAACTTAACCATCATAAGCCAATAGTTAATTGAATATTCAAATTTACCATGTTTGCTTACCTCTTTGTTAGTTGCCATGGGCAATCTCCTTATATCTCCAATTACATATTTAATATTTGATTTTTATTTGACCTACACATATATTCACAAATAACCCACCTAAGTTTGATCATACTTAATGACCAATATGGTTCAAGTTATAGTGTTTCTACTTTCCACATTGACTAAAGTTTGCCATCATGTAAAGCAATTTTAACAATGCATAGGTCAAAATGTAACCTCAAAAGTCATCCCCACTTTATAGATGGTGGCTATTCCAAAATTCAATTTTTTTGCTTAATTAGAATTGTGCATGTTAATGTACACATTATAATCATGTGCCAATAGCATGAAAGACAAAGCCATAATTTATAAACTTGTGCATTTGAATGGTAGATAATTTATTATATTCAAAATATAATATCCCAAACAAGCAAACAAACAATGAAGAAATGCAAGTGGATGCAAGATGTATTTGTGTGTGTGCAAAGCCAATTAAAAATTTGCATGTGAGCTTTTAAATGTTAATAAGGGCAATGTGATGTCATATTTCAATAACATTAAATATATTAATACACCCAATATAAACTAATCCAATGGGAAACCAAGATTTGGGGCTCACAAATAGACAAAATAAATCTACAATACCATAGAACTTGGGGCAAGTTTGGCACTAATTAAATTATTTCTAAACTTATTGAAATGTTGAAAAAAATTTAATCAAGTATGTTGAATTTTTTTTAAATGGTTAAAAAAAACTCCCAACCACTAGTAGAAATAACCCAAATTCAAACATGTGCACTTCAAGTAAAAACATATAATTATGAAACACATTAATCACATAAAGCAACAACACAACTATGATAGTGCTTGTTGTTTTATTATTAATATTTCATATGTTGATATCCTTAATAATTCAATTTCTAACTACCAAAGTCCAAAAGTCAAAATAAAGTAATATTCAACAAGGAATTATTGAAACTTCCCAAGTACTAGGGTATAAATTTTCATTTTAACAAAAGAATTATGATTCATCAATTAATAATTACATGACAATGAAATTGTTTATGTTGAAGTTATCATGAAACATAAATGATAAATTATAAATTCAACATGGAATAAAAGACGAAAATCTAAATTGTGTCACAACCTTGGCCTTGGGCTCACGACCAAAACAAGGGCTTACAAAAGTGCAAGCCAAAAAATGAAGCCCAAGAATCACATTTCATGCTCCTAGGAGTGTTGAAAAGTGTGAGAAACAAACCTCCACACTCCCAAATGAGCTTCCATTTTGGGAATTGGAGTTCCGATGGACTTCCAAATCTTCATAGAGCAATTGCAAGGGGTCAAAACTCATTGGATTCAAAAATTGTTTATATCATTGAAAAACTTTTGGAACGTAGATGTCTAAAATGGGGTTACATGGCCCATTTGTGTACGTAAAATACAAGTTATGGCCAAAAGAAAGGTTGAAAATCAAAATTGCCAAATTGATTCCTGACCACTAAAATTTTGGAATTGCTTCGATTTCCTTGTGTGCAGGTGGCATGCTACATATTTTTGGGAAAATCTTGATGAAAGTTACAACTTTATTTCAAACCTCATTTCAATCGAAGGTCTACACACAAAATTATAGGCCTCCAAAGTCTTGGGAATTTGAATTTTGAGAATTACAAGACTCCCACTTAGGAGTCCTGAGACAAAATGGCATTTGGGTGTTGGCCCCATGACCAAGCACAGATAATACTATAAGGGGGAAGGTAGTGACTTCTCCCAAGTCCAAGTCGTGATGAAACTTATGAATTTGTGTTTGCCCATGGTTTGTCCATGCACCAAAAATGTTCCAACTACACACTAACCAACTTGTTGTTTAGTTTGTGCAAGTCCATGTGAATAATTGACTTGTTTGTCAATCTTCCTAATCCCCATCCTAGAGCTTCAGAGCACCCCTCTCTATACCCAAAGTGCTACGAGTCAAAGAGTGCGCCCAACTCTTTCTCCTTTCGTTGTCTTCACCTTTGGACTTATAGTTGAGTCCATCAAGTAGCTTGGGGGTGCATCAAATTGGGTCAAAAAATAATTTTTCATTTGATAAAAATTATAATGGGTTGATGTCATATTTTTCATCATTAGTATCATGCAAATGGGCGCAATCATGCTAATATGTATCAAAACAAATCTAATGTCCATTATTCAATATTTCATATTTTTAAATGGTAATTTAAGTTGGTCTTGAATTTTTTTAGATTTATTCATATAATGGCATTCACAATAAATCATGATAACATGTGAATTAATTCAAAATCAATCTCATGAATAAAACATACTTGAAAACACTTTTAATGAAATTGTAAATAATGCATAATTAATGGATTGGATGATTAATGGGAATAAATCTAATGGATTAACTTGCCCATCTTTTTAATGTTTGCCCTTAACAAAATTGTCTAAATGGATATTGACAAGGTCATTTCCATGTGTCACATAAATAATGGTTAAACCATTTAATATTAATAATGTTTAGATGCATTATGAAAAATTATGTCTGTTGTAACCACATTGCCTTGCAATTAGAGCTCCAAAATAATAATATACAACTACACTACAAATATCCCATGGAAATACAAGGAATTTTTTTAAAAATCACGTCAAAAAATTGTATTATGATTGCAAGTTGGTTGCAAAAGAAACACTTATATGGTGGAATGTACGCATTGTATATATGATTGTAATTAATCATGTTTGACTTTTGGGCAAGTTGTATTTTAATTACATGTGTCGACTACATTACAACTAGTGTAAATGTTAACTCCCAGTCAACAATTATTTTGCAACTAATATTGCAACTAGTGTATGGCCTTAACACATACGGTCATGCCACATGTATGCATTTCTATTGCCCATTAAATATGAAACTTTTGACTTGCTTGCAACTAATTTCAACTATGATTCCCATTGGTACATCTACTTGTGCCACTAGGTTGCCACTACATAAATATTATAATCCTTCTTTTGTGATTGGTGTCAATTGGTGTAGTAATGATATTCTAGTATATTGCAATTCACAACATCATGTTGGCATATATACATTTCAAACCATAGAATTTCATGGAAAGTGAAAGATTATTTTTGATTGAAATTCAAAGTAATGTGTATATTTTATTAAACATTCAACAAAGATGTACACATGGATATGTTTCTATATACATGGATGTCTTTTAATAAAATTCATGTTTATTATTTAATATTTCATAATGAATTACTTATTAATAAATTAATAATTAATAATTAATATGTGATATTTAATTACTCTGAACTAATTAATTAAACTACATAATAGACTATTCAAAAGAATTCATTAATCAAATTTAAATAATTTTCTTGCTAGTTAGTTCAGATAAAAGAATTTGAAATATTTAAAATAGGATAATTAATTATCAAATAAATAATTATCTAAATTCAATAACTAATAATTTAAGTTTGATTAATTAATTGAAATAATTTAGAGAACATTTTTTAATTCAGGTGGAAATTATTTAATTTAATTTGAATCTAGTTCATCAATTGTCAAAAAACAATTCTGGTAATTAATTATTTAATAGTTAATTTGTAATTAATTATTTGAACTATATTAATTAATTCAAATAATATATTTAATTATTTAATTATCAAATAATTATTTTAAGTAATTATGTCAGATGATTAATTAAAAATCAAATTAATTTTTAAAAATCAAATCAAACATAAAATTGAAGGAATTTTTTTTTGGTAATTACAGTTCAATTGTAACTAAGGTGCAATTCTCCAAGATTTAACTCATATGCTTTGTCTTTAAAATTTCATCTCACAAACTATATAAAATAGGTGTCTTTTCTTGTATTTTCACATTAAAATACATGTGCAATGTTGGGATGAATTCATAAAAGCTTAACCCTAAAAGTAAAACAGTAAACAAAACTAAAAACTTTATGTGACTAGTTTTTAATTTAACTACCATTCTAACTTTCTACCTACTTGCCTACCTAAGTAAGTAGGTAAGTAGGTAGGTTGGTATGTAGGAGCTACCAACTTACCTATCTATGGTTATGTATTGACCTACTTAGGTATATATATGTGTGTGTGTATTTATTTGTTTCCAAAATTTAACTAATATGCCATGTGCTAACTTTTGATTGTGCCACATGTCATAATGTAAGACCATTTTAAATGAATAATCATAATGGACTATGGATATCAATATTTAAAAATATATCATTTGAAAATCTTCATAATATTAAATGTTAAATTTTGATGAATGGATTAAAAACAACATCAACATGACATTATGGTTATAATCATAGGGGAGTTGCATAGTAGTTGAAAAGGAGTAGTTGTTGTGCTAGAATTGTAATGAGTTGCACTAAAGTGAAATATATGTGGTGAGTTCTATCTCTTGCAACTCATGTAACTTGTTTGATAGCACTCATGGGTGTACAAATATAATGAATTGCAAATGCTCATTGCAACTCAAAAATTGAGTTGCAAGTCAAGTTGCAAAACACCTTTATTTTTTATAGTGACATAAATACACATTGGCAAGTATTTACTACAAAGCATTGGTCTTCTTCATTTGTTCTTGGAATCTTATTCGCAATAAACCCATTTGTGTGCATATTTTATGTGTTGATTTTATTAATTAGTTTGGATATTTTGGGTGCCAAAATTTTAATAGCACATGATACCTATGTTGAAGACTACTTTTTTCAAAGTTTCCATATTGATTTAGGATAACATATTCGAAGGGAACGCCATTTTTGACATAAAGTGTAGATCATCTACCATCACAATTGGCCATTCATGAAGAGAAAAACCAACAAATAAACTTTGAAATCAATGTGAAAATGAAAATAATAAACAAAAACAAATGCATTCTTTTTTTAAAAAGCCATTCCACATTGCAATGAATAGATTATAAATTAAAATAATGTTGAAATTGAGTATTATATTTCTATAAGGACCTTCATAATATGTTAATGTAATAATTAAACCAATTTGAAAATAATCCAATAAATATATAATAATCTTATAATAACATGTAATATAAATTAAAATAACTAAAGTAGCCAAAAATAATTAGGATATATCATAAAATAACATATACAAGGTATTTAAAGCAATTAAAAATAAACCTATTTACTACAGTAAATTATAATAGTGAATTACGTCAACTACTATGAAACACAATGTTTACATAATGATATTATAATGAAATAACTTTAACCAAGGTGAAATCATTCAAATACAATGAATTTATTTCATTTTAAAAGTTTCATAATGATTTAGGCTAATGAATTGCACCCCACTTTTGTAGTAGTGGATTAAATTAAATTAAAATTAAATCCACCTTTCCTTGAATTTTGGTCATGTGGTTTTAATGGTACCACCCAAGAATGGGTTCACCCTTTAGATAATGTTTAAATAAGATTTAAATGATTTTTCATTCATTGATTTTTTTTACTTAAAAAATTTTTATTTAAATTTTATAAATTTAAATGTTTTTCAAAGGGATTTGATATTTATTGGATTACGTAGAATTTTATTTTAATGTTAAATTGATATATTGAAAAGGTGGGCATACAAATGTAACATACAATTTCAATGTCATCTTAATTTATGAATTTTGTAATTAAAATTAAAAAAAAGGACTAGTTATGCCCAAAGTGGATCCTATTATCATGTGCAAAGAATTGTTTGTGAATGTTATGTATGAGCTCCCTTTTATGATTACCTCCTCCTTTCACATGGTAGACTTTCCTTAGTGTTTTCAAGGTTTTCCATTTGTTGCTCTCTTCATCCCAAAGATGTCCCACCTTTATTATTATTTTTAAGACCCATTATGCCAAAATGTGGTATATATGATTACACATATTGCTCTATGTGTGATAAGTTCAATCACTTGTTACTACATGACTATGTAGTAAAATTAGACTTGTATTATTGTCATTAGTAATTTTTCAATCGAGTCATATATGGCACTAATGATGTGACTTCAATGATTACTTTTAATACTACAATTGATTTTTGTAATAAAATAATAAGTATTCAATGGCATATGAAATGGAGACACATGTTTAAACATAGTAAAACCATGTGGATGATCTAGCTAATATTTATTAGCTTGCCCTATAGACCTCACCTAGGTAACATACATAAATAACTTAGGTTAGCTACAAAATTATTTGAGTTAATTATTATTAACTCATATCTAATTCATTTTATTTTATTTTATATTTCAAATAATTAATTTTTTTTCAACTAAGAAATTATTTTTTGAATTCGACTAATTCATTTAGATTAATTATTAATAATATGTGTAGGCAATAAAATATTTTAAAATGAATTAATTATTAAATATTAAGGATTAAATATGAATTTCTAGTTATTACTTATTAATAGTTGAATAATAGTCACAAAATAGTTGAAGATAATATTTCTATTGTGACAACATAATGGCACAATTAGTTGTGTTAATTGAATTCAAATGCCAATTGATAAACCTAGGGGTATGTCCCAAACCTCTTCAAGGTGAAATCTTAACATTTTATTTCATGGTGTATATAACCTTTGACAATGTGCACAAAAGTATATGCATCCTTTTTTTTGTTTGTTGTTGTTATTTTTTCTACCCAAATAGATTGACTTTAAGTCCTTCCACAAAATGATAAGCTTCAAAAGGAGATCCAACTTTAGGAAATGTGGGATGTAATTAGGGAGCTCCCAAAGGGGAAACTTTTGGCCATGACAACATTCCTTTAGAACTATTGATAGGGGAGGAAATGCTAAATTTTGTAAATGGAATTCCTCATTTCATCTGAAATGCTAAAACCTTTCAACATTAATACAATGGTCCTTTTACTAAAACAAGGAGATAAAACCAACATAATTAATTACTATCCAATTTCTATTTTCTCCTTAGTTTATAAAATTATAGCCAAGGTGTTGTCTTATAAGATGAAAGACTACTTACATGAATGGTTTAGGGTTTGGGGCTAGGCCCCTTGCATTGGAAGACCATAAGATTTAAAGCTAAAAACACTAGCCAATAAATGGGTGGGCAATGGAGGTTATAAACACATTGGATCATGTCAAAATTTCACCTTAAAAAAATGTTTTGGCTTTTTGGCATACCATCATTTTAGCATGGAGTTCATTAAAATCAAATAGATAACACCACTCCCCAACATTGTGGTTAGCAATATTAATGGAGTAACCATTGTTAAAAACTCATACATTACTCATGCGAAAGACACAAGGTAGGGGACAAATAAGGGATCAACCTCCCAAAGATGGTCATTACTCCAAAATGTGGTATGGGTTAAGAGATCTATGACTAATGCCCATTTCTAGTCATGTAGTACAATATGAAGTAATATTTACCTAGTTAATTACTTGTAGTTATTCTTATGACTCAATAAATATAGTCATACGGGTACATGATTATAATAATATATAAACATGACTATACAATATATAATTAGGACCTAATTATAAAAACTTAAAAGGTGGCAAAACCTATTTGATTTATCCTCTTGATTTAATTAACAAAAATTGACCATCAAAATGAAAAATGAAAATTGTGGCTATTAAAAATTGAACTTTTAATTGTTCCCCAAAACATAGCAAGATAGGGAAGAAGAAACCATTAAGACATTAATATTTAAGTAATTTTTTAATAATATATTTATATAATTAATAAAAATTGGTTATATAATTTTAAAAATGATATAGTTTATATTAAATTTCATTTAATAGATTATAACATGGAAAATCCCTTAAAGTAAAAAAATCTAGTAGTCATATTTTTCTAATAATATAATTTATTAAGATAATATGTTCATAATTTTTTTTGTAATTATTGAATTTACTTAAGTTAATAATTTATATAATGGTAATATATGTTGTACAAAATAGAAATTGTATGTTCAATATATTGCATATTATGAATTTAAATTAATTGAGATAAAATAATTAGTTAAAAAATAAATATGATAGAATTAACATTTTAAAATATTAATTAACTATATGCTAAACATGTTGGGGGATATGATCTTTAACTTTACATTATTATTAGCAATAATTTTTTTTCCAAAAAAAAAGAATGTTGATTATAAATATCATTATTTATAAATTTTTCTGGAAAATATCTTCAATTCAAGAACTACATGTAAATATAATACAATTCTTATAAAACAATCATTCATTAAATACATCTTAAACATGTGGGGATATATAATCTTGAATTTAATGTTACTATTAGCAATGAAATGTTCTCCAAAGAATTAAATGTTGATTATAAATAAGATTCTTTACGAATTACTACAAAAACAAAAATAAAAGATCTAAAACATATTTTTTTCAAAATGTATTAAATAACAAGATTCAAATGAATTTTTAATCAAACTATTTGATATTTGATGTTTAAGAAATATATGTGTCCACATTTTGGATAATTATTTAGGAATGAAGGATGTCTTTTTTTATTTGGACAAAGTATGAAAGAGATAATAAGGGTTAAAGTTGGGACAAAAGATCATTCAAAATAATACTGTAGTGTTTTCATTCATTAAATTTATCCCATATCTTTTATCAACAAGTTAAACTTTATAAATTATGTAATTGGATGAAAGAGTTACACATACTAAATGAATGAATTTTTCAAAAGTGTAAGTAACATTTATATGAGCTAATAAAAAAGGCTTGTGTCCTTTAGACTAAGTAGGATCCTACTTACCCACCTACCCACCTACCTATCTATTTCCCTCATTCAACCTATTTACTTACCTAGGCCAATGCTAAGATTCTAGGTTACTAGGCTTAGGTAGATTAGTTGACAACTAGTTACAAGTGTAATATCAAATAGGTGGTGGAAATGTGTGCACCAATGATCGTATGTGTTGAAATATACACTAATTGCAATATAGATGCTTATTGGATATTACATTTATAATAGTTGTGATGTAAATGTCAAACATAACTAAATTGCAACTTGCCAAAAGTCAAAATGATTGACTATCTTATATATAAATTCACTTAGTGCGTGCGTTTGTGCGTGACATGACAATTCTGCATTTTAATTCGCCGACGGAACTGGCTTGGACAATCAGATTCGAAAAACAGGATTCGGCCCAGACAGTCGGATTCGAGCCGACTGTGGTCGTCAATCATGACTCACCAAAGGCCATTATCTCATGTAATTCTCACCCGGTTTAGACCCTAAATAATGTGTATCAGTTACTGACCACAAGTGCCAGAGTCATTAATTCTCACCCGGCTCAGACCCTGAATAATGTGTATCAGTTATCGACCACAAGTGCCAGAGTCATTAATGTTAATCGCCTGATTAATGAGTAGAGTAGGTAAATAAAAAATAAGCTAAGAAAATTAAAGGAACAGTAAAAGTTTATTTTTATTTTAAAAAACTATTAAAAAAAACCGCATCCCAGTAGATAAAACAATTTAGATCCAAATTAACACATGCCTTTATTTACTCTCTTTTTTCTCTCTCTCGCTCTCTCTTTCTCTTTGTCTCATCAACTCATTATTCCTGTTTTTAAAACTCACTAAACCGCGCCCTGCCACATCTGTACAGTGGTGGTGTTTGTCCGTTCGTTCGTCTATTTGTCTTGCAGGGCAGGGCAAGGCGGCCAAACATGGCAAGGGAGGGGAGGGGAGGGCGGGCAGGGCAGTGGCCGAAGGTCACGGGCACCCACGGGGGACTTCACAATGGCCTTCGGCCATGGGCACCCGCTAGTATATCTATATATATGATGAATACACTACATTCTATAAGTGTCCCATTTGCAACTATAATACAATTCCTTAATTTTTTAATGTAGCATTTTATTTGTTAATTGGCTATATTTCCATGCTCTAGATGTAGGGTAATGTGGTTGTAATGAACAATTTTTTTCATAGTGATTTATTTTTCTAAAGTATAAACTAAAGGTGCTGTTAAAACACACCAAAATTATCACAACGTTAACATATTATCGATAATATTCTCCTTTAAAGTAGAAGAAACAAAATCATCAAGTTGGAATGTGGTTGTATGAATATGGCATTAATTTGAACAAAAAATTGAGTAGAGAGGATGATGGATTAGTTAAATCAGCTTGCATAAAATCTGGTTGGTGTGGTTAGAGATATTGTGGGCTGTTTATAACTAGTAGATAGTGACAACAATAACTACTGATGAACATAGAAAGTCTAGATGTTTGAAAAAATTGAATGTTTTCCATTGCAAAAATCAATTGCCAATAGAAAGGAACTTTTAAATCAACATCCTTCCCTCAAGGACAAAACCAAAAAGAAAGAAAGTAGCAAAACATAAAAGAATGTTTGAACAAAAAATAATTGTAAGCATATAAAAGATATGCGAAACAATAAGCAAGCAACCAAACAAATGGGTTGTGAAGGGAAAAAAACCATAGCTTTCTATTCCAATTTCTGAAATCCATTACATGGCATCCTTGAAGCTCCAAGCTTCCAATGTGACAAATGCAACCACCTTGTGCATTCAATAATTAGCTAGTGGGATGCCCATTACAAGTCACATTATGTACATTTTTTTCAAACCCTAAGCCCTAGCCACCCTTTGGCACACAAGTTCCAACTTTGAATTGTAACTCACAATGGTGCCAAATACGAAACTTTTTCCACAATGAAAGTGTTGTGGAATAATTACAACCTACAACTTAAAATTACAAATTATAAGTAGTGATTCTAGCAATGAAAGCTTGAAAGTAAAAGAAACTTATGGCGGTGAAACACTTACCTTGGAAAATGAAACAAGATTGGACAATTCAATTGGTGCAACCTTGCTAATGGAAAGAAATGTTTTAGAAAACTTGAGGGGAGAGGAATGGTGAAAAGTTCATAATGTTTTGTTGTTTTTGTGGTACTACTAGCTATCATAAGCGTTAAAGTGGATGGATGCAACTTGGCAATTTTATTTTATTTGTAGTTTTATTTTTGTTAAGGGATTTTGCAAAGCTTTTGGGGCTTGTTGCTTTTAGGCTATAATTTGCCAATAGAAAAAAGGTTGGTGAGTGGGTAAGTAGGTTTTGCCAAGAGTTAAATGTTTAATTAGGAATTGAAAATGTTTATTAAAAAATAAAATGGTATTGCTGAAAAGTATAAGTTTTGCTAAGAATAAAAAGTTTAACCATGAATAAATAAAAGTTTTGACAATAGGCAAAGGTTTAGCCATGATGAGATAAAAGTTTTGTCAAGAGATAAAAACTTAACTATAAAAATATAATTTTTTTTTTCCAATACATAGAAGTTTAGTCAAGAAATGTAAAGAAAGGCAGAAATTTAACCCATAAGAGATAGAGGTTTTGCTGAAGAGTAAAATTTGTATCAAAAAGATATAAAAAATTGTCGAGAAGTAAAGGTTTTGTTGAAAGATAAAAGTTTAATTAAAAATGTAATTAGTTTTTGGTCAAGAAATAAAAGTTTTGTTGAAGGGTAAAAAGTTTAATTAAAAAGATATAAAAGTTCAGCAAATAAAGGTTTAGCAAATGAGTAAAAATAAATTGTCAAATGGTAAATATTTAGCCAAAAAAAGAGAAGTTTAGCTAGAAAAATAAAAGGTTTCACTAAGATGTAAAAAATAAATCAAGAAGTAGAAAGGTTTTGTTGAGAGATATAGGTTTAACCAAGAAAAGAACCTCTAGGGAAGGATATAAACTAAGTAGGTAGGGGGGTTGGTTTAGCAGATGTCAAACAAGATAATAAAAACTAAGTAGTTTTTCAGCCTTGCCTTAGTAGGCAAGGATGAATGATGGTATTGTGTTTAGATTCATTATAGAGTTATAGTAGCTTAAGGGATTTTTATACGTCCCTAGGTAATAATAATAGGCTTATTTTTTATATGAGGATTTTGGAAAGATGATATTTTTTGGCTTGTGTTGAACCTTGAGATTAGTTATAATATTCTTGAAGGATGTTGGTTTCTTTTTGGGGGATTTTTTGAAAATTATATTTTTGCATGGTGAAATATTTTTGAGTTTCCATAATTGTTCTTTTTTGGCCTTAAAATACCTATTTAATGTAAATGGCAAGGTGTGACACACCCCTTGTTCAATATTGTAATATATTAGTGTGAAAATATTGCTTGCCTGCGGAGGACCTAGGTTTTTACAAAATAATAATAACCCACCAACACAAACCTAGTTTTTTTTCTTCATTTTTCTCACATTACCCCCCAGTTGTGAGCATCCCAAGTGGGATCTAACATTAAATTGTGAAAGGCTTTTGGAACCTGTCTAAACATTTTTAAAAATGAAAAAAAAATGAAAAAAAAAATTGCTACCAAATCGAAATCAGAACGGAAAAAAAATGTGATGAAATTTTGCAAATTTTGTTGTTTTTTTTGGGGAGAAAAATCTGACTATTTTGCCTCGCAAAAAAAGAGAGAGAGAATATGCGATAGAATATTCCTTTTTAAAATGTTTCTATTTGGTATTTATGTGATATTTCGCGCAAGATATTTGGCATGGGACGAAAAATGATCCATATCCATTCTGTTTATGGATGGAAAGTAATCTACATCCCTAGTTATGTCCGGTAATTGGCTTGAGACCAGTGGTTACTGGAAATAGCCTTGACCTTCCGGCTACTGAATCGCTGATTACGGGAAATAATAGCCCCGCTCTCCCACGTCTCGGCTATTTTACGTAACCAGCTGTTTCCCAAGTAATCCTTTCTTTCAGAATGCTTCTTTTTCCATTGTTCAAAGCAATATTGTTGTGGGCAGTGGTTTTTTATAAAAAAGTTTAAACATTTTAGGGGCGGAATTTCTCAACTTGGGATATTTCCGCCATTTTTTGGGAATTAAAATAATTAGATTGGCGAAATCAAGACCTAGGCATTTCCTAGTTCGCTACTTGTAGCTGCACTTTTGTAAAAATGCTGCAGGCCCACCAAGGAGAGTCGCCATTTAATGCTAATTTATACTAGGATCCTTTGCCAGTGGACCTACTACTCAAGGAATTTGAAAAAATAAGAAACCCTGGGTGTGGGTAAATTTTTGCATTTTTTCGAAGTGAGAAATATGACAGGACTTTTGTGAAAAAAAAAAACCGGCCCTCATTCACCAGTATTCTGAAAAAAAATTTATTCGCCTAATTTTTACAACAGGTTCCAGCGGGTAGCCAAAATACAAAAGAATTCTTAAAAGTTTCTTCTTCTCGCATATGGTCCATAGCCAAATTTGGCTAAACTTTCATATATACGATCGCCAGTTTGTCCCGGCATTTCATGGGTCAGACCTAAGTAAGAAATTATTTCAAAATTTTATTAAAATGTTTTTAAATTTATTTTAAAAAAAATCTGCTGAAAGTTAGCTACGTATACAACAAGAAGTGGACTCTGTAAAGTTTCAATTTTTTTTAAAAAAATGAAGGGCCCGGATTCGGTGAATCCACGAGATGGCGATTTTTGCGCGGAAAAGGCCGCCGACGGTCTTGCTATGGGGGTTTCCCACTGGAATCGGCTCCGTAGTGCTTACAAGCTCCTGGCATCGGACGGAGTCTCGCCTGTCTCGCCTGCGCAGTTTTGCGAAAGAAGAATCTCTTTGTCTCTCTCGTCTGCCGTAGCCCGTTTTCGTTTCATGTTTTTTGCGAGCTTTGTTTGACATTGTTTGTTGCTTCTTGTTTCGAGTTCTGTGTGTGTGTGTGTGTGTGTGTGTGTTTGTGTTTTTTTTCCCCCATTTTAGTACTCATTCAAACTTCATTTATCAAGCTCCATATATGGTCGTCTCCCGTTCTTCGGTGAACAACACTAAGTCGGAGCCCTGGAAGAAACTGTCTGTGAATCTTCTCCTGTTGCTGCACTTGCTGCTCCGCGGTTGACGCTCGTGCTTTTGACTTTGCTTCTTGTGTGAGTTTTTAAATTTTTCGTGAAATGATCTGACGTTTTCTTGACGCTGTCAGTTCTTTGATGGCGGTGATAGCTAGACTTTAATCATATATAAATACATATTTTTAGTGGTTTTCACGCTTGGTCTTGGAGTTTCTAGGGTTCTGACTATAGATGCCTGCAGAACGAAGGTCTCTGTTCATTTGGAGCTGCATTGATGAGCAAGATGTGTATGGTGGTTTTGTGATGTCCAGCAACAAGAACCGTTCGGCAGTCTGTCTTCCTTTCTGGCACAACAGAGACATAACAGTTGCAGAGGGGAGAAAGAGAGGTGCGTGGAGTCCAGAGCAAGTTGAAAGAAGTTCACTGATTCTTTTGTCTTGTGAAGGATAACGTCTATACAGTGTTGAACCGAACGAAGTGTTGCTCGAACTTAGTGGTTTAAGGTCAGATGCTCATTTCCATTTTGGACATGTTTGCTACTTGTCTTTCTGTCAATTTTCATGCTTTGTCGATTCTTGCCATTGTTGAGCTTAACGATATGAATCGTTTGGAGAGGACATGGTTAACGATGACGTCAATGTAGGAAACCTTTGGTGACAGGTTCTTGATTGCCAGCCAACATCATGACTTAGTACTCCTGTTGCTTCTGAAAATGTGACAGAAACTCAGGATGCAGATTTTTGTACAATTGCTTGTCTGAAATTTTGAGGGGACTATCATACACTTCTGTATACTCACTGTCCAGAGCTGAAGCAGTCAATGGGGAGTAATGGCAGCTAGTCATTGCCATTCATGATGCAGGTGACAGTCTCCTGCTTTGTGAATTACTTTCATGAGGTTGTTATCACGCTTGTTCTTGTCGTGCTTGTTTTGGTTTGAGCAGAACTTGCTGACAACGGTTACGTTCAAAGTACTATTGCAGAATTTCTGTGCAATCTTATAGGCATAGATCAACTCCACAGTGTGGGTAGGTTTGCAATCCAGTTTGAAAGCCACTAAAATCCTTGAATCAGCTTGAATAGTGAACATTTTAGGGGTTAGCAAACCGGGCTGCCATGTTGCTCCAGCGTCAAGAAAGCCAACAGATGCCCATATTGATGTCAACTGTTCATTTGAAAAAAGTGATCCAATTTCATTGGGTTGATTCAATTTCAATACAATACCCACTTTCCATTCTGGTGTCATTCCAGTTTGGTATCTCCAGCTGTGCAGGTGAATGATTACTGCATTTTCAGAGCATGCATCATCTCAGAGTCCATTGTAAGAATCAGTAGGAATCCTTGAGGCTTTTGATGCTATTTTGCAACATGTGGGGACAAGAAGTCTGCAAAGCAGCATACATATCTGGGTCTGAGAGAGGGCTTCCTTAGTATGCAGAGGATTAATACCCAATTGATTGCCAATACACCAATCTGTAATCTCTATTCTGTGCATGATGGCAGTGATATAGTAGAAACCTGTCCTTAAAAGAGTAACAATTGTTCCTCCATGTTGAAGTAGAGGAATCAGTTTCTATATGGAATCGTGGGCACTGTGATGAATTGACCCCATGTTGAGGGCAGTTTGTCCTTCCTTTGCAATCCCTGTATTGGTCCATTCTCTATCATTCCCAAGAGCCCACTTGTTATGACTGCAAGGTTGCTTGCTTTCTAGTGAATGTTACATGTGTACACAATGTGTTGACACTGGAAATTGAAGCCCTTCTGTCCTTTGAAAGCCTCTTGTGCTTCTTGGTATGATGATTCATAGCATCATCCTCTTTTGTATCTTGGTTTCAATCATTGTCGCTGGATGAGAAGAGAAAGGCAAGGAAGTAGTTGATGTAGTTTTTTTCTGTGAGAAGAGAGTGGATCCTTGAGCCAGATCCACTGTTTTACACTAGGTATGAAAAACTGCTGTTTTTTCCTTGGAAGTTGTGGGCAACCTCCTTGTGGGCTATAACTTATGCTCTTCCTTTACCAACTATAAGCTGCATGGGTTCGGTGATGCCAGCGAAGAGCAACTTTGTGCAATGAAGGACATTGCTGCCAACATGATTGCTGAGTTCTCATTTTCCTGGATGCAAATTGGCCCCATGATGCCCTTTGTCATGTGTTGGGTGACAGTAGATGCTGGTAAACATGAGGAGCATGGGTTGGAGTATTATCTTGGTGATATTTGTGATGATGACTCAGACCTTGAGTTTCACAGCCTCTGAGGATTGCTCGCCACTTTGTGCCACCACTTGTGATATAAATGGCAACTGCATTTGTGCTCAGTATCCCAATAGCACTGGAGAAATACATTTCTTGGGGTGAGAACCATGATGTTCTTCATATCTGCAACCTGCTGTGCTTTCCCTTCAGTCTGTTGAAAGTCTACTGGATGTCGCATGCATATTGAGGAGGGAGTGATGTTCTGGTGTCTTTCAACTTGCTGCTTCCTGAGAACTTGTTAATGGACACAGCAGATGGCTTGCCAGGCTAAAAGCACAGTTTATTGCTTCTCTTTGATGTTGTACAGAGGTGAATACTGCAACCAGTCAAGCTACTACTGCAATGGATCTGCTTCACCATTCTGGTGTGCTGTAAATGGTTTGAACAATACTTGTTCTAGGGCACCTGATGGAAACTTCACATGTTCCTGTCATGCTGGATTTTCTGGTGAACACTGTGAACTAAATGGGACTGCTTGTGGAGATGGTTATTGCTACAATGGTGCAGCTTGTACGGGAGGAGGTATCTGTGACTGTCCAGATGATTGGCAAGGGAGTGCCAATTGTTCTATTTCAACCCCTGAAGACCTCCATTCCTCAGGTCACCATGTAATTAAGGTGCACTCACATTCAGAAGCATTATTTTACATGGAGAGTTGTTACTTGGAACAGCTTTGATTGGGATTCCTTGGTCTAGCTTCAGGGCAAGGTGCTTGAAGTCATGTTCCAAAGATGTGGTTACAGCACCCACATCCTTCTCTTGCCAACTTGAATGAATTTCTGAGAGGGAGGCAACTGACAATTACTGCTGCCCCCTGCAATTAATACTGGCTTAAGGCTAGCAATCTCATTCTGTAATGACCTATGCTCAACCATCTGACATTCCTGTGTGTCCAGTGGTGGGGTGCTCTTCTTCTTACAGGTGCCATTGTGGCTGGACTCTCTCTACTGGCTGTAGCAGCTGTGAAGAAGTACAGAGAACGGAGGGAGGGCATTAACAGATTCAAAGAGCTACAGAAGTCACAAATGAGGGGTCGACCTGAATCTGATGATGATGAATATGACAGTGATCCAGAGGAGGTTGCCAAAAGAAATGCAAAAAAGTGAAGTCAAGTGTACTTCTCTTGATTGTTTCTTTAGGGATTTTGGGCCATCCTTGAAGCTTCTCCAATCTTAATTCATGTTAGATAGGGAATGGCAAGTTCACCCAGGGGCATCTGTCACAGCAGCTTTGGTGATCTTTGTCATCACCCTCTCTTCTATTGTAGGCATGTGGAATGTGATGCCTGCTAGTAAACTCTGGGTACTTTGCTGCCAGTACCTGCATTTTCAGTTCTCCACGCTCTAAGATCATGTGGAGTAGCAAATGTCAAAACTTAGTGTCTACAGTCTGGTACAGTTTGGTGAGTGTTGGTAAACCCTTAGTGGTTATCATTAGTTGTCTTTCAGATAAATGGTGATCTTGCTGGGATCCTCCCTTGCCTTGTAACAGTGTGTCCTGTTTGAGATTTTTTTCCTTTTCTCGAAGCTAACAACTCTTGTACATTTTAGACATAAGATCTCAGTTACAGTCACAACAGATAATAAATAAAGAAGCCTGGAAGCAGTCTTCATATGCCTACTGTTCCTGGATCTACCAGTACCTTCCTGTCCATACTGGAGAATCTGCCGCAATTGAACCTCCTTTTTATGTGGGATGTCTGCGTATATGTCTTGTCTACATGATTGGACTACCAGCTCCAGCCAGTTACATTCATCAATTCAGGGTGCACATGCTTTTGTGGTGCAACATATGCATTGTGGAATGGTGGGGTGAGATCAGATTCAACCAACACAAGGTGAACTTACGATGACATCAAGAGTATTTTGCAGTGACTTGGATTTGAGTCAAATAAAATTCAACCACCAGAAAGCTTTATGAAAACAATGGCTTCTGGGATCTTTTGCTGGCAGATGTTTTTGTAAGGGGAACTCAAAAAAGTCTGGTATCTGGTGATGGTGAAATCTGCAACAGTAGACTGGGTCATTCAATACCAATCTGGAGTTATAGCTAGTGCATCAGGTAGGAGAGATGTTAGTCAGGTGCATTGAGTTGATTGTAGCATTAGTCTCTAATGCTAGTGGTGTCTGTTGCCTGCTAAATTTTGGGCAGCCCTGGATTTTTCCTTCTTGGGTTGGTCAGACTTTTGATTGATGCATATATCTTTGTAGATCCATCTTTCTTGGGCACCATTCCATGCATTGTGTTTCCTGGGTGGCTCAGATTCTATCCCAGAGACCGTGTTAGTGAGGTTCTTCCAAGGTGGGTTGTGCCATCCCATAAACAAAGATTTCAACTTCTTTGATCCATTTGTCATTCAATATTCAACTTTTTTGGATTCCCTTTTAATCAACTAGTTCCATCTTCATCCATGTTTAATTTTTCCAACTTTCCCGACTCACACATCACCTCAGGATTTCTGGGATTTTACCTTTTATCAACTTCAATGCCTGTGTCCATGTTTTGGTGTTTGCAAAAAAGATTGTTGGTTACTTTTACATGACCTTCCCATGCATGATACAATATGGAGTTGCACTTGTTGGCATTAATAATAACTTCCACATCATGTAATTGTCGTGCGATCACTTCGACTTTTTTAATATGATTATCAGTTTCTTGCATCCAATAATCAAGAGATTTTAGTTGTACATATTTGGTTCCTATTACAATGTGTTTAAACAACAAATAAGTGTGGCCAACAATCTATTGATGTCTACAAATGGGTGGGACACTTGCAACTATTCATCATATATATGCAATGTGTTGATTGAACTCTTACATGCCTTTTGTAGACATTTGATGGAGACTCTCCTCAAGTTGTGTTGTTGGCCACAAGGAAATTACTTAGCCCTATAATGAAACCATTCATAAGCATCATTCATACCTCATGTTAGGCCTCATGATGTTGGCAACCTAACATTTTGATAACATCATTATAAAAAAATTTAAAAAACTTATGTTAAAGTTAGGACTAACCTAAAATGTTAGTTAACCATTTTGGTGTATGTTTGCACTTAGATTAATGTCAAGTGAAATTAAGATATCAACAAGTAAAGGAGCTTACTTTTGTCATGATGAATTCACACCATCAAGATGAATGCTAATGGTTAGTAGTCAAATTCAATATTGATTATTGCAATTGATGTTAAGTGCAAAAGATATTGAGTTACACATCACAATGTACATTGAGTTAAATGGTCCTTTTTGATCTCTTTACATAACATTGAGTTAAGATCTCAAAACCTCACTATTAACCTATGTTTGGATGTTAACTATCACAAATATTGACACTAAGTTAACATCACTTGCCAAAAAACATCATTCACAATGCTACACAACACTACATATATGAATGCACCCAAAAATAAAAAACATTTAACATTGACTTACCATTAACTTAGCATTAGGTGTGAATGATCTTTTACCTAGCTTGATATGCTCCACCTCTAGCATTGTCCAAATATTTTATCATTGTGTCAAGTTGAGATTGGTTGCACATGACATTAACAAAACACTAAGCAAACCTTATATCTACGGTATGTGTGTCATACATCATTAAAATAAGTAGTTTGACTAAAACATGGTTTGTGTTTTCCATGAGCTTATTTTTTCCTTGTTCAAAACTCAATCGAAAAGAAAAGAAATCACATTGTTGATTTTCATATGAATTTTTAAGCATTTGTGATAGAATATCTTTTTTTTTTATTAAGTCACTCCATGAAATGTGATTGATCCTCAAAATGAATTTTGAATATGGCCAAATAATGTTCCTAAGACAAAGGTTGCATGTGAAGTAAAATTTTTAAACAAACAAGACTTGAATGCCAATTTGGAGAGGGAAAAATCAAAATGTTGATGCTTCACAATTATGATGTCAATTTTAAATACATCAAAAAAAAAATTATTCCTTGACACAAATTTGATTTTCACCATTTCAAACTTCAACAAAAACCATTTATTAATATTCCATAAGTTGCATTTAGTTCCACTTTCCTCTGCACCTCTAATGGAAAATTATCATCTTTCAATCACATGGTTCATATTATGATCACAAGCAATCTTAAACCACAAGCCAATTGAAATCATGATGTTACTAAAATAGATGCATAGTTTTTGGTACCCACCTTAAGTCTCAATTTGTGGTGCACTTGTGGTGTATGGTATTCCTATCTTACATGCATATTTCAACTACACCCATTTGACATGCCTCTACAATTTTATAAAACATATTCTTATTGAATGCCATACATGTTGTGAACATATTGTTTCCATTGAATATGGGAACTAAAACAAACTTCAATATATAATATTTTATAAACAAAATCATTTTCAAGCATATTTTTCTTGTATAAACTATGACTTATGTGATTTACTCTCAACATACATTATCTCCTTTTGGAATCTATTATAATGATGCAAAGTTTCCATGTGACTATTTCACCAATGGTGCCAACATAATTGTTTTTCATCATCCACATGTGATAATTCCTCACATTCTTGTCAAGACTATAGCATAATTATGATGTAAGTTCATGTGCCCCTTTTTATTGTACAATAAATATTATAAAGTTTCATTACATGCAAAATCATGGTGTAAATAACTTCTACTAGTTTTGGTTTCTCATGAATCAATGTAGAAAACATCTTGTTCCATGTTAGCATCTACTAGAAAATCACATCGATTCCCTAATCTAACTTCATAACTTGTTCTTAGTGACCATTACATCATCATACCTACAACCTACACAATAATGGCCTCTCCTCCTCTTTTTTATTTTCAAAGAGTGTATAAATTTATACTTTGTTATCAATGTTAGATTGTTATTTGTCACATTTACTTATGAGGTAATTTAGGTCTCTTGGTGAGCTTTGTGGTTGAAAAATATTTCATGGTATCATTATGCACCATTTTTTTTAAAACATGAATTCTTCTATAAGCATGCATAACAATATGGTTTTGATAGATTTTAGTTCACAACATAGTTATACCTATCATGCACTTTTAATGGTGCATAATTATGTTCAACATCTTATTGTTTCTTTCATCTCAAAAATGGAATTCAATAACATCTAAATACTAAGATGCAATGATTGTGTATTGAAAATAGTGTGAAACTTTGGATTTGCTTTGGTTATTCCAATTACTATTATTAAATTTTTGTTTTAACACAAATTTTAACAAGCAAAAAACTTTCTAAAGAAAATTGTTTAATGTTTTTTTATTTCACCTTAATATTAGCATGGTAATTATACACAAAGCCTCTTGTTATAGAGATTTCAATTTTTTTTACTTAGGTATTTCATATTTGTTAATGGAAGGATGAAAAACCATAAAAATTACTTTGCTAGGTAGCTCATAATTTATAACAATAGAATGAAATACAAATTATAAGACATGGGAATGGATTTTATTTTTTTAAGAAGCAAAAAGATGATGAAAGAAATCCTTTTAGACATTGCACTATATATATATAAATCTAGCACTTGATTCATTTTTGTTACAAACAATTTCAATCCTTTTATATTGGGTATAGTACAAAAATTTAATAAATAACAATACTTGATCTCTATGGTTATGCATTGTTCATTTTATCAATCAAGTGCGTAGGGTCCACTCAAAATCTCTTTTGTAAAGATGTGATGGGCTTCTTTGATTGGCCAATGAAAAAAATTATGATGAAAGTTTGGGCATTTCTGAAGTAAAAACTATCTTTTGTTACAAGTTCTACATCATGTTCCCTTCCTTTACACATAGAAATAACTAATTTAATAAACTAGTCCTTTCCACATGTGAAAAGTGAAACACATTATTTAACTATTTGCATCACCATATTACAATTAATCTCTTCTATTAATGTTAATGTTTTGTTTGTCAAACTTAACTCCCTTAACATAACTCCAAAATGATGCAATGATTTTGCAAACATCATTTGCAATAACTGCAAAAGGTATTATCGTGCACTTCCAAATTGAACATGACCTACTAAAATTCACAAGGTCTTCTATCAAGAAAGCACCAACCATGGAGCTACTAAATAAATTTGGCTAATTATGTTCAATAACATGGGAGGAAAGATTTGAAGTGTTTTTTAATTGATACTTGCACTATGCAAAAGCCCTATTGAGTACATATAGTACCACATAGTTTTTGATAATGGTTACATTGAATTCCATATGTTCTTCAATGTTAACATTTTTTTGGACACATTAGAAATATCAACATCAACCATTTCAAAATCCTCCAAGCTCCTATATCTTTTAGACAATGTCCTACCCTCTCAATGAAGGTGTGTAAACCTTGGACCTTCAAAAACTTGTAATGAATTACTTAACTAGTAGGAGCCCTCAAAGGATCATTCCAACCAAGTTGATGTTTCACTACTTGATTGAAAGCTACAAGACTAAAAATGTACATTTTATAGACCAAAATTTTAAAATATAAATGACATATTAAGTCATCCTTCTCACATGAAATCGCACAAAGTGAAACATACATGACAAATTGATTAGTTCTTCCATCACAAAAATGCATTGTGAAATGATATTTGAACCTATATTTGAATTATAATAAGAGCTACAATATATTTTTCTTTTTTTTAGATGATTTTCTTATTTTTGTTTACCAAATGATTTCATAGATGGAAGCATCATGGATACACAAATAACATGAAAAGAAAGGTAAAACTTGAAGGGATGGCCAAGACTATGTAAAAGGATGTAGATGAAAGAAAAACAAGAGAAGAAAAATAGATGACTAAGATTATGTCACCACCTTTTGGCTTGTCCCATTGTTTGTAATGGATTTATTCCTAATTATGTTTGTTACCAATTTTGTCTCACACAAATATTTTGAAAGGCAAATATGAATGGATGATTAATGTGGCCCCAAAGGCTTGTCACAAAGGTATCTGGGTAATCTATTTGGTATATTGCATTATGGAAAGTTCAAAACTTTAGGCACGTTCCTTATCTCCACATATTATGACAAGAGAGAAACCTAAAAGCTTTAGGATGGGATTAGGAAAAGTTCTTCAAGTTGGGCTCATGAACATGTGAGAATGCACAAATCAAAAGAAAATGGTATTAAATGCATGTGGAACCATATTGGTACACAAACAAGTCATGAACTTACAAGGTTCAACATGGCCTCAACTTGGGAGGGAAAATCACAATGCTCCTCCCAATAGTATATTTTGTAGTTCTCCATAAAGACTACATTAAATTGACATTTTTTGTTAGGATTCCAAAGTGGAATCCCAAAATTGTCAAAATTATTACTCTTGCCACTTTAAGGGTTCATAATTTCCTTGTTTCAATTTCAAAGTAAGAGCTATCAAAAGAAAAGTTGTAACCCTTATAACCAATTTCCAAAAATTTATCAATTTATTGAATTGGGGTTGATTTTGTTTTTTTATTGGACATTTTATTAGTTGATAGTCATTTTGGTAATTTGATTCCCAACCTTTCAAACGGTTATAAAAAATTTCAAAACCTCAAATTGGGAATGCAACTACATTTTAATTATCTATTTTTCAAGACCTTGATAATAACCCACTTTGGACAAGGTTTGGTCCCCAAACTTTGGATGAAACCTTGTTTGACTGAACATTTGGAACACCTTAGGCCTCCCAATTCTCAAAGTGGGAAATTGAGCTTGAGAGTGCTTCCTTTTGACTCCCTAACATTTTTGCATTATGTGGGAATGTGTTTATCTTCTTTTGCAGTAATCCACATTTCAACCTTTTGCATGACCCAATTTTGAACGAAGCCTTTAGCTTCTTTTGATCTTCATCACTAAAACATGAGTTATTTATGCACAATCAACCACTTGGCAATAATAGTTTGCAATTGTAAAAAAACTCAAAAAATGTCATTATAGTTATGAAATGTTTATTTTTTTATCATTACAATCACAAAAAGTCACACATAAAATAAACAATAGACATCTTCTTATCCATACATGAAGATTGGGTTCTTTAAATTTTAGACATATCACATCTTCAATATTGTCTGTTATTTTAAAAAATTTAATACCTTGTGATGTTTATGATACAAGAAGTGAAATTCAAACATGATTAGAAATGGTATTTCAAATATGTCTAATGTATGTCAAAATCAATGTGATGATGCCCAAAAAATAATTCTCTTACTTTTAAAGGCCAACATTCATTTAAAAGTTTAGCCATTCATCCATTTCTAACTATTAAATAACTTCATCACACCCTTATTTTGTTTGCATTGAAATAAATGGTTAATTGTTATCCATTATGTCTTTAAACAACTTAATCAATCTCGTCAAACGATAAACATTTTACATTTTCAATGTCCAGTAATAAACACTTGAAATTCTTGACGATATATAACGGGAATGAAAAAGATGAAAACAAACCATGGTAAGATAGATAATTGAAACCATATATTGTCACACATGACCTTATCCAAAACCAACAAGATGTCCTAAACATCAAGGGTAAAGTTTAAATGTCATAATTTGAAAACAAATTCATGTGGACTAAACAATTTTAATTAATGTAGGTATTCCTAGATGAACAATATTTTTCCCCTTGACACAAAAACATTTTAAAATACAAAAGATGAATCTCTAGCATATTAACTTTTATCAATAATAAAGTATACAAATCTAGGTTGTTTTAACACTATCTTATGGTTTAGAATGTTGCACATGGAAAGAGATATGAATCTTATTTCAAGGCTTAATTGAGTACATTATCTTTAAAATGATATGTTTGTATATTGGTCAACGTCCACTATGCACCAAACACAAACGATAGTTGCTCTACAAATTGCAACAAAACATTAATTTATATAAATTCAGTTACATGTCAAAGGCTCACTTGTGCAACACTTTCTTACAATATGTTGTGTAGGAGCAAAGGAATAAAGGCTATGATATAATGTCATATTGTTGAGCCCACTCCCATGATTGGTCAATCCTTGAATGAAGGGCATTTATGAAATAAAGACTATATAGAAAATACAAAATAGGGGTTCGTTAATTGACACTTCACATTATTGGATGGATATGTGGACTTGGTGTTGATACAATGAAAGGCTAGCTCAGAGCAAACTATGAAAAAAACTTGCTTGTGTAATCATCAAAGAAACTCACTCAAGAGGCTTAGGTAACTTGTTGCATGCATGGAAGTAGGCATTTTCAGCATGGGATAAACAAAGAAACCAAGGTCATGGCCCCTCTTGCCAATAATGAATTATAATAGTGCCATCTAACATATTATAACATGTTGATGGAATATGATGGAGCAAAATGTTCGCATTTTATGACCTTGCACCCACTCATGCACCTTTCATTTAACTTGTTATGACTTAATATTGATTGTTGATGAACCACAACTAATTTATGAGGGTTCCACCTTTGTAATTCATCTTCTAAACCCTTGTATTTCCTTTTTCCCTTACACGACTATTGCAAATCTTTGACGAAGTCAACCTCACATGATAATGAAAATGCACCCACCAATAATAAAAACGTGCAAAAAACCATACAATTGGTGTTTTTTGACATTGGAAAAAATAAATGACTACTTTTTGTTGGCTCGTCACGAGTTGGGCATTACTTGCTATTGATCGGTCTACTACAATGATTTGCCCAAGTGTAAAATTCATATGCTCCCTCATTGCATATTGTCCCACATTAACTATTGCTTCATGTTTATTGTGTATTGGTTGAGAAAAGGGTTGTTTCCAAAACACTAGGGGCCACTTTAGATGAGGAGCCCCCCTTTCAGGATCCAATGAAATAGAGCAATCCTATTATTCTATGAGAGCCATAATTTGGACCCATGACCTTAGATGAGGGTCCATGACCAAAAGGTGGCAAAATCGAGACTAAACATACATGGCACCATTTTGGAGGAAAAATCAATTGGTTCAGACCTTTGAAAATAAAAGCTAAAAAGGAGAGCTCATGAATTGAAGAACCAAGATGCAAGCTAAGGGTCGAAGGCAGGGTCTAATTCAAGGCTTAAATTTGCTTCAAATGAGTCCAAATTGGCTCCTAGGAATTTGGACCGTAGATGCCCATGTAAAGTGAGCCTAAAATTGCATGTGCTAATTACCGATACTATCTCAAATAGAATGAGCCATTGGAGCTGTGCTCCAAGTAAGTAGGAAATGTAAGTTATGATGGTTAGAGCATCTCCACGGTGCTCTGTATGTGTGACCCTGAAAAAATTGGGACAGCAAAATAGGTGCGGAACTACTAATAGCAAACCACTTGGACCAATCATTATGATCAACCAATCAGAAATACTGAGCAACAATATATCATATTTATTACACTCTTTTGTGCAGGGGCAGAGGGTTGCTGGACCATTTACCAGCCACTGCAAACTGTGCAATTCTGCTGAGCCAAACCGGCACATTTTGACTTTTCTTCATCCAATTCTTAGAGCCAAATTTGGCTATATCTTCATATGAATGATTGCCACTTTGGCTACGTCACAAAATTGAAAACCACTGCTTTAGTCAGTTTTAATTTAAAACAAAAAGACATGTATTTCTGTTCCAGTTTCACACATAAATTTAACGAGGAACTTGATTCTGGTTTCAGCTCTAAAAGAAAATTCCTATTTCAATTCGGAAATTAGACTTGGTTCCAGTTTGGTTTTTACTAACCCTAACCAAAACTGAGGGTTCATAACCCACCCAACACTAATAACATTGCTAATATGAGGAATTGGGTAACTTTGGTTAGACTTTGCCCTTCTTTTGAAAGAGTGCACCTTTTGGTAAAGGAAGTAAAATGACTTACAAGAAAAGTCACAATCCCTCGAGAATTGAATTGAAGCAACCCTGTTGCACACGCTGGTTATGAACTTATTAAGTGACCACCATAGAAAAGAAGGTTATAACCCCAAAAGACAAGCTTGTTTGGGTTGGTAGGCTTCTATCATGCTTTTGTTGTTGAGACAACAATGTTTGAAAATCACTAGCCTATATTTAACAAAGATTTTCTCTGGACTTTTTGAAACACTTGATGAGCCAAAGAGAGGGGTTTGCCCATAATATATTAGAGCACCAAAAGGAATTGATTCAAGCTTTTTTTGGATTATTTATTCTATAAGTTTTCCAACAACGGTGCCTACCCTTTAATTTTGCTCAAGGTAAAGAAAAAGAGTTACGCATGATGAAGGCCAAGATTTGTTGGATTATATACATTCTTGCTTTAAATTAATATGTGAAAACAGAATTGTAATTTTGATGACAATTTTTTGAGATGATATTTTGTATTTTTCTTTTCATTTGGGAACATGGCTTTTAAATATTTCTTTAGTTGAGCTTCATATTCAATTCTTTGTGTAAACATTTATATGTTCTGAAATGATCAATTTTTGGATATATACTAAAAATGGATGTCAAAATTGTTAAAACAAAATAAATTAAAAATTATTTTATGGGTATTGGGAATGATACATGCAAAGGATGTGTATAGTCTGGTCTTATATTGGCATCTGTAGTCTGGACTTTTTGTATCTTGAAAAAAATCAATTTTGACTAAACCCAAAAAATTGGGCAAATAATATTGTATGGTTTTTTCATGTTTGAATTTCATGGAAATCCAAATGTCAAATGATTATTCGTTGGTTCAAAATGATTGAAGTTTCTGGATGATTTCAAAGCAACTTCATTTTTTAGAATTATTGTAGTTATAATATACAGTTATTTGATTCTTTTGGGGTCAAACCTCTGAAGGAGTCTAAGCACACTTACAAGGTAAAAAGAACAACACAAGCACGACCAACACAAGCACGACTTCTTCGACATTGAACAATTGAGAGTCAAGAAGTCCAAAAGTTTCAGAATTTTTGTAAAGGTTGTCATTGGGCAAGCTGGCCTTTTGTTCATTCAAAACAACAAATATAAATATTAAAAATTAGAATAAATAAATAAATAAATAATTGTGTATGAAGAGTATATTGACACACCATGTGTCATGTGGAATTTTGTAGTCAGATTGTTGAAGATATCCGATTGGTGAAGAATAACAACTCCTTCCGAGGAGGAAATGGTGTCCAATTCCCTCCTCTTAGAGAGAGAGAGAATCCAAGAATCCAATTTGTAACGAACCTGACTTGATTCTTTGATGCTCTTATTGCCTTTCTTATTGCCTTAGAGCATCTCCACCTGGGCTCAGTATGTCACTCTGGATAATAGAATTAAATATCTATGGTTAGCTGTGTTTTTTGGCAACCCCACCAAAAAACTGTAACAGGAACTGCATATATGTGGGGATTACTAATAGCAAACCACCTGGACCAATCATTATGATCAACCAATCAGAAATATTGAGGTGCAGTTAGGTCCAATTTATTATACTCTTTTTTGGAGGTGCACAACTGTGTTGTGCCTTTTACCAGCTGCGACAAGCTGTACGAATTTGGTGTAGAAAAACCAATTTCCTAAGCTAAATGGGCACATTTTGACTTTGTCGCAATAAATTGGAGCCACATACTGAGCACCCCTATTACACCACCACCCATTAAAACGGGAACCAATTAATTCCATCCCTTGACAAGAGAGACGGAGAGAATCGAAATTGAAAACCAACCAATCCCCAAGTTTGATTCTTTTTTGAAAACAACCCAAGTTTGATTCTTTGATGCTCAAACAAGAACTTTTCATTGCCTTTACACCACCACCCATCAAAGCCCGAGTCGAGTAATATGAAATGTGAGCAGGTGACATGTGGCAGTGAAAAATGTGTGGACTAACTCAACAACTCTCCACGCCGCCAACAAAAAAAAAAGTCGACTTACATGTGGCCACAAATGCGCGTGATGAGATCTTTATTTTTCAGTTGTTAAAAGTGCCGTCCTTCATTATTCAACCACCTCTCAATTTTCCGTGCATTATTTTGGAAAAGTAAAGTAATCAAGTCAAGAAATTTCTTAGTGTATTTGGAAGCACATTATTTTCCATGAATCCATATTAGAAAAATGGAGCCATATTACACCTCCTCCTTAAGAGTGAGAGGGACCTTACACCTATAGTAAGAGGCTCTCAAGGGATCTTACAGCTATGGTTAGAGATGTCTTACTATAGGTGTAAGATCCCTCTCTCTTTCTTAAGGTATAAGTATAAGAACACTCCCTTTCCTAGGCCACTCTATCCCATTGATTTATCATGTTATTATATACTATGACCCTAAACCCCGTACCCTAGGGTTTCAATACATTGGGATTGTGTGGTCTATCAACCGTAGAAGCAAGCAAATAAATTCCATGTGCAACCACCCTATTCCACATTTCAGCTACTCTCCGTCTTTCTGGCATTTCAAGCCCCAAATTGAGGTTCTTCACCTTAAGGAGTGATGTTCTTTTATTAGAGAGAGGCTCAAGAGACCAACCATCAAAGCCCCCACCCCCTCCTCCCAACTAAACCCAAAACAAAAAGAGTTAAAATCAAATATAAAACCACTCTCAAAACATTTGAGAAAATTAGGCTATCATTATTACAACCCCTAATTTTAGAGCCTTTCAATGATTTGATATGGTTTTTATTTGGATGAAAGGAATGGGTTTTCTCTAGTGTAAATCAATAGAGGTACCTATTAGGCTAGGGGGAGCACTAATTAATAATAAATACATAAAATTAATGACCATAGGTAACATAAAAAAAAAGAAAAAAGAAAAGGGGGCTAACAAATCCAAGAAGTAAAGCTTATTATTATTATTGTCAAGAGAAAATCTTCAGTTATTTACATAGTAAGAAAATGCTTAAATAGGCAAGCATGAGTTATTAGTTAGTGTGTTCACTAATTAACAAAGTGATTAAGAACCAAATTAATTATCATTAATCATCATAATCATGAACGCGTGATTGCTGCTCTTGAGCTTTCTCTAGAAACATCCCCATTCTTTTGCCATTTCTTTTGTTGCTCCTATTGCTTTTGTGGAGAAGATCTCTGTGCGTGTGTGTTTTCCAAGGCTTTCGTCCCATGCATGGATGGGTTCCAAGTGCACATTCTTCTTGTTGTAGGCTCTTCTTTTTTTTCGGTTTTGTGGAGATTTGCTTTCAAGTCTTTTCATGTATGTATGGTTGGAAGTAATAAGTAAGTGTACATGATTGTGTAGAGAAAGCTTGGAAATTTGCAAAGGCAGGCAGAGTGGGATTGTGTAAGAAGAGCAGAGGGAGAGAGATTGAAGGATTTTTGTATTGTTTTGTTTTTTTTTTGCGGGGGGGAGGTGTTTGAGTTTGATCAGGAGTTCTGAAGATTTGCCTTTGGTTTCTGTTTCATGGACTAGCTTTGTGGAAAAGACGAGCGATCATTTCAGGTAGAGGAAATTGTTTCTTGGTTGTCGGAGGATTAAGAAGGAAAAGCAAAAAGAACAAAAAACCAAAAGTGCCTTGGTAGAGGGAGGGGTGGTGTGTGCCTGTGGGGATTGGAGAGACGTGAGGTTTAGGGTTTGATGGAGTGCAGGTTGTTGGCGCTCGGATTTCTTTTCTTTTACGAGAGAGAATGAAACAGAATAAGGTTGAGTGGAGAAGGAAGTTGCTTGTTTGTTGTTTTTTGAGCGGAATTTTTGGGGAGTTTTTTGGTTTCTTAAGATTTGTTCTGTTTTGTGGGTTCTTCTTCAGACGTTTTCGTCGGAGGATTGGCGGAGAGTTTCAAGGGACGTCTTGGGAAGTTAGTTATCGCGTGGTGGAAACATTGAAGGAGGGATTTCGGTGTTTGCTGAGTTCTTGGACTCCATCGTAAGCATTTTGTGTTCGGATATAAGCAGAAGAAGAAGAAACAGAAGCAGAAGGATTCTTGTTTTAGGGTTTTTTGCCTGCACAAGCTTTTGTGGATGGGAGGAGGAGGTGCGGCAGCAACAAGGGCTCTGCATGGATCAATCGCAGCAGCAGCAGCGGCCGTTTTCGTGTCAGCTGCCGCTACTGTCGACATTCCTGACAAGCTTCATCTAAAGGCAACTCCCATGCTATTCTATGCGGTTCCACCATCCATGCCACTTCCACCACTTCCTTCCCTTTCTTCTCCCTCTACTACTTCATGTTCCTGCTTTGAATTCGATCCTTTCTCTATCATTTCTGACAAGAATCTCAAGAGCCTTGCTAATTCTTCTTCCACGGTGGGCTCCTCCTTGAGTTCCGGTTCCAGGTCTCCTCTTCCTGGGTCTTGTTGTGCAACACCTTCTTCAAAGGATGCTCTGTCTTTCTCTTCTACTTCCCTGCCTTCCTGTTCACCTTGTCTGTCATCGTCCTTCTCCTTAGCCCAGGGAGCCCCTATGGCGTCATCAATGTGTTTGCAGAAGAGGTCACTGTCTTTTCTCTTAAGAACTTCTCCTAATCTGAATTCAGCACTCTTGCCAGCTCCCCACCTTTCTCTCCCCATCTCCTCAACTCTCCAGCCACCTGCTTTCTCAACATCTTCAAGCTATTCTAGCTTTAGATCTCCTTCCTCAGAGCAGCAATTTTCAAGTACAACTTTGGCATTTGCAGCACCTTCATTGTATGCACTTCTTTTACCTACTTTCACCGAGGCAAAAAATTTCGGCAAGTCTTTGCCTTTGTTTGCTGCATCAGCCGAGCAATCTTTGTTTCCCTTGCAAACACAATCGTATCTTCTTCCCCAGTTTGGAGGCTCTTCAATTTCAGCCTCCATGCCTCCTGACGCTTCTGCATCAAACTCTCTGGAGTTACTTCTTTCATCTCTTACCTTTTGCCATGTCTCTAGACCATTTGCCCCAAATCTTCCAGTATCCTCCACCCCACACTCTCTTCACACATGGCACGTACCCATGCCGAGTTCCTTCATTCTGAACAAGAAGGACGATTCTTCTGTGGCATCGGCAAAGAAACCGGCCCTAACTGTTGTGCTTCTCGGGTGGCTTGGAGCACAACAGAAGCATCTGAAGAAGTATGCAGAATGGTACAATGCAAGAGGTATTCATGCAGTCACATTTGTGGTGCCTATGACGGATGTGTTGACCTTCAAAGTTGGGGGGAAGGCTGAGGAGCATGTTGATAGGTTAGCCCGTCATCTTGCATTGTGGCTCACAGAGCAGGGAGATCATGCAAATGGCATTGAGGGTGAGAAGCAGCTCATTTTTCACACCTTCAGCAACACTGGCTGGCTGACGTAAGTACAAGTCTTTGTCCTTTCAACACAGTTCTAACATTCTCTTCATCTTTCTGTGGGCCACATGCAATGTCAAAGACATGATATCAGGTTTGGTTTTGCAGGTATGGTGTCATACTTGAGAAACTGCAAGAGAGAGGTGATCATCTGTTGGGTAAGATCAAGGGCTGTGTGGTCGACTCTGCCCCAGCTGCTGATCCTGACCCACAGGTCTGGGCTTCAGGTTTCTCTGCAGCATTGTTAAAGAAGAGAAGCAGTGCAACAAAGGAAGCTGCACTGGTCAATGAGACAAAAGAGGGTGTGACTGTTGAAGGCTCACAGAAGGGTGTACTCTCAAATACTGAGGTTGAGCCTAATGGTGTTGAAGCTGCACTGCTATCAGTGCTGGCAGGATTCTTCTCGGTCTTCCTGAAACTTCCAGCAATCAGCGAGTATGCCTCTTAACTCTGGTTTTTTCTTTGATGAGGGAAACTTAATTTCTTACATGCTCATGGATATTGCAGATGTTGCACAAGCAAGTCTGAAGACGTGCTTCAAATTATTTCAAAACCCTAATTTGAGTACTGTATCAAGTACATCTTATTTGACACCAGACTGCCTTCTTTTTTCTGCAGATTAAGAAACTCTTTACAATTTTTCTTAACGTCTTCTCTTGGTTGCGATGCAGGCGCTTGTCAAAAGTAGTCACCACCCTATCTAAGCAGCAACCACAGTGCCCACAGCTGTACATTTACAGCACTGCAGACAAAGTTATTCCAGTGAAGTCCGTTGAGGCATTCATAGAGCAACAGAGGAAGGCAGGACATGTTGTACGATCTTGCAACCTGCAATCATCCCCACATGTAGACCATTTCCGCAGCCATCCTCAGCTCTACAGTGAGCAATTGAGCAATTTCTTGAAAGAGGTTTTGCCGCAAAACCCAACTTGATTTGGCCAACAGGAAAGCTTACAATCTATGTGGTTTTATGCTAGCTTTAGGATGGTTTAGGAGACTTGTACATGAATGAAGTGAGACAGAAAAAGAACAAAAATACCTTGGGTTAGAGGTAGGAACTTTTTTGGGGTCTGTGTTGGTAGAGAGACAGGAATGTGATATTCGGCAGAGTAGGTATCAACTTTTAGAGTTGAAGGAAACACATTGAAATTATGTGAAACAAGAGAAGTGGGAGGATGGAAAGAAAGAAAGAGATGAAAGTGGAAGGGAGCGAGATTAACGTGGGGATTGGGAATCAAGATTGTTACAGCTATGAAGCAAAGCTTCAAGGCTAGCAAGGTGTAATGTTGGATTCATTGATCTGAGCCATTGCTCAGCATTCATGATTCTTTAACCGGAAGGGTGAAACATGTATTCTCCCGTGTCTCCATTGAGAACGGGTACATTTTCGATGATGATGAAAATAAAAAAAGCTAGGTAGTAGTGTATGGGACTCTTAACCAGACTTTGTGAGTTGTGCCTCTCCCTGGAGCAAAATTGTTTTCAACTTACACATACATTTATTATCCACATTTCCTACTCTGGGGTGGTTACGAAATTGCTAAGAAGTGACATTTGGAAACTACCTACTCAAAGTTTGGGAAACCTTCATCTTATATCTTCCACACAGTCAGGGCTAAACAAAAGGATATTCTTAGCTGTCTAATATGCCCCTTTTTCCAACGTTCTTCAAAGTTTTGTCATGGGAGTTTTTTCTGCAGTCTTTATGTATTTCTTGCATAAAAATACTGAGGAACCGACAAAATGGTTACCTATCTGTTAAGTCTTTTCATCTCTTTTGCTGTAAGCTGTGGAATTGGGGAATAGTGAGATTGGAAATGCGGAGATAGGTGAAGTACAACCACGTTGGAGTGAGACAATGTACGATTGCCCCCTTACAATCCCAGGAGAAGATGGTGGCAAAGGGATGGGGCAAAAAAATTCAATTTACAAAAACTTTCTTTATTACACCATGCATGTGATATTATGGACTTGGCAACTTGATGCATGTGATATTCTGAACTTTACAACTTGGACTTCAAGAGCCTGACAATGTGAACTTAACTTTCACCAAGCTCACAAATTAAGAAAATAAAAATCCAAATGACAATTAAAAATCCAATTAATTATCCTTTGAAGAAGTGTTTGTCCTCAAATCATCTCCGAGTCCCAACTAATTGGAACCCAGCAGAACATGACTGCCAAGTTGCTAATAAGGAACCCTACTTGTTATATCCAGAACAAGGCTCTGGCATTTGCAACCACTACTCAGATTGATTGGGAACTGGACCCAATGTTGAAAACTGTAAACTATTGAACTGGAATCAGAACATTGCCTGGATCAAGTTGTCAAACGCTGAACCAGCTGTTGTCCTGAATGGGCAAGAACCACCACCCAACAAGTTCAAACGGTTTCATCAACTGGCTTTGCTTGTTTTTGTTGACTCTCCCCAAGGGTCAAAAGACTTTGCATCGGTGTTGGATTTTGGGGTCAAACTTTGACTTGAATTTGGAAACTACGTCTGGGTGACAGTGTCGTTTTTGGCAATTTTGTGATGTAGCCAAAGTGGCCATCATCCATAGGAAGATTTAGCCAAATTTGGCTATAATCCATTAGTGAAATTAAAATTTGAACATCCCTTGTACATTTTTGGCTACCTACATTTTAAAAATATATAAAAAATGTGGTGCTGCTTTTTTTCTTTTTTTTCCTCAAAAATTGGATTCTGGCAATTGATAATATCCAAAAATCACTTCCTTTGTTTATTTTTTAATTTCACTTTTTGGCAAACTTTCGCCAATAAGAAAAAGTCTGGTGGGTGACAGCTGCAAACCTAGCTGTACTCATCAGGGCCGCCAGGGGCATTGTTTTCTTGCCATATAGAGCATCATTGGCCGGGCCATGTGCCCCTTGTGGAATTGGCAGGCCTGAGACATTATGGGTGCTAAATCTGTCCATTGGTGGTCTCCATGGAACTGGAAGGCTTGAATTTGTTTCTTCAACATGCCATCAAAACTCAAATTTGATGGTTGGATCTTTAATCTAGGATTGAAACCCTAACAGTTCCCATTTAAATTGTGCCCTATTCTGGTTTTGAGGGGTTGAATCTGCATGATACTTTTTGTAAACTTATTAGTAGACCAACAGATGGGTGGAGGCTATCCATGGCCATGGACATTTTTGGGGCTTTACTTGGTCATATCTTGAACTTTATACAACCCACTTTTGTGGATTGTCCCCATGGATTGAACAATGAAAGTTTTGAGTGTGGGAGGTTTTGCCTAATTTGTTTCTTTGTCATCCCACAACAAAGGCCATTCTATATTAACCAATGTTGGGTGGGTATTAGAAAAAATGTGAGAGTTGGACAAGGTTTTAAGCTGGTTCTTTGTTTGAAACTCTTAGGGTATCATCTTGAGTGATGCCCTTTATGAACCCTAATTGTAGGGTTTTATGTAATGTGACAATTGGGCCTTTGAAACCTTGATTGAATGTATATTTATATTTTATTAAAACCCTAGCAAGGTATTAAAAAAAATTCAAGGTCAGGTTTTAAGGTTTAGAATCAATTGAATGGTCAATAAAGTTTAGTGTTTAGTTTATAGTTAGTTAGGGTTTAGCCAATAAACGGCATCGCTTGTTGTTTGATATCAAGCAAGTGTTTTTCAGACTTTTTGTCTCACTATGTGAGGTTTTTTTACCCTTTTTTTGTTTGTTGTTTGTTTGCTTGAATTAATTAGTTTAATTAGTTGCTTTGGTTAGTAGTTAATAGTTGTTGCTTGTTACTTCATGCTCCTTGTTGAACATTCCTTTTTTAGCACTCCTTGCTCGACACTGTTGTTATTCTTGTTGCTTTTTATTTCACATTACTTGCTCAATGTTCCTTGTTCTTGTTGCCATTGCTCTTGCTACTCCTTGTTCAACGCTTTTTGTTGACGTTACTATTGCTCGAAATTGTCCCTTGTTCAACATTATTGTTGTTACTTTTGTTATTCCTTGTTCAATGCTACTACTCCTCTTGATGTTCCTTGCTTGGTGTTGCTTCTGTTGTTGGTCCTTGTTCAATGTTGTTGCTTTTCTTATTGTTTGACATTTCTATTCCTCTTGTTGTTTTTTGTTTGACACTATTGCTCCTCTTGCTTGATGTTGCTACAATTTTGCTCATTCATTCTCAACACAATTTGCTTAAATACTTATCTATTACATTATGATGTTGTTCGATGCTCCTTGTTCGACGTTGTTGCTCTTGTTTTTTGTTTCAAATTGATATTTTCCCCATTAGTTTTTTCAAGTGTCGGAGGAGCTATCCAAATTCAAGTTGTTCAAGCTAGACTTGGAAAGTGAGATTTCTTTTCCAATCTTTATTTATTGATGATTTTTTTAATTATCCATGTTTTTGGGAAATTTGGGTTGACAATGTGTTTGTTTGTTGTGTGTAGGAATTATTTGGACATTCTAAAACCCATGTTATTTTGTGAGCCCCAACAAATGCAATTTCTACATTTAATTATACACATTGCATTGCATTTGCACAATTACACATTGTAATTTTTCAACACATTGCATCTGTTTTTAGTTTTTTTCCAATTGCTTGTAAATGTTTAGGTTGATTTTCAAATAGATACCATAATCTTATTTTGGCAAAAAAAATACTTATTTGTAAATTCTTCTTTAGGATAAGTAATATTCTAGTAGAGAATGGGGGATTCAAGTCAAAATGAAAAATTAATTTTGATTGAAGAAAATGAGACCGATGAAAATGAAATGAACATTGAAAAATATTTGGAAAGAGAGTGGAAATGTGGAAACAAAAAATAGCAAAGTTGAAAAAAATGGAGAAGAAATAACGAAGAAAAATTTGGAAAGGCCATAATAAATTATTTTCATGTTGGGCATTTTATTGTGTGAATGATGGGAAAAGGTTGAAGCTGGATCTCATCAAGTCATGACTCATGAGATGTATTATGTGTTATGATAATGTTGTAAATATTCCTAGTCCAAGAACTAAAGAAAGGAAAGGTTTAATAACCTATTATAAAATTTATGGTATAATTGCTTTGAAAAAACATGTAGATGCAAATCATTTTATAATTGCAAATAAAACTGAAGAAGAAATTAACAATGAAATAACAAAAAGTGTTGAAAATAAACTACAAAGAAAGATGAATTGTCCCATTAAATGCAATTTCTATTTTTTTTGTTATAAAAGAACCTTTCAAAAAGGATGATGTGCAACAAAAAGACTTTTTGCAAGACCTTGACCTTTTCTGTGAAAAATAACTTAACATTGCAATATGTTGAAAGCATATGGTTAAAGTGTTTGATATTACATTTGTGTTTATAATTGTTTTCCCTTCTAGAAAACAATTATCTCATGAAATATTACCTAACTTCGTGGAAAAAATGAAACAAATGTATGTTTTGCTAAAATCAATAGATTGTATTTATGCCACATCAAACTTTCACTTATGGATGTCAAAGGATGCACATGATATATTTGCTCATGTTATAAGTTTTTAAGGATCTGATTGGCAACCCAAATAAGTAATTGTTGGTTTCTTTGAGGCAATAGAAACTAATGGGTACGCATTAACCAACAATTTGACAAAATTGTTTAATCAATATGGGTTAAGAAATAAAATCATGCAAGCCTATGTTAAGGATGAAGGCTCAAATTTAAATACTACGATAGTTGCTTTAAAATATGTTTAAAATGTGAAGTCCTTGGTTTAGATGAAAATTTTTAAGGTTTTTGTTTTGGCCATGTTTTTTACAAAGCATGTCAATATGTTACTACTGACCAAAAAGTTTGTAGGAATCTCAAGTTTGTTTCAATCAAATTTGCTTAGTTAGATTTGCAAAGTATATTGATTTAAAAAAATTGGAAAAAAGGTAAAGAAGAATGGAACAATGCTTGTTTAGATTCAAAATTGCCTCCAAGAAAATTAAATGTTCCAATGAAGACAAGGTAATTATTTAATCTATTGTAATTGTTTTCCTTACAATTTTTTTCCATTAACTATTGTCTTTTTTGTTTCTTATTGATTTTTTAAAATTAAACATTTTAACATAGAAATTTTAACTTTGAGTGTAGATTTGCTAGCAAAATCATTATGTTTCAAGAAGCCTTGCAATTCAAAAATGACATTTTTTTTGTTATACTACGTAAAATATTTTTAGAATGAATGGAAAAGTGCTTCCTCTTTTACTTGGGACATTTTTAAAATAGTTTTGGATTCTTTATTTCTTGTTGTGATTACTTGTGTTCTGAACCAATTTAGTAGCTACTGGTTACTTTTTGATGCATTATAGCTTGCCACTACTACATGTTTAAAATTCAGGGAAAGAAATTAGAAACCCATCTACCCTAGTCAATTTGATTAATGATGATTTTCGGATAACTTTTGGGTTGTTTTTGTTTGCTTCCAACATTAGAAGAGAAGTTTGTGATGTTTTTTATTCTTTTTAAAAAAAATTTGAAGAAAGAAATGTTGTCTTTGATTCTATACCCTAGATTCAAAAGCATTTGTCTAGTATCTTCTTTGGTTGGCTAAGAGGAAGGTGTAAGTATTGTGAATGAATATGATAGGAAAAATTTGTATCCTATGCTTTTGAAGTGTTATTATCATTTGCATTCAGTTACAAAATTTGTTGTTGTACAAATTAGACAAGCAATAAAGATTCTAATTTGGATATTTTTCAATAAATTGCATTATGAAGCAAGCCATAAAAGGAACTTGTCACTAGGAAATTATTGATTTTCAAACATTATCAAGTGGATCACAAAGACATCAAGCGACCTCTTCAATGGTGAAGAAAACATGAAGCCATGTTTTCTATAATTGGTTTTTTGGCTTGCCAAGCATTGTAAGGTCACAAATTGAAACAATTTAAAAATAATAATTTAGTGGGCATATTTACAAACCTAAGGAGATTTGTTTATAATCAGAAAAACTTAAAATTTTTTATTTTTGTGAACAAAAATCAGCCAAGTGATTCTAGAGTTGGATGTATAGTGCCTTCTAATTTAGCAAGGTTAATTCAAACAAACTTAGGTTTTGAAGAGAAGTAAGAAAAAATTGAAGGCTCATTTGAATGAAATGAAATAGTGGACATATAAAATGTTGAAAAGAAATTTAAAGAAATTTAACTTTGTTTGGTGCAATTTTTTAATTTTTAAACATTAAAAAAATATATTTGAGATTAAAATTTATAATAACCAGTATGTGAAAACTGGCTTTGAAAATCAACTGATATAAGATGTGCGAGAACCAGCGCTTTGAAACTTGGGTGAAATTATTTTTTGCAAATTTTTAAAACCCTACCTCGGTCTTTAAAAGATGAAAATAAATTATTAAAAAAAACTGGGTTGAGTCTTTCAAAACATTCTAATACCCGGAACTGGCGGTTCTCAGAAAAACTAGAGAACCACCCAACACTGGTATTAATTAGTAACCCTTCCCTAATGGCCATATTCAAATCCTTGTGTATGGGTTGACTTGGTTTGCTTGTTCCATTCAAACATGGATTTGATCAAAGGCCAGTCCCCTGAAAAAGTACTTCAAAAAATATTATAGGCTAACTTTGGTTGCACCATTCTTTTCATGTTCATACAAACACTCACTTTGCTTCACTTGATGCTCCATGGCCATTCTCGGGACAGCAGTGTAACTTCAACCACCAGATGTTCGTTTATTCCCCTTGAGGTTTTCGTATGTTTTTGGGATTGGCAGGGGTTGGAGGGGGCAGATTGTGCCCCTTTTGCACTATAGGAAAGATTTCCCATCATTCTTAAAAGAGGGCCAGTCTACTTCCAAGACTATCCAACCGTAGCATTGAATGATGAAATGGACAAGCTTCCTCGACAGCTGAAAGGGCAATAGTGTAAGAAATCCCAAAAGATTTATGTTTGTTATACAATAGATAGGGCATCCATTACTTTTCAGCACAATCTGAGAGAGTTTCCATAACTCACTTTCATGGATTTTGCAGTTATCAAACTTATTATTTCAAAATAGACTTTGCATACAAATCAACCTGGAGATTGTAGGGAAATCTACACAATTGAAATAGAAGAAACTAGATGTGAGATGCAGAAAACAACAAATACCTGCAAAACTGAAGCTCCTCATCCCCTGCTGGCCTTCAACTGGAAGAGAGCTCATTTTGAAAATGCAGCTCATCATCCTTTGCTCTTCTTCAACTGGAAGAGATGGCTCATTTTTAACATGATATGACCCTCCCTTGTACAGTGCAAAGCAGCCGGAGGAGATACAATAGGATGACTTAGTGAGATTTACAGTACAACCATTAGAGTTCAGATTCAAAAGTTTGTCTGCAAAACAACTACAAACTGGTCAGGCTGCAATCTTTGTGAAAACTAGCCTGACCACATTGCCATAGCAGTTGAGACATGACATACTTTGAACTATGATATCATGTCTCGTTGAACAATAAGTGGGTCCTAACCTCTTCGGGCAAAAACCCTTCCACTTTTCTGTCCCACTCGTGTGCCTGCAAGACCTTGAGCCAGCACAGATTTTGTGCCTGGCCGCCAAGAGAATTCCATCAAACTCAGGAGTTGGTCGCAAAGAGTGGATGTGAGCTCCAAACACTGAATGTTATCACAAAAGGTTACCCGCAATCTCTGAAGATCTTTACAAGCTTGCAAAACCACTGCTAACCCTGCAGTAGTGATGAGTGAGCATCCGGCTAAACCTAGCAACCTCAGTCTGCGGCACTTTGCTGCCAAGCTGAAGCTCTCATCATCCAAGCCCCAGCAATCCTGGAACTCAAGCTCCTTGGTACTTGCACAAACAGCTAGCAGTGCAGCAAAGCCAACACGGTCACAAAGGCCACATCGCACAAATTGGAGTCGGTCAATAGCTTTGCATTGGCCCAAGTGGTGGATGGGTCCAGGATTTGGATCAATCTGTTTACAACCTTCGAGCTTCAAGCTTTTCAAACAAGTTAAGAATGACAATGCTGCAATCCAACCCTCATAGAATCCCTTATTTGACAAGCTCAACTCTTCCAGCATTGCACAACTCTTGCCAATTGCAGAGATTCCTTCATAGCTGGCTTCACATCCACTCAATTCCAATCTCACAAGGCGACGGAATGTGTGGCTCAGAATTGTGAGCCCAATGTCAGTGAAACTACAGTGATAAAAGCCGGATATGGACCCTTTCAGTCTTACTATTTGCAGATTTTCACATGCAGAAATTGCTCGGAGAGTGTCATCTGTGCACTGATGGAGCTCCAATTCCTGAAGCAGTGGACAATTTCTGGCAATGCTTGAAATCCCTGCCTCTGTCCATGACTTCTCTTTCATGTAAGAAAGCTGCTGAGTTGCAGTCCAAGTAGCCGTGGAATTCTCTCTTTTCTCAGCTTTGTAGAGAAGCTCATCTCCTAGGTTGAAACCTAAATTTGCTTCGTTGTCGCGAGGCTCCTTCTCCCGGTTTTTGCAGTCTACAGGAATGAAATCAAAGCAATTGTCCACTGCTGCTACTTCCCTCAAACCCTCTACTGCCACCACGAATCCATCAGCACCTCCTTTGCAAGAAGTCCGTGATGACCTTCTTCTTCTGACATCCACGACACAGAGTCTCTGTAACCCTGGGTACGTGTCTGCCAAGATCTTCAGACCTTTGTCTAGTCTTGCTGGAGAGAGCTGCTGCTCCTCTATACATCGTTCAATTGAAGCTGGATCAACTGCATTAAAGCTGTGACATCGCTCCTCCCGCAAAAGAAAAAAAGAGCATTTCAGACACGCAGTAGAAACTTGGAAGAACAGGAAAATGTATTGAAATAGAGCATACATACATACATACCCGAGCTGCACGGTGAGGCCCTGGTGCGTCAGGAAAATTGAGGAGGATCCAGGAATCGAGACAGAAGAAGCTGCTGGCGTGAGGTCGACGTCTGTAAGATTGGGAAAACGGATGCTCATACGCCCCGTCTCCAGAAACGTCCAGTCCTGTACTTTGATCGAGAATCGCAGTAGACCGTGCAACCGCATCCATCTCTTGCACACAAGCGAGTAGTTGGACGACGGAGGCAACAACCTGAGAATGCGCGAAAGAATCTCATCAGTCAGGCCACTGGTCACGTCCCCCGCGCCGCTTGCTGCTCTCCAGAACTCTATCTTGTTTCCTTGACCTTTGCTCCTCAGCATTACTGATGATAATTTCCCACTGCCTGCAACCGGATGCAAGCGCTCTCTTACACTCCTGATTGTCGTCCACTCCAGATTGCGTACGACTAGCTACAAAAGCAAATTCCAAGCTCAAAGCTCCTTCTTTGCTTCTGCGCAGCTTCTGGCACACCCTTGTGCCTTCTTCAGTCTCTTGTCTGTGTGTGTGTGTGTCTCTCTCTGTGTGCTGCACAATTTCAGAAACTAAAAGAAAACCAAAACCGCGTCACAATTCTTCTCGGGATTAGGATATGAAATGTCTTTCTCTGTCGGAGAGACGGAGGACAGTATGATCGGGACTCGGGAAGCGGACGAGAATTCGAGCTCCATCGCCAAACTAGGAAGGTCGAAGCAAGAGCCAGGAACGGCGGCGGTCCATGCAACGAAAAACGAAGGACACAACACTTGGAGCACAAGAATCTAGACCCGGAGTAGATCTGAGCGCACTGCCACCAGTATCACCGTTGTCAGCCATCAAGATCTTCGAAAAACGTACATTCATGTCCGATCCTCAACGTAGCTTCATACAGAATTACCCGTATTTTACTTGTTCGCAACTAGTATCCTTCCATTATCTAGGAATTACGTAGACTTCTATGCAGCAAAACACTTGCAGTCAAGAATCTATAAATATAGTAGATCTACCATTGCCATCAGTAGTATCACTGTTGTCAGCCATCAAAATCTTCGAAAAAGGTACATTCATATCCGATTACCAACGTAACTTCATACAGAATTACCCGTATTTTACTTATTCCCAACCAGTATCCTACCATTATCTACGAAACACGTAGAACTACCATTATCTAGAAATTCTGTAGAATTGTAAACGCTATCAGCAAAAACACTTGCAGACAGGACACTTGCAGTCAAGAATCTAGACATGAAGTACATCTGCCTCTGTCACCAGTATCACCGTTGTCAGCTGTCAAAATCTTTGAAAAAAGTAAATTCATATCTGATTAGCAAATGTACCTTCATGCAGAATACTCGTATTTACTTACTTGCAACCGGTATCCTACCATTATCTAGGAAACATGTAGTCCTCACATTATCTAGGAAAGTGTAGATTTGTTCACAATCAGTAAATTACCATTATCTAGGAAATGCGTATATTACACAAGCGATCAGTAATCTACCATTCTCTAGGAATTATGTAGAGTTGTATAGGCTATCAGCAACCTTTATTGTCATTGACTCGGGAGGCCAGTTGTTGTAAATTTATACTATGGGGCCTGTTCCACCACGGAATGCATGGTGTTTGGGGTTAGGGGAGATGACATTCCGCGAGGTGATAATGGGTTCTACCAGGGCCTGTTCCAGAGCATAATCAGTGTTCCCCAGCATTGATCGATACCACTGGCAAAACCACAAGTAGAACCAACAAATAACCATCCATCCCAGCTTTTAAAAAAAATCTAGAATTAGACACCAAAACTGGTTATGTATGGGAACGGTCAAGCCCCTGCACATTATGTTGCGTAATGTGTGGGCCTGTTAGGTTGATCTAGGCAAGGCACCCAGCATAAATGGGCAAGGGCGAGGCCATTCCATGACATTAAGGTCTGGGGTGGAAAATTCAATAAGTTTTTTCAAAGAGTCATGTTCAACCAACACATTTTGATCTTTATTGCACATGTATGATCGATCACCATTGGAAGATTATGTTATAGAATGTGGTTATGAAAATGACGTAATCTGCCATCCTAGACCTTAATGTCGTTGTAATGTCATCTGGTTTTCTTAGGTTAGGAAGTGATTTTTCAGGTAGTATTTGTGAATCAAAATTGTAATAATAGTTGATATTGTTTTTTCCCACCTCCCCTTTGTTTTTTTTCCTTTCCCCTGGCCACTCATGAAGACTAGGTCAGGAGCAGGACTAATGAACTCACATGAAAGAGTTAGGTGAGGACCAAGCACTGAGGCCAACAAAATAGTAGGTATAAGTTCTTAGCTACAATTATCTCCTTGGTTGGAGTATTATTCAACCTTCCTCCTCTTCTTCTTTGTGGAATTTGTCTAAACACCCTCCTCCCTCCAACCATGTAGCTACTACACATGCACTTTCTTATCCAACTCAACTTACAACTTTTGTGGTTGTGTGAACCCAAACAAAAAGACCTGGATAAAATCTCTCTAGTTACTAAATGTACATAAACCTTGATAGGGTTTTGTTACAAGAATGGCATCTTGCTTATAGGTTTTTTTTAAGGTGCCTCCTTCTATTTCCATCCTTTATTGTTAAAGAATGTCATGCAATAAGGCACAAGGATGGAGATATTTCCCTAAATTTGGGGCCTAAAATGGTTAAGGCCATCATGTTGGGAACTCTTTGGAGTTGGGCCTTATTGTATCAAAACATGTCCCAAAGGACCTTATTCCAAACACACACACACACAATTCATCTCTAACTATTTTGGCATGTGTTGTTGGCTCAAGAATGAACTTTTTTTTATTTTTTAAAAATTTTATTAAATTTCCCATGACAAATATTTCTGAAAATTTAATATATCTTGCATCTTAGGTCTAAAATTATAAAATCACCTCCATAAAATCCTTTTGATTGAACTTTTTTCAACAATACCAAATTTCCCTAATTTTTTTATTTTTTTATTCTATTGAATTTTCTGAAACTTTGTTCAATATATTCAATAACCTTTCCATTGTAGAGTTAAATATTACAAAACCACCTCAATGTACATGTGTTCATTAAGGGCTTTCCAATGGTATCAACAGTGTGGTGGTGGCATTTTGTTCTAAGAGATCTCAATGTGAAAAACAAAGAAACAACTTTCTTTATCCTAGGGTGGCTTCTACTACTAGCCTAATTGTGAACAAGACCTAACCAATAGAGCTCAATTGTGAAAGCACTATTTTAAATTTAAATTTAATTTTCAATGAAATTTTTTACAAAATCACTTCCAAAAATTCCACTCATTGAAGGCTTTTCAATAGTACCAAGAATTCACCCCAATTTCATCATTCTCTTTTGTAAAAATACCATTTTTTTGTGTGAGTTTAGATTGTTAATATCATATGGCACTATGAATTGGTGCATAATTTGTTGAATAATGTATGGCATTGTCCAATAGTGTATGGATTTACAGTTGCTGTATAACATTTTTGAGGATTGTTTAACTTATTATCAGATAGTGTGTGGCATTGTCAAACAATGCATAGGCTTATCCAACCAATACATGTCATTGTTGAGCATTATATAATGTCAAGGTGACTAAATTACTTACACCAACACGAATGCCAATAGGGTTAAGGAGAACAAGGGGATTGACATGTGGCAAGTGGGCGGGGTGGAGAAAGAAGCATTTCATAGAAGCTTTCTTTGAGAACTTTGGTGGAGGTTATTTAATTTCTCCAATTTTTTGTGAAAATGAAAAAGAGATGGTGATGGGAATTTTTGGAGGAAGAAAGGAGCTATGAATATAGTGATGGAGAGAGGAAGTTGAAACTTTTACAAGTAAAAGAGCTTGGGTTTTTATTATGAATAAAGAGAGAAAAAAAATACCAATTTTGAGAAAATGGGAAGGAAAACAAGAAAAGAAAAGGAGTAGGAAGGTAGAAGTTTGTGATAAGCTTTGTGTCTAGTGTTTTGATGATAGTAAGAAGAAAAGGAAAACCCAAATCTTTCATGTGCATATGTAGATACTTAGTTTGAATTCTTTCAATTTTGATTTTTGTGTGTGTAAAGTTTAAGGTTGGGGGTGGGGTTTTGTGAGATGTTCAATCAAAACATGTATTGGAAATTTCACGATGAAGTAAATGTTCAACAATGACAAAAAACATGGCATTTAGGAAAACTTAAAATCATAATTTCTTGAACTTGGAACATTTTAATGCATCTTATTTTTAAATTCTTCAATTGATGAAGGTCATTTTTATTTTGACATTATTATCACATATTTTTTGAATTCACAATTTTCATTTTATTTTTGTGAAAAATGTAATGTCATCATTTCAAAAATTAATTATGGGTCCATTTTTTTCTTAAACTTCATCCATATTTTTTAATATGATTCCCCTAAAATATATTTAAACATGAATAATTAAAATTTTGATATTTTTAATGTTCAACATAGCTTTACATTTTAACTTCATTTACATATTAAAAAATTGTGATTGTGATAATCTCAATGGTCCCCCTAACTATGCTTTCACCTTAAAACAAAGGAGAAGGTGGTTGTGGGTGTGTAAAGTAAGTAGGACTTGTAGATGTTGCGGTAATGTTGTTTTGGTGGATTTTCTTATAGATGTTGAGTTGTTATTTGAATGTTGAAGATTTCAATCTTATTGATAATTGGATAGACAACAAACAACGGTTAAAGGAAGGATCGATGGTGGCAACCTTTTTGCATTTAATCAAAATGGTTAGGAAAAAAAACTTCATAAGTAAAACACCATGTTAAATTTATGTTTAATTTTTTTAGAAATAAATTGCATTTCCAAATCTCCTAGAATCCAATGTTATTTTGGAATAAATACATGGGTTTTCTAATTTAATACCTTTACCATTTTGACAACAAACTACCGAATAATTAATTAAATTTTGGCACTTGATTTTTTAATTCTAAGAATTTTTGTAAGTAATTGTTATAGACAATAAAAAACACATTATATTCATTATTATGGAATAGTTAATGTGTTAAAATTGTTACAGTATTAAGACCCTATCTTTGAAGGTATGGGGTTCAAACCCTAATAGTGAAGGTTTGGTGTTCAAACCTTGACAATAGAATTTCCGCACAAATGATAAATAAAATTTCAAATTTTCAACAAAGAATTTTTTTAAAAATTTATGTCAAAATGGTAAAGGTGTTATTTATCATAATTATTTCAATACAAAAAAAGGTGATATACATGTGTTATATGGCCCTAGGTGTTGTTCATAGTATATAATAACATGATAAATCAACTAAGGTTAAATTGAAGTTTGCATGGTGGTGTCTGAAGGATTTCAAGGTGTCAATGAATTTCATTTGATATAGATGCTTATATTTAAAGTTGCCAATTAAATGTACATGTAGGTAGGTATGATAATCATTAAAAAATAACCCATAATATGAGAGCATGTATTATTTCTTATGCACAAGTTCATTGTTATATTTCATGTGTATGGCATTTCAAACATGATTTTGTTACTACAATCTTTCAACGACAACATTAAAACCATTGGGCAAGAAAATGTCATATGAACCCATCAATTACAAATTATAATACTTGGATCATAAAAAATTACCATGGTTGAATGTCCAAACCACATTAAATGATTAGTAATTGAGTGCAAAGATTTTGGATTAAAAACATGGAACCTATAAAGTACAACTTGGCTTCAACTATAAGTCACATTTGTTCCAAGTTCAAGCCAAAATTTTACCCCATAAATCCTACATTGATGTGAAGTCTCTTCCCTCTTTAATGAAAATCCTAAACATGAAGGGACCAAAAACAACTCCAAATTACAAATGAAAAGAATTAAAAAAATACAATGGTGAAAAAAGACACCACTTAATGGTGCTTTTTGTTAGGTTTATATTATAAAGTATACCATATTATTCTATGATATTACACTATGGACATATTATTACAAACGTCTCATATGACATGTCAATTTACTATCATAGTATGAATTGTAAAAACACAACAGTTCTACCCATTCAATAAATAAAAAATTCTTCTTCTTGTTCCTTTGAAAAGCAATGAATTAGTAGGTCCCAACATGATATTAGAATAAGTTGAATTTATGTTTTATTTAAATTTTTTAAAAAGTTTATAATTGCTCCAAAATGTGTTTTTATAACAATAATATTATGTAAGAAATTGACAAAGATAGAATTACATGACTATTACAAATGATGTGGAAATAATTTGATTTCTTTATATGATTTAGAAAAAAACAAAGTTGGATTCCTTAGTACAAAAAATTGATGATTTTTTAATCATGTAATTACCAATTTGGATTTGAACAAAATGAAGTAATGGAATGTAGTTTATGTTCAAGAAAAATTCTAGAATCTAGAATTGATTTTGATTATAGATTTTCTAAAGCTTGATCAAGTTTCTAAAATCAAGATGAAAGCATGAACGTTAATGCCTCTTTTTTGAAAATTTGAAAAAAACTATATGGTGAAAATTGCATTGTAAAATCTTTGAAATAAGGACATAACGACTTAGTCAACTAAAGTAGATATAAGCCATATTACAAAATTGGATGGGAATTATTATCCTGTATGGAAGCATAGTTGAAAACACACAAAAAAGAAGGATTTTAGCCATAGTTGAATTCACAAATAATTAAACCTTTTAACCCCAACTTCAACATAGATAATTATAGGGACCCAAGTTTTACCTACCATTGGGCACAGCAACATTACTAAGTGGGAAGAACAAAATACACTTACTTTTACATTTATTAAATAATTGTTTAGAAAATAATGTCATTTCACATGTACAATCAAAGGATATTCAATATAAGTAAGGGTAGAGTTAATGAATGTGTTTGAATCCAAATATGTAATAACAAAGATCATGTATTTAAAAGATGAACTTTAAACATTAAAAAGAAAGAAAGTGAAAATATGATAAAACACATCAATAAGTTTATATCATTACGTGAACAATTGTCATTAGTAAGAGCATTAGTTTCTAATGATGAGATGATGTTTTCATTGTTGAGAAGCATGTGATAGGTAATGATAATTATGTAGTGTAAATGGTAGATAAAAAAGATAAGCAAGTTGGTTAATGTTGTAAAACTTGAATGCATGTTGAGAATGCATATGAATAGATATTTTACTAAGTTGAATGTGACAAACCAACAATATAACATTGATATGCTAAAGTTTTGCAAGCTAGCATGAGAATAAGGTATAGCTAATAAGAGCAAATTAATTGTAAATGTAACAAACTTGTGAACATTGTGCATGGGACATTTGACTTAACAAGATGGTGATTAGCCAAGCTAATAACAGCAAAAACTTCTTTATGTGATGCTTGTTTATGTGTGTGCGTATTTCAATCAATGATGTAAGTCAAACTAAAGTCCCTTGGAGATTGTGGGTGCTTATGGGTTGAATTAGGAAAGTTGTAATGGTGATGTGCTTTTGGTAATGTAGAGCATTTGATAATAATGGTGGAGATGATATGTCCATATTCTTGAATGGAAAAGGTAGTGGTGACGTCATTCATATTAGGGAAGGAACAACGTGTCTATTATTAGATCTTTATATAAGTCAATTTCTTGAAATGATTTAAAAAAAGGGATGTATTAAAAGAAAATCAATCTCACAATAACAAAAACGAGATTCATAAGTTGTACAGCGAGTAGCTTATATGGCCCTAACTACCAAACACATGGTATGTAGGTAAATGAAATGGGCAAGAACCCAATAGTTATTTAGAATAAGAAAAAATGGCATGTAAAACTAAAAAGCTTATAACATGCCAATGAATTATAGAAATTTTATTTAATTCTTTATGATGGTGTACGAATTACTAATTTACTTTTTGTTTTAGGATGGTGACATTTTAGGTTATCATGGTGGTAATTAGGATATGACAAAAGAGATAGATGAACAATCTAAATTTCTTTGTATGACTTTCATCTAGTGAAGGTTGGTGGTTGTGAAGGCTACTTTTTCAAAAGTAGTATAAATATAAAATTATATGATCATTTCCTTTGTCATTGAGCATGAAGCGTTGCTATTGTGGGAGAGTAGAAAAATGGAATTGTGTGGAGTTTTTCATAGACTTTCCACTTAATTATGATATTTTCATTTGACATTTTTTGATCATTAGGTTCAAAACTGATCTTTTGCTGATGAATTTCATGGAATCCATGGACATTTCTTATTGTTGAAGGAATGACTGTAAAGATGATTGTGTGGAAATTGTGCAAATCATTATTAAAATTAAATCATTTGTTTTGCTTGTGTTGTTTATAAAATCAATCTCCTTGTATCATTGCGATCATTTGGTTGTGTAATTGAGATAGTATATACCATTGGATCATTGAATGTTTTCCTAAAGAACAAACTTTTGATTCAATTATTTTTTAAACTTTAATTTTTAAACTAAATTTATTCTATAGATGGCAATTAAATTTGATTATACAAACATTAAAAATATATCCATTACAATTTATTTATTTTGATGTGAAGTTTAAATCTTACATTAGACTATTTTTCAACTCTTTATGTGGGTAAAAAACATATAATCTATGTGTAAGGTAAAATTATATTAGGGTTACTCCATTTAAGGCAAATGTTGTGAGATGTTAAAAGTGATCATAATATCTTGTATAATCATGCACTTGGCAATCCTATTATTATCAAAATAATAGGTTGTTGAGTTAGAAAGTAAATTACTCACAAGGTAAACATAGGCTAGTAAGAGAACTTCCTTCAAGAAGGTAGTCCTCCCATCAATTTAGAATCAACAAAAAACTTTAGAATAAGGAAAAAAAAGAAAGGGGCCAAAAAGTAATTACCTTTCAGTCACTTGAGAGCACCTCCTTTAACCATAACTACCATTTCACATGTTCATCCACTTCCTTATAATTGTTGTTTTCCACCAAACTACCTATATATTGTTCCTATCGTCTTGTTGCAACTACCTTCTAACAAGCTACCGCATTCTAGATAGCAAATTCTAAAAATAACCAAGAAATAAAATAAACCAATATGAAAGTTATAGTATTTTACATCAAATTGCAATGAACCACTATCATTGTAAAGGGAGAATAAGGCACAAGAGAAAGAAAAATAAAATAAAACAAAAACATATAAAGTCCCACAACCTTCACATACTTTTTTGCATTACTCTTTCTTGCCTTACACAATTTCTCTCTTGTCCATTCTTCCATAAGCTCATCATACAAAAATGATGGGAATCCATCTCATAATCCCTAAGTCTTCCATAAACTATATTAGATTTCACCCATAAAAATAGACTTTTTATCCTAATCCTTTCACAAATTCCTCCTAGTTGATTAGTGAACAATTACCAATCACCTGTTCCCATGGACTAGTTAACTTAATGGCTTCATCCTTAAAATAAATTAAAAGACTATAAATATATTTAACATTAGTAAATATTTAGTTATTAGGAGGCCCCTTGATTAGTTAATCTAAATATATTCTACCCTTAACATATCTATAGGTATATGTTGTAATATACAATTGTGTGCAAATATTTCAAATTGTTCCATCCCAACCCAATGTTAAAATGTAAACAAATGGTTTATGTAGAATGATTTACAATCATTTCAATTTGCAACCATTTCAATTTTGATCCAACTGTCAAAATCTAAAATGATTTGTATATAATATATACATTGTATATCATGTTTAATTTGGAGTTATTTTGTGATAATAAGACACCCATACTCTTGGTTCCATGTCACATTCATAAAAAATGTTAAGTGGGAAAAAACACAATCCCCCCTTCATGTATGTGCTATTTTTTCATTTCAAGGTGGTTTTTAAAAAGAAAATAAATCATAATGCATTTATGGTATATATATATATATATATAATGTTTGGTGAGTGACATACATTAAGTAAATTTGAAGAATTTTTCAATAGCAACAAAAATTGGTATATAATTTGTATCAATATCATTCACCACCCAAAGTTTCATGCAAAAATACCACCTACGATCCCACTTTTGAAGTATAAATCTAATTTTTCATACTCTATGATATATATATAATTTTGTGATAAATATACTTTTAGATTTAAAAATCTCCATCACTTATTACTTCTTTACAACCATGGTTAACCCAAGTTCCAAGGTAATAAAATCTTTTCAAAATTCACAAAAAAATTCCTTTGTGAAGATGCACTTCAAAAAATAATTCAAATATTGTAAAACAATGTTTGTGACTACAATTTTTGAGGACTTTAATGTGCTTTTACCATTTAAAGAGGGAAAGTTTGTGCCCTTTTACAAGGGAAAACAAACACCAAAATTAAAAATATGGGCCAACAATAGAAAAGACCACTCACATGTTTTTATTGCAAAAGCATGGTCACATAACTATATAAGGATTATTGTACACATTGCAACTTCATGTTTCCATAAATATGTCATAAATAAATATATGTGAAGAGTTTTTAGAAGTCCTTTAAACAACAAAATCAATAGTTATGGACACATTGACATGCTTTTGACATTTGTATATCATATTTTTGTTGTCATCATTTCTTATTTTGGATTTTAACAATTTGTGACACATAATAAAGGGACTTGTGCAAATTTTTATAAAATTGTATCACTACATTATTTTTGAAGCAATAAAACTTATAAACCTAAATAGTGCTTACCCAAAATTTGGCTCTTAAAAAAAAGAATGCACTTGACAAAACTACGTATGTTTGTGCAATTCAACCTTTTGCACAAGTATTTTCCATAGTTACATTTGGTAGAGTAAACAATGTTTTTACATTTGTGGTTCAAGTGGGAACTAGCTATTCACTTTCTAATCTTAATTTAGAAGCTTCAGCCATGCATGAGAAGTTTTTGGTGCAATGGGAGTGGCTTTACTTCAAGCTATTTCAAGCAACCTTTCTCACTTTCAACCATTTTTTGGAATTCAACCTCCATTTATAACGCTCGATTTATAACATCTAACCATCCACATATATTCTTGTCACATCTCTTGTGATCCATTATAAAAGGGGAACTCTACCATAAAAATTTCAAAGTTTTTCCACAAAAACAACTTAATGCACAATACAAATTGTCAAGTAAATGTCAAAATTATAAGTTTCCAAGAAATTTGTCAAACAAATACAAGTTCCAATATTGCAGCCAAAATTCTAGATTTGGAACATCCATTTTGAAAAAATGTATTATATATATATACATAAAAAACATAAAGTTGTGGAAAAACATAACATAGTGGTAGTCAAACATCTATTTTGCTGTTCAATCTTGGAGATGGAATAAAATTCATTGCAATTAAATGCATAAAAAATATTTTGAGAAGATGAAAAACTTTGTAAAAGCTTTTACACCAAGAAAGGATTTGCATTTTGAATGATAGTGCAAATTGTGCAGACAATGCATGAAAAACCCTAAGAAAAGGAGAGTAAAACTTCAATGAATGAACAATGAATTATTAATGATTTTTTTATAAAGACTAGGATGAAATATAATCTTAGGATACTAAAACCCTTGTGGGAGTGCTAGGAATATTTTACAAAATGTACCTATTATGTGGTATTGTACTATGGACATTGTGATTGACTTCTTAGAAACAATGAGTTAGTTGATCCCAACAATTTCTCCCTAATAAAAAATGTCCTTGTGACACCATTTGAAATGAAAATTATTCTCCACTTGAAGCTACTAACTAACATCACTCATGTATTTATGTTTGCACATTGCATGCAAAGAAGCCATGCCCACCTCAATGGTTGAGGTCCATGTTTGTTTAATAATTCTTGTTACTATAACAATTGTCTTCAAATCACATTTGACATTGCTTAGACCAAATGCAGGGAAAAAAAATAGTGAAGATTGTCCAACATAGTCATTTTTCATTTGAAAAACCACTTGTGTGAACACTAGAGATAGAAGGAGGACCCTCTTCATTTGAACCAATGATGTCACCCAATATGAGTCCATGACTTAGTGAGTTTGCTAGGGGCAACCCATTTGTTCCAAACCTTACAAGATGCATCGAATAGTGGGCACAATGGGACAATCCATGGCAATGCTAATTGGTTTCAATGGCGTGCTATTGAAAGATTTGACATATGGGATCTGGACCCATACAACAGAGCCAAGGTCCAACAAGATCAACCAAATGAGTGACATGACTTTTCAAGGACAAGAGTTGTGCCATAGTTGATTGATGATTAGTTTGGAGCAGTCCTCTCCCAAATCCAATTGCTGAATGAAAATGGTAAAGAGTAGATTGTTAAATACTTCTCCCAAAATCCATGTTTGGTAGAATATCCAAAAACAAAGGCACATTTCCAACGGAATCCATTGACGACCAATGTCATTCTCTAGGATCCCATGGTACAACTGAATTAGGGCATTTGATTTTGGAGCTCGATCTTGATAATGCAACTTGAAAGGATCACCTGTCTTCTCCTGAACTAGCACTCTAACTCAAGCTTAACTTGTAAGGGTCTTACAGGCCCGATATGGGCTCCTTTTCAGTGTAAATTTGCATTGTCCTGACTTCTAGGGGTTAAGGTCTAGAAGCAAAACTGAAGTTAGCCAGGGGATCCCATGAGATGAACAGTACCACATAACTAGTTTTAAAATTTGTCTCAGTTCAAGTCTGGTTCTTACAAACCCGAATTGGAGCCAATCATCCTTCCTTGGCAATGAGTTACAACTTAAACAATGCAGTCAGTTATTAGCACTGACTGCATTGCTTAAGTTTTAACTTGTGTTGGGGTTCAGGGTCTAGTTCATCAACTAGAAAGGTCTTAGTAGTGGTTGAACTGAAGATTGTACTGCTAATATTTTGGCAGATTTGTTCAGAGTATTGAACAAAATATCGAATGAAGACTATTGCATTTCTGTCAGTGTTGCTGGGCCTCTAGAGTCGAGATTTAGTAAAAGGGGATGATTCAAACATAAACAGATGTTCAAGCCTAAACTCCAAAAGGTAATACAAATCCTTTTAAAATATGGACCGAATAAAGTTTTACTTAAAGTCATCCTCTGTTTGGATCCTTGTTTGGCACTCTGTTTTTCATCTCATGCCCTGTTTCAGGCTATCCACAAAGTGAAACAAATTGGGCACCAAAACACAAACTAGGGAGCAAATACAAAATGCTGTAGTACCTTGGTGCACATGTCTGCCAATTAATTAATTAATTTCAAGGATTCCATTCCCAAAAAAGAATATTCCACAAGATTCTTCCTTTTCCTTTAAGAAATTCTCTTTGAGAAAGATATTTTTGAAAAACTTCACATTTATTATAAAATATGTATTTCTGTGCTGAAGCCACCAAGGTACTCCAGTAGGTTCAAAACCAACCAACCCATGCTCACTTTGCAACACTCACTCCATTTGTATATATGTTCTTACATAAGGCCAATGAGGTTTTCAACTTAGGGATATCACTCTTAGGCAGAAATCCAGGGCTACTACAGGCTAAGCATTTGTTTCATGCTCTTCATTCCTTCATTCTTGTGGATGCCCTCCTGGTTTGTGAGAACGGCTTGGGAAATGACAACCAAACATCAAATCTCCTGCTGAAACACATTTCTTCCTTACATAGTAGACGATGTGTTATTTTGATGTTATGTATTGGGCGATGGCCTGCTCATGAGGGCCTCTCATAATTTGATGGTCATGTCCTTGTGGGTGGTAGCCTAATGGTGTAGGCCTGAAAACTAGTGGAGATCCTCAGAATTGGGTGTTCCCCAGCTTAAAGCAAGAAAGCTTTTTTATGCGAACAGCATAAAGTCTGCTTGTGATCAGTGGAAGGGTTCAACTGATGCATAAAACTTGCACACCGGGAGGGGCTTTCAAATACAAAGAAAAAAACCTTGGAAGTGCTTTTGAGAGTGTTGAAATCCTCCAATTCCAACCTTCACATTCTATGCTTTGAGGATCTTCTGGTGGGACAACTGGATGATGCTCTTGGAGCTGGTGAAAGGATCCATTTCTTTTTCACTTCATACTAATATACTGCATACTTATACAAATTCAATCAAAATACATCTGTATAATACTCAAACCTCCAAAGATAACAATAACTAGAAAGAATTTTGAGAGCCCATCTTTTAGGAAGGACTCAAACAATTATATTGCATTACTTTTCTTTCTGTGACACAACTAGTCAAAGTAGAGAAACATCAAACTTCTTGTATTTTGTGACCATATGATTCATGAAGAAAGCGTGGATGACTTGAAGGACTCCAAGTTGGAGTTAAAGAAAGCTCAAAGGCCTGGAGACAATAGGAGACCTGGTGAAAACATGGATGACTTACTAATGGACAAGGAAGCTGCAAGCTTCAGAAGAGATGCTACTCAGCGAAGAGAGAGAGAGTGGCATGGCTGGCATGGCCATGACTCACAGATACATTGTGACTATATTTGTTATCCTCCCGTTCGAGGGTGTAAATATCAGATGTAAATTTGCCTGGGCATGTATGTCAATATGGCCGAGTTGGTCTAAGGCGCCAGTTTCAGGTACTGGTCCGAAAGGGCGTGGGTTCGAATCCCACTGTTGACAATTGTGAGAGTGTTCACTCTTTTTGAATAGTGAAAGTCTCTTCTGTCAGAAATGAACTTCTGTTTTCATATGCTTTTGGTTCTTAAAATCTGGTTTTGTGGTGGCGGAAGTTTTCAGTTTTTATTTCCTTCTTTTCGTTGGGGTCTTTGTCATTTCAGCTGAATAGTTTGATTATTCTTTTGTTTCTGAATGTCTGGAATTTTGTGATCCAGGACATTTTCAATTTTTCTGTCTTTCTTTCATTCTTTGGGGGTTTTTGTCATTTCAGCTTACAATGGCCTTGCAAATTCATTACCATAATTGGGACATTCCCAGAAGTGGAGAAATTTCCTAGTTTATTGACAGGGGACCTTAAATTTGTGGATATTGTTCAGAGAACATTTTAGTGTTCTCATGTCTACTCCTTCAGAGTGGGAGGGATCTGATGGTGGGAACAGTTTAGTGGAACAGCTTCTCTTGAAGAACGTCTTGAAGTTAACCCATTTGATGCTACAAGGAAAAGGTCAGTACTATATATGCATGTTGCATACAGCTTGTTGACACTGAAGATTTGGTCAATCAAAAGGCATGTTTAACAATATGAATGAGATTGGCAGCCTGTGGGTAATTTGTACCAGAATTCTGTGTTTTGCACCCTAGATAGTGCAGAGAATCTGTGATGATCTTTGTTTTGAGCATTGGACAACAATGGAACCCCCCCCTGAAATTTTATATAATACTTGGCAAAGATTTTGTGCAGATCATTGCCAAGGTGAGCTCTGGTTTCATGGCTTCTGGAATCCAGGCCATTTTACAATCCCAGATTTAGGGGCTGAACAGAGAATTCTGAGTTGTGCAGGAAAAGCATCCCAACTTCCATGCTCTTGTGTGGCAAGATATCCATCACGCGAGACTTGAGATGGGATGCAAAAGATTGTGTTCTTTGTTGAGGAATTTGGTGCTCAGATTGAGACTGTTTAGATTCCAGAACCTAGAAATTGAATTACTGTTTGTGTTTCAAGCTGGATAGGATGTGGTATGAACTGCCAGTTTTGTTACACCACAAAAATGGGTTTGAAAGGTAATCTTAGTATGGCTCACATAGTAGAGCAGCTTGTGATTGGAGAAAGAATGTGCAGCCAAGAATTAGGGTGAGATGTAGTGACGAATGTGATGTTCATGGATATGGGAGCCCTTCCACAATATCGATAATATGATTACATCTGCAGAGATTATGACAAACGGACAGGGATTGCATTTGAGTCCATTGAAAGTAGCCATTTCAACCTCAGGAGTTGTGCACCAGATTAGAACATTTTGCCAAACTTCAGATTGTGCTCTTGCAGTAAGCTTAAATGCAGCGACAGCTAAGGTGAGGGACCAAATTATGTGTGAACATGAAGTACAATTTGATGGATTCATTCAAATTTTGTGTACAGGAGGAGCTTGTGACACAGCCCAGGAGAAAATGTATTCTTTGAATATATGCTCTTGAAAATGTAAATGATTCAACAGATGATGTAAGGCCACTGGTGGATTTTGATGATGGAATCATACTGTATATATAGTTTGGAAGTGTTGGAGATAGGGTACTTAAAATTTACTGAATTTATATGTTCTCACCTACTCAAAGAGCCCCTTTTCTAAGTAACCCCTCCCTATACAGCAATCCAATATGCTGCCTCTTCCCAGCAATGGGTGGCCCCTGGGCCTCTAGTGGCTCATTGACATCAAAGAATTGGTCACCAAAAGGCACAATTTACAATATGAATGAGATGGCAGCCTCTGAGTAACTTGTAGTAGAATTTTTGTTTTGCATCCTAGAAATTGGAGACAGAATGTGATGATCTTTGGTTTGAGCTTTGTGAGTCACAAGTACAACAGTGTTCTCAACTGTTTTACACAGAAAAGTTTTTTGTAATGGATTCAGATGGCAAGTATTATTGTTGTCCATGACAGCAAATTGAAGAAACCATTCGAAAGCTGAAGTCAAATGAGGCTTATTCTCCACCAAATAGATTCCCATGAGTGAAAAATGGTTACTCCTGACAAATCTGGCCATGTCATGTTTACTTTTTGAAGTGTTGAGAAACTTAATGAGATCCTGCCCCGGCAGCTACTCAAAATAAATGCTGGAAAGTATCCAAATGCACCAAGTTTGAAGTGCAAATCCACAAGATCATGAAACTGTGAATCAAAGTCAACCAATACAGGAATGAGTGCGGTCAACAGAACACCCTTTGTCATGAACATAGGATGACCTCCAGGGGTTATAGCATTTCTGAACATGAGTAGAAGATCAAGATTGACAACTTTTCATGATCTGCAGCTCTTGATGATGCTTAAGAGCATAGAGATGAGATTAGTATATGTGGAATGATACCACCGTAAAATCTGTGGTTTTATTTCAATTTACAAGAGCAAAGGAGCACACCCCATGGACAAGAGTGAGTAGGATCACAGCTGGTACCAGTCCCACTACCTGATGCCCACAAGCTGATATACATCTTTTCACAAGTCTAGCCTTCCCATGAGTCATTTCTTTGCATCCAAAAAAGGTCCACATTACAAAGCACTAATCTGGCACCATGACCTGATCAGTTGGATCTTAATCCAATTCCTGCATGAACCTCTGACAGAAAAAGTCCAGTTCCCAGGAATATACGTATCCACAACAGCTATTGACAATGCAGGTTCATTGGACAACACATTTTCGCCCCTTAAATCTTCCTTGTCCTCCAAGAAGCTTTTGAATTGTCTGGTCTTGCTCTCGCAGGGTTTCATCTTTCTCCCTCAGCATCTCAGTTTGGTCACTCAGTGTTTGATCTTTCTCTTGTACCTGCCGCTGCAGGTCATGCAGCCTGTCGAAAAGTGTATTGATGTCATCCACTCTATCATCAGTTTCAATTTCTGTATCGACATCTTCTGGAGCCATGCTAAATTGAGGCATGGCAAAAGTTTGACTGGGTCCTGCACAATCTGATGATTGCATCACCCCACAAGAGAAAAATGTCAAGTTTCTCAAACATAGATGGTATCAGCTGGTTATGGCATACCTGCATTGAACAAAATGTGGCCACTCCCAGGCCACCAATGGAATGATGCACAAACTTAAAAGTTGGAGAAACTGTGTATCTTAAGGCATGGGTCATTCCCAAATACCAACTATGGAATGTAGGTCTTATTCCTGGCACTCTCGAACAGAATGAAGCAAACATTTCCCTTGAGTGGCTAAAACCCAAGATTCCACCCTCTCCCCAGCTTCTTCCCTGCCAACCGTACTTGTCAATTTAGTTGCGACAGTACTTACCACTGATCAAGTAAATGCCCTTCAGATGCCTGAGCTCAGTGGAGATCCTTGAGAAAGTTGGCCTCCTTCGAACATCACCATCCCAACAGCACTTGATCAGGGACAACAAAGAGGTGGGCAGCAAATTAGGTAAAGTCGGTCTCAATCTTGCCCTGACCTTCTCTGCTATTTTGCTCATAGGAAGTCCTTCAAAGGGTACTCTCCCTGATAGGATTTCATAGCACGTCATAGCGTAGCTGTATACATCTGATTTCAAAGGGTAATATTTCATTTGGATGGAATCCTTCTCAGGTTCAGACATGACCTCTGGTGCCATCCATCGAGTTGTCCCTATCCTCAGTGTCTGTGGAGAAATGGTAGTGGTAGCATTTATGATCTGCGATGTACCAAAATCTGCCAGTTTGACATCCATGTACCCTGCTTCTGCTATCTCTGGAATTTGTTCGGGATTGATCAGTATGTTTGCGGACTTGAGGTCCCTGTATGTTATCTTTTTTCGGTGCAAATATTGCATGGCCTCAGCCATTTGTAGCATGATGTCCAGTGCAACAAGAAGCTTGAAACTCTGTTCCCTATGGTATGATGTAGACGTCCCTCGGTCGAGAGCAGCAATGGCCAGGTGAAGGTCTCCGCGCATGACTTCCATGAGCATCGAACCGCTTCGGCCACCAGTACAAGTACCAAATATTTCGACGATGTTGGGATGAGAGAGGCCCGCCAAGATGTTCGCTTCTACCCGGAAGCTTGTGGCGTCAAAGCTGCTGAATACCTTTTGAGCAAATTTTTGGCCTAGCCACTCCACCTCAAAAACATGTCCAAAAGCCCCTTTTCCAAGAGACCTGAGCTCCCGGAGATTTTTCCGTTTTATAGTGGGCAGCAAGTTGATCGTCGTTCGCTCCATGTTCGCAGGATCGGTAGTTACCAACGTCGACACATACGCTACTATCTCTTGTTTATTCTCAGCTCCTGTGTCTCGCTACATCTTTATTAACCTTTTTCTTAAACTGTCACGATCTTGCGAAGCCGGCTGCTTCAACATACTACGGATCTCATCCATCATGTGTGCGCACTCAGCCTCTCCAAACCCTTCGATATTGTCCCCAACATGCTGAAGTTCACTTGTTAGGGCATTCGAGAACACGATGTCGACCACAGCTGTACACCAGTCGAGCTTAAAGAAGATATCAACGAAAGCTTCAAAGCTATTTGCCAACTTCATTGCTACCATAAGCCAGTCTTGGGTGCTGCAGCCGTGTATGATTGCCTCTGCATGCTTGACTATCCGGTAAAGTTCCAGTAGAGCTGCGCCTTGACAACACTATTGAACGAGCGCTTGCTTCTCAGGAGGTAGGGAAGGTTCTGCTTCAATAACAGGCACTGAATTTCATTGAATTGCAGCAGCTGGTTGTTCTCAGCTCGACCCAGTGCGTCCACCACATCTCCTGCAAGCTGGAGATAGTTTTCCGGCATGGTGTTCGATAAATTCAAGATCTTCGATCCCTTCACAATCTATTCTTTGAAAGCGAGAGATTTTTTTGTCTGGAAGGAGAGTATTTTCACAGATCCTTTCCCTTACAATCCACACACCCATATAAACCAAATCAGCGCTTTTCTCTAATTCTGACGGAGCAAATAGATTCCAGTAAGTCCTTATCGTTAGCTCCAATCCTTAAGTTAGATTGTCTTCTACCCAGATACTAGAAACCCACTACAATCTTCATGTTGCTGTCAAAATACTGATTATATTTGTTTGCTCTTTCGCACTCTTGTAGCAGTAAGAACCACAAAAGATATCCCTGGATTGACTATGAAGGATACACACATCTGATGAAAAACTGGCCATGGAGACTTGCAATATGTACAACATCTCAGCAAGTGTTTTGGCTTGAGACCATTGCCTAGATACTTACCTCGCGTCGCGTGAAGCGGGCTGACGTGACGATTAAGGCTAAAGGTCGATTCGGCCTGTGATGGATGGTCTGTGTGCCAAACCCAATGCACAAATTGCGTCGGAGCTAGCTATCTGGGACATAGGAGATGGGGGTAAAGGGAGAGCTGGACAAGCGTTAGGCCGTCGTTGTCGTCTTTCTGCTTGTAGCGCGGTGTTGCCAATAATGTTCTGTGTCTGTGCTCCTTAGGGTAGTGTTCTTTGGACGCCCATGTTGGGGCTTTTCTCCATCGGTTTCCTTTTGCTCCCTGTGCAGGGCATTGGGCGATGCCAGTTTTGGCGTGGGCTGCTTTCCATGCTGTTCACGGAGTCGCAACTTTTTCTTCGATGATCACTCCCTGGTGATTTTACTGGCGATGCTGGTGATCCGATTTTTGTAATTACCTCATTTGATAACGATGTTCCCTGAATAGAGCTCCATCTGGACCATGCACAACATAATTTTATGAGTCGGTCTCTTCTACCTCATTTCGGAGGCCCCCTTTACTCTAGAGGCTAATGAGCTTGTAACCGTTGAAGTATAAAATCCCTGATTGGTGGAAAATGCCTCACTGGTACCAGTTGACAATGGGTTGCAGCAGTGTTTCTTTTCCCTTCAAATGTTTGAAGTAGGTGGGTTGGCCACCATGCACATAAGGACTTAACCAAATCTGGCTAGAGGTTAGAGGGGGATTAAGGAAATTTTAGGCTTTTTCCTATAATTTGCCAGCTTGTTGGAACCTATCCTCTAAATATGGTGCTTTTATATTGTTTTTTTCCCCCTTATGATGTCCACTACTTGGGGCTATTTTCTTTTAAAAAAAACGGTTTATACATTTCACGTTTTATCCCTTCCATTGTTTTCTCACCAGGTTGCAAGCATTTGTCAAAATGAAAAAAATAGTTACATCCAGAAAAGACCAAGGAAACTAAATGGATGAAAAGTGGACATGTTTTTCCTACATGGTAGGGAATGAATACCGTTTAATGATGTATCCAAATTCACATCAGCATCAAGCCCACATCAAATAGATTACTTTAGGCCTGAGGCAAAATTCCAGAAGACCAGGAGCCCAAAAAGTTGTAATTGGTTGTCAAAAGATATTTAACATTTTTTTTTTAAAGGAGGAAAGTTGGAGGAAACAAAGAACTACTACTTCCCTCCAATTTTTTTTGCGTGTATTTTATAGGCTTAATTTGGTACCTTAAGAAAATCCATTATCACTTTACACTGGCTTCAACAGCCCAGGCCCACACAAAAATTACTGAATCGTGCTGGGATGGCTTTTGAATGAGTTCAAAGGGCTTTTAGAATTCCCATGGTCCCGGGCCCTCACTTGGTGTAAAGTAGTACTTATTCTCTCTATGGATAGGCCCTGCAATTTACCAATATATGGGAACACTTGTAGGAATTACTCTCATGGTTTGAACTTTTAAAAAAAAACTTTCTTTGCTCTCCATGTTGCTGTATCCAATATATATCTCTGGTAAGTTTACATTGTGATTGCAAATGCCAGTTATTGTCATTGTTGGCCTGGTATATAGAGATTGGGCTAGTATTGAACCCGGGTTTATACACTGGTATTGTAGAACTGACTAGCCTACTATGATCAGAGATGGTGATACTAGTCTTAATACTCTATTAGTGGAGCCTGCGCCATTGGCCCAAGTGTGAACATGTTCCCAAGTAACTTTTCCTATCAAAACCTTTTTTTTAATGATTTGAATAAATTTCCAATGACAAAAACTACTCAAAATTCAATATCTCAGGCACCTGAGGTCTGAACATTTCCAAATCACCTTCATAACTCCAAAACATCAAGTGGTTTCCAAAAATATCAAAAGTGTGCCCAAATTCCCTATTACTTTAAGTTCTGATTTCAATGAATTTTCAGGTAAAGAATTGTTCAATATTCACTAGCTTCTCCACCATTAGTCCAAACATTATGACATCAACTTGGTGCACTTTTCTCATCAAGGGCTTTCCAATGGTATTAAAAAAGTGCAGCAAGGGTGTGACAAGAAGCACAAGAATTTTAGGTGATCTCAATGTTCACAAACAATCAAACAAACTTCCTTTATAGCTAGATTCCTTATTAAAATATGTATCATGATATGTAAAGGGCGTTTACTATACTGTGAATCACAGTCAACGAATACAGGAATCAATGCCGTCAACTGAACACCCTTTGTCATCAAGAGAGGATGGCCTCCAGGGCTTATCTCATTTCGGACATCAGTATAAGATCAAGATTGACAACTTTTCCTAATCTGCACTTCTTTATGATGCTTAAGAGCACAGTGATGATATTAGTATATGTGGAATGACACTACTGTGAAATAAGTTGACAGACATCTTCTCACATGCCTAGCCTTCCCTCGAGTCATTTCTTTGCATCCAAAAAGGGCCACACTACAAAGTACTAATCTTGCACCACCACCTGATCAGTTGGATCTTAATCCAATTCCTGCAGGAGCCTCTGACAGCAACACTCCAATACCCAGTAATATACATATCCGCAACAGCTATTGACAATGCAGGTTTATTGGATAACACAAAAATTTTGCCACTTAAATCTTCCTTCTCTTGCAAGGAGCATTTCAATTCTCCGATTCCCCTCTCGCACGGCTTCCTCTTTCGCCATCAGCATCGCAGTTTGCTTACGCAGTGCTTCATCTTTCTCCTGTAACTGTAGCTCCATGCCATCCAGCCTGTTCAAAAGTGTATTGATGTCGTGCACTCTATCATCAGTTTCAATTTCTGTATCAAAGTCTTCTGGAGCAATAGTAAATGGAGGCATGGAAAAAGTTTGACTGGATCCCTCACAATCTGGTAATTGCATCACCACACAAGAGAAAAATGTCAAGTTTCTCGAACATAGATCGTATCGGCAGGTTATGGCATACATGCACTGAACAAAATGTGCCCACTCCCAGCCCACCAATGGAATAATGCACAAACTTAAAAGTTGGAGAAACTGTGTATCCTAAGGCATGGGTCACTCCCAAATACCAACTATGGAATGTAGGTCTCATTCCTGGCACTCTTGAACAGAATGAAGCAAACATTTCCCTTGAGTGGCTAAAACCCAATGCCTTTCAGCATTAGTCCCCAGATTCCACCCACTCCCCAGCTTCTTCCCCACCAACCTAGTACCTGTCAATTTAGTTGCAAGTGTACTTACCAGTTATCAAGCAAATGCCTTTCAGATGCCTCAGCTGAGTGCAGATCGTTGAGAAAGATGGCCGCCTTCGGACATCACCATCCCAACAGCACTCAATCAGCGACAACAAAGCGGCGGGAAGTGAATTAGGCAAGGAAGGTCTCAATCCTGCCCTGACCTTCTCTGCTAATGTTGCCCTAGGAATTCCTTCAAAGGGTCTCAGCCCGGATAGGATTTCATAGCATGTCATAGCATAGCTGTATACATCTGATCTCAAAGGGTAATATTTCATTGTCCTGGAATCCTCCTCGGGTTTAAGCGCGACCTCTGGTGCCATCCATCCAGTTGTCCCTATCTTCAGTGTCTGTGGAGAAATGGTAGTGGTAGCATTTACAATCTTTGATATACTAAAATCTGCCACTTTCACATCCAGGTACCATGCTTCTGTTATCTCTGGGATTTGTGCACGATTGACCAGCATGTTTGCGGACTTGAGGTCCCTGTGCGTTATCTTTTTTCTGTGCAAATATTGCATCGCCTCAGCGATTTGTAGCATGATGTCCAGTGCGACAGGAAGCTCGAAACTCTGTTCCCTATGGTATGATGTAGACGTACCTCGGTCGACAGCAGCAATGGCCGCGCCAAGGTCTCCATGCATCATTTCCATCACAATTGAACAGTCACGGCGACCAGTGCTAACACCAAATATTTGCACGATGTTCGGATGACACAGGCCCGCCAAGATGTTCGCTTCTACCCGGAAGCTCCTGGAGTCTACGCCCGGGAATCTCTTTTGGGCAACTTTTTGGCCCAGCCACTCCACCTCAGCAACTTCTCCACAACCCCCTCTTCCAAGAGACCTGAGGTGCCGGATATTTTCCCGTTCTATTGTTGGCAGCAACTCGACCGTTCATTGCTCCATGTTCGCAGGATCGGTAGTTACCAACTTCAACAGGTACGCTACTATCTCTTGATTATTCCGAGCTCCTGTGTCTTCCTGCATCTCTGTTAACCTTCTTCTTAAACTCTCACGATCCTCCGAAGCCGGCTGCTGCAGCACACTACGGATCTCCTCCATCTTGAATGCGCACTCGGCCTCTCCAAACCCGTCGATATTGTCCCTAACATGCTGAAGTTCACTTGTTAGGGCATTCGAGAACACGATGCCGATTACAGCTGTACACCAGTCGAGTTTAAAGAAGATATCAACGAAAGCTTCAAAGCTATTTGCCAACTTGATTGCTGCCGTAAGCCAGTCTTGGGTGCTGCAGCCGTGTATGATTGACTCTGCACGCACGACTATCCTGTAAAGCTCCAGCAGAGCTACGCCTCCACAACGCTGTTGGAAGAGCGCTTGCTTCTCAGGAGGTAGGGAATCCTTGTCCACTCGTGATAGAAGAGACGTCACCGTCTCTTGAAGTTTTTGCTTCAATAACTGGCACTGTATTTCATTGAATTGCAGGGGCTGGTTGTTCTCAGCTCGACCCAGTGCGTCCACCACGTCTCGTGCGAGGTGGAGGTAGTTTTTCGGCATGGTGTTCGATAACTTCAAGATCTTCTATCCCTTCACAATGGACGCGGGGAAAGAGAGATTTCTTTTCTGGAAGGAGGATACGTTCACAGATCCGGTCCCTCACAATCTACACACCCATATAAACGAAATCAGCGTTTTTCTCTCACTCTGACCTAGCAAATAGATTCCAGTAAGTCCTTATCCTTAGCTCTGATCCTTAGGTCAGATTGCCTTCTACCCGGATGTTAGAAACGCACTACAATCTGCATGCTCTTGTGAGAAAACTACTTGTATTTGTTCGCTGTTTGCTACTCTTGGAGGAGCAAGAACTGCAACCGATATCCCTGTATCGACTAGTTATGAAGGAAAAACACATCTTATGAAGACCGACCATCTAAAACTCGAAAGTTCCATTATGTATATCATCTCATCAAATATTTTGGTTTGAGACAATCGCGTAGAGACTTACCTCGCATTGCGCGAACTTGGCCGATGTGACAGATAGAGGCCGGAGATCGATTGGGTCTGTGATAGTCTGTGTGCCAAACCCAATGGACGCATTGCATGAGAGGTAGGTATTTGGAACACAGGAGAAGGGAAGAGCTCGACAACCGTGGACTTGTTATTCTGTACCGACTTCTTCGAGAGATTCCTTGACAGACTGAGGACCTGCTGTTATCCTACATGCTCACTTAAGCACACAAGCAGAAAATCGATAAACGCGGTCTGTGGTGTTAGGTGAACGAATAAGTCAGACTTGACATGATTACATATAGTAAAGGACGTCGGGATGAAGGATCATTTCATCCATCCGTCCTGTCGCCCATCTGTCCATCCGTCCGTCCCTTCATCCATCCATTTACATTAAATGGCGACTATCCTAGGCGGACATCTAGGCGGACAGTAGAGTTTTTTCTGCAATCCTGCCTAAATCTAGGCGAGCTACACGGAGTCACTGTCTAAATCTGGCAAATTCTTCCTTTTCTTTTTCTTTTTTCCCCCTAAAAAATATGGCAAATATTCTGGAAGTTCTATTTTAAAATTCCTTCCTAGAGGTCGCACTGGGTTTTTTTTTGTCGCCAGTTAGCGAAATTTTGCCTAAGGAATTTGAAAAAAAAAACCCTATTATACAAGGTTTGCTTTCTTTCAATTTTTGTGATTAGTTATCCCACAAAGATGATTTAGCCAAATTAGGCTATAGACCATATAAATGACAGTGAATAAAACACTTAAGAATATTTATGCTTTATATGTATTTGACGAATTTAAATTATTTTTTCTAAATTTGGCGATTAGGGCCATTCCTTTTCACAAAAAATGTTAGAATGTGTAGAAAAAATAAATTTCAAGTTGAAACAATGAAAATAAATTCCCCCAAATAGAACCTAGCAATGTGATATATAGAGAGGTTTTGGAAATGTAGTTTGTGTAGTTGTAATTTTGTAATATGTATCGTCAAATACACACACACCTGTGCATTAGGCACGTCGGTTAATTTCACATTGTATTCAGGAAAGTTCCCCTAATGAGATGAGAGGAGGAACTTTTCGGATTTAGAAAGTTCACTAGCTGTGCTTTACCTCATGCAATGTAAAGCCCTTGGCTAAGGCTCTTACTCGGCCCTTTTTCTGAGAATGCCCTCCCCCTAGGGCTTTACTTAACACAACTACCATAGTACCTTGGCCATTTCAACACGTATCCATCCAATAATTAATTTACTTTCAAAAATTCGTTTCAACAAATAGCATATTGCTATATATTCTTTAATATCCTTCAAAATATTTTCTGATTTGGAAGAAATAGTTTTTAAAAAACTTCAACGTTTCTGAAAAGAATATAATTAGTGTGGGATTGGCCAAGGTAGTAGGGTAATCTTCTATCTTCAACCCTTCTGATGGCACCTTGTACACATTTACAATTCATGGGTCCCACGAACAGGAGACACCTTATTATGCCTACACTGTGGTGTCAAATATTTTATACCTTCAACTGCCCTATCACACTAGGGGTGGGCGCATCAGCGAAAACAAAGGAGCCCCGTTTGCTGGCAGGCCTCCATTTGCTTGTCAGAGAGCAGGTTGGCCCAGCACATCATGGCAAAGATCCATCCAACACCTGGTAACTAAGTTTTCACCCAAAAATGAAAACAGGAGAAAAGGAAAGCTACCTATTCCACATTGAACTGTTAGTTCTCTCAAGATCATTCAAAAAACATATTTACACCATCAAATCCAGCAATACCGTCATTGGTCTGAAAAAAATAATCTTCAGGCTTACTCACAACCTTGCTGTGTTTAACACTAAAAAAGAATGATCCATTTCAATTATATCCATTGATCCTCTAAAATTCTCACAAATCCACCAAACCTTATTACACATTTGACTCTTAGTTCACTACAGATAACTAAGGGAAAAAAATTTGCACCACCAAATCCAGCAATTTTCTTGGCCCTCTTCACACCTACACAACAATTCTATTCAATACGGTTTGTAATTTGTACTCCAAGGCTTCTAGTACACTAATACTATAAGCCTTGTCTGAAAAGAAAATAAACCAATCACAACCTCACTCTGTACTAGTTTCCTGTGATTGGTTGAGTCCAGAGAAAAACTGTCAGATCAACTTCACCAGAGGAAAACTGTCAGATCGATTTCACCAGAGAAAAACTGTCAGATCGATTTCACCAGAGAAAAACTGTCAGATCAACTTCACCAGAGAAAAACTGTCAGAAAAACTGTGAGTTCCCGATAAGAGCGGTGTAAGCTCTGAGGTTCCCGATAAGAGCGGTGTAAGCTGCGAGTTTCGGGAGTAGAGCGGTGCGGAGATCAAGAGCAGATCCAGAGCAGAGCGGTGCGGATATCGAGCAGTGCCTGATAGTTTCCTATGCTCAGTGCTTGAGTTCCAGAGGCCGTCTTGTGGATCAGTGTCTCAAAGAGCGGCAGTGCCATCGATCCTTTTTACTCCATCATTTTTACTCTGCAAAAGTTCGAATTTTCCCCAACCTCTTGTGTTGAAAAGCCTAAAGTTTACCATTGTAAAGTGAATGATAAGGTGAAGCGACGCTGTGGGCCACTTCCACCCAGTTGCTGCACGCATTGAAATTCAATGCTCAAAGATCTCAATGAGCTAACCCTGGGCAAATTCCAGTGATGAGTAATTGAAACCAGTATAAGGGGGATTTTTTCAAATCTTCCCTATGGTCGTCCATGGACCATTCCAAAGACAATTTCAGAAATAACTTCCTCATTCTCAAGCCAACTATTTAATTTTTTCTTAATAATTACTTCTTTTTTCAATTTATTTTTTCAATAATTACATCCAACCTCTCCTAATAACTACCTTCATCTTATAACTATCTCACTCTTTTTCCCTATCCACCCGCATGCATATGAAAAAGTAAATTAAGATGTGTCTTCTCATGTCCATGAAATGTATATTTATTAAAATTAAATTTCACATTGACATCTATAACAATAAATTATTGAAACCATAAGAAAACATAAGGAAAAAATAAAATAATTGATCATGACTGGTAGTGTGGCCGAGGGCAAACGTCAAATAAGTCGATGACCTTGGTGGATTTGTCCTTATGTGCCCATGCCTACTCAAGAGAATGTGTGGTCCACTTCCACCCATTTGCAGCAAGCATTGAAATTGCTCGAGGGGGTAACAGTGGGCAAATTTGTCAATGTACTTGGTCATAGGCCTAAGGTTTCCCTGGTGCTTTACAAGAGGTAAGGCTTGAATGGGTCAGGGACATGTTCTGAAAATGTGGGGTCAAATGCCCTCATCTTAGTCCTTTTATTTGGGAAATCCTTTCATCCCGAGGCCTTACCATACACCTAAGAACTGGTTTTTTTTCCTTAATGTATTCGGAGGACACTTATAACTTGTAAGATCCTTTGCTAAGCTGTCCTTAGGCTTACATGTTTTGTAAGGTCCCAGCCAATCTGTCAACCCCATACGAGATGGTTTCAAGTTTCAACCTTACCCTAGGGATAGGGCATTTCTGAAATAATGGGCCCTGAAGCCAGATCAAGGGCCTGTAATTTCGGGAACATTTCAACCCGAAACAAAATGATCAATTTGTATGTTAAAGTCCTTTTTGAGTGTGATACCCGATGCGCACTGCCTTGGAAACCACAAGAATTAAATAACTCGTGAGCACTGATTTCTAGGCATCAAAAATAGAATCTCTAAACCGACGCGCACTGACTGCTAGGCATGCAACTTAGAGGACGGAAAATATTTTATTTTATTTTATATTATTGTTAGAACATCACACGAACCCCAACCGACAAAATGTTGACAATTTGGTGACATCAGGTCTCGTGTCATACAGAAAGAAACCTTTCTCGCGTGTTGGTTAAAGTATGTTGTTTGCATTCCCAAAATGTAAATGCGCGATGGTGGCCTACGGTTCACCTGTACCTTCAACCGTTTTGGAAGAGGCCACTTAGTGGGTCTTTGCCCAGCACATGTTAAATTTATTTCATTGGTACCCCAACTTAGCCTTATGAAGGCGATACAAAAATATAAATAGAGGAGGGAGGGAGGGTGGCACATGAGTGGTCAGTTTTAACAGACTGTTCGGGCACCCATATATTTTCAAGCATGCCCAAAAAACAAGGCATTAAAAGAAACCTAAGTCAAGCCTGATGGACCTGGCCCCGTTATATATTTCTCAACGTTAAGTCCTCCCAAGTTCCAACATGGGTATACATTTGTTTACCTTTTACATAAGACATGACATGTGAATAAGTGACATGGCTCGCAAACTCAGTTGGGGCATGTCATTGATGAGCATATTCACAATCTATTTATTTATTAAGTATGGTTGTTTGTTTGTTTGTTGGTCACATTGAGATCTCTCAAACCATGACACTCCTCATTAGGCTCTTGGTCTTGTTGGACAGCCCTCCATGACTAAGGGTGCACCAACGTGATTTCATAATGTTTAGACCTATGGCACAAGAGTTATTGAATATCCAACTATTTTGTCAAAGAAAATTCTCTAAATCATTTTTCATTTTTAATGAAAATTGTGACAAGCTCTTGATATTATTGGAAAGCCTTTGATGAATGGGATTGCTTGGAGGTGATTTCATAATTGTTAGAACTAATTTGGTGGACACTATAAAATAATTTAAAAGAATATTTTCACAATTGAGCTTTATAGACAGGGTCTTCGTCACACTTTAAAAAGTTACATAATCATGTTCACACTTGGGCTATGGGCACAAGCCATATGTATAATCCTTACTATCCAAGAGGAAACACATGGATGAATGGAATGGCCGTAGTCTCAACCCCTGACTTAGTTATTTATGAACTGGATTTTTTTTAGCTTTCTTGATCACCTTTCAATGGAGCCATATTTATGTTTGTGAAAACCGGTGTTGGCTAGATTGGGGCTTTTTAGAAAGACTCTCAAGGGTAGGTCTTAAGTTTTTTCTTAAATGGACGACCCATTTAAGGAATATTTTCAAAGACTAAAAATCTGTTTGTTTTGGGGGCCATTTCCAATCTTTTTTTGAAGGTGGGTTCTGGGGTTTGGGGGTTAATTGTTCTAAACTATACATAATCCATTGATTTCAATGTCAAGCCAAAGTGGGTTCTAGACCTTTTATGGAATTTAGGAACATTCAAAAGAAAGTTCCCCCCTTGTTAGGAGTGACGGTGGTTTGAATGTAAACACCTATTCTATTGCTGTTCAATGTATATCTCATGATATACTTAAATTTGCATCCTACCAGGGCAATATTGGAACTCCAAAGATTTACAATAGCAGTATATATGTATATTTGAATTATTAGGGAGAATTATTCTGGCAACTCACTCCAAGCAGTGATTTTTTTTGACAAATATTTGCTACTTTGCAATGTCTTTGAGAAAAGACTTGAACAAGGTGTTTTGAAGTGTAAAATGTGTGTTTTCTGCCACTTTTGTGAAATCAAAATGTTATTATATAAAACTCTGCCTCTATTTAAGTGTGGAGGTGACATCTATTAGCCAACTCTTTTCATTCAATGTTCTGTTTTGCACATATACATCATTAAAGACACATTTGTAGAGCTTACAAAAATGAACATTTCTATGTCACAAGATTTTTTTTGCTCAATACTCAATATATTCATCTTTCAAGCTGGACTTGGAATGAGAATTTCTTACGATTATGCTTACATGGCTTGAATATGATCAAGTCGCCACATGAACAATTACAATATTTTAATTACAAGATAAATTTTAAATATTCTATACTTGGACCTGACCAGTGCTGGGCATATATCTCAAAATTTTGGATATCATATCAGATATTATAATTGATACCTATCAGATATCACAATTTTGTGATATCTGGGGTGATATCTTGAGTGTCAAATCTCAAGGTTATGGGATTCAGAAATGTAGTATTCGGATTTCAATCTGGATATCAATCTCTTGCTCATATCGAGATATCATGTTAGGTGGTTACACTTGAGTCTAGTTATTTATTTATTTATTTAAATTCAATTAGGAGTTAGGTGTTTAGTCCTTCAAACCTTATGCATCATGGTATTGCTCTATAAAGGGGCCCAAGGTCATGCTTGGGCCCCATTTTTTTTAATAATAATTATTTTGCGATGTGTGTTTTCCTGTGTTTGTCTCTCTTTGTTGTTAGCTTTTTTTTCACGCGTGGTGTTAAAGCTTATTATTGTTTCCCTTCACACAATTGTTGTTTTGCTTCCCTTCCCACTACTTGGGCCTCATTTTTTTATAATAATTTTCTTGCATTTGTCTCTCTTTGTTGTTCACTTCTCTTTACATGTTGTGTTAATGCTTACTATAACATACCTTTGCACAATTGTTATTTTGTTTCCCTCCCCACTACTATTGTTTCCCTTTGCATTCCTACAATTTCCTTTCATACTATCATTGTCATTCCCTTTGTGCAACTATTGTTACATGTTTCAGGTACTTGCTTCTTCACACTAGTACTGTTATTGTGCCTTTTCTTTGTGTTACTTAGAGTTTGTATTGCTTTCATTTTTTGCATTTTGTAGGTCGGGGTTTAGAATTTGGGGCTAACTAATGACATTGTTTAATGAGGTAGTTTTAATTTTTTCCATTTTCTTTTTCCTCTGTTGTCTTTTTTTTTTTTAAATAAAAAAATCGGTTTGTTGTTATGATTTTATTTAGTTTCATGTTTGATTTTATTTTTTAATTTCTTTTGTAGGTTTTTGTACAAGTCTTTTGTACATTACAGTAATTTTTTGCACATCATTTTTATAATGAAAAGTGAGTTTTATTTTCACTTGTAAATGTTAAAAATCTTTACATTAGTTTTTGTGGACATTCATATTTCACCATAAACCCTAAACCAAGACATTTGTTTACAAAACATTTTGTTTATTTGAATTTTTTCACCTTTAGCCTTATTGGACATAGTGTGAAAAATGGAAGGTTCCAATGGCAATGAAAATACAATAATTCAAAATGAAGGTTGTGAAATGTTTCTAAATGAGGCTAAATGTGAAAATGAAATAATGGAAGAAACTCAATAAAATGGAGGTTTGCAAGCTAAAGAAAGTAAAAATCCAAAAAATATGAAAAAAATAAAATTTTAGAATTATTGCAAATTTCCCAAAGGAAAAAATGAAGTCCTTATGATAGAAATGCCTTATTTTTGTCACTTTTTGTGTGAATGACAATGCAAAAGTGATACTTGATGCACTTCATATCATACATTATATATTGTATTATCAAACGCTATCAAATATATCGTGAAAGCTTAACCTTTAGATTAACAAGATGTGTCTTGGGCATGTTTTCTCCAAAGCTTGTCAATATGTCATTAATGTTGAAAATATTTATAGGGTCCTTAAATATGTTTCCTATAAAGTACACCCAATCAAATCTATAGAAATGCATCACTTGGCCAAAGTTTTTTAATAAGAACTAGCAACAATAGAACAAAACTTGCATTGAAGCTAGTTTACGGTTAAAACATTCTAATTAAAACAATATCAACTTTGTTTTTTAACATTTTATTTTTATTTTTATTTGTGTAAGTTTTTTTGTTTGTGGAATTTGCAAATTATGATTTGTTCCTACAAGTTTACAAATAAATCCATATTACTATTCTAGGAAGCAATATAATTCAAAACAACAATTACTTTACACTATAGTTGCCAAACATTAGTGAAGATTATTGGCCATGTGCTTTCACATCTAATTTGGAAGAATTCTCAAATCATTATTTATATTCTTTTTCTAGTTGCAAGTGCTTATGTGCTTAACCAATCCCACATGCATTGGTTACTTTTCGATGCCTTGCATGTAACAATTCCCATGGCTTTGAAACTAAGAAAAAAGTTGGAATGGCACCCTTCATGGCTAATTTGATGGAAGATATGGCTATGGCTTTAAAGTCGTCTATGTAAGGTTTTAAAAGGTTTTCTTTCATTTCAAATGAAATACGAAAAGAAAGAAACCCATAACATGCTATCTTTAATGATAGACCCAAGATTCAAGAATCTTAGGTTGGTTTCATCTTTTATTGGTTGAAAACAAATTGTTTTATAGTGAAAGATTATGATAGATGATCTTTGTTTCCAATGTTGTTGAAATGCCACCACCTATTTCACCTTATGTTAGAATTTGAAATTGTGATAGATGAGCTAAATGTTGGATATTATTGTCTTGACGTTTTTGAGATGATTGTTAAAACAAGTTAAAGAGCCTCAAAGTTGGTGAATAGAGAATTGTAGGTGTTCTAAAAATATCAAGTTGATACAAAAAATAATTGAATGTCCTTTGGAATGGTGGGGAAAACATGAATCTTTATTTTCAACTATTGTCTTCCTTGCCTACTAGAGATTTTTGGAATCATGGGCCCCTAAATTGAAACTAAGAGGATTTTTTCCTTGGCTAGGATATTGATGAATTTGAAAATATGTAAACTACAAATATATGGTTTAAATAAGTTAATAATCACAAATAAAAATTGGCCAAATGATCTTAGGGTGGGTTGTTATTCAACTTCTACATTGATAGAGTTGATTGAAACCCATGTTTCTTCTTTAGAAGAATATGAAGATGAGTTTGAATGAAATGAGCTTGCGAACATGTAATTTGTAATTTATAATTTCATCCCTTTTATATAGGTTTTGCGATAAAAAAATTCAACATTGTTATTAGGTTATGATAGTCACCTTGAATATTTAACAAACATTATTTACTAAAAATTTTTAAAATGTGAAATCCAGATCTCAAATTTTCATAAGAAATTTGATATCCTTGACAGATATCATAATTGAAAACAAAATTTTAAAAATAAAGATCCAACCCAATTATTTAAAATCATTTAAAATATCGGAAGTGCCAAATATTTTTAAAATTTTGATATATGCCAAACACTAGACCTGACCAACATTTTTTTAAAAACTCTATTTGGTAAACTTGAAAAATAAAAAATGTGAAAAAGTTATTCTTGGCAATGTCTTTTTTTCAATTTTGTGATGTTGCCACACTAACCATTATCCACAAGGAGATTTAACCACAGTTGACTACAGACCACCTATGAAAGTAGAAATTCAGTAAAATCCTTTTATATTCTAGCTACTTGCTGGAACAATGTGTAGAAGCAAAGGCAATTTTCAAAGATTTTATTTTTCATTTTTGACAATTTTTATTAAATTTTTGGGAGCATTCAACAAGAGATTAAGTCTTTGAAAAAAGATTCTCCAAATGAAGAAAATTTGCCACCAAAAAAACACTCTGAAATTTCTTGGTGGTTTTAATTATCAGATTTTGAGAAATAAATCAAAATCCATTAGATTTCTATCAGGGTTTTATGTTTAAGTAATGTCATATGACAACAGGCATATAAAGCTCCCCTTATGGATTTAAGGTGCCCTCCAACTACACTATAAAATATCTTACCAAAATGTCTTAAAGGTCATTATGCTCTAGAACATGCATAGTAAGCCAATTGCAACCTGCAACCTTACAAAATGCCACTCACACTCATGAGCTTGTCTCATTCCAAGATGGAACTATAAACAAGTGTCATAGTATATAGTATATTATCTGTTCCAATTTAGTTTGAAAATATTTCTCATACATAGTTGAAAAATCTTTGCCTTCGTAGTTTGTAGAGATTGCCTAACTCAAGTAACGCATGAGTCATCAATCCTTTACAAGAGATGAAGACAAACTTGATGACTTGAACTACCTAATAGCTAGAACTAGTGAGGTTCTAGAATGAATTAGAACCTTAATGAATCATGTGGATCGCTAGAGTTAAAGATGAGAGTTATACTGGGAAGTGGCAACTAGCCCTAATGAATGTAGATCAGAATGAGAACATCAAAGAACATCAATAGCTTGAACAATATTGTTGCATGCAATCCAGTTTAGGTTTAAAAAAATTTCCATGTTGTTGCTATCTTCTACTGCACATCATGCATTCTTGTTCACGTGAGGTCTTCTCTATCGTATGTAACATTGACTTTACGTCATAATGTATAAGGGAAGGTCTGCTCCTGATGGTCTCCTGTAATTTGCAGGTTGTAGCCTTGAGGGTGGTAGCTTGCGGTTGTAGGCCCAAAAATTAGGGGAGGTCATGGGAATGGGCCTTCCCCAGTGTAAAGCATGGAAGGTTTTTTATTCAAATGGTGGATGGTCTGCATGTGATCAGTGGAAGGGTCCTTCAACTGACAAACAAATCTTCCATGTGGGGAGGTGCTTTCAAACACAAAGAAAAAAAGTTTGGAGTGCTTTGAGATGTCTTTTTATTGTTGAACAACTTCTTTGAGCAGCAACCCACACTCTATAAGATGTACCTTCATACCTCACAAAGGCTTCTTGAATGCTTTTGTTGCTTCTCAGCTCTTTTGCTTCTGCACAAGAGCAAAGCATTGCTGCCCAAAACTTTCAAGTGCCTTCACATCAAACATTGTTCCACTCCAGGCTTCATACAGTGTCATACCCTCAAGCAACTCCTTGGGCTCCTGTTATTCAAGTATGTAACTATATGAATTGCTTCTGGCCACAACCCTTGAGAAATGTTTTCTTTTTGGAGAATACTTGTTGCAGTCTCCACCAAGGTTTTGTTGAGTAACTACCCTAGGGCCTTGTGTAATCCAATCTCTTTTGCTGTGATAAGTTACGGCAGTGTAAGGAGGGATTGGAGTGCTGCTGATACATTGGCTGAAAGTTGAAACCCTGCTGCTATATTGAATAATGCACATGGATCATACCAACAAATGCTAAGCATTAATAGTTTTCCTCAACAAAGCTGGGCAAGTCTTCATACAGACCTACTCATTTTCAACATAGATTCATCGGTCTTGTTGGAGAAACCAAGCTATTTCTGTCAGTCCTCAAGACCTCATGGGCAAGAATGCAGATTGATCTATAAGAGAGCTACAGTATTACCAGCATTGAACTAGATTAGATAGGTTGATCCAGAGTTTCTCAGGTACAAGAATTTAAGCTTCCTGGCCATGTGGCAAACTGCTCTGGAGTAGATGACACTGGGTGTGCAGTGTCTTGAATCTGGGTCAACCCGCTCAAGAAGATCTACAAATGAATGAAGGCAACAAACAAGAGATATTTCCAAAAAAAATTGCACCTGTTAACTATACAAATGCAAGGCAAAAGTTGGAAGTGGAGTTATGCATGAATTTCTCACCTTGCACATTGCCTGCTTCAAAGGTAACATTTGTTGGGCATACATTGACTGGCTGTACTATTTAGTATAGAATTAGGATATGAAGATGTAGGAGGAAAATTCCATTGTTAGAACCCCTGACTGTGTACACTGTTGCTTGAGCTTCTGGCAGGAATACAGCAAACACCAATCCCAGAACTACTACCTGATTTCGATAAGCTGGAATATGTCTTCTCATGAGTCTAGGCTCCTGATGAGCAAGCCTGCCCATGAGCCATTTCTTTGCCTCCACAAAGGGCCACAATACAAAGTAATCTGGCATCATCACCTGATCAATTTCAATTGCTGCATGACCCTCTGATGGCAAACAAAACTTCAGGATATGTACTTCAAGTTGAACTGAATCCCACTCCCCACTGTTATAGAGACTTGTCATCATAATATAGAGATCCACAACTACACTTACAATGCAAGTTCAGGGGGCAGAAGATTCAAGGTTTTCTCATAGGATCCCAACAGAGTTGTATCCAAGTTATTGATTGAAACTCAGACATACTGCATGAGCTTGATCACAATCTGAGTGAGCTATTTGAGGGTCTTGTGGTGCTGCAATCTGTACAATATGAATCCTTCTGCAGCTGCTTCAATAGTGTAAAATTGACTTTGAGGCTGGATTTGTTGAAGAAGCTGCTTCTGAGTGTCTTGAAAGGCACCTATATTTTGTGTGTGTCTAAAATGCAGACTTGGCTGTCAACACAAACCAATCAAACTGAGGCTGATCATGAACTCTTGAGAATTCCAAAAGAATATGAAAATGGAAAATGTAGATCTAGACCTGCACATTACATGCATGTGTAGGTGATAGAGATATTTCAATGATTTATGAATGGGAAGATCTGGATTTATGTGGCTGATCCACTGAAGCAGCAGGATTCAATTCTTTTGGATTGAAATAAATTCTTGTTTCAGGCTGCAGAATCATCGATTGTGTCACAGGTAGCTGAACAATTTCTGAGAGCCTATTCCAAAGCTTCTTCCCCTTGGTGCAGGCAGAACTCAACATGATGCTTGACATAACTAGCATCGCAATTTAACAATGGGAAAGAAAATGCAGTGCTCCAATCACAATAGTTGACTTGTGGACTACATTTCTTCATCATCATCATCTTTTTCTTCTGTTTTTCTCTCAATTTCAGCAAAGATTTTGTATTGGCACTACATTCAAGTGTGTTGTTACATGGTTTATTGTCTAGGGTTTAGGCAGACTTGTCTGCACTCTACAGATCTTCAGTTTTTGCAGGTAAGGGGAGCTCCTAAGATAATCCTCACGAGAAAAGAATGCTACTATTGGCAATCATATAATCTCTGCAGGAAAAATGCAACTTTTGCTTGCCACCACAAAAAGGATGGCAAATTGCTGGAAACCCAAGATAGTTTGCATTGTTTACGCAGACGGTGTTATCTATCACCTGTCCTTGATTACAAAATCAAACAAGAATGGTTCTGCTGTGCTGAGAATTTGTTCCTATTGGTATACTCACACAAGGTCAGTGTGTACCTTCAGATATGGTGATGAAATGACTCTGTATTTACTGAGATGCGCAAGAACCTTGTAATCAACTCATTGAGAGGACCTGCTGATATCACAAACAATCCTTCCATGGACAAGCACCATCCAGTGTCCACAAATGGATGGAATTGCTTACCATCCTTTGCTACAATTGTTGTCCAGTCCATTGACATGGAATATGCTCATTGTGAAATTTCAGTAAACTAGAATCTGCCAAAACAGCTCCAACTCCATTCATGAAACCAATTTAGCGCTTGTGGATTTCAATGGAAATCACTTGAGAGAATTGCATCTTACAAGTGGTAATTTTGAGTTCCAAATCTTGCGATTACATATGGTGTTTAGAGCAATAAAAATTTGAAATTTTTTGTTCTAGGAACACAAAGATTGAAGGTTCTAAGCCACCATTGCATTCAAAACCTTCTCTTGTGTTATGTCTTCCTCTTAGAATCTGGGGCACCATATCCAAAATCTTTGATTCTAGGAAAGCTGGGCCTCATACTGCAACTGTAAAATTATGAGCGTGATTGCACAAATGATTGATGGTCTTCAAAGATGAGGTGAGAACCCGAAGACAAGTTACTGATTAGTTCCACTCAGATTGACAAATGATTTATGATCTTCAAAGAAGAGGTGAGAACCAGGGTTTCTTTCTTTTTATAATAATATTTTGTGATATCAAATATTTGGCAAATTCACCTCCCCCCACACCCCCAAAATAGCAAAATTAGTAGAATTTACACTAGAAAAAAAAATGAAAAACCAACAAAATTTGTCAGAAAAAGCATTGGCAAGAGAACATGAAGACAAACCTGATGAATTTCCAGCAATTGAACCCACTGAATAAAATTATAAATAAAGGCAATGGAGAAGTGCATTAAACTCTGAAGTTTAATAGCAAACAAATGAACATTGATCAAAGAAATAGGTTTTGTCACACTCTGAGTGCACCTCTCACACAAGAGTCACAAGTGTGCAATCTTGACATGTAACGCAAACATTTTGCACTAAGGAAAAGACTAAAATTCAACAGGCTGGTGATCACGGAAACTACAAACAGTATGATCTGAATTATCAGTCACAAACAATATTGAAACAAAAAAAAAAGTGCTGAAAAACTTGGTTCCATATCTAGACACTTCAATGAGCTAGCTTGAAGAACTGGAAGACGAGTCTCTGGTAGCTCTCAGGGCAACTGTGACTTGCTGATCTCCATGCTAGCTCAGAGTGCAATTCAGATGGCAAGTAGACTGGCTGTTCTTTCCACAGGCAGGCAGGCCTAGGTATAAACAAGATCAAATCGAATAGAATTTCTACTAAAAACAACAAGTTTCTGACAAATTCCATGTAGTGATGATGATGATGATGATGATGATGATGATTCGCAGAATCCCGGGTAGCCTGGAGTACTTCAGATCCTTGGATGGGTGGTGATGCATCTTGCAAGAGATGGATAGATAGATTCATAGATAGATAGATAGTTGGGAGAAAGATTCAATGAGGCATTATAGCTGCTGCTGCAATCTTCAGCTGGAATTGACATCCCCTGTATTTACTCTCTGCGGACTCTGTGGTTACAGTAAACAATTAATCATGGGTGGGCGGTGTTTCAAGAGGAGGGCAGTTTTGGGGAACTTAGAAGAGGAAAATGGCTGCAGCAGTCAACAGAGCTGCCGCAACCAGAGGTGTGAGGGATTGGACACGACTTGCTGATGAGACTGGGCTAGGAGAAGACGCCGGTGGAGTTCCTGGAGAAGAAATAGGACCAGTAGGAGGAGTTGCAGGAGCAGGAGCAGTAGGTGGAGGGGTTGCAGGAGCAGGAGCGGTGGGAGCAGTCGCAGGAGCAGGGGGAGGAGTGGCAGGAGCAGGAGCAGGAGCGGTGGGAGGAGTCGCAGGAGCGGTGGGAGGAGTCGCAGGAGCAGGGGGAGGAGTGGCAGGAGCAGGAGCAGGAGCGGTGGGAGGAGTCGTAGGAGCAGGAGCAGTAGGAGGACTGGCTGGAGGAGGAGACCCAGAGGCTGCAACGACTTGGATTGACAGTTTCATGCCATAGTTAGCACAATGGGTGGGAACTCCGCATGCATAATAGACATCCCCTACGCTAGTGAGCGAGAAGGAGTCGTTTCCTGAGAACTTTGACGCAATCGGGCTGCTGAAGTCGCAGTTGGCGTATGCGGTTTCGTTGGGGAGCTGATAAACGTTGTGTGATTCCGCATTATACATGAACTCTGCATGACAAGACAAGAGCAGCACATTTCAAACACTGAGCTAGAGTCTGCATTCGGTCACAGTGAAGAAGAAGAAGAAGAAGCTTGCATTCTTGAAAGAGATCATGCAGGAGTTAGTTGTTACAGTGCACTTACGGAGGACATCGCCCACTCTGAAGGTAATGCCTTTGGCCCACACGTCGCTATAGTAATTTGCACCGTCACTGGGAGGGTAGCCCCACTCCTGTGTAGTGCCACCAACCAAGTACGTCTCAGCTTGAGCTCCTTGCAGAAGCGCCATCAATCCCAGCAGTGCTAATATCATCATCACCACATGAGTTACAACAGCACTGCTTCTTCCCTGTACTACTACAGATGCACCCATTTTTTCTTGTTTTTCTACTTGCCAAAAACTGAATGTCGCTGCAGAAGAATTGAATCCCGGATAACGAAAACCTTCTTCTTCTTCTTGTTCTTCTTCTCTGCTGCTGCTGCTGAAGATTTGTGTCTGGTCACTTTGAATCTTCAAATCCACAATTGTGAAACTGCTGCTTGCTTACTACCTCTGAAGATCTCTGCTTCTTTCACAACTAGAGGCAAAAACTTCTCCTCTACTCAGGGTGATTGTAATACCAAACTTGTCCAAGTGGAAAAAAGCTTAAGGATCATTCAAACTGGACAGAAATCTGATCTACTGTTTGCTACCCAGATTTGATGCTGCAATCTATCAATCAATCAATCAAGCAAGCAAGCAGCTTACTGGATTGATTTGAACTGTAGAGAAGCAAGGATTTGCAAGCATTAGATGGCGGATTTATAGTCTACGAAGGGGGCAATGGCAAATGCAAACTATGTAGTTTGGATCTGAATAAACCCAATAAAAGATTGGGCCCAAAAAATCATCACCTACCTATATCCTAGAACCTTCCTGCAAAACCGTCTTAAAATTGGGTGCCACAAAGTGTGCTTTTTTCAACTCCCATGGACAACACAAAATTTGGTGCATCATGTGTTTTCATAGTCAAGGTTGTGAGGATGGACTAAGGAAGATAATTATTTGTTTTCATAGTCAAGATTATGAGGGAAGAATGGAGATAATTATTGTTTGCGTAGTCAAGGGTTGTGAGGAGCGACTAAGGAAGATAATTATTTGTTTTCATAGTCAAGATTATGAGGGAAGAATGGAGATAATTATTGTTTTGCGTAGTTAGTCAAGATTGTGTGTGAGGGACTAATAGAATTGTTTTCATAGTTGAGGTTGCTTATGGACAAAGGATAAATTGTTTTGGTTTGAACAAGAGTTGCCTTTTTTGGCACACCCATAGAGTTTGGCAGATGAACAAAAAAATATTGTTGTTTTTGGTAGTGAAGACTATTGACTCAAAAAGTGTTGGCTTTTTCAGCACAAACACGCTTACTCCAAGGATAAGCTAGTCATCACTTGAATATAAAAGAGCAAAGTAAAAGATAAAGTCAAAAGATTAGACCAATTCCAAAAGACACCAAAAAAAGGAATTTATTAAAATCAAAGACAACCATGAAAAACTGTAAGGTACACAAGTAAGAATTGAAACTACGGAAAAAGGTGCCTTTTTCTTTTTTTTAAAGTCAAAAATATGAATCATTTGCCCTCTTAATATGGAAGTCTATAGTGAACAACTCTAAAAAGAACAACCCAATTGTTGAAAGGACCCTAAATTGGAGATTAACCCAAATATTGAAAATTTGTTGCCCTTCTTCTCTTCATGGCTTCTCTTTTTATTTTTTCCTTTTTTTCTTTAATTTCAAATTTTGAAGCAAGGATTTTAAGTCTAAAAGGGCTCTTGGAAATTCAAAGCGCATGTGCTACTTTGTGCTAATTATCATCTCTATCTTGCCAGAGTTTGGAAATATTGAAGTGTGCTTTGACCAAAGCAATGGTAATTCTTTTTTGTGGGTGGATTAATTGATGAGTAAGTTGGAAGCTTATTTTCTCAAATATCATGAGGTAATAATACTTAGGTCTTCTCCCATAAGAATGAATTTCTGATTTCAACAATAGAGAGACACATTTTATGATTTCGAGGAACAAAATGGGCATCAACATGATAAGATCCGCAACCAACTTCTTCAACCTCAGACTTTTTATTTCTCGCATCACCATAAAAATTGACGATCTTTTTGTAAAATCTGGGGAAAAAAAAAAGAGATAATGAAGTCTTCAAAGAGAAATAGAGAACCTAAAGGTTTCCCCAAAAGACAAAACAACAACGACAATTTTGCTTTAAAAAAGCACCATCATTTATACACCACAGAAGCAGCTTTATTAGCCAAATTTTACTAATTGTATTTGGTTTATGGCCAAATTTGATTAAATCTTCACTGTTTTAAAACCAATGTTGGTGGGTATAAAATTATTTTAGGGTATCACATGGGTATTTTTATCTGAACCTCTCAAGGTATTAGTTTGGATGGTGGATCGTCAAATATATATCAAATGAAATATATTATCTACATAATATAGTTTGGGCTGTAAATTTTCATAGGATCCAATGATTGTAAAAAGGCTATGCACAATAAAAAAATTATTATTATTTTTGATTGGTTGGCTATAATGATTTGTCAAGGTGAATCTTGAATTTAAGGAGACTTTCATCTTATATTGTTATATTTTCACTCATGAGCTGACTTAGCAATTGGGGTGGAAGTTGCTCTCAACATAGGTACCATTCATTCATTTCTATGGGGTCTCCTTTTTCTTCTCCAAATTTTATTTTCCAAGTATATATCTCTACCTTCTCTTCTCTTCTCTTCTTATTTGTCTTCCCAAAATGTCTAGGGATGGATGACCCCACTAGAGCCTTCAACTGTTGTTGCCGGGTAACTTAGTAGCTACTTGCAAGCCCAAATATAGAATCTAATGATCACATGGCTTACATGGGGCAAAGTTTTCCTTGCAATGGATTAGTACCTTCAAAGTTCATTTTGTCATTTTGCTTGGACAAAAAAAATACTTGCATAGAGCAGATTTGTTCATATCTTTATATATATATTCTTTTGTATGAGGCATATTCTAAGATATGGGTATCATCAGCTTCATCCTAGGCTTTAGTAGTGTTCAAATCAGAAGTTTGTACTCAACAAGGGAGAGCTGGTATGGAATTTTCCTTTGTTGAAAAACCTAACAAGTTGACATTTTCCTGGATGTTGTTGTTGTGGAGAGCTTTTCTACACTAACGCGTGCAGGTGGTGCCGCAACAAAATGTGTCTAAATTTGCAAATTCTATGCTCAATTCAAGATGCCTTCACGACTTTGTTGTTTCACGTAGACCTACGCACGAGTGAATGTTGGGTGGGGTGGATGGATTTGGTCCAGGTCAGCACGGACTTGTCCCACAGACCAAATATACAAGGTTCATGTGAACAAAAGTTTGACTAGAAATTGTGAAAGGCACAATACCATCATGTAATGAATTTTCATGAGTGTTAAAACTCTTTTTTTAAAGGGTCCAAAAAGGCATTACAATCATGTTTCTTCATAAAGGGAGGTGGCTTTTACCCCCATAGTCACAAATTTAAGAGCTACATGTATCGCATGTCATTTTTCCCATGTGGGGAGTTTTCATTAGTTTTTTATTTTTTTTTAATTAGAAAAAAAAACCCCATGTTAGATCTCATATTCCAGTAATAATTTGCCAAATTTGTAAAATCAGAAAAAATATTTTTAAAATGGTCCATCCCAAAGATCAGGCATCCATCAGAATCAAATAGAGGATTTTTTTTTTGTGGAGATCTAATGGCCATTACAAAAGTAACAAGGAATAAGATGGTGTGGCTTCAATGCAAGGGCATAAAAATAGAAAAGGCTAAAGGCCCCTCAAATGGCCATCTCCTTTTCACTTTCACTTCATTTCAAATTCTTTTGAAGTAAATTTTAGGAATTTTCATTTTGGAAAGGAAGCCAAAATTTCATAAGTTACTATAGTGAACACTAACAAGCTCATAGACGTAATCCCGCAAAAAGATGATATGTGCACCTATGTATACATATCAGTTGTAACTCTCTTTGTAAGGTAGTGTGGAAGGGCATATGTAGTTTGATCCGAGCACTTTCTCACGTGGTTGGTGGTCTGAAGTATGCTTAACACTGGACTTATATGAATGATAGAAGCTCCTACTCATTTCACATGTTAGCAGATTGCTAGTGAGTTGCTTCCTGCTTCACTTGTGCCAGGTTGATGCAGGTGGTACCTCAAGAACAAACTCCCGTTTGTCCCAAAATAAGTTTTGCTTATTTTGAATCTTGATTTTGAAACCCTTCAACCTAATTTGCAAAATGAATTGGGGAATCGAATTTCAATCCATTGCCTAGCCTTACCAATCACACCACCATGATGCCCCAACATGGTGGTCGCCATGTGAAGCTTGCCCTCCACCCCATGAAGGTCAACATCTTTGTTGATGTTTCCAACATTTTGCCTTTTATGACAAACCCCCATCCATCATGCACCCACAACAAAGCCATTTAGCATTAATTATTTCTCAACTTTGGTTTTATTTGTGTTGTGTCCTTTTGGTCTCAACACAAGAAAAATCTTAGACATCACTTGTGCCAGTTTGTGTCATCATTCATAAGCACTTCTCACACCTCTTAGTGGCATTGCCCTTCTTGGGCTCCTTAACCTATGTGAAGGTTTTTCTTTTTGAATCCATGTTTAGGTTCATTTCAACAGCCCTGGCCATCATGCTAGGAAAAAGTTGTTAAACAAATAATGTTGAATCAAACTTTTACAATTTAGGCCCTTTTTATTTTAAAAGACATGGGTCGTGACTCTATGCATTAAAACCTTAACTTTCACAAGCTTAACTCTTAGTTCAAAAGCATGCCATTTAGTTTGCACACATTATGAAACTTATTTCTTATTTCCCTTATTGAACTAAAGAAAATTTGTTTTCACTAACTAAACATGTATATGTTATTGATTTGTAGCTTTTGGCATATAATTATGTTATTCTCCTTTTCACAAAACCGTCCTTACATGGAAACCCTATTGGATTCCACCAAAAATCACTTGTTAAAATGTATTTTGTTGTTATATGTTCCCTCATTTTCACCTCATTAACCATTTTTGTACCACACCCTCCTCACATAATTCCATATTAATGACTATAATGCATATTTGTGATTAAAATGCATGGTGACCACTTCCCACCTTTGTAGTCTAATTGATAATTCCTTAGTTGATATTGAATGATTTTAAATTGGTTCAAGGACATGCAAAATCCATTGAATTAGTTCAAAGCTTCAATGGCCTCCATTAAGTCAACTAGGTTTAAACCTCCATTATTTTTCTCATTACATTAACTATACACCATGCAACAAATATTATGGGCTAAATTTGCCCATAGGAATTAATTAGTATAAGCATTTGATAGGAAATTAATTAGTATCTTGCCCATAGGAAATTGACTAATATATGCATTTTTTGGTTATGGAACCCAAATGTTAATAAGAAATGTTATTCACCATCATCATTTTTCCTATAAGGGATAGTTTCATGGATGACCAATACTTAAGCTTGTTATGAATTTTTCCCAACAAGAAAATGTTGACAACTAATTAATCTATGGATAGTCCAAACAATGTCCCTAACATATTAGATTTTAAATTTAGCATTGCCCAAGTCCACACAAAATCTTAGGTCCATTATAGCTTTACTACATCATTGTCCCCTACATAGAACATTGTTGACTTGTATTCATTTAACCTCAAACCTAAAACTTGATAAAATCAATCTAAAACTTGAAGTACTATGATAACCTAAGTACTTGAAATGGTGAAGTTAGTGTCATCCACATATTATGCAATCAACTGATGGTGCATGGATGTCAAAAGTTTCATGCCTAGAAGCCTCCCCACATGTTGATCCTTCTTGATTACAACATTCAATGCTTCACCTAAATAAAAAAAGGATATGGTGTTAAAAGGCACCCTTGTTGCACCCCCTCTTTATGTCTATGTCTTAGGACAACTTCCCTTTGACATTAACCCTCGATTTTGTTCCAAGAGGAATGATTTGGTCATTGCAATAAATTCTTTTAAGGTACCTAGCTTTCCCATACACTCTAATAGAAAAACCTAATCAGTTTTATCGTAAGCCTTAGAAAAGTTTACTTTAAAGAAAACCAATTTTGGTTATTTTGATTTATTGCCCCATTGGATCTTGTGTGTAAGAAAATTGTTATTCAATATGAATTGTTGCAACAAAAGTGATCATGCCTACTAATTTCCATGAAACTGGCAAAAACTTTAACTAAAAAACTTTTGCAAAAAAATTTGTAAGAGACGTTCAAAAGAGTGAAATTCCCAATTGGATAGGGCTTTCTTTCCCCCCTTTTGAAGAAGAATTATCATCGCATGAATGACTCGTAGTGGGATATAACATCTTTGGATCAATGATCGAACCATTTGTGCATATTCTATTTTAATGATATCCCACATGCTAATAAACAACTTCACAATCACTCCATCGAACATCGAGACCTTGTTTGTCACCAATACCTCTAGGATTATGTAGAGTTCAAGTTTCACCATGGGTTGGGTTAATGACCTTTTCAATAGCAAAAAAATTTGATCTTATAAATTATTTAGGAAAAAATCAATGGTTTTAAAGTGGTATTTTTATTGTTAACCCTCCTTTGGTAGAGTTTGTAATAGTATATTCAATGAAATCCGTTTAAGCTCAAATTGTTAGAGGTTAGTTTCCCATTTTGATCTACCAACTTTACTATTCAAAATCTTAGAGTTCATTGCCTTGAATTTATTTTTTTGAAGGTTCATGTCCCTTACACAATCACTTTGCCTCTTCCTAGTCCAAATATCACTTAGCATGTCTTTTTCAAAAGCTTTTAGTTCTTATAGTGTTGCTTCCAACCTATTTTTTGTTGCTCCATTCTATGGATCCTACTATAAGTCTTTTTGGGCTATAGCTTCTATATGCCTCATGGCTTACCTTTCCCTATTTTTAAATTCTTTAATCTTCTAAATACAATTTGTAAAATTTAAGTACTTTTCGAAATTTTAAAAAGAGTGGAACTAGTACATCCTCCCACCATAATTTTGACATCCCCACCAACACCTCTAACTATTTGCCCTTTGATGAAGTACGTGTAATCCAAGCCACCTAAATTTGTGCAATTTTGTTTATGAACTTAAAATTTGTCTAATCAAGAATGGAAGGAATTGATTTTCTGTGTAATGGGGTGTTTTTTTTTAATAGTAGAATCATAAACCATTTGACTAGTCAAATTCATGCCCATATTTCATCATATATATATTTGATTATTATCAATAATTTTTAGTAAGTAGGTCATAAAAAGACAAGTAGGTAGGTGACAACCTAGCTTCACCTACCTACTTAACCCCTTAGGCATGTACATAGGTTACAAATATTAGGAATTGAACTTTTGACCTCCCAAATTGTAAACCAACTCTTTAACTAATGGATCACACCTTAAAAAGGTAACAATTCTTGTCATTTCCTCATTTGACATGTTTAAATTCCACATCAAGTTGTATACTACTTACATAAGTAAAAAGAATGTTAATTATGTAATTAGTAGGTAGGTAGGTAAATAAGTTATGAAAGATAAGAAATAGGAGGTAGGTATGTAACAAGTGTAGGCATATAGATAGGTTATATAAAGGTAGAGTAAGTAGGAAATAGGAGGTAGTTAGTTAGGTTGTAGGAAATAATAGGTAGGGTTTAGGGTAGGTACATATGTACATAAGTAGAATAGGTAAGTAAGTAGGTAATAGAAGTAGGTAGGTTGTAGAAAATAGGTTTAGGCAATACATAGATAGGTTGGTGGGTAGGTAAGTAAATTGTTTGTAAGGGTTTAGGGTTTAGTCTAAGTAAGTACAAGTATGTAGGTGGGTAGGTAGGTAGGCCTAGTCTACATATCTAACCTAACTAGTAGGTAACATGCCTTATTAATTAGTATATGGTGTCCCATTTAACTGAAAAACCATTGGCCATCTTGACCAAGGGTGTTGCCATTCTTTTATGTTCAACTTGACTATATGTTCCATTTGACAAAACCCCACTAGCCATTTTGACTATACTAATGATCACTTTTTCTTCAAATTGACTAGTTAGATGTTTAATTTAACAAAAAGTCAAATTGAATGGTCAAAAAATAGTTTTGGCCAAAATATATTAAACCATTAATCAAACAAAATTGTTCTATCAACTTGGACCATTTGAAAAAACATGCTTTCAAATAGTAGTGGAAATTGAACACCTTTAAGTCCTTTCATGTTAACCCCCTAAATCTAACTCCCACCTTTTTAGGCAACAAAACATGTATGGATTTAAAGTTCATAAATTGTTTACCCATCTATTTAGTCTTGAATGCGTTTAGTATGTCTTCCAATATTTTATAAACATTAACACTACTTTTGTTATCTAATTGTCCTTCTTCCATATTTGCCCCTTTTTTATTTTGATGGAAGAACATCCAATTTTTGTCTATAACTATTAAGAGCTTACTACTTAAGTATCTTTTTCAACCTCTTCACTTTTATCTTCCTTTGTGTTTAGCAATGCATATAATTATTTTTTACCCATCTCTAGTTCATAACCATGTATCAACCATATTGTTAGCTCTTTAGCTCCCACTTTTTCGATTTCGTGGTACTGAATAAACATTGGTAGATCTAAGAACTTAACTATAGGTTTCCATATTGCTTGTTCCCCCCCCCTTTAATTTAAATCCCATCTTTGTGGCTACAATCCCTTGGAACTCTACCTTTAGCCTTTACAAGGGTTAGACAATCTTTAACCTTGTGGGATGTTTAGATACAAAACTTGCATCTAATAGGTAAAAAATCATATTTTACCATAACATTAGCTAAATCCCTAATGATTTCATTCTTTACTTGCACAAATGTTTCCCATCCCTACCCCATTTTTAGTGTTACATAAAAGCTTGGATGGATCCTTTGTTGTAGGTTGGCAAACTATTTAAGCTAAGAACTATCTCCCAACCCACTACATTGAACTTTATGGGGGAGCTTACATAGAATCACCCATGTTAGGATTTTTGTCCCTCTTGGGTTTTTTGGACTGAATCTAAACACACCTTTTTAAAGATGCATAAGCCCCAATTCATTCTAAAAGGAGTTATCATCAACATCCTTTGAATGATGTTTGGGTTGTTAATTCTAAAAGGGTGTTTGCAAGCTAGACTATCCATAAAATCACATAACATGACAAATTTTTATGTGTCTTTATGCATTACAACGTGTCCTAATTCTTCTTTTTTTTAATTTTGTGGAAATAGATTAAAATATATGATTCTTCTATAATTTACTTAGGTGTAAAATTTTAATTATTTGAAAAGAAATGTTTTACACAAAATGGAGGATTTTGAACAATGTCAAAATTGAAAAACAATTATGAAGTCCATTACAACACAAATTTTGTGAATTTTTTATATTTTTTTCTCAAACATTGTATCTTGGGATGAAGTAAAAGGTCAACATTAGTTTTTTTTTGAAAAATATGAAAATTTTAATTTTAAAGATTGACATTCAATAATGTCACAACAATGCCATCATCAAAATACATGCATAAAAATGTTTATCTCCCACAAAATTGGCTATGACTACATGAAGTAAGCAATTAATTTGATTTTAATTACATTTTGACATACCATAACTTACTATTTGGTTTCATTCACCAAAAACTTAACATACTGATGAGAATACCCAAAGGGCAAAACCTAAGTTGGGGTTATGTTTGTGACATTGAAAGATAATTGCATGTTAGTCCACAAAATCATTCATTGCCTTTATTATTGGCACCCCAACCTCCACCAACATGGGGTCAATGTCATATATATTATTGTTCAACTGCACACAATTGGCAAATGACCTCCCTTCAAATACCCATTCCGCCATTTACTCACATTATGTTTTTCTTAATTGATTTTTGTAACACTAAGATTGATTTACACCACTTCACCTAGATTGCAATATGCTTCCTTTCTGACACACTAGCACCAACAAAGCTATAGGTTGAATTTTGACATTTTCAAAGTCCCTCATGAAAAATCATTAACCAAAGATTGATGGGATCGACTTGTAAGAGGTTTGGGTGAAATGAATTCAAAACAAAAATAAATAAATGGACACTTTGACAATGGCTTGGCTATTGTATTGTAAGCAATCTACATATTCCTTTTCCTCCAATACAAAAGAAAGTGGGCTTTATCACACAAAAGGTTGTGGCTCATTACATTTGTGCCAAGGTAAACTATATGCTTTCATCCATTATAATGTACAATATATGACATTTATTATGAAATATAATACACAAGATTTGCAATTTGACAATAGATAATTGCATATATGTATTACTATGTAATTTTTTCCATTACCTAATGTCAAATTGTAATTATTGTGTATCATATGTCACAATAAATGCCACATATTGAACATTTTAACAAATGAAACTACACAATTTAACATGTGTTTAGTTAAATTTTGGACTAAACTAGACTAAATTGTCAATTCGAAACTTTTCGTAACATAGTGATTGGTATCAAGTTTGAGACAAAGCATTGTTATGTCTATTTTTTGAACCATCTAGTGAGACAAAAAAATTTAAATATTTATTATTGCAGCATTTGGTTGCCCCCAAATGAAAATTTCTCTTTAATTTTACAACTTCCAAATAATCAATTGTTAATTCCAAACTAAAGTTCCAAATTAATTAAATAAATGGTATTTACCTCACACAAGTGTTATGAGCCGTGAATTTTTTTTGTGATAGAAGTCATTTTCTCTTGTTGTGTTATATTTTATGATGCCAATTATAATTTTCAACATAATATGTAGATGTATGTAATATGTATGAATGTTAATCTTATGGATTTTTTTTTCCTTATTATAGTTTGGCTTTCTAACATGGCATATTATATGCATGATAAGTTTTAAAATTTTGAATCCTAAACACATGATAAGTCAAAAATGGTTTCTTAAATTGATGTGGCAAGCAAAATCTTAAGTTTTTTCAAAATGTTTTTTTTGGGGGACATGTGAAAGATTTGCAAACTTGAAGGTGGTTTTGGGAATCCCTTTGTAAGCCAAATCCCAATTTCATGATCTCATTGATTCCATGCATCATAACAATGTATTGTCCTAGCTTTCCTTCGCTCTTACACACTTTCTAATGTGCTAGTCAAAACATTTGATTCTTGTATTTTAGCCTCTTCCTTTGTGCCATGGAGCATGTATTCTATTTATGCCCCAATAAAAGGAGAGGCGAAAATGAAAATGAGATTGTTCTCTTGGATGATGAATTTGAACTAAAATACCTAAAAGCAAAAATGTAAAAACCATGCAGAATTTGCAACCATGTGTTGGTGTGTTGGCCTCCCATTAGCCACAAAATTGACAATAAGACTAGATTTCAGCTTGGAACAAAGTTCTCAGAATATTCCTTCAATGAACTAGGCAAGGAAATCAAAAACAAAATTGTGAAGGGAGAACAAATAATGGAAGATGGTATTGAACACTACACATAGCTCACACCACATTGGTTCCATACATGTGATGTTTTTTATTATTTTGGAAGGTTGCAATGCCCTTCACCTTGCAAAAAGGACCAATAGGAAAGACCAAACATCAAAAAAGCCATAGATTGGCCTAAAACCTTTAATAATTTGGAATCCCATGAGGGATCATAGAGTTATGCCTTTAATTAAAAAATAAAATATATTTTCTCATTTATTATTGTAATAATGTAAGTTTTCAATTTCAATTTATTATACTTGCTTTCAAAGTGTATGTTCTTAAAAACAAATGGACTTTTTATTATACCCACATTCACTAGAGCACATAGAAACAAAAGGCTATATTAAATTACAACCCTTCACCACAAAAGTCTAATGCAACCTTGAAAATAAAAGCACCAATGTCTTTCCCCCAAGTTAACATAAAGTTATCAACCATATGTTCCCAATGTTTTCAACCCCATTCTTAATGCATTTTCAACATATTGTCAAGTTCCCAATGTGTTTCCCAAGATGTTCCCAATAGCACCACACTTTTTCCTATAACCTATATAGCGGGATCACAAGCAAGCATTTTATCCTTATGTTTTGAAACCCTAAAACTTCTATTGTAAACTGTTATATTTATTCATACTTTTGTTAATTGGTGAGGGGGTGCCACCACATTTTATGTTTTAGAGGGACCCATTTGATTTGGCCACCACCAATATTTTGGAACATGAGGCACTCCCCCAACCAACATAGAAATCTAAATATGCTTCTCTCCCCCAAAATACAAGGCACGATTCCCTTTGCACACCCCCTAGGGTCACAAAAGGCCTTGAAACCTGGTGTGGGTGGGGTAGGCCTACCTCAACTCCAGATCTCAAAAGGAACCAACTAGCTTTAGAGAAGTCCATATCCTTTCTTTTCCAAAGGAAAAGAGCAATAGTAGGGAGGCAAAGGTTATAAAGGCTTTCTTCATGGAAAACTTTTTATTGAATTGCCCTTGTAGTGAGGATTAACCCATGTAAAGAACAAGAACACCAAATGCCACATCCAAAGGTTTTGATCACAATGTGACTTCCAAGTTGTGTCCACCTTTTTCTTTTGTGGTGGTGAAAGTTCTCACCCCGAAAAACACACCCATGATCTTTAACATTGTAAAAGGAAAAAGTTGATAATTTGCATGTTGCCCAATTGTTTTCTTCACTCATAGTAAAGAAACCATTGACTTTTGCAATTCACAATTTTACTTAATATTATTGTCTTTGATACATCCATTAATTTGAAGTTTGAATGGACCACCAAAAAAAATTTCAAGGTTTGTAATGAATCAACATATGAAACACATCTTTTTAAAAATTGGTCCTTTAGCATCCAAATTGGTTCAAGCAACCTTGCATTAATCCAAAGTTTCAAAAGATGAATACCAAAGTTGGGTGTTATAATTTGTCATATATATTGTTTTAAATTATTAATATTTCTTAAAGGAAAGAAATGACAGCATGGGTGCGATGAATTTGAGTCCTTTGGCCACAAAATAGTGTTAAAATGCTTTTTTTGGGGGGGGGCTAAACTACACAATTAAAAAAAAGCAAGTTACAATTGCAGAAAATCAAAATCTAGAGCTATCTTGCACCTACCACCTTAAAAATCTACAAAACTCACACATGCATGGTTTGTAAAAATACCATCATGTTTACAACTATTAAATGGTAGAATTATGGCAGAGCTTGGAAAGTGGGAAATTTCAATTAGTTAACAAATGGAAATATTAGCATACAACAATCAAGGGATCATCCTAAAGGAAAAATTTCCAAAAAAAAGAAAAAAGAACCCCTTAACCTTTTGCTAAAGTCAAAGAATACAAATTTGGAACCACGAGAAAAGAACTCTTGAATGCATGTTCAGGTGATTTAGGTAAAAGCAAGTTGAATATTCTTCAAAAGTTTGACAAGTAGGTTAATGAATTTTATATACAAACAATTGATTTTCATTAGTTTGATATGGATTAAAATTCCTAAATATTTCATATTTATACAATAAAGTATTGATAAATGTGTAATTATATATGGAATTTTATCGGTCCTGATCCTTTTAACTAAGACCTCGTGTTCTTTTCAAAATGGAAATTGAGAACCAGCCCGCACTGATATTTACTATATTTATGGGCATTTCCAGCATTTGATTACCAATTCAATATCCCAGTTCCCAATTGCAAGTTTTGCTCTCTAGATATAATCAGAATTGGACCTGGAACCATGTTTTTTGCTGCAACCAGAACAGAACCTTGTCCTACTGGAACTAGAACTAGAACTTGGGTTCAACTTCAATCTCTCTTTTTTGATATGTTTTTGATTTTTTGTGCAACCAAAGTACTAAAATTTTGTGATTAATTTTCAGGCAAATGGGACAATAATTCACAATAATTGTCATTCCAAATAGCCTAAAGCCCTGATCCTCTTCTTTATTTGGCACCTCAGCCAGAACTTGTGAAACAAGCAACCTGCCATGTTTTTTTTTCTTGCTTCTTGACGACGTTTACAGTTTTGCTGGCAATGTTAAGAGAAGCTACTAAGTAAGTATGTGCACAATTTCTCATTCTCATAAGTAGGGAGTGGGGTTGAACTTAATTGAGACTTTCTTGTAGTCATCTTTTATGTATCTTTTGTTCTTCTATTCAACAACCCAATTCACAAATTTGTTCACATCTTCCTCTCTACCACTTCTTGTTCTTATGATAAGTTCCAAAATTTCAACTCTTGAAGGTTCGAGAAGAACACTTCAACATTGAGGTCTCTCAAGCAAATCCCAAGCACTTCTCCCCTCTTCATGGATCGTGAGGTGTTTTGCCTCCTTTCATTGTTGGCTTCTTGAAGATGGTATCAAGAACATCATTCACTATATCATTCAATATGTTTCACCTATGGCATGTGTTGTCTTTGTTTCTGATCCCCTTTCTAAATAACTATGAAATTTCCAACGTCTTCTCACAATCTTTCAATATTTTTCAAATTTAGTTGGTTTATAATTTAATAGACAATAAGATTATCCTTAAGATAACTCTATCTTTGGGTTTAATTTCACCCTTGAACCTTGAATTTTGTTATTTGCAAAAGAAGAGAACTTCATTAAAATTGGGTGTCATATATTGATAATTTTCATTTATTGCATATGATTTCTCAAAGTTTTTGCATTTAGTTATAATAATAGCATTAAAGTCACACAAACTCCATATGAAATTAGTTTTATCACCAACAATGGGGTTTTAAGTAGTTTGAACCCCTATTCAAGGTCAATGTACTTTTCTAAGCAACATTTTCAAGTTTTCATTTTGCATTATATCCAAACTACATGTGTTGTTGTGTTTTTCCAAATGCTTTAGTGTAATTAACTTAATAAGGTTGAAATTCAAAAATTGTGAAAATATCTTGGGCACCAATCAAACAAATGAATATTTTAACAACTAAGCAAAACAAATGCTCCTAATTCATTCTTTTACATCAATGAATGGATTTAAGTTCTTTTGCTACATTGGAAAACTTGTCAATTGTTGCCAATGGTTCAACACATGCAAGTGAATATTTTAATCTTTCTCAAGACATTCGAGACAAGAAGTTGCAAGGATTAGGCACAAGTACCCACACACAAAAATATGGTTTATTTGTTCTCTACTTTCAACATAACATTATTTGAGCAATAGGTTTTAATGCATGCATAACAATTAAGGCGCTTAACAATATGATAGGGCAAGTGGAACATTGAAATGAGGCCATCCATTATGTTTAACCATGCCCATGTTTTTGTCCCATCCTTTGAAAAAGCCATGCCCAATCATTTCATTTCATCTCATTCACCATTTCCTACTCAAACTGAAATTTGAATTTCAAGTTACAAATTTGGGTAGTTTTGTGTCCATTTTTCATGTATTGAGTTTGCATCACTTACACTTTGTTTTGTTTATTGTCCATTTATTCTTTTTTACTTGTAACCATGCTTTTTGAGTTCCTAGTCACTCAACATGGTTTTCTTAATGTTTTTTTTTACATTTAAAACGTGTTTGTCCTTTATTGAATTTGATGGTTTCAATTTCCAATATTTGGGGGAAAATCTTTTAAGGTGTACCACACATGATGAAAAGGGCTTAGTCCTTATTACAATTCTTTTTTACTTTATATTTTGATCCCCGTACAAAATAATGAATGAAAAGTTGTCAAAATCTTTAAAAGGACTATATTTTGAACTATTACAATTTTGGATTCCATCATAATCATCCATAAATGTGTCTTTACATGGTAAAAAAAGACAAAAAAAAGGTGAAGCCGTGACAAGATTTTGGTACACTTTTAAAAAATTGCACCCATTTCATATATTAATATGTTGCTAATTTATTTGAATTATTATTGGTTTTTATATTTTTTTAATATTTATTTACTTGAATGCTTTAATTTCCATTATTTCTTCTTTTTTGTTGTTGTTTATCAATTGACTTGTTGAATTAACATTTTTTTAATGATTTTTTTAATAAAAAATACTAGCTTGTTGATTCATTTATTATTTTTCATTATTCATCATTGATTTTGTTGTTGTAAGTTGCATCAAGTTTCACATTGACAATATATTTGAAAACTTGTTATGGCATATGTGTTGTTATATACTACCAACGATAATCAATTAATGAAAAACAAAAAGGTGATTATTTGGAAATTAATTTCCAATCAAATGAAAATATTGACATTGTATGCACCTTGAATTGAATTGAAATTATTGAAATTCAATTCTAAATTATAATTCATTCATATTACATTGAATTCAATTGAAGATAAATGTGATACAATTTGATGTACAAGGTATTAAAATTTTGTTCATGACTATGGACTAGAAAGGTAAATTTTACAAAGACACATTCAAAAATACACTTTTCTTTAAGGAGGTTATTGTTTATATATTTCATGAAACACATGAACTAAAGGAGTTTTTTTTGTATCATATGAAATAATAGAATATAAAAAGAATATCTTATTTAAATTAAAAGTATTCTAGGTATATTTTTAATATATTTTCACAATCCAATTCTTGGCACCCTATTTACATTGAAGTGAATTATGAATTATAAATTTTTTTCACTACATTGCACCTTTTTTTTGTGAACTTCATTTGAAAAAAATAAAAATAATTTCCCATAACATTTTTTTTAATTTGGGTTTGGCTTAAACATATCCTAATTTGGAATTGTACAAAGAACACCTTATGGAACTTAAAGTTGTCCTACTTGAACTAGTTGCAATGAATCATTATCACTAGAATTTATTCCTTGAAAGTTACAAGATAAATAGACACCAAGGTTTAAAGTCCTTCAAAGATTGTGATAGATTGTATTAATTTATCTTGTTCAAAACAAAGTTTGGTATGTTCATTGTTTGATGATTTGTTAAATTATTGTTTTATTTGTTCAATAATCAACACTGTGTATGTTTCAAAATAAAAAAGATTTAGATTTTTTTTGAAACTTTTAAGATTGAAATAAAATTTGTAATTTTTTTTCAAAAATTTCAAGTTTCAAATGTTGAAAAAAGTTTCAAAAAGTTGAAGATTTCCATGTTTCAAAATGTTTCAACATTTTTTACAAACGTGTTTCATTTTGAAAACCTTCAAATTTCTCACACAAATAATTTCAAAGATTTCAAAATGCTTGAAAAAAAAGTTTCAAATTTCATAATTTTTAAAAGGCTTCAATTTTTTAATTAATCCATATTTCAAAACATTTCACATGTTTAAAGAGATGTTTCCAATGTGAAAAACTTCACATTTCTTGGAAAATAAGTTTGAAATTTCACAAATGATGAAAAGATTCAAAATTTTAAAATATTGAATGTTTAAAAAATAATGTTATTATCATGGTTAGAATCATGTTTCAAATGTGAAGACCTTTGAATTGAAATAATTCACAAAATGCTAAAAATCACTTGACAATTTGCATAAAAAATGAACTCACATGTTTTCAAAAAATTGTGACCTTTATTTGTTAAGAACAAGAAGGGTAAAATGTAAGTTGATGGTTGAATTATAAGCATGAGTGCATTATTCACTTAAAAATGTCACCATCGCACTACCAAATAAATATAATATGAATTAATCAAAGCTAGTTAAAGGAAAGAAAAAAACCCCATTTTATCTACCCAAAATTAAGTTAGAATGCACTTATGTCTACACGAGAAAGGGCTTTTCCAAGGACCAAGGAACAAATTGAATGCAAAACACGTTGGTTCTAGAGATGTATTCTAATTCACATTAGCCACCAAAAGAATCCAACCAAACCACATTGACAATAAATATGAATCTTTTTTCTTTTTTTTTGAAAAATTAGATGTTGAAAAGTTTAACATGATTTAAGGTTTTATTAGTAGGTAGAGTGATCAATGTCAATCATGTGCTTAAGTTGAAAATTAATAGTTTGACTAATCATTTACCCTTACATATTTGTGTTCTTGACATTCAAAGTCTAGCAAGTGGTTAAAAACATTAAGGTAAGACCTTAAGATGAAGGCCATTTTTTAAATACGACACATGGGATAAGATGACAGTTAAGCTTGACCTATTACCTTCACTCATGGGCCTTACCCAACAAAAGATAGGAGGTGGGAGTTATCAAATATAAAGGGGCAAATTGTATCCTTAATAAGTATTGGCTACCTATAAGGAGTTAATCAAATGATTCATAATAGGTAAAAGTAAGTAAGAATAATTGTTTGACATTAACTTGCTAAATGAAGAATTGAGTAAAGGTTTCATTATAAGGAGCAGCATGGTCTTAAGAGGATTTGCAAAAGCTAGTAAATAAGTGGCCATTAATAATCAACTTATTAAACGACCAATTTTTTTTAGTTTTTTGAAAATTTGTGCTTTTAATACCATTGGATTATCGAAATTTTGGGAAATTTTAGATTTTTTCTTTATTTGACATAATATAAATTCCAAGAAGGTGACCTCTAAAAGACTCACCAAATGTTTAGCATGTGGGTATTAACCATTCCCATGGTTAGCACTATTCCTACTAACCATCCTTAATAGCTTTTTGAAAGTGCAAGTGCCACCTTTCGGTAAAGATATTAAAGCTTGAAAAATTTGAAGATTTTTTTTTTCAACCTTTCCAATTTAACTTAATTATTATACCATTTTAGTTGATAGAGTTTTAACCTAATATTCCAAGAAAGGCAAAAGGAATTTATGATGATCTTTATGCATTTTGAAATAATTCTTCTATCCAGAAAATTTATTTGTCTTATGTAATTGAATATTCTTTCTTGCAATCAGTGTTGATTTTGTATTATAATAGATCCAAAAAATTTATGTCTAATTATTTAAAGGAGTGGGCGGTGAATTCCATAAAACTTTAGAGTGATGAGTATTTCTCACTACCTACTAAAGGTGTTTAGTAGAGCTCAATTAAGCCGTTTATATTTTAAAACTTCTATTTGAAGTTCTAAACATTCATAATTTGGACTTTGGTAAAAACAAATTTGTAAATCTTTTCGTACAAATGTTCTTTTGAATTTTTTTCATTCATTTAATAAAGCCTTATTGGTAATTTTAATTCTTTGGTTTTCATATTCCATTTATTATTTTCTTTGAATGGTTTTACCACCACCTATTTCATTAAAAATATATATATATTTATAAGAAAGGAAAGGAAAGTAGTCACTTTTTGCAAATGGCAAAATGAGTTATCCTCCCAAATATTAATAAAATTTGATTTAAGTTTGAGAAGAAAAATTAAAAGGAGGGTGTGGTATTAATGTTGAATTGTAGCCATGGTATTTAGTGTACTGAACAATTATAACTAGAATCCATTTTTAAATGATCATATGTTATGATCTAAACCCTAAATGTTGTAAATTGTTTTATGTTCAAGTGGTAAAATGATTAGAGAAAAATAATTGTAGATCATTTAAAAGTATACCCAATTTTGTAAGAAAACCTTATTTTAAATGAGAATTTATGTTATGTTATAGAAGGTAATGTGATTTTTGTTGTGCACATTTATATGCATAATCATTTTCAACCATTGTGATAATTATTATTATATATATGGTATGATGTGAGTGGTAAGATTTAAGAGGAGCATGTTTGTAGACCTATAAGTGTTAAACAAAATATGTATTTGTAAAAATATGAACCTTGTTTTTTGTATTTTAAAATTGGCACACGTACATTATAATTAGTTGTGGTTTAACATTAATGGAATTAGTAGTGCATGTGTTATCAATTGTGGTATTGATATTAATATAATGATATTAGTATTGGTATATTATATATTTGTAGTTATGGCATTTGATAATGATATCATCATGTACTAGTAATGAGGTCATATCATAATTGCATCATACTATCTGATTTATCATTACAAGCATGGTTCATCAACCTTCTAAAAAGTTCTATCTACTAAACCTTTTATAAACCTTCACCAATCACATTTTCTAAAAGCTTTTGTTGACCATGAATTACATCAACATGTGTCCAAGTTCATTTGTATTTCATTATATTTTAAATGGACTTGCACACATTTACCATGGTGAAAATGGCCAATCCTTTAATGAATAAGGACCAACTGTTATATGAAAATGAATTCACTAATAGCTAATTAAATTTATTAATGGTTCATTTAGTTATACATCACAAACTTTCTAGGGAAAAATAATTATGTAAAAATGATGAAAATTGGTATATAATGTAATTTGGATCAAATGTCATATTTTAGTTATTTTAACAAATGTTAAAATTATATTTTATTATCATAATGTCAACATAAACATAATTCTTTTAAATGATATAAATTTAAATCTCCTTGAATAATAAATTTTACATTTATGTCATGAAAATTATGGTAAAATGACAAACCCTTATTCTTTTCATCATCATAATCATGGATTTAAGAAGTCAAAACCATTGTTCACTATATTTATATATTTTCAACAAGCATTTTATCAATAATAGAATAATAAAGTGAAAAATACACAACAATGTTGTGAAAAAAACTTAATAAATAACATTAATATAATGATTCATTATAATCATATTGAAATTTTGCTTGATTTAACTAGTAAAATTTATTAATTGTTAATTCATTAAACTAATTTCCTAGTTCATAGTTATGTTAAACTAAGTATTTAGGCTAGGTTAGTCACTTAGGAATGTAGTTTAGTTTAGCTTAAAAACTTGAACTAATTTAAGCCACCTAGCCCATCAACTTAGGGTGCAAGTGTGAAGGTTTGAACTTTTTATTTTTTTGCACCTCCATATTTAAAAAACTAATCCGTAACCATTGGATATTATTTAAACAATTGAAATGATTTGTCACCACATATTATTATGCACATTTTTTTCTTAACCTATGTGTACATTACCATAGGTTAAACTCTTACATTAATTTTAGGCTAATCTTAAGCTATTTTTGGTTATTATAAATTTACCTTACTTGGTTATTTTAAGTTATTCCACTTTAAGTTAATATCAATTATTTCACTTCAAATTATATTCAATTATTCCACCTTAAATTATTTACATATATTCTATGTTAGGTTATTTTTAGCTATAAGGTGAAAGCACAATTAAGTGGACTATTTGGACTATCATAATTATAGTTTTTTTTAACTATTAATAATCGGAAATTTTTAAATCATATCACTAGTACCAAAGTGGGGTGCAATTTATTAGCTTAAATCACTATGAGACTTTAAAAGTGAAATAACTTCATTGCATTTTACTGATTTTACCTTGGTAAAAGTTATTTCATTATAGTATCGCTATGTAGACATCATGTACTAGTTAACATAATTCACTATTACAATTTACTATTGATGGTTATTTTATTAATGGTTAATAATGGTTATTGTATTATAAATTATTGTTTGGTATTTTATGTTATATATCATAGGCTATTAGTAGTTATTACATTGTAGGGTATTTAAAATTATTTTTCATAAGTTATTATTTTCTATTTTAAATTATTTTTACCTTTAATCATTACATATATATTTAGATTATTTTAAGTTATTATATTTAGGATAAAATAATTTATAATAATATAAAGTAAATTGACCTTGAAAAAGTTAAAATATAACTTGAAATAACATATATTAATTTTAAATAAAATAACTTAAGGTATAACCTAAAGTTAGTTGAATAATTTAATTTAGAATAATTTAAAAGCTTATAATAAACTAGTTAAGATACTTTAAGTTAATAAACATATAATAATTTAGGGTACAATAATTTATAATAACCTATATAACATAAAATATAAGTCATAATAATTAAATTGGCTTAAAATAATATAGGGTATATCATAAAGTAGCATAGATAAAATATTTACTATAATAAATTGTAATAGTGAATTATGTTAACTAATAATGATGTCTACATAGTGATATTATAGTAATATCAATAAAATGCAATGAAATTATTTCACTTTTAAAGTCCCATAGTGATTTAAGCTAGTAAATTGCACACCAATTTAGTAGTAGTGTCAACTTTGGATTTTGAAGTTTGAAAACCCATGTATGTTAGCACGTATGGGTTTTCAAGCTATTTTCAACTTTGGATTTTTGAACTTGAAAACCCATGTATGTTGGCACATATGGTTTTCAAGCTTTGTTCAACTCTAGATTTCCAAGCTTGAAAACCCATGTGCCCAGGCACATATGGTTTTCAAACTTAGTTCAACTCTTGAAGCGCTATACAATGTTCGGCCAAAAAATAGCTTTTCTGCAAAACTCAGAATGTCGATAAATCATCTATGGTAATTTATTGACGTGGCCGGACAAAAAAGGCCGATTTCGTCTTATTCTCGAAAGAAAAAGGTTCATCATCATGCATGGTCAATAAAAGATTTTTTAGCAAAAAAAATTTATATTTTTTCAATCAATTTATTTGGTCTTCAAGCTGCTATTTTACTTTTTTAAGATTTCTTTTTCTATAGGATTTTTTTCCAAATTCCCCCCCTCCCCCAAAAATATATAGATTTTTTTTTACTTCCTCTAATATTTCTCGGCGCAGCAAAAAATGCGCAAAAAAATGAAAAAAAGAGGGGCTTCGACAAAAGACTACAGACACAAAGGAAACACCTAACTGAAGTGGGTTATATTTGATGGGAAGCACTATACAATGTTCGATAAAAAATTTACAACAAAACATGGTTTTTTGGGTCTGGCAAAAGAGAAACTTAAATTTAAAATTTTGAGCTTGAAAACCCATGTACATTAATGCATATGGTTTACAAACTTCATTCAATTTTGGATTTTTGAGCTTTGAAACCCATGTGTTTCAACACATATGGTTTTCAAGCTTTCTTCAACTTTGGATTTTTTAGCTTTGAAACCCATGTGTGCCAACACATATAGTTTTCTTGAGCTCTTTTCAACTCTAGATTTTTGGGCTTCAAAAACCATGTGCATCGACACATATGGTTTTCAAGGTCTTTTCAACTTTGGATTACCAAGCTTGATTTCATGATTTGTTTTATCTTGCCATTGTTTTTAAGCTTTCCAATGTATTTAATGAATGCAATTGTTGGTTTTTTATAGGATGATGTTACTACTTCACATTTTTTCTAAACCAACAACACCTTTGATTGATGAAATTGATTTCAATAATTGGGTAATTGATGATATTGAAGAACTGAAGGAATTCCAAACCAACCCACCATCTCTTGATGTTAAACAAACACGTATCCTTGAGAAAAAACAAGATTTAAATGTTGTTTTCAAGTCCTTCCTCGTTGAAGATGACATGTGGAAATTCCATTATGTTGCATGATTTTCATGCAAGTTGTGAGGTCTACACTCACAAGCTTCGAAGGGACTTCTACTTAGGCTCTCACCCTAGAACTATAATTTTTTATGTTTTTTTTTAGGGGATTGATGGGTGCATTATTGATGTCACCCTAAAAAGGACAAATAGTTGGGATGATCATTGGAAAGTTGTTAATGAAGAGTTTGAAAAGTTCTTACAATCCAAACCTTCCTTGCATCATCTAATGGGAAAATTGTTTCATATGTGGGATGAAACCACATGCTTCAAGCTTGGTTTCCACACATCAATGAGGTCCATGCAAATAATAAATCAAGGCATGTTCAGGTTACAAGTTGGGTGTTTGATGCAAATATGGAAAACCATGGTGCTCTTCAGTCCATGATGGATGGAGTCAATGTGTGAACTTTGTTCCCCTTTTACATACAAATTATGTTTTCTTTACACAACAACAATTCAACATTCTTGTGCTTTTATTTTATGGTCATATAGGCCATTAGAGAGGGCACATGTGAGATCCAAGTTTGTGCACCTTGTGTGCAACATCAATATGGTGGGCTGACACCTATAACCAAATGTAAAAATGTGTTGAAGAAGGAGCAATATGATGAATGCATCAAGAAGGTTGGAAAGACTTGGTATAATTTGACTATCCATGCCATGATAGAAATTTCGTTCAAGGTAGAATTATTCATTTCAATCTTTATTTTATGAATACAATTTATCCTAGTGATGACATTCTTCTTCATTTTGCACATTCAAATTCTTTAAAATTCTTCATTTAGCACCTTGTCAAAACATTCTTGACCCACGAATGTTTACCAAATTACACTGGTTGATCTATAAAATTCTTTAAGATTCTTGCTTCTTTGGGCTTCCATAACATTCTCGCACCAAGAATGTCATAACTATGCAATTTATTCATTTTACTCATTCATATATAGTTATGAACTTCATCTACTTTTCACATACCCTAAGTTCATCAATATTTCGTTTCCACATGTTAATTATCAATTTATTGTTTATCCATGGGCTTTTTTTGGGTGTACATCATGAAATATTTGATACACAATGCATGGCAAGAGAAGCATACAAATAGGATATTGATGGTCCTAGGATTCAAAAGTGTCTTCAAGAAGCCATGTTGCAAGCTAGGCTCAAGGCAAGGGAACAACACAAAAGCCAATTGGTGAAGTTGTTCCCTATTGTTGATCCTTCCTTTAGGGGATGGATTTCCTTACCCAAGTTAAGTTACATTGGTCATGTGCCAAAGCTAATCATGACAAGATGACCCAAGAAAAAATGGTAAATGTTGCCACAACTAAGGTGGATCTAGAATAGAAAGTGGAATGGTTACAAATTTGGAATGGAGACCAAACAATCAACAATTTGAATTTTTTTCCACCCACTCCAATAAGTGGGCCAACCTTGGATCCTCGGTTGAATAGGAGATTATTTTGGTGGGAAGTACATATTCCTAAATACTCACATCTTTTTGCTTTCAACATTGTGAAAGTGCATGAATGGATATTTTTTCCAATTTTGCTGACACATGGATGTTTGGCAACTATGTAGGTTGCATTGGTTCAATTTACTTTCTACTCCAGTCAACATGGGCATTTCCATGTAGCTTTGGAAGGACCTAGTGAGACTTTGGGTGATTAGATGGGTGGACACCTAGAAAATGATTCATTTCAATGAGCTTTTCTTGCGTAGTTTGTTTTGCCCAATGGACCATTTTGAGGTAATGATCGGGAACAACAACTACGGGGTGAAAAGGTGGTGAGAAGAATCCTTTTTAGGTATTAATTATGAAACAACTTCTACACATGTATGTTGCATATCTTTTCTTCAAACTTGATTGTACTCTTTTACATGATGTTTTTACAATTCTTCAAATTATACATGTCTTGATTGCATATATGCATATTGGAAATGCATGAACATCCATAAACTATTTATGGCATTTTTTTTCCTATAGGTACATGAGGTTTCTGATTGGGCCAAATGAATGTTTCAAATTTAAGCCAAAGTTTTTTTATGGCATGGAGGTTTGGTGCACCCCCAATTACTATGTACACACTTAAAATTGAAGTAGAATGGGGTTTACATTGTGGGGGTGGAGGTTGGTACCTGGATATGCCCAAAGGCATTATCCCATATGAAAAGGCATCTCTTCATAAGGAATGTGTTGTTAGGCAAGCTACAAGTGATGTTGGGGTTGCTTCAATTGAACTTCCTCCCCATGATGATTTGGAACAAGCAAAACAAATAGCTTCACAAGTAACCATTGTTATGGCATGAGCAATTCTTGCATCAATGGTTGGGCCTAAAGGATGTAAAGGAAAGGGAATAAAAAGGAACAAGGTTGACACAAATGTGGGTGACTTTCCCATTTGTGCTCGTGGTGGTTCTTTGTAAACAAGGCCTATAATCTAAACACTAGTTTTTCCTACAAGTAATCTTGAGTAAGATTTTTAACCATACAATGCAATATCCTTTGATTTCCGCAATATTGGGCATTATTAGATGAAGATAATCCCAACTCATCTATTTGATGTTGTGGAGGCACCTGAATCGCCACATTTGGCCCTCAAAAAGTTGCTAGAGTTCTTTAAAAATGTAAAGCCCAACTTACATGTTCTTATTAATTGTCCTTCTACAAATGTCATATATATTAACGTTTTTTGTTTTGTTTGTTTGCGTGCAATTGCTGGGATCATGTTCTTATGTTGTGGTTGGTGTTCCAGTCCAATTTTTTATGGACGTGATTATTATTGATTGTCCAATGGGAATGCATGTCCATGGTTGCATGGATGGCATTCAAGTGCCCCCTTGGAATGCATTTGACAAACGTCACTGAGAGTATATATGTTTTTTCAATGGGTATTTGGTTCTCTTGCAAAGTTTTGATGATGCATCCGCCATGCAACTATTTTATTTTTCACGAGGTAGTAAGGTTTCTATCCTAGCCAAAGAACATACATGCATCAACAATATCCCTATGCACACTAAGTCAAGAAAGGTGATACCAAAGCTTCCACGAAACTAATTTTAATTTTGTCAATCTCATTCATGCATTTATTGGAATTTAAAATTGGATTGATGTGGTTGATTTTGGCAAACTTTGTTCTTTCATGCAAATGTCTTGACCAAGCTTAGGGGATCATTCAAATTTCAAAAGTTTAGTTGATTAGTTGACCCAGTTTTGGATCCAATAGCATTGGATGCAATTTTCAATCACATTCTAGATGGTGTTTTGCCCATGAAGACTCCACAAGAAGCTTGGAGGGGTGCACAAGATTATACTCCTACATTTATGGAAGTGTTACTAGAGACATGTTCACCTCTTTGTTTTTAGATATTGGATATCACAATTGGGACATGTTTGTTTTTAAATTTTCTTTGAATTCTTGTTTTTAGTACTCAAATATATTCCTAATTTCTTCCTTTGAAAATTAAAATAATGCATGTTTTCGACATTTGTGATGTAAGAGCCATTATCATTGATGCACATGCATTAGGCTATCATGTGTTTGGCCTAAAAGGTGACCAAATAGTGTATGTTGCGTGTTTGTTTGCATTAAAACATAACGTTGCCAATGTGGTGCACTCTTTGGTTTCTCCATCCATTAGCCAACCTCATTTACATTCATTGGAACCACTTGCTCCTAGGGTGGTTTGCAAGTTTGGGTTGAACCTCCATAGGCTTTCATCATGAGTATGTCCCTTATTTACAATAAAACCCATTTGGTATTTATTATTATTGTGTTGTTGTCATTAAATGTAAGTATTTTATTATTGGGAATTTTTTTTGTGTTGTGATTCAAGAGCCATGTGCTTGTGCAATCCATCATGGATAATCTACCCCCTAGTCCACATGTGACCAGACAAGAAGTCATTTTGATAATGTGAACACAACAAGTTTTTAGGCTTTTGGTTTTTTGTTTTAAGTGGCTGTCAACTTTCTACTTGCTAATGGTGGGAATTATTCCATCACTACAACAATTACTGTTTCAAGGAAATTTGTAATCATGGGTAGGAAGTCTTGTTTATTTGTGTGTTATGAATAACAAATTAGCATTGAACTATGGATGGTGGATGTAGCTACAACATTGAATGGAGGTTTGCACTGTAGGACGGTGGAAGGAAAGATAAGAAGCAAAATTAGGGAACGATGGAGGTGGGTTATGATTTCTTTTCATTTTATCAATTCTAAGAGATAATATGTCAGACTAGTTGTGTTAATAGTTGTTGATTTCCACTAGGCCGGTAACTACATTGTGGCAGATAAGAAAGCCTTAGGAAAAATAAAGACTATAAGGGGTTGATGTTAAAGAATGATGACAAAAGAAAAGAAGTCCTAGTTATAGAAAAAAAGGCTTGTAGAAGGACAAGTATGCATTTGGAATGGGGACCTTTGTTACATCTCTCTTAAATCCATGTTGTAGGACAAGTGTTCCATTGAATACTAGAAGCCTTGGTGGGGTGTCCTTGGGTTGGGCAAAATAAGATGAATGAGGACAAGAGTGGGAAGCTCTTAAAGATGTATTTATAGCCTATTTTTGCACAAAAATCTCTCCTTCTTGAGTGGTTTTAAGTAAACCTAGTATACATTTGCTCATACTTTGATCTGGACATGCAAATCTAGATGCTTTTGAAACTATAGTTTATCAAATAATGGACTTAATGATCCTTTGCATTGTGGCATTAGTTGGAAAAGGGTTAGCATTTCATATGGATTAAAAGAACCTCGAAAGTTTTGACCTCAAGCTATACCTCAATAGATTCTAGATTTATAATGTATGATTTGGTACATGGTAACCAACTATTTGTTGCCACTATGGCAAGTTTGTGAAGGCTCACGCATATGTAGCAATTAGTAATTCACATATATTGAACCTTGTTTTGTCAAAATTAGTAACACTAGTAAGACTTCTGGTAACATTGGGTTACAATGCAAATGTTGGAATTAATAGTGTTGTAGAATTCCTAGGGTTTATGGTTTTGCCTTGAGTTTTTCATGCATAAGATATATATTTTTTCAACCTTTTATTTTGGTATCAGAATAGGTTAGTTTTTGTCACATTGTTGAAATTCACATCTAGTTGGATTATGATGGCAAATAGGACAGTATGTCATCATCTAGTGAAGATGAAATTGGGATAGATGGTGTTACATAGGCAATCCATGAACAATAATTAGTTGTCAGGTTTGATTATCCAAGAAGGTAGGACGGACCTCAATTAGGAACCTTAAATTTGCATTTGTCGGGATTTGGTGTAGTAATAATTGTGGGTATAAATCGTGATGAAGCTTGGATTGGGGATGTTGGAGAGATAATTCATAATGGTTTTTGCACACATGTTCAAGTTTGGATAAAGATAAGAAATGGAGCAGGGGGATGGGAATCAACTTCAGAACTACATAGGCAATATCATTACATTTCATACCATGCATAAAATCTCATCTTCAATTCCTGAAAGATAGAATTGTACATTTAGAATAGGAAACATTTGGATTCCTCAGCTTTTTGTTTCACATGATGACTTTGTTAAATTTTTTATGCATGGTGTAAAAAATTTGTTTCAGAATGGAGATCATGTTATTAGGGTGGAGCACATTGGATCAAGATCTCACATGATGAGTTGGAGAATATGGCAAGATACATAGCAAAATTGGTAATACCAACTATAGTCCACAGATGAACAAATTTTTTCCATCCTACCATTTGATATAATGCCTTTGAAACCCATGAGGTAGGGAGATCAGTTTGAATTTTTGAGCTAATATTATGATAGTAGATAGTAATGTCTAAGGATGAGGATTATAACATGAATTATGTAGTTCAATTTGGCATCTTGGAATTTGATGAAAAAGGATTTTCATGAGAACCCTAAAACTGGTTCATTGAACTTAAACTCTTTAGGGTTTTCATTTCTATGAGTATTTGGGTTTGACCGCTCTAAAGCAAAAGTGGGGGATGTTGCTATCAACATTATTCATGTTGGTTTTTTTTACAAATTAACATTGTGGTTGAAGACCAAGGCAGGGTTTGATAGATAGGAGTGGGTTTTCATCCGATCCAGTGAATACCATTTTTATTTCTCCAATCTTGGGCCCTTTTAAAACTCAATTTAAGCTAGGGTGAAAATATTTAGGGTACACGAATACTAGTCATAGCATCAAGATAAATTGTAACAAAATGTGGGCAACCATTTGATCAAAGAAAAATGGAGCCATTGGATCTACAGTAGATTATGTTGAGATTAAAGTTAGAAGTTGCAGGATGACTAACTCGTAGGGTATGAATGAATTATTCTGGGGTCAAAACCACGAGGATGTCAATGATTTGGTAGAAATACTTACAATGGTTGTGGAAGTGTAGGATTTGAATGCAAACAAACACTTCAACTTTGTAAAGCTGAATTTGAGAAGGTGGGCCAAGGGATGGTTCAAGAGGTTACAACTAACACCAATTGAATGGAATAAACTATGGACTCTGATAATATAAAAATATGGGGATGTCAATGCCGATGACATCAAAATGGAACTTGATACCATTAAATAGGAGCCCAAGGAAAGGGTCCAAAAATACTTTGAACACCTTGACAAACTCTTTCAAAGGGGCAAGATATAACATGATGAACAAAGACAAAAATTTCTAGCCAGATTAAGGCTAGAAATTTAGAAATTGTGTGTGGTAAAAACTTTTATGGATATGGAAGAATTGGTTAGAGCTGCAATATAATTGGAGAGGCTATTGGGAGAACTTTTAAAAGTACCATATGAACCGCTAAAGGAGGAACAAGAAGAGGGAGTTTCAAAGACCATGATAGAAAAGCAGGTTATGGCTTTGAACAACACACTTATCAATTTTTTCAGGGGGAGTGTGCTTAATCTTGATGCATCATTTTTTTCCATTATGTTTGGAAGATGCCAAATCTGTAAGGGAGGAGACCATTTAACCACCACATGTCCAAGATCAAATGAGCCATGACCAAAATGTGCCAAGTGTGGCATGTTTTATAAGACAAAAAATTGTGGGATAAAATGTTCTTTTTGTTCAAGGTTAAGTCATTTAGAGGACATGTGTTGGAAGAAACCTAAGGATGGGAAATCCCACTCTGGAGCAACAAACTTTTTGGAGGTATTATTAAATGATGAAGATGGAACCATGTAACAACTTAATAAGCTATGGGGAAATGAGAATCTCTTATTTTACATTTGAATACTTAAGAAGAGGATGCATGTTGAAGTAGCACTAGGTGGAGTTGTATCGACTCCTGAAGTTGTAGGAGAGGAGATAAGAATAAATAGCGAAACCTTGGCCAGATCTCAAATTCTTTCCCACTTCATTAAAGGGAAGAATTCCCTTTCACTTATGGAGACAATTCTTATGATACTAGGGGAACTAGAACACCTTGAGAGCCTAGTAAGATTAGCTAGACGAAAGAAAGATTCAAAGGCAATGGACGTATCTATGGTTTCAACATCTCTAGCACTCAAGAAGATTCGTATCAACAAGACACATTAGGGCAAGATTTTCCATTTGCTTGTGGAAATAAACAATTAGGCGGTGGAGGGACTAGTAGATATTGGAGCATCCATGTCTATTATGGTTGTTGCAGTAATTAAAAAATTGGGCATAATGCATTTAGTCATTAGATTTGAAACCTACAAAATTTCAGTTGGAGTTGTTCCACAAACTATGGGTAGAATTGATGAAATACCTATCAAGGTTGGAGGCGAACATTGCACCATGACCTTTATGGTGGTAGATACGAATAGCTATGACATACTGCTTGGATTGGATTTTTTGATAAAAAATGGTGTAATCGTGGATGTGGAATGAAGCTTAATCCAAGTAAGGCATGGTCTAGGGGCGAATGTGCAGGTATTACCATTAACTGTGGTAAATATGCTACAAAGGATGAATTTAGGAGTTGTGATGCGAGATGTCATTGTTGCTTTGGAGAACATACATATCAATGGTGACTCTAACATGACTATTAGGATTCTGTATCAATATTCCATTATACCCAAAAGAATGGATGTGCTTATTTCAAATTTAGACATTGATAAGGATAATAATGAACATTGTGATGAAGGGCATCACCAAGTTGAGTAGATTAGTGATGAGAATGAGTTTGGGGGTACTGAGTTTGAAAATTTGGTATTGTTGGAAGGACCATAATAAATTTTGCAATTAATACTACAAGAACATGTTGATGGGTTTATGGAAAAGAAATACATAGACGACTATGCTGATTGGCTTAAATGGGTTTCTAATGTAGAGAAATGAAAATAAACCATGTTTGAGTATACAAACTATGCAAAAATTCCAGTACTACTACAAGTTCATGAAACAAAGGGTGGTGGTTTTAACAATAACTCCAACGAACAGCTAACATCATCTGACATTGATGAGATAAACAGAAATGGAAGGAAATTTGCTAGAAGATCCAAGTTGATTAACTTGGATAAGGAGAAGAAACAATAACTTTAGAAGGTTTTAGAGTGTTACCAAGATGTTTTCGCTTGGAACAAAGGTGGACTAGGTTGTTGCACCATTGAAGAACATTTTGTGGACACATAAGGGTTCCACCTTGCAAGGTATCTCGTGGTCAATTGTCCTATTGGGAGGATGTGTAAATAAAACAATAAATTGATATTTTGGTAAATTTGGGCAAGATGAAGCCCATCAACTTTGAGTATGCATGTTGTGTCACTTTGCCAATCAAAAAGGATGGGAGTAGGTGTTTATGAGGAAATTATTGACCACTCAACATCTAGACTCATCGAGACTTGTTTCCAATGTCACTTGTTGATGATGTGATTACTGAATTGGGAAGATCCTATTGGTTTACTGCATTGGATTTATAGTCTGGTTTTTTTGCAAATTTGGATGGCACATGAAGATATGAAAAATATAACATTAATTATTAACATTGGGTTGTATGACTAGATGGTCATGCCATTTGGTCTTAAAAATGCAACCAACATTTTTACCACAACAATGTTAGAAGTTTTTATGGAGTAGGGGGGACAAATTCTTGAAGGTATTTGTTGATGATTTCAATGTACACAACGAGAGTTGGGAGGAACATCTCAACATTTGGATGCTCTATTTTTCAAATTCAAAGAAATGAACCTAAAATTGAACTTGAATAAATGTTGTTTTGTTGCAAAAAAATCACATTTCTGGGCCATGTGGCTAGTAATGAAAGCACCAAACTAAATCCTAGTAAAATTAATGCAGTTTTGCATTTCTCGGAACTAAGGATGGTCAGCAACATCATGTCTTTCTTGGGCCTAATTAGGTATTACCGGAATTATGTTTGGGGTTATTCACGATTGCTTGTTTCGTTGTTTGAATTGAAAAAAAGGGATGTTGATTTTTGTGTGGAATTTGGGTTGTTAACAAGCATTTGAGGCTTTGAAAAGAACACTTGCTGATGCACCTATGCTTGTACGATTTGATTTCAAAAAACAATTTTGTTTTGATGTTGACTTGTCACCAAAAGGTGTTGGAGCCATCTTGCCACAAAGAGAGGGCAAGCTTGAGAAGGTGGTGGTTTATGCGAGCAAGAGTTTAATAACAACACATAACAAGTTCCACCCTATGGAAGGGGAATGCTATGCACTATTATGTGGCATTACGCATTTCAGATAGTACCTGCATAGGATCCATTTCATTTAAAAAATAGATCACAAGTTGCTTGAATGGTTAGTGACAATGTCAGATGCACGTGGTAGGAGAGGTAGGTCAATTAATATGTTGTAGGATTTCAATTTCAAGATATTACACTAACCAAGATTGAAGCATACAAATGTTGAGACCTTGAACAAAAATCCAATGGGTCTAGCCATGGATGACAACGATTTCAGTGAGGAGATCCAAGATATTGGGTACAAGTTTGACAAGCTTGAAACAGAAGATAAGATATTATTTATTCAAACTAGTAAGGGTTTAAAGTGGTTTAGTTTTAGGAGACATGTAATAAAACTTACACAACATCATAAATGTTATTTTGGCATCAACCATTGACGTTGTTTAGGGGATCATCAACTCTATATGCTTGATGTTGTAACGGAGGTAAATCATGATAAGGAACTTGATTCGCTTATGGAGGAAATTGGGGTAACAGACATTGAAAAAAATGAAATTCTAAGGACCATTGATGGTAAACAAGCACTAAAAAGGAAGTTACTTCAATACTATGATAAATAATAGCAACTAGAATTGGTGTTGGCCACTCAAAAAATATTTGAATTTGGTGACCCCGATTTGGGTCACATAGACTCTGATGAGGAGGAAAAATGTTAGATAGACACAAAAGACATTGACATCTAAAAGGACACCTTACATGGAGTTGTTGAGTGAAGGCATATTGTTAAACACAATTGATCTTAAAGAGAACAAGAGAGCAAAGAAAAGAATAATAAATTATCATTAGTAGGATCAAAGACTCTACTTCAAAAGGTTATTTGTACCTAAACCAAAGGAAATAATGACATTGATAATCCAAATGCATGAAGATTTGTGGCATTTTGGAGAACAAAGGACTTTGGTTGAAATTTGTCAGAAATACTTCTAGCATAGTAGGACAAAGGATGTCAAAACAGTTGTGAGAAGGTGTTAGTAGTGCCAAATGGTGAGAAAAGTGGGTAGCATTTGCTCTAAGGATGAAGAGTTGAAAAACATACCTAATTGTGAACTATTCTATAGGGTTGCTCTGGATATTATAGGTCCATTACCTCAAATCGAATCAAGAAACAAATAAATTTTGGTTGCCATCGATCATTACTCAAAGTGGTGTGAGGCAAAAGTTGTAGCTAACCATGGTGCTAAAACAACAACCAAATTTTTGGAGGATGATGTAATATGTAAATATGAAGTTCCCAAGTTTGTGCTAACTGATAATGGAGGGGAATGGGCAGCAAAATTTGATGTTATGTGTAAGGACTATAATATCCACCATCAACACACAACACCCCAATGGCTTTAGTGCAATGGGATGGTGGAATGTTTGATCAAAACTATTAAACATGGCATCACCCTGCTTTCTACAACACCAGAAAATGTGGATTATTGGGATGAGCAACTGGCCAAGGTCATGTTTGGATATATATGCGAGATTTAGGCCAACATTAAGTTTTTTCCCTTCATGATAATGACTGGGTGCACACCACATCTTAGGCCTGACAATTATTTACATTCCTTAACTACTATGATTGATGACTTTGTTGATGTAGAAGTTGTTGTAGCATAATTTCTACAAAAGATGAAGTTAATAGCAAACATCCATGAAAATGTTTTGTTCAATGTAGAGCAAGCATAAAAGAAGCAAAAGTGGACCTATGTTACTAAAAAAAGGAAGAGTAACATAACTTTAAGCAAGGTGAAATGATTAAGGTGGGGTGAACCTATTTCACTTTTAAGGTCACATAATGATTTAGTTGATGAATTGCACCTCATTTTTGAACTAATGATGTTTTAAAAACTTGTGTCAACCATGTCTTTTAAAAATTTCCATTGATCAAGTTTTCAAATCATGTTTTTTAGAAACTTCTCTAAATCATTTTAAAAAAATTAATTAAAAAAATATTAAAGATATTTTTAGAAATTGTTTTTATGTTCAATGTCTATGACATAGGGTACCAAAACTTGAATTATGAAAATATAATTATAATATTTCAAAATTTATTTTCAGAATTTTGTATTAATACATAACATTGAAAAACACACCTTTTATTTCACATGTTTCATAGAACATACAAAAAATAACCTCCCAACATTTGATGACATTGCTTGAATAAAGAAAAGAACATTGATCAATTTTTAACAAGCTTGATATGTATTCCCTTGTATTACTTTCATGTTGATATGCTCAAATTTTTATAGTTTTATAATTACAAATTTGTGTAAGGCAATAATGTCATGTGTAGGTTTTGATGCAAGTTTTGAAATTGATATTGGTAATTATGTGAATTGAAGTCCAAATTGCTTCATATTGTGTGGTCTCAATAACAAAGGATCATACAAATGGTCAAATAAAGAATGTCATTGTGATTGATACATTGGTGGAACCAAAATAAAAAATATGTAGAGAATTAAAAATTGATGTTCTAAATGATCAGCAAATGGGTGAGCCCTTCTATGGATTAAATAAGTTGTTTGAGGAACACATACAAACAATAGGACAACTAGAGTGAAAGAGTCCAATGAAAGCAAAATTTTGTATGCTTTTCAAAAACATTGCCATATTCTATATGAAATCCAAATAACCAAAATTATAGAAGTATGTCTAAATATTCTTAAATTCATATTTTGTTCACAACTAAATTTGGTTAAATCTTATCATAGATGATGTATCATCACATGGGATCATTAGTTACAAAACTAGACATTAATTAAATTACACAAACAAATTTGGTTGGTCTAAAAGTTTGCAATTGTAAATGGCAATTTCAACATATTGTTAGATGCATGGTACTTGTAATTGATCATATTGGCAAAATAAATCTATTGGGGAAACTTTGCCAACATTTTTGAAACTTGACTCCACATGTAAAGTTCACAATATGGATGAAATTCCAATTATGATAGTAATAATAGAGTTGGTATAGGGGAAATAACTATAGGGTCCAATAGGTTTTGTCCTATCAAAATAAATGTTGTTCTAGAATTTCCTCACAATGGAATGGAAATGTGTCTTTTTGGAATTGTGGTTTTTTCAACATCATACTTATAAATGATGAAAATGATGAGTTGGTTTTCAATACCTTCTAGACCAATTTGCATCCCATTTCTTTTCAATTGAATATAAATCAAATGAAATTGGACTTTTGTTCAATTGAATTTGTATCAATTCAATCTCCATGCAATGTCATTCAATATTTTCATTTGCATGGAACTTAATTTTCACAAAGTTAACTGATTTATAGAAAACCCATTTCATCCATTCAATATTTTCATTTGGATGGAACTTAATTTTCACAAAATTAGCTGATTTAAAGAAAACCCATTTCATCCATTCAAAATTTTCATTTGAATGGAACTTAATATTCACAAAATTAACTCATTAAAAAAATCATTTTATCCATTCAATATTTTCATTGGAATGGAGCTCAATTTTCACAAAATCACCTCACTTTTAAAAAACCATTTCATCATCACTTCTAGTAATGCACAACAGTTAGAAGCCCCACTTGATAATAATGAACCATACCACATGGATGAATTTCAGTTTATGAAATTTATCACATGGATGTATGTTTGTTCATGAAATTTATCACATCATTGAAAGTGATCACATGAAAATTTCTCAAATGAATGAAAGTTACCACATGAAAATGTATCACATGAATGTTCAAGTTAAAGTGCACGGATGAAAGTTATGACATGAAAATTTATGACATGAATGAAAATAAAAGTATCACATGAATGAAAGTTATGACATGAAAATGTATGACATGAAAATTGATGACATGAATGAAAGTTTCCACATGAAAATAAATGTATCACATGGATAAAAGTTATGACATGAAAGTGAAATTGACAAGATGGCTGACAAAAGGTCCAAATGGATGAAAATTCACAACATGAATCAAGTAAATGAGTTAATAAAATCACATCCATGGATCATAACAAAAAACCCTACTTAATTAATTAATTAATTGATTATTTAACTAATTTTGTTTAGGACATAAAATCTATCTCCCTAGCAGATAAACCCTAAACCCTACTTACTTTCTGAAGCAAGAAGTTGAAATAATTCCACTAGCAGCAAATTCTTGTCGATTATTGTGGCTCCAAAATCCTTCGATGATTTTGTCCGCTGAAATCTTTTCTCTTGACATCGAGTTTTGTTTCTTGCATGGCGCAGATTTCGCTGCAGACAGCGGCGCGGCCAGAAGACAGATGGAGGGAGAGAGAAAGGAGAGAGGGAGCGAGAGAGAGAGAGAGAGAGACACGGACGCGAGAGAAAGCGACGAGTTTTTGCTCCAATTGTGTGAGAAAGAGTGCAGAATGTGTGCAGAATTTTTGCTTGTGGAACTGTTCTGTAATCTTGTAGCACGGAGAATTTTTTCGCAGTGGGCAGTCAAGGAAGGAGCGAGGGAGGGCGAAGGGGAAGGGTGTGTTGTTGTGTCAGAGATTTGGGAGTACGAAAGATGAAACCTGGGAGCTGGGTTACAATCGTCATTGTCAGGGTGCAGATCGGTGGTTTTCTTCAACTCTTGATCAATGCCTGTGGATTCTGTTGTTGTGTGTTGTTGTTGTTTTGCTAGTTGATGCGTGGCATTCTTCCGGGACGTTTGTGAAGCACATGTCATTTGTGGACTTGTTTGGGTGAAGCGATCAATGGCTTGCTTTATGGGATGAGATCAAGAAGATGTCGGGAGTGAAGTGTGTGTACTTTGTGGGTTTCTGAGAATCGGTGGAAGCGGTTCATAGCTTGACGAGAAGGTGTAGCTGTTGGATTTGGAAATGGGAACCATCGCGTGGACACGAGTCTCCGCTGCTGATGAGTCTGCAGAGACTCGTCGTGAGAGGACGCAGCGGACGCAAATAGCTGCAAGAAATCCTCTCGCGGACGTTACAAACACGGTGACAGCGGCGGTGGCGAGGACGAGCCGTGGAAGGCCTCCTCCTAGTGTAGCAGTCGCGAATCCAAGTGCAGGTGAAAAAGGAGGAGGAGGAGACGATGATGTAGAAAGGAATGTAGGAGGAGGTGTGCTGCTAAAATCAGAGGATAAAAGCACTGGGAGTAGTGGTTCCGCGTTAAGGAAAAGAGGAGAGGTCCAAGTGTTGCCGAAGCTAGGAAGTTTAGGAGGGGAGAAGGATTCTTTGACGAGCTCAAGGTCGCGAGGAAGGACGTCGAACGATCTCCTGACCGAGACACCGAAGCTCGACGTCACAAATGATGCGAGAACGGAAGAAAGAGTGGAGAAAACGGTCACTGAATTGACGGGGAAGACGGACCCTGTTCAAAAGATTTGCGGACGACAGAAAGCTTTGCCTAAAAGGAAGTGGGGTGAAACCCTAACGATGGACGAGCAGGAAGAGCATGGTTATGAAGTGTTGGCGAGGTCGATGAACAAGTCGAGTAAAGCTCTCAAGAGACCAGCAGTGCAGGATTCACACAAGGAGAAGTCGATCCCAGTCTGCTGGAAACAGGAGGGGAAGAAAGTGAAATCACTTTCAGAGAGGAATACAGATTTGGAGGAGGAGACTGCAAGCCAGATAAACCTGGTCTGTCCTTCAAGGCTAAGGGAGCTGCTGGAAAATCTACATCTGCCACTGACATGTGCACAAAGAAATGGTTCCAAAGCTGCAAAGAAAGTGACCAATGCATCAATGTCTACAGAAGACATTGATGCATCAATTGCAAAGCTAACCAGAGTTAGCAGCACATTGAGCACACCATGTGTGACACTTGCAGAGGAAAGAGATGAACAAGAGGCAAGAAAGAAAGCCAGCAATGCTGCTGGAGTTCACAAAGCTTCAAGTCAGGGTGGTGAAGGAGATCATGACAGCAGGAATGAAAATGCTGGTAAATCTCTGAAGCATCCAAAGCAAAGAGTCTCAAAGAGCAGCAGTGATGCTGATGACATACTTCTGACTGCCAAGCAACAGCATGCAGTGAATATGATTGGGAAAGTTCACACCGAAAGTTGTGGATTGACAAATTTAGATGGAAATTGCTCTCTACTCCCAGTGGGAAATCCTGGCATTGAGATCCTCACTATCCAGAAGTATGGAGAAATGTTACTACAAGCTGATTCCACCACCAGTGGAAGTGGGGTGATGCTCAATGCCATGAAGACACTGCCAAATGACAAGATGAATATGAAGAAGATACTTGCAAGTTCAAGAAAGAAGGCCATTGTTTCAGAATGCCTGGTTGGTAGTATTTCAGAGCCTCCAAGTCTGAGCTCTGATCACATTTCGAGTGCAGAGCTTGATTTTGGTGTGCAGCTTGAGCACAATGAGCCAACATCAGGAGGAAGATGGGAAGGGAGAAATGTATCTAGGTGCACTAGTCTAGGAAAGAGATGGGTTTGTGAAGTTGTTTTGGACAGGGGCCCACTGGAATTGGGACCACACCTCTTATCTCATTCAACATTCTCTTCTGAGTTCCTGCCAGGGGCTGATGGGAGCTCTGAGGAGAGAGCAGAGGATGTGGATCATGTATCATCTATTGAGGGAGATGTTTCAGGGTGTGAAGGGGAGGAGTCTGCTCTTCAGCCACCAAAATCATTTGAGGATGCAGAGATTCCAGTGAAGATGCTGGATTGCAACACAAAAATTGGGAGGCCAACACCACTGCAGGCTCATGTTTTGGCTGTTTTCCTCAAGGGCTGTGATTTTGGCATTGCTGATCAAGGTGCTGATATGTTTTGTGTCTCCATTCCCAACTTCTGTTTTAAGATTGTACAAAATCATAGGTTTTTGGTCTAATCACTCAGAGTTGTGCAGGGCAAGCATTGGTGTATGGAGTGCCTGCACTTGTGCATACCTCAAAGAAGAGGAAGAGCTATGTATGCAAATGCCTATCACCTTTGTGTTTTATGCTCTCTTCATCTGCAGATCTTGTGCTGCAGGTAAGATATTGGTCTCAATTGACCTTCTGATCTTGACACTTAAGTCAAAACTCAAAACCATTATTTAGTGCAATATGCACTCGAAAGCTAGATGTTAATTTCAGTAATTTTTTTGAAATATTTTTTCTGAAAAGTTCATGCTTCTAAGTTCTCCTTTGTTGTGTCTCTCTTCTTTTTTTCTTTCTCTTTTCATTTCCAATTTTTCTTCTTTTTGTGCTCCTCTTTCTTCTCAGTTTCTTTGCTCTCCTTCTCTTTTATGTCTTGTTGAGGTAGCCAGCATCACGACTGAGTTTTCCAATTAGTGCTGGTCTGGTGATAGAAACTCAGTATGTTGGTTGATGCATGATGTTGACCTTGATCCACTGCCAGGAGCTGATGAAATCAGTGATGATGTTATGGAAGCTTGTCAATACCATGCATTTCCTGCTGAAGTCCATGATGCAAAGTCCATGCTAGAGATTGAAGCTTGTGTCACAATTAGGAAGGAATTTTTAATTATTTTTGCCATGCAGATGCAAGCTCAGGAGCTGGTTGAGATTTTGACTGAAGAAGAGCAGGTTATGCCCAATGAGTTGCTGAAGATGATCAGTCCTTCCAACAAAAAGGCAAAAATTGTGAATTGAAGAAAATTCCTACACAGCCATCTCACATTGTTCACCTGTTCTGATTTTGACTCTTTCTGTGCCCCAATCTCAAAAGGAATGAATGTGAGTTGAGAATGCCATGCAGAGTTGCAGTATTTATTGTGCCTCATCAAGAAGATGGCATTGCTGGAGGGAGAGGGAGAGGGGAAAGATATGGGAAGAAGGATAAGAAGCCTGGTCTGAAATTTTATACTGCATACAAAGTCCATGAAATCTTAGTGTTAGGACAAAATGAGATTTCACAGATTCCTAAAAGTCCATAAAATGTTTTTGGTTCCCATACTGTGGTTGTTTGTTATTCAATGACTGCAATTAAAACTTCTCTATTGTGGACTCTGTCCTGCACTGTGGAGGAAAGCATTGCTGCACAGAATGCCTGTAAACTTTTAGGTTTCTGTGCTTAGTGTTATCTCTGGTGCCAGAGAACCAACCCATGGGTCTATTGATTGATGGCTCAGTTAAGAGATTTGTGTTCAAGTGGAGAACCAGGCAACATTCATACTGAAGTGCCACTTGAAGTCAATGCTTATTTTTTCTCTGTGACTTTGCTGAATCAGTGAACAGTGTGAGGCTCAAATCCAGTGTTGTGCACTTTTTTGTGTACTCATGCAATCTGTTCACAAGTTGAAGATAACTCCCATTTTTAACACTGACAGTCATGTTAGAACTGCCTTTGACCTGAAACTGTAGGAGACTTGTTTTCCACAATGCAGAGTTTCACATTGAAGTATGTACTCCAAACTATGAACTCTGCTCTAGTCCAATCATGTATAGGTTGTTTCTCTCTCAGGTAGGTTACAAGAAATGTCCTTGGGCTAGCAATAAGAAGAGTGCTCAAGGATAGGGTTATTTAGCCTACATCACAAGCTTTCCATCCAACAATTTGGTAATGGAAATGAAATTTGTTCTTGACATGGCCATAGCTTTTTAGCTTTTTTGCACATGGATGTCATGTGTCTAAAACATGTGTCATATGTATAAGTAGGATGAAGGAATTTTTTAAAGGAAATCTGGAATGTGTTATCAACAGTTACTTGATTGAATTAAGGTGTTACAACAGTCTTGTGGTATGAAGTTGACTGCATGGCAGGAGTGGATAATGCACTGGTCCCTATTTGTATCATCACCATGACCAACTTTCAACTTTTCTTCTGATGAGCCGTTGGTTAGGATGACGATAGGATCGCAACATTCTACTGATTGGCAAAAGGAAGCGTGCTGTGAACACCATGCTTACAATACCACCGAAAGCTACTGTAGTGGCCATGTAGTTTGTCCATTTGGTTATTGGGGGCACAACTGCAATTCCACTTGCTGTGAAAGCCCCAAGTGTACAAACAACTGACACCACAAGCAAGAGGGAGGCATAAGAAACTGCTCTCCGTGCATCTTGGACAAGTTCCTTAATAAACTTGCCCTGCACTGGAAGAATTCCCTCCGCCCCAGCAATCACAGAAGCCATGCTGAAGAAGAAAGAGAAGCTGTTGAATACCCAGAACACTCGAACACTACTGTATTCCTCGATTGCTGCAAACTGTGGAAATGTCCCTGGTGGTGCTGGCTCTGGCAATTCAAACTGGTACAGATCATTAGAAAACAAAATCAGTTTTCAGTATTTTGTGATTACCCTTCCATAATTGTGCTTCTTCCCTTCCCAACAATGCTATACTACTGTTATAGTTACGACTGCTATAGGTGTGTATGATATAAATTTTACCAAGGACCTTCAAAATTGAGATGTTTGTTCCTTGGTCAACATTACTGTTTTTAGGGTTATGAAGTGATGGGTGTTTCACACTTTGACCAAACACATCATAGAAACCACATGTCAGGTTTGTTCTGCTAACCATAACATATTTTGCAGAATAAATATTTGCAGGGATGTCCCTGGCAAGCATCATCATTTGGTTGGTTTATTAAGAACTATCCTGCATGTAGAAATTGGTTGGATCAACAACCATGGAACATTATGGTGGCTGTCATATGATTGCTGAATAATTTGTGCACTGTGTATATACCTGTGTGTGGTAGTAACTGATGTATCCCAAAGGTGGTTGTATCCATCCTCCATACGATATAGTTGCAATCAAAGCAGAACCCACCAAGATAGCATTGGCAGCATCCACAAATACCTGTCTATCTCGATATAGGAAGCTGATGTAATTCATTACATCAGGCTGCTCCAACAGCAGCTTCTCAACATCTCGCCAGCTGATTTCAATGATCCCAGCAAATGGGTTGAGAGCTTCTGGTGATTTTTTGCCTTTCCATTTCGATTGCTCATTCTTCTCTGCTGCAATCTGCAAGGCTGTGCGGCCTAGCCAATCCTCTTCATTTAAACTGAGTCTCTCTTGTGCTGTTAGTAACTTAACCACATCTGTGTGACCTGACCTTGCAGCAAAATGCAGAGGTGTGAATTTTTCAGACTCAGCTACAGCATTGATGTCCATGCCTGGTTGCACTAGTAGCAATTGAACCAGGTATGCACTCCCTGTTGCAGCAGCCCAATGCAGAAGTGTTGAGGCATGCAGTGCATCGAGCTTCCATAGCAAGTTTTCACGACCCAAGTCTGAATTCAATTGCAACCTTTTGACAAAGTTGATATCCATGTCAGAGATAGAAATCACTCGAGGCATACAAATCAGTAGTATCTTGAAAACCTCAATGAGCTTGATACAGTTCTCCCAGTTGTTTTCTTGTAGCCGCTTGACAACAAGATCTAGTGCAGTTTCCTGTTTCACATTTTGAGCTCTTATATCTAAGTACTTGAGAAGTTTCAACACAACCTGACTGTGACCCTGCACTGATGCCAGGTGCAGTGGGGTGGAACCATCAGTGATTCTAGTGAAAGTGTCAGAAAGATCAGGCCTTGGAAGAAGCTCGAGGTGCAAGCCCTCTAATATGGTAAGGTCTTTCAGGCCTCCAGCTTTTGTATCCAATGTTTCCAAAAGACCTTTGAGAATGATTGGTGCCCAGTGGTACTCGTAAAGAAGGAGCTCCACAACCTCCACATGACCTTCCCGAGCAGCCATGTGCATTGGCAGGAGTCCATCAGCATCTGGAGCATTGACAAAGGTGTCATTCCACTCAAGTAATTCTCTGACTGTCATTGCACGTCCCTGTCTGGAAGCATAATGCAATGGGGTGCGTCCGGCACAGTCTAGTGCATTAGTTGGTCCATTTCCTTTGGTTGGCTTACTCAAGTCCTTGAACTTGAGCATTCTCTCATCTCTTTCAGGATTCATGTACCGCATGTCACGTTCACTGTTGAATTTCAGCCCGTAATGCATCAGTCTCTCAGGCTTGCGGTTTTTGTGCTCTTCTAAAAGTAAATGGACTACTCCCTCATGCCCTCTGTCTGCTGCCATGTGAAGGGGCGTGAACCCATCCATTGTCACAGCATCCAAGTCGGTCTCTGGATCTGCTAATAGGATCCTGACAACTTCTTCACTGCCGCTCCAGGAAGCCAAATGCAGAGGTGTAAATCCTGTTGCCAACCAAATGGATCTCTCTTGAGCAAGAAGCTCAGGAGAAGTCCACGGGGACTCGTCAAACACCTCCCTTGCCTTAGCATTCACATACATGAAAGTGGGGGGTAGATCAGGTGCCACTGGTGGTGGATTCACAGGTGCACTGGACAAAACCACATTCAAATTGTCAGACAGAATCAGGGTCTCTGCATGATTATGTTTAACCTGGGCTGATCTGACCCACTGCGATATGCAATCTTGTGTGCCAGCAACAAAAGAGTTCAGACTTCCTAGTTGTTGGATTCTTTGAGAAGATGGTTCATCAAACTTTTAGTTTCATGTGTTTCTGGTCTGTGGGTCATGATGTCTGATTTTGATCCTGACTCTCAGAGAGAACTATAAGAAATTGATCACATCTCTTGGAGATCTGTCTTTTCGCATTGATGCATTTCAAGGATAGTGTAGTACATAGTCTCTACCAGTGCGACTGATGACACTGATCGTCATCAGACATGAGAGGGATTCAGGTATAGAAACATTTTGGTCAAGTTCTTGGAGTTGGTGATCATCAGTTCCCAGCTGTATATACATACATAGATTATAGTTGGACAGTTTGATGAAACATACACTTCAACTGGAAGTAGTTGATCAGGCTGTGGAGGATGAGGAGCACTGAACAGCCTGCGAAAAGATTCGCTCCCTAGATTTCTGTCAGCAGGAACTTGGCTGCCAATGTCTTTGTGTGATTCTACAGTAGATGATGATATCTCCACCGTTACATTCTGTAGTCCAACAGTACTTGAAACCAGAGGGAAATTGGATAGTTCAACAATAGAGATCTGTGATAGATCGGGTGAGTGTGTGACAGCAGCAGCAGGCAATGGAGAAACAATTTTGGGATTGGAAGACTCTGTGGAAGTCACCACCCTTGAAGATGTGGCTTCAATCTCCACTTGATCTTCTTTGCTTGGCCTTGTTGCTAGAAGAGCTTCTACAATGGGACCATGCCCCTTCCAAGCAGCAATGTGGAGTGGTGTTCGCAGATATTCATCAACTGTGGCATATGGTTCCACCGAAGGTTGCTGCAACAGCATTTCAACAATTTCCAAGTTGCCAATTTCCACTGCAATTTGAAGAGGTGTCTTTCCATCAGGACCTGGCTCAGTTGGATTTGACTTGGGATTGTCAAGAAGCTCTTGAACCATGTGCACTTCACCAAATGCAACTGCATCACGTAAGTCCAGTGAGGGTACCGCTTTCTTCTTTTTTTCTCCTGCAAACATCATCGATGCATGTCTTATCCAGCTCATTTTGTTTTGTCCCCTTGAATCCATTTCTACTGGAGGCAGCAAACCAAACCTAAAGAAAGGGCATCACAGCAACAAACAGCTTGCTTGCTGCTGTTGTAACATCTTCACCCATCATCAACAACAAACATATGATAAGTCCTCACACAACATCCTCCTTGTGGTCCTCGTTCTTCTGCTTCCCTCTTCCTGGGTTACATTCACCAACTAGTTCTTTCTCTGGCTCTTTTAATGGGATCAGCCTGAGTTTTAGTTTAATAGCTAACTCAAAATTCCTTCTGTTTTGCATGAAGAAGTGAGGACAGGATTTCATTTTCCCAAGGTTGCACTTCTCAGAGTGCAAATAACCTGGATGCCCAAGCTTTGTTGGCAAAACAAACAAGGGATGTAAGGGGGAAATTAAGGAAGGAAGGAAGGAAGGGGAGTTGAGTTCTCATTTTGGTACTCATTATTTGCTACAACACAATAACTGTCAAAAGGTGGTTGTTGCTGTTGAGTATATACTCTGTTGGGGGGAAGTGGGAGGAGGATGATAAGTATAGTAGGGTAATGCCCATGCCCTGTAGTTTCAAAATTTTTGTAAAGGGGATTTTTGAGAGAATTTGCAAGAATGTAATTTTTTTTTAGTTTTTGAAATAATTTTTGAGCTTAAGTATTTGAAGCCTGAAATCCTAAAAGAAGCCAGTGTGGTACCTTCCTTCAAGAAAATAAAACAGGTTCCTTCAGGGTGATTTTCTGTTATTTTAATGAGACTTTTCAGTGATTAATAACACCATAGCACCACCACCATAGCAGTTTCGGCACAAGTGTTATGTTATTCTTAAAAATGCTGATTTTTCCAAAGTACAAAAGTGTTGTTGTGCAGGAAAATGAAGAATCTTTTGAAATGTTTGAGAATATTATATTTTCCAATTGGAATATTCAAAAATATTTAATTAACTAATTGGCAGACATAGGGCAGACCTGTGCTGAAGTTGCCACTATACTAAGAAATCTAATGGAATTTGATTCATTTTTCAAAATTTGATACTTCAAAGACACCAAGAATCACTTTCCAAATTTTTATTTTTTAAGTTTACCAAATGAAAAAATAAAATAAAAATACATTGGTCAGGTGCAAGTATAGAATCTTTTGAAATTTCTTTTGTAATTAAAATATTGTAATTGTGCATGTGGTTGCAATGATAAAATTCAAACAACCTTTTTTTTTGGTGCAATTTTTTAAAAAAATGTGCAAATTAAAAATAACAAGGAGTATTCTATTGAGCAGTTACTTTCGGGCGAAAAAACACCAAATCTCCAAAAAATAAAGATTGATTTTTTTTTGTCAAATCTCTAGTTGGGTTTTACAAGGGGGGCATTTTTAAAAACCAACTTTTTACTTTTTGGACAAGTTGTAGAAACCTATCACCATTTAATGGTATATCCCTTGTAGGATGATTGCACATGATGCAAAATTAGAAATTTCAAAAAGAAAAAAAAACCACTAAATTCAAGCATGTATATACCATAATGGTAAAAATTTCTCATTCCAAATCTAGTTTGAACTTCAAAGTATGAATATATCAAATATTGAGCAATGTCCAATCATGTGACATAGAAATGTTCATTTTGATTAGCTCCAAAGATGTTTCTTCATGATGTTTATATGCAAAACAAAAACATTGAACAAAAACAATGAGCATTGAAATGTTAACCCTTGAAACTTGAGGGAGAACCAAGTTGCTCTGCCCCCCTCCCAATACTGCTAGCTGGGAGTAATAGCTTAAAAAATGGAGCAAAAGTGTTGTGAAACTAACAAGTCAAATCTCTACAAGCAATTTAGTGCAAGAGCAAGGGAAGAATTGGCAATTTAAGTTTTTCCATGCCTCTTGTCAAGTATTGGATGAATCACAATTGAGAGTGGAATGTGATGCAGGTGCAAACTTTGCAAGATATAATACCTCTCTTTTCTCAGGAGTGCCTCCTTTTCCCTAAATTCCACAAGTTGCTTCTCTTAAGGTACAGTGTTGCTCATGCTTCCAAAGTTTCAAATCAATGCGCTATTCTTTCTCTCTTTGTTGCTGTCATATTCTACAGCCACCGCTGTCTGATTGCATCACAAGATGTATTGAAAGTGGATAAAATGGTTGGCAGAAACAAATGTCAAGCCAGATAGAAAATTGCTGGGGCAAGCTAAATCCCCTTTGAAGGAGGGTGGTTAGAGCTGTGTTTACGGTAGTATCTTGAATACTGGCATGGCCAGAGGGAGGCAGTGTATTTTCCTGAGGAGGAGTTCTGGAAATGTCAGTATGGTGCCTCTGCTAATATTTGTAAAGCAATGCAAGCTGGTAGCAAGTGTAGCTAGTGGATGACTCAAGGATTTTGGGGAGTCAAATGCTCTTGGTGTACTAGATCGAAATACAATGTGCAAAACCCACATCAGGTAATTTTTATATTGGTGAGGGATTCATCACTAATGGAATAATTGTCCAATTGGAATGTGGGAAATGAAGGATTTATGGTGAAAGCAAAGGGGGAAAATGCTCGTTGATCCCTTGATCCTTCACTGTTAAAAGCTCCATTGAGTTGTAAAATAATTACATTGGACAGAGATGTGATCTGGAAGCTCCAGGTATGTACATTGACTGAAAATGTATAGACTTCATAGAGCTTGCAGATGCAGTTATTGCATGGAATTCGAACCCTAAACCCTTTGGTTGGAACAAATGAATATTCAGTTTGAGACTAAGAATTTCTGTTCATGGGTTGTTTGAGATGTTTGCTTCTCATTGACAAAGCTCCGTGATATTGGTCAATTCTTCTTGTAGAATGGACTATTCAAGAACTCTGATGGACCCTATTCTCCCTGATATCAGACTTCTACCATTCAATGCATGCTGACTTAGGGACATGGTGCAGCCTCACTTGTGCAAGTCCTGAAAACCAACACATGTAACAACAACCAGAGGATTAGTCAGGATGTGTTTCTTTTGTCTACAACTCACACGTGTTGGATGTTTGGAGCCATTGCCATAGATGAAGCCCATATTAACTTCAGTCACCCAGGATCAAATCAATGAGATTCTTCACAGAAAATCACATGTTCATCGGCAAATCAGCCCCTGCCCCCAATTCATGTTTGTACCTCTCTGTATGCAAGACTAGATTGAGATGTCTTTTGTACCAGTCCATACAGAGGTATAAATCAGCAATAAGTCCAATGCTGCTCTACTTCTCCAATTTGAGCTTTGAGGCTCATTAAGTAGGATCCATTGCTCCCACCCACTACTCTTATATGGGGAATTGAGTCCTCTATCACATCTACAGCAAGTAAGGCAACTCCTAATTAAGTGCACGAATAATAACAAAGGACTTCCAAAACCAATTTTGTTGACAGAGAAGAGAGGGAAACAGGTGAGAATGAGGGCAATATCCATCTGGAAGAATCCTATGATGACAAGAGTTTATAACATTTGGTACAGAGGATTCGTTCCCCACTCTTCAGATTACCTTCTGAGGGTAAGTAGTTTGCACTTTATAAGACTGTACAAAAGATTTGTTAAGTTTTCTTCTGAGATGAGAGATTGATAGCCAAATCCTTATGCAATCTAGATGCAGCAAGTTGGAACAGAGAACACAGAAGAGAGTGAAGAATTGAATTTGCCTGACAGACAGACAACAGATTGCTTCAATGATGTCAGATGTGATTGCATTAATGCCACTTGTGCCATTCACATCCAACCACCAGCTGAGGAATGACAAGCATGGGCCTGCGCTTCTCATCCCATTTGTGAACACACCATCTCCTCCTCCATCAACATGTGATGGTCCAAACCAACTGCAATTGAAGCTCACTAGCATCCAGGAAACTTTCAATCACACTGTCTCCTCCTCCATCAACATGCAATAGGCCAAACTAACTGCAACTGAAGCTCACTAGCATCCAGTAATTCTTTTATCTTCAAAGAAGAAGCACATGATGAAGCAGTGTCTGGCAATTCTTCCATCTTCAAAGAGGAGGCACATGGTGATGCAGTGTCCAGCAATTGTTCCATTTTCAAATGGGAGGCACATGATGAAGCAGTACTCCTAATGATGTTGAGATAAGCATCAGGTGGTTGACAGCCACTGATCGATCTGCAAAAGCTCAAAACTTTTTCTTCAATTCAGATTTGCTTCCTTCTTGCACTGTTGATGGTCACCTGCAACACATTTTTATAAAACCTTAAGACCTCTGTACTGTACTGTTGGCATCAACACACATTGAATGTAACCTCAAAGTAGGAATGAAGCACACAAGATGCACACAAGATGGAGTAAGTTTAAAGTCAGAATATGTGCACTCTCTTTCTTCTTGATGAAGACAAAAAGACCACACATTCTAAAACGACATCTGCTAGATGCACTGCTTTCCATCAGGCACTGCAACTACATAGTCACTGTCAGATAATTGCAGGATACTGAGATGATACAGCAGGAGAACCGGATCCAGGAGGGAACACCATTGAGAAGAGAAGTTGCCAATAATTCCTGCAAGAACAAAACACCATTTGTAAAAGTGATGGAAGCAATTGACATCCCCTTGTACTGCCGTTTCTCTGTTCTTTATTACTAGTTTTATAATGAGCTTGGTGGAAGTGTAGAAAACACAACATAAGCAGAGTGGAGTAGCAGGAGCAGTGCTGCTAATGAACCCAAATGCAATGACCAGTCTCTTGCGGTGGCTGATCACAAATCAAACAACAGACAGACACACAGTTAATCATGTTGCATGATTGTTTTCCAGTAATTGGCAGATTTTCATACTGCTGGCCAAGAGAATTGTTGCATCATGCATGAAAAATTCCTTCTTTGGGCTAGGACATCCAAGACAAGAGTACTAGAATTTTCTTTGTTCCAGTAGACTGCAATTGAAGATTAGGAAGCATTTGCATTGTGGCAGTTTTTGCAAGACTAGACAATTGTGCAAGCTCTGTAGCTGGTGTATGAGGCAAAACAGCAGCAGGCTTAGAATTCTGCATTCTCTCAAAACTCTGAAAACTGAAAGAAAAAATCGTGTTACATAGCAAGCTTATTTCAATTTGTTGGAGCCTCTTTCTGTCATCCATTGCAAGGTTGGACCACTTGCAGCAACATCATTCTGGCCATCTGGATCTGGATGCATAGAAGCACAGATTTGTTGACAACACATGATATTTTCATGGCGATGCAGATTGTGACAAAGAGCAGTTAACAACTCTGGGGGCATAGGAGCTGAACATCTTACCACAAGTTGTAATTCTTCACTTTCTTTCATGAGCAAACATGAATTTCCACTTTTATGTTTCTAAATCTTCTTTTGCTTAAAGACCGAAGGGAAGTGCTTTGATCATGATTGTCAAACTGTTGGCTGGACAACCTGTGAACATACACTGTCTCACCACATCTGAAGATTGGTTTTCTGCATGTGTCAGAAGTGGGAGTCATTCATATGCATGTCAGAAGTGCACATCCTGATTTGATAGGTAATCAAGTGTCTTCTTTTGCAGAGTGTCTTAGATCTTTATTGGAAGAAGCACAGTGCACCAAAAGAGGCAGATAATGCAAAAAGTGCTTAGTGGACACACTTGTGAAAGACATATTGCTTGCACCATGGTGGTCAGGTCAGTGTTTGTGGTGCTCTTCGCTCTTCCTGCATTCTATCAGGACACAGAAGACCTTCAAGTTTCAGGCAATCATCTCTGTCAACCAGTATCCAGTCAATGTGAGTTCTTTTTGCGATCAATGTATACTGCTTGAGAAGTTGCTTGTCAGTCTGGGTAGATTTGAGTACTCAGACATTTCTCAAATTTCTTTCACAGTTTTTATAAGCAGAAGATGCTTTTTACAACCTGACATCAGAGAAGTGACTGTGAATATGCATGATCAATCTGATACGCACACAATCCTCACTTGTGTATTCAACACAAAAAAATCACCCTCACCTTGATTCAGACCTGTCGCACATACTCTAGAGCTTCTTGTGTTGTTACTTCTCCAGGTGGAATAACAGGAATACCTGGTGGATATGGACACAAACAGCTCCTCTGCACTCCACATGCATCACTGCATCATCAACAACACATGCCTCAAAATTCTGCATAAAATGCTTCTTTCCCTTTGGGCTGTAAACTCTTACCTGTTGCAGATTTAAGCCTGCTTTTCATTTCTTTTATGAAATGAGGACTTCACACAGTACTCACTACCTATGAAAATTACATTTTTGCTGCATAAATTTGTCTCAGTTTCTCCATTATTTCTATGGAACTGAAATCTCACATATTTATTTTCTGTGGTCCATCACCTGATGCAATTGCTGTCCAGCAATGCAGATGGAGCAGGAGCATTGCATTGCATCAAAGGTGCATGAAAGCAAGTTTGCTTGTAACCATGTGCACTGCAACAATCACCAGTGTTGAAAAGTTTGAAAGACAACTTCCTCAGCTTCCTATTGATACAGTAATATCAGGATGATGATGGGATTTTATCCATGAATTGAATGGCACTGTGAGAGTTTGAAAAACAACAGTGTGGTTTGGCAGATCTTACCTGAAATTTAGTGTAACACAGGTTGCCAGCCATACTTTTCCATACTTTTTCCTGCTGCACAAAAGTATACAACTGCCTGATCCTATGAGTGAGTTTGAGATACTCCGGACACAGAGATCAGTCAAGATATGTCTACCATTCGCTAGCAGTGAGGTAAGAAACCTTTTGAATTTTCATTTACACATATCAAAGATGATAAGCAATCTGAACAACAGGGTACCAAAAGGAAATATAGAGCTGTCCAGATGTGACAATCATATGATGATGGGACCTCAAGCGTTACAGCTAGTTATGTCACCGCCACCTTATTGCACTAGGTACAATGTGACAAAGGTTTAGGGTACAAGGAAAAAATGGTTCTACAACAACACAATGAGTACCTTGTTACCTTCAACTACCAAACAAATAGGCCACTTTTAGGAGTTGTGTGTTCTAAACACACGCTGCAATGTGTACACATCAGGTCATCATCTCTTGGCTTAGGTGGTGTATGAGCCATGAAATGTTGTAAGAACTCCATACACATTTGGACTAAGCCCTCTATGTCTTTGGGTCCCATCAGGAACACATCACAGAGAAGGTTTCCCTCCAACACTTCACGCTGTATTGCTGTTATGAATGAGCACAGTGCACCCTGTTCCTCAGCACCTGACCACAGACCAGCTTTGACTGAGAAGAACAAACTCAAAGCACATTACATCCTCTCAAGCAGATAAGTTTCCATCTCAATTCTACCTTTCCTAGCACAATTCTAGTCTTGATATTACTACATGGTTGGTTGTTGTTGCAAGACCATACAATCCAGTACATCATAAGGTCAGCGCAAACAACAATAGTCTTAAGCTAAGCAACTTGCATGGCCCTTGACAACAATTTCTTTGGACAAACTTGAACATATGGCCACATGAAAGAAGAGGCCACAGATGTGTGAAACGAGATGTGCTGCGTGGAGAGGAAAATCACATACATAAATGAGCCTAATTTAGAGGGATTTCTGCTTACTTGAGCTTTGTTTGTCATGGAGCTGATTCCCACGTTAGCAGACGCAAACAAAAGGAAGGGAAAAAAAATACTACTACTGAGCAAGGAGAGTGGTAGGAAGTTATTCCGGGTGCTTACAGATTGATAAAATACCGATAGCAAGTGTTGAAGAAGTCGTTTCGCAACAGCCAAAGCTTTTGAATAGTGTGGTGCAATCCATTGCAGGTGTTCACTATCAGTCTTGACCTTTGATATCTCCTCCACAATCGATGAAAGATCACCAATGTTGCCCATTGCCCGTGAAAGCTTCACGCCTCTGGACAGTGACTGAGTGAAACAGTAATGTGCTAAGTAGTCCCAGCTCAAATACCCAGACTCATCCACCGTTTGCATTGTATTCCTCACTGTGGAGGCAATCCCTCTTGCTCTCTCCGCAGCTGATCATTCAATCAGTGAGTTCCAATCCTCTCTCTATCAACATAACGTCTCCCATGCAAAAGCTTCAAAGTGCAGCCAGCAACAAGAAAGTAGAGAATCCAAAAAGAGCTTCCCAATCTTGAAGGGAAGAATATCTGTATGTGATTCCTGATAATGAAATTCTCGGTGGAAATCATCAATCCAAACCTGGACAATGACCAAGAGCTGCTTCACCAATCCTCATGTGAAGGATGTCTGTGTGCAACTCTGGATGCACGCTGGATTGTTGTGAAAGAAACTCTGGAACGCACGAGGAGCTTCAAGAATTGATTATGGCTTTCCAAAACCGGTGGAAAGATCCTTGACCTCGTCCTCTCGCTGCGCCGTTTTCTTTGTAGCTGCAGAGAATTTAATACCATCATTTTCTTTTTCTTTTTATTTTCTGGTGACAATTTTCAAGAATCGGACAAGTATGCAATTCAAGCACGAATTGATTCAGTTTAGGGTGAGGATTATGTCCTTGTTCCGTCTTCTTTTTGTTGCCCTGCCGATGCGTCCATTGCGGAGCAGATTGAAGATTGCCATGCACAGCTTGGGTCGGAGCGCGGCGATGGCGCGAGGAGGAGGGAACAGGGAACGGTGGGTCTCAACAGAGGGTCTCAATGCAGGTCTTCATGGCAACTAGCACCCTGTTTACAAGGCAAGTTCTAGAGCGTAACATAACCTGTTAGAGATTTTGTAGCGTAATTGGAGGCGGCCTTAAATCGATATGTAAGATTTACTCCTATGTCATCTCATGTTTCTGGGCAGGCTATTACATTTCGTAAGGCCCCGGCACCATTGTTTCTTTCTCGTCTGTAATGGTCATTACCTTACATATAACTGATAAACTTGCAGTAAGAGAGGGAGATGCACCTTACGCCTACAAGAGAGTAGGTGTGTGTACATGAAACACTGAATATGCTGGCAAATTTGCCCACAGTTAGCCCCTTGAGCAATGCCGGTGCAACAACCAGGTGGAAGTAGACTGCAGGTTTGTTTCATCTCTTTGTTTGCTTTGTGACAGTTAACCTTAAGGTTTTCACTGTGAGAATCTGAGAAAAATCCCAAGTTCTCAAGAGTAAAAATTGTTTGCTGCACCACGGCTCTTGTCCTCTGCCACAAATGTTCTCCAAGGTGTGCTCTGGAAGTCAGACACCAAGTACTGGAATGTGGGGGAAAGTGGACTTGCTGCTGGTGTTTTCTCTTTTGTGGCATAGATAGTTCCTACCATGTGTTAGCTGGCCTGTGTTTGCCATCATGTGCCTATTTGCTGGCTAGTGGCCAGCCTGCTGTTTGCCTTGCAGATGGGTCCTGCCAGCAAGCAGGCTCTTGCTTTCTGTTCATGTGCTTACGCAGTCATGTGCTTACGGGCCTATTTTTTACTTGCAGTATTTCACCAGAAAGTGAGATTCAAAGTGAAAAACCTGAAAATGAAGTGATTTTGGAGGTTTTCAGTTGCCAGAAGTGAGGATGAAACAGAATAGAATAATTACCAGAACCAATTATTTGGTTTTCATTGTGTAGTAAAAAATATACGAGGAAGAATAAAGATAACACACAGGGACCTCAAGTCCCCAAACGTGCTGATCAATCCTGCACAAATTCCAGAGATAGCAAAAGCAGCATTCATGGATGTCAAAGTGTCAGATTTTGGTATATCAAAGATTATAAATGCTACCACTACCATTTCTCCAGAGACACTGGTGATAGGGACAACTGGATGGATGGCACCAGAGGTGATGTCTGAAAGTGAGGAGGATTCCAGCAAAATGAATTACCCTTTGAAGTCAGATGTATATGGCTATGCTATGATGTGCTATGGAAACCTCTGGAGGAGGACACCATTTCAAGAACTTTGTCTAAAACAATTAGGAGAGAAGGTCAAGGCAGGATTGAGACCAACTTTGCCAAAATCCCCACCCACCTCTTTGTCATCCCTGATAAAGCACTGTTGGGGATGCTGATGTCAGAAGGAAGCCATCTTTCTCAAGGATATCCACTGAGCTCAGGTATCTGAAATGCATTTACATGATAAATGGTAAGTACTCTTGCCAATAAATTGGCAGATACGAGGAAGAAGCTGGGGAGAGGGTAGAATCTGGGAACTAATGTTGATGCAATTATCAGATTGTGTGGGGCCCAGTCAAACTTTTGCCATGCTGCCATTTAGCATGGTTCCAGAGGATGTTGATACAGAAATTGAAACTGATAAATGGGGTGAACGACATGTATGTACTTTTGCATGATCTTTGGTGACAGCTACAGGAGAAAGATCAAACATTGCATGAGAAAAATCAGACACTGAGAGAGAAGGATGAAACACTGCAAGAGCTAGATCAGAATCAGTTGGAGAAGATCCAATGATTCAAAAGCTTCATGCAAGACAAGGAAGATTTAAGGGGCAAAGATGTGTTGTCCAATAAACCTGCATTGTCAAGCACTGTTGTGGATGTCTATATTACTAGAACCCTCTATAATAATGGGAGAGGGAATTATGAATCCTGGACTTTTGTTGTCACAGCTCATGCGGGAATTGGATTAAGCTCCAAGTGATCAGGTGGTGGTGTGAGATTAGTGCTTTGTAGTGTGGACCTTTTTGGAGGGAAAGAAATGGCTCATGGGAAGGCTAGACTTGTGAGAATGTGTATGTCATCAGGTATTGGGATTCGTACCACTTGTGATCCTACTCACTCTTGTCAATATGGCATGTGCCTCTTTGCTCTTGTAAACTGAAATATAACCACAGATTTTACAGTAATGTCATTCCACATATACAAATCTCATTGCTATGCTCTTGAGCATCATCAAGAGCTGCAGATGAGGGGAAATTCTCAATCTTGATCTTCTACTCAATCTCCATAACTCGTGGAGGCCATCCTCTCTTCACCACAAAGGGTGCTCAGTTGACCATAGTGATTCCTGTATTGGTTGTCTTTGATTCATGGTATCATCATCTAGTGGATTTGCACTTCAAACTTGCTGCATTTATTTTTAGTAGCTGCCAGGCCATCATCTCATTAAGTTTCTCAACACTTTCAAAAAAACATGTCCAGTTTTTAGTCATGGGAATCTATTTGGTGGAGAATAAACCTCATTCTACTCCAGCTGTTCAATGGTTTCTTCAATTTGAATCCATCTTGATCCATTGCAGTAAACTTGTTTGTTGTGAATCAGTCCAGGAAAGGCCTCTACTTCTGGTGACCCACAAAGCTCAAACCAAAGATCATCACATTCTCTCTCCATTTTCTAGGGTGCAAAACACAAATTTCAGGTACAACTTACTCAGAGACTGCCATCTCATTCATATTGTAAAACATGCTTTTTGGTTGAGCAATTCTTTGCTGTCAATAAGCTGTATGCAATGTGCTGACATAGTACTGACCTTTTCTTTGTAGTATCACATGGATTTACTTCAAGAGATTCTCCAGTAGAAGCTATTCCATTAAACTCTTACCACCATAAGGTCCCTCCCACTCTTTAGATGCTAGGTAAGACCCATAGGTCCAACATTTTACCTGAAGGTATCCAAGGGTGGTACATGAATTTTGGCTACATCTTGGACCGAGGGCCATATCCTAAGTAAAGCATCACTAGAAATTTCTTTTCCTCGAACTAAAACAGGAAGAAACCTTAAGTTTTATGCAGACAAACCTTTTTAAATCTAAGGTTCCTCCTTACAAAACAGAAGATACTTCCCCTGGACTGGAGTGAATCTTACCTTTTTAAGTTAATCTCCAGATACACTCCTTCAATACACTAAGAAACTTCTTGTGGTGCTTTATGTCTGCTACAATATATTCAAATACTGGCAATGTACAACTTTTGCTTGCAGACCACGTAAGCAATGACATACATCAAGAAAAAATTGACAAGTTCAGGAAATGAGATCTTGAACATTCCTTTGTTCACCTATCCAATTTCTGTTCCACTTCAGAATTTGACAACAAAACCAATATTCAAACTCCAATGGGTTCAACATAGGACAAATATTGTTAACTCTGGAGATCCTGCACACATTACTATATTACATATATCTAATTCCAATTCTTCCCTCCTCACTCATCAGAATCCCACCCACAACTCTTTTTTGTACAAATTATTTTCCCTCTCAAATTCCTACTATGTCATCCACAAGAGATACAGGGAACAAAACAAGTAAAAAATCACTTGGCCCAGTTCCCACTTTTGAACTCTGGCTTTCTATGCCCTGCATTCTTCTGGGATTATACCTTCTCCAATATCTACCATCCCACAATTTTGTGTACAAATATAGAAAAGTAAAGAAAAAAGATAACCCATTCTTCTTGTTGTTTCTTTCTCTTCAATCTGTTGAACACTGAAGCATTTCCAGAATTACCAGAAAGAAGGGAAAGTACAGACAACACAGAGAGCTAAATGGTTGGAGGGGTTCTGCTGTTCAGCTCTAGACTATAAACAAGAATGCAAATTCGTGTCAAAATCTGTGTGCAACATTTGAGCATATCAAACTTGCAACTTATTTTCATAATGATGCCAAGTTAAAAATCTCACATGATTCTTGAATTTAATCCTCCAAACTCCAGCCAGGTAGAAAATCATTACAAAAGAAAGATCACCGAAAAATTCGATCTGAAACTCCACAAATTTGTGTCATAAATTCTCAAGCAGGTCCCACAAGTTCTTCATTGCTCGGGAATTTTCTTGACACTTTTCTGCCAAAAACTGAGAAGCACCCTGAGTCCCTGCTAAATGCTGGGAAGCACTGGCCTCTTGCCTGCCAACTGCTGGGAAGCACCCTCCCTCTTGCTGGCCTGCCAAGTGCACCCTCTCCCTTTGCAGACCTGCCCAGTGCACTCTCTTGTCTGCCAAGTACTGCAGTTTCAGGGAGTTTTTGGTCCCGGTGTTTTGGATTGATCCATGAAAGAACCAAATGGGAAGTTGAAAGGGGATGATGGAGCTGGAGCTGGAGAAATAGGAGCTGCTTGCGATCGAGAACTATCCTGCTGGAATCCAGGGCTTGTACCACTGGGATGTGCAGAGCCCGCAGCAGCAGGAGGTTGTGAGGAAGTGAAATTGCCTCTTGGCGTGAAGGAGGAGGAGGAGCTGGACAAAGTTGCAGTCTGGTGGAGCTGGAGTTGTCCTGTGTCAAATAACGTTTGAGTCCGCGTTGGTCTTCTTCTAAGAGAAAGAGTTTCTGAAGCTGCTGGTGGCAGAAGATTCAAGGGAAGGACGGGATCAGTTTCAGCTTGCTCATCCGATTGTTGTTGTTGTTGTGGCGGAGGAGGAGGAGAAAGCGTGATTTGATGAAACAGTAGTGGCGACATGGTGGATGTAGCCGACGCTGGTGATGTGGGTTGTTGTTGTTGCTGCTGCTCATCGCTGCTGCTGGTTGTTGTTTTTGCAGTGCTGGAATATTGCGATGAAGAAGAAGTTTTCCATGGTCGAGCTGCAGCAGCAGCAGTCCGGGGATTATGATTCAGGGCGGTTGACGCGGCAGCAACTTGTAAGAGCATTCTCAATCCCATCTTGTTCAACGTCCATGCCGTGTTGATGACATTCCCAACGGCATCCATACTGTCTCGCACAACTTTGCCTGCATCAAGACCGAACCTTTGTTGCACAAGGTCTGTGCCTACTGCACTGCTCGCTCCGTATACCGACTTTCCTGCCGTCTCCACGGCTTCTGCAACTTGAGCAAACGCATCGACACTTGCTACCGTCACAGTTTCATTTGCAACTGCTGATGCTGCTTCTGTATTGTGAAGAGGAGAAGGAGGAGCAAGTCTGGTGGCATGCACTGCTGCAACATCCGGCTGCAAGCCATGAAGACTGCCGGCGACGTGACCTGTTGCACTGATAGCACCGTTAAGAAGCGTCTTGGACATCATCTTGGCCACAGCAGACATGCGACGAGCTTGCTGCATGCGTTTCATCATGCGCGGACTCACTCCCGTCCGCGAGGAGCTTGAGGCCATCCCTTCTTCCGCCACCGCACTCGACGACGATGACGCAGATGCGGCTCCCGCGGCACTTCCCTTACTTCTTCTCGCTAACGTCGAGCTGCCGGCTTGCTGCTGAATGCCCAGCGTCGCCCACTGTCCTTCCTTCACAATGCTGTTGGCCACAATGCTTGACGTGCTGCAGATCTGGCGTGCAATTCTGGAGCTCAGGGTTTCAACATCCGGCGCCACGCCCGTCCAATACTCCGCAACATCAAGACTAGTAGTTCCTTCCCGAGTCGACGACGACTTTGGAATCATCACCTGCAACAGCTTCTCTGCTGCGACATAGGAGAAGAAGAAGAAGAAGAACACAAAGAGTCAATATAAAACCTTTCCTCCGTGAAGCTCACAAAACCCCAGCTTCTCCCACTTCTTCTCAACAAAAGCTTTTTTCTTTCTGCAGCGTCCCGACGTCCATGCGACATTTCATCACCCGCACAGACGTAAGACTTTACCTGCAGCAGCGTTGTTGTTGGTGGTGGCTGCTACCACGATTTCCTGATGATGCACTTGGAAGGTGCAGAACCGATCCATCACATCTTCTAACAGCTCTATGGCTTCCGCGGAAGTGTCATCCGGGAAGACAATCCCATACACCAAACTAGGCAAAGCAAAAGTGTAGCGTCGGTTCCAGACTTTCAACACCGGTGCATCTTTCCCCACCGGCCATTGCACTTGTCCTACTGCAGCGACGACAGCTGCTAGTGGCGTACGTGCTTGCTTCAGCAAACGCAAGGAGAATTCGCCGCTCTGCATCACCATGCTCTCCTCTCCATCTATCAAGCACAGTTGCGCTCCATCAATCTTCACCAATTCTTTCTCGCTACCCATGCAGGGGGGAAGAAGCAGCTGCTGACGATCCGCAGGGACAGTACCACTGCCTGCAGTACTGGAACTCGATTCTCCCCCCATGATTCCTTCCTTCCACGCCAAGTTCTCAACTTCGATTACATAGGAAAAAACACCTGATTCTCAACAACGGATCCAAAACACAAGAGATCGATCAGACACAAGACTCAGCGCAAATGCGCCACAAAACATGCAATCTTTTGCCTACAGAACTGCACTCGTAGTACTACTACGTACTCAGAGGACTTCCGAAAGAATTGCACACTATAGGCACCCCAGTGCACCAAAACCTACGATCTTTACACCAAAATGCGCAGCTGATATCAGGAATCGAGCTTCAATCCGACATCCATCCAAATCGCACCACAGATTGCTTACAGATGCGAAGAAGCGGCGGCAGCGGCAGCAGGTGGCAGCGGATTTGCTAAAGAAGAACGTCCTTCAGTGGGAAACTGAGGTGCGTAACGCAAGGGCTATAAACGGGGAAGCAGCGCAGTCTCCTTTGGCCAACTTCCACGTGCCAGACCTCAATCTGTCACCTGAGAGGAACAAGAATCGTCACCTCAAAAAAATATTCCCAAAATAAAAACAACAAGAAGGAAACGAACAAACTCTCGTTTGTGTTGGCCGTATTGGGTCTGGACACGTTGCAGTCGCCACGGTACCGAACCTGAAGCCTCGGAACCGAACCTATCAAGTTGAATCTCAAATTTTGGATTTTAAACCAGAGGAATATTTTATTTTATTTTAACCCAGGGTGGATTTTTTAATTTTTAATTTACTGCCAAAACCCCCTCGGGATGAAACATGATGCATTTTGATGAGGTAGCTGTTTTCATCCATGAGAGCCTTGTACCAAGGTTAGTAATCTGAGAAACTTCATTTACCAAGACATGCTTTTAGCTAACCATTTTATGACCTAACTAGATCTTAGAGCTGGTTCCAAAACCAGATTTTGGTCTGGTTATTACTAACTAGAACCGGAACTAGCATTTCTAAGCTCTCACATGCCAAATTGGGTAAGAAATAGGAACCCAACATTGGTAAATTCCCAATGACTTAATGAGCTTTATTATTGGTGGCACACCACCACCTTGGGTGAACCAGCACCTACACTGGTACCATGGTAAAAACCATGGTTTAGGTTCTTGTGATTTAGACTTAAGTACACATCCTTTTGCTAGAATGGGCACAAAGTCCGATGAAACTATACTTTTGTTACGTTTGGAATTGAAACCATAATAGTGAAAAAAACATTCTTTACAAAACGTGAAGATCTTTAGATAGGAAAAGTTAGATTTTTTATAATATTTTAGAGTTACTTTATAATTAATTATTAATTAGTTGTTGAATGATATACCTATATAGACCCTTGTTTTAGCTTGCTATGAAATTTTATATTCAATTTTTTTTAGCATTGGGGGAATATGTAACGTGTACATGGTGGAGTTGAGCTTGAAGGTTCTTGAAGTTGAAAAAATGCGTTAAAATTGAAACTCAAGGAGTTTGTTAAAGAAAAAAAGCTCAAACTTGTAACAAGGACCCTTCATATAAATTTTACAACCTCAAAACTGGGAGGGGTTAGAGGTTCTCTCCAAAAGGAAGAACTTCACAACACTAATCAGAACTTGTTTTTTTAATTTTTGAGTTATTTCTAAACATTATAAATATACAAATCAAGAGCCTCTAAGTTCAAATTTAACACTTCCCAGGTCAAATATAGCCTCTAAGAGGCACCCCTATTGGTGCTCAATCTTACCACCAAGGTCCAAAAGGGAGCCCGGTGACTTTATTTTTTTGTGTGGTGGTTCACTATTTTGTGAGATTTGTTTTTGAGAAAAACTTGGGATGCGGAAAAACTTGTTTTTCCAGTGTAATTTATTTTTCCAAAAATATTTTACCACTTTTGTGATTTTTTTGTATAAAAAACACAACATTGAGAAAGGGGGCAATTTTTGGCTGAAATTTACCATTCTTAATTTTTTTCCTATGGGAAATATCTGTGAAAATTTGAACTGAATTAACGTCTTTTGATACTGAATTGTTGCCAAATCCACCATTGGATTTTAGAGAAAGTAAGGCCTAAATCAAGTGCAACTGTCAAGTGCTTTAGCCATTGCCTTGTGGGAGCTTAGCCTTGATCCATAGCTCTTATGCAAAATTATGTACCCGCATAACATGAGAGAACATAACTTGAACAAACTACAAAACCTCACGCACACGGTCATCCCTCTTAAGAGGCACAATAATGGAAAACATTTCGAGATGGAGATGAGCATATATGGACTTTGCACATTTGAAAGCAAAGGATAGCAATGGAGGGAAGAGTGCTTGAACAAGAAAAGGAGAGAAGTAATTGGAGGAGGGTAGATTATGTAGAGTCCCTTTGTTTAGGTGCAAGGACCTGAATTATGGCCATATTTTTTAGGGTTATTGGACCTTTACAATTGCAAAATGGCATGTTGAATTTTTTTTTTACACGCAATATAAATTTGAACATTATTGCTCCAGAAAACTTACAAGGCATGTTTTTCAGGTTTTGTCTTTCCGAGTTAAGTTACTCACAAACTGTGGGACTGACTAAAGCTAATTTCTAGCCACACTAGGGGAACTACCCCTATCATCAAACATGTCTTGTGAGTGAACACCTGAATTGTTGACGACAAAAGCACAAACCTTAAACCCTAAAATCAAATGCCTGATGAGAAAAAGTTCGCTTAGAAAATTTAAAGTGTTCAATCATTCAAATGAAATGTTTGATCATATAAAAAACATGTTTGGTGTTAGGTTTAGGGTTGTACCCAGCCCAGCTCTACAATTCATCTTCACACTCCAAAAGCAATCAAGCTATGCATGTGGAGTTTGAACTTTGTTATATATGTTTGGTCATTTGCCTAGTGCCTTACCTAAAGCAAATGGTTCACTAACTGCAAACGCCCAAGTTTATATGTGGGCCAAATGTCCACTTGTTTGACGATTGTTGGCAATAAGGTATAGAGTGTAACAGTTAGCGCATGTTTGTGATCGTACATTTCATTCCAATCATGCATTGCATATTATTACCCTTCATCCTCTATCCGGTCACCTTAGCATGAGGATAAATGAGATCTTTCAGAAGGAAAAAGGAGAATGTGAGATTTTTAATAATAATTGTTAAATCCTTGGGTCATGATTTCAGATTCGTGGCATTGCCTTTGGTTTGGACAGGGGCATAATTCATGCACACCACCACTTGCGAAAAAAAAAAGCTTTTGCAAAACAACATTTTCACTCAACAAACCATCTTCATTCATTGCCAAGGAAGTACAACAACAAGGAAATGCCAAAACATAAAAGAGGTTTTCACATACACAGTAGAGTTATCCATAGTAAAGTCACCCTTTGTTTCACCCCCTATCCCCTCTTTCAGTGGTATCCGCAAAGTAAGGAAATTTTATTAAATCTGGGTATGAAACTCAACATCTAATATGCACAAGGGTGGAGAGTAATTATAGTGGTTGTACATGTAAGAGCAGTGAAAATATATGTAGCAGTAGTGCAGGGGCGCTCAGGAAAAAGGAAACATAGGATGAAACTCAGTGTATACCACCAAAATTGGTGGAAAAACTAGTTTGGGTCCCAGTTATTTCCTTTTGTAAAATTTTCATTCCAGTTAGGTGTTTGATGCCCTATTATGCCAAAACTGGCCGTTCTCGTCCCCTAATCGCCTGACTTTCCAAATAACTCTAGTATATGTAACCTTTTGGCGAGGCTCATTGCTTTGCTTTGTGTTAAGATTAAATAATTATTTTATATACTGAAGACTTTCTTCTTTTCGGACTTTGGTTTTGAACCGTCCAACCAACCACAACCACACATATTGGTTATATTTTGTCAATCGAGCATTGGATTGCCACATGGCCCAAACACAATTTATAACCCTTAGAATTTTATGTCCAAAGATGGTTGCCGGATTCCAAAGATCTGACGATTGTTATCACATTTCTGAAAATGAACTTTGATATCCAATGGTCAGATCTCTAGCCAATAACAGAGTCTCCAATCCCAAAAGGAGTCTTGGAATCACTGGAAATTTTTCTCAAATTTGACATTATGAAAAGAAATGAAAATGCATTTGGTGACCTTTTTAAATTTATCACAAAATCTCAAATATTCATAATTTACTGATTTCTTACAATCAAAATAGGATATAATTTTGAGACACCCTAGAGGATGGCTACTTGTATCTAATTCCTTTGAAATCAATGAATCACATTAGGACATCACTTCTCCATAATCCATATTTTTTTCATTTGAAATCCATGAATCACATTAGCATACAATTTCTTCATACAATTTGATACAAAGAAATTATACCATTCCCAAAAAAAAAAAACCCTCACTCCTTTAGTATGATATGCCTTCCTTGACCCTTTGGTTTTTCATTTGTTTTGAAATTTGCTTTGCAAAACCGGACAAAAATTTAAAAAATTCCCATTTAGCCTAAAACCCTAAACCAACTTTTGGGCATGAAATGATCGATGATGATTCCCTCGGCATTTGAAGTTCTTGTTTAAATAGTGAAAATTAATGAAATCTGGGTCCAAGTTGCCGCCCTCCTTGCTTGGACTCCATGGCCAGCTGAAAAATTGATTCTTCCCCAATTCACCTAAAGCTCCAACCAATAGCATACAAACACCCAAGCTTTGGGTGCACTCCAGGTGTGAGCTCCTGAGCTCACAAGGTGGATGGCTAGTATCTCTTGAGGACCCCTCCCCCCACTCCCCCCACACACACACTTCCTAGCCGCACTTGTGAGTCTGAACTTTGGACCGAAATATCTCTCCCAAGTGCCCACCAAAATGACTGATTGGTGATGATACACTTGCACAACATTGGTTTACGAATCTTTGATCTTTTCCCCCACAAACATGATCTTCATTTTGGTGTGTCCGGAAAAGAGGTCAAAGAATCAACTTTCTCTCTTCAAATACCTTACTTATCCTAAGGTCAGTTTCGTCATCAAATAATCCCTGAAAATAGTCAAATGAAATTTTGTGAAAGCATGAAGTTAACATGTTTGAAAATCATCATAATTATCATAGGCTATACTATGAATAATTTCATTATTCATATCACAATACTATAGTAGATAATAGAAAAATAATAATAAATAAGAAATAAAATTATCTATACATATATATCTTTATTTCACACGTTAAAAAAACTCATTTTTTGGAAATTTTTTTTTTTTGTTTTGTCAATGTGCAAACTAACCCTAGGCTACCGTACATTAAGATCATCAACCTGGCAAAGCCTTCTAACTACACCCTTTGTTGGGGGGTGAGGGGGGAGGTGGATATGCCTTTTGTGGTTAGGTATATAGAACTACACCAATCTTGGGCAGTTATTTGAAGGCTTAAAACAAATTCTCTAGTTTCGGTTATTTCAAAACCTCTCTCCAAAAACAAAAAACAAAAAAAAACTATTTTGCAACCACTTGCCGAATCTATTGAGGGACTATGATAGTCTAGATTTTTTTAGACCTTTTGAGTCATTCCCAAAATAAGAACCTGCCCAGGGTGGAGCCAAAGGGGTGCTTATTTTGAGTACAACTTGCTCTTTGGGTGTTACCCGACATAAAGACCAAGAAAAAAAAAAGAAAAAAAAGAGAGAGAAAAAAAAGTAAGCATTTTGAAAAAGAGAATGCCCACCACATGCTTTTTGAAATGCCTGCCTTTTGTTGTACATGAAAAATTCCACCCTAGAAGAGTACCTCCAAAATACACTAGAAAATTTCTCTAAATCTAAGATCCTTTCAATGAGGTATGGTCTTCATATATCGAGAGCATCTTTGGATTTGAGGTACTCAAATAGTCTATATTTTGAGACTTTTTTTTTTTTTTTGCATTTACGGTACCCAAATAATCCATTGTTTTAACCATTTTTTAAAACTTAGATACCTACCTGTCATCATGATCATCAGGCCATTGGGCTAAGTGGTTGGTAATGAAATTTCTGGGATGGGTATCAAGCTAGAGCCTTCTCCCATGTTAAAATGAAGCGGATGTGAATATTCACTATAGCTTAGTGAGGAGTGAGGACCTTATGAAATCTACAACAAGGGGAGGTTGATAATTTGATAATTTGTGAGTTACTATGCACAATTATGTGACATAATTATTCTATCATTTTGCATGAAACTAAATTTTGTCTTAGGGTTGGATCATTCCCAAAATGAGGGGCCTAAGAGGACCTTACACCTATAAGTAGGCATAATTTTGGTCCCCATTCTTGAGGAGTATGTGTAAAGATCCCTCCTCCTTTCCTAGGAGATATACTCATTAATCTAAGTGTGCTCTCCACATACACATAGCAAATTCCTCCAAGTGCTCCATGCAGAATTTTATGTGCACACTAAAGGTATGGATCATGTGTGCCAAAAGTAATGACTATATGATTTCATCATCTTCATCGTGTAGAACTTTGGAATTGCCTTGGGAGTTTCATGCATTTGCTTGTGCGAGCAAATTTGTGCCAAGTGGTAAAGCTTGGGAAGATGGGGGTTCTTAACTGAACCTTTGCTCATTTGCATTCCCACACTAAAGAATCCAAAATCCAAACATTGCTACTTTGGAGAGTGTTGATTCTTAGACAACCACTTACACCATTTGCTTGAAGACAACTCAATGAATAAATTTTCTTGTGGTAAGTTTTTCATTATGATGTAGTTTTTCATATTATATCATTGATTTTTTCATAAGTAAATGCTAGTTCGTATGATGTTGCTTAAATATAATTACCCAAATTATGAAAGTTTTCTTGAAAGGATTAAGTAAATTTCAGCCTAATGGGGGAAAAGGACTCTTGAGATGTGTATAAAGGAGTTGATTGTCTTCCATGGCCCTTGATTGTTTGCGCATTTGAGGTTTAAAAAATAGTTATAGGAAATGACCTTGTTCAATTGAACAAAGTAAATTTCAAACACAATGTGTTGAAGTACAACATGGGAGGTTGCTTACCATGATATCTGCAAATGAAAATGAGCAATGCTCTATTACACTGCACACAAGTTTGTTTTGTATGCCATAGGGATATGCCTTGTCAACTTGCAAACCCACAAAAAATTTAACAAGATTAAGTTCGTACCTCATGTGGCCTCATGACAATGGATATTGAACAAGTTGTGTTATACACAATGGCCCTGCCATTATTTTAGTATCAACAATTGATATTGTATGACAAATTGGTCGTAGCTAGGGGGAAAATAAAAAGATAAATCTATTTTAATGTATCGCATCATGTTGTTGTAAAAGAAAAAAAATCATCGTTTTTTTTCCATTTTTTAACATCACGTTAGTTATGAGAAAGCTAAAAGGATCTCACATTAAATTATGGTATTTTCTAGGAACCTATTATCGAAACATTTGAAAAATTGTCACAAAACCAAAATCAAAAAGGAAATGTTCCAACATGATTTTCAATTTTTTTGTGCAAATCTAATGACTTTTTTCTCCAAAAAAAAAAGTGATAAAATATTCCCTTTTCATATTTATTTTTAACATTTGTGCAAAATTTCAAACCCAAAAAAAAAAAAAAAAAAAAAACTAGTCATGACATTTGTATTTGAATATTTCCAATCGCATTGTCAGATTTTCAATAATGAATTTTTGCATATTAGCATCCCTTGAAGCTACTATACACAATATCCCTGCCTTGCAAGGCACCGCCAAATAAAAGGAAACATTTAGATATATCATGCAAATGAAGTCTTTGGGGTTAAAGAACTCAATTTGTCATTGTCAATTCATTTGACAACTATCAACAAGAAATTGGATTTCAAACAATCCTTCAATTCACAATTTATGTTGAAGATTTGTACAAAACATTGGTATTTTTCTATACAAACATGTTCAAATAATTTTTTCCCATAATAGGGGAAATTAAGTTTGATATATATTGAATATCCTCATCAATGTTACAAAACAATTTTCATAGTTATTTGGTGGAGAACACATGACTTCAAAATTAATATTTTATTAAAATATTTCACATGTGATGTTTGAAATGTACAATAAGTGGTGTTTGCAATGTAAAATGCTATGAAATGTAAATATGAAGTGGAACTTGACATGGCAATCCCTGAAATCCCCAAATTTTGAAACAATTTTGGTGACATAAAAACTCTATTATTAAAATATTTAAAATGTGTCCTTTTAATAATATTATTATTATCATTAATATTTTATCTTTCAAGTCAAGCCGAAAGCCAACAAGCATTACCGTTTGCAAAATGTAGCAGGGGATATGGTATTAGTTCATTTTGAATGTTATAAGTGATTTTATTTTATTTTTTTTCATTTGGACGAAATTTGTACAAACATTTAAGCATCCAATGAGATAACAATATTAGTATTAATAGGAAAGGAAATTATGACTAAAACATTGAGAAAGAAAGAAAGAAAAAATTAGATTTACATTCAATTTGGGACAAAATTCTGAGAAATGAAAAAGTGGCAACAATGATGGAAATGTCATGTGAATGTGACATACTATTATTGTAGAATAAAATTATTTCTCGTGTCACACAATTTTCTTACACTTCTTGAACAATTTACAAGCCTAGAGTGAAAATGTTACATTGCTCATTGCATCTCTTACATAAATATAAAACAATTTTAACTCTATTGCCCATATGTGCTCCTAAGGGTATCCCTAGGGCTAAAGGAGGATTTGGGACATCTCCAAGATGCCTTTTGTGCTAAGCTGAAATATATAATTATTTTAGTTCCACAAGCAGATAATGTAAGCAATTTTAGTATATAAAAAATCTTTCAGAGGTTTGGCAAAGTGATTTATGGGCAAAAAATATAAAACATTTTCCATGTGACACATACATACATACATACATACATTGGGGTTGTTAAGAAGAGAAAGAAAATTGTTGCACTACTTAGGTGCATTTGCATGAAAGACATAATTTCTCATTCAACAACATGGTTAGTGATAGAGAAAAAGCAGAACCCATCTTTCCAAAGGTTTTGATCAAGAAATTTGTTCAATCAACTAGGTATTCTCACCACATTTCAAGCCCAAAAATTTTCACAAAGAAAATGGTGAATGGAAATCTTCCGAGGTCAACTTCCAATATACAATTTTCCACAAGAGGATCAAGAAACCATCATCATGAGCATTTGGGATTTCGGTGGCAGATACAAGTAAACTATGCATGCTAGTATGCTACAAGGTACTTCAGACAGGAGGATTAGTTAGCTCCAAGTAGAAATCACCATGAAAATGTTAAAAGCTTTTTTCATTTCCAAATTCAGGTGAAGACATGCTATTTGCATGAGTTGAAATCCACCGTGAGCCATTTCAGCTTTGACCTCAGTTTAGTTATGATCCAGGCTGATTTTGAAGTTCAAGCTAGCAAAGTGAAGTGAATGTCTGCTAGTGAGGAAAACTTTTGTACCTGGGAGAATGAGTGAAGGAACTTGGTCTCTCCATAAAGTGAGATGAAACCCTTTTTGGAGCAACAACAATAAGTTTGTGAAAACCCATGTGAGATATTGCGTGATTCTGTATGTCACCTCATACTTTTGAACTCCCATATACATGTGCTCTACAAATGAGATAGGTACTTGTGGCAACCAGATGAAAGACAGTTAATGATGCAAGAACATCAAATGAAACACCTAAATGAAAAGAAGTTATGCATATTCAAAGTGACAGTGCCTCCCCAAACTCATATTCCCCACCATGGTTCTGAGTGTTTCAGAGTAGATTGTGATGTAGGCAGGCATCAGTATGTAAGGAAATGTGTTGTCCAGAAAGTGCATAATGTGTCTAAACAGCTTGACCATCACAACTACATTACAGCACAAGATGCTTTCCAAGACTGCTTAGAGTAAGGCCAATGCTCTGGATACAATATCTCATTGTGGCTGATAAGTGTATCTCTTGCCTGGGGCCCTCATACACAGAACAGCCCTGGTCTTGGTCCTTGCCCTGCTTAAAGAACTGGTTGAATTTTCTGATGACTGCGATTCATTTGACAGGAGAGGAGAAACCTCATTTTCCAGGAACCTTATGTGTAAGGTGCCATCCTCTGTTTACTGAGGGTAATGCGCCCTCTGCATTACACTAGAAAACTCAACTGGTTCTTTACATCCAAAAGGGAATTTGTGCTCCCATGTCCTACTCAAAAAGGGTCAAGGGAGGTCCATACATTATGTGGAGATGTATGAAGTCTCCAGTAACTCTGTAACAATTGTCAAAGAATGTTCAAAATGGACCTCTTCCATAGAATTTTCCTGATATTGCAAGTTGGGTTGCAAGTGTACAACTGGAAAGTCCACAGCTCACATATCTGACCAGATCAATAGAGGTACTATGCCTCTCCTGGTGTCTGGATTCTGGCAGGATCTTGCAGGGATAGAATGTGAAGTGTACAATTGGAAAGTCCATAGCTCAAATAGTGGTCACCTCTATTTGATCTGGTCAGACATGTGAGCTGTGGACTTTCCAATTGTACACTTTACATTCAAGCTGAGCACCTCCCCAGTGAAAGACTTCACACCAGTACACTCAGTGGAAGAAGTACATCAACAATACCAGTATTAAGAGGAAGAAGTGAAGTACTTGAACCACAATAGTCTCTCCAGCAACTAAGCCTTGTCTCCTTGAAACTTCCATACCCTACAATACAGTAAACAGGCACTTGTACAACATGATATATCATTTTTTATCAAATTGAGCCTATCAAGTCCTCCAACAAGGTCATATAGCAAAGAATGGGTTAGCACATATGCAGCCCAACTTGTAAAATTTTCACCTCCAATCACAATCAATGGTCCCTCTTGTGTTGTCAAACTCCCAAGAATGGGCAAACTAGACTGATTGTGAACAAGGAAACAAAATCCAAAGTTCTGACAAGTGCTTGAGATAATGAAAAGTGGAAATGGATGCTTAAATACACTACATCAACTCTCCACTTACGACTCTTGGATATGGACTTTTTAACCATACGACAAGGTGAAAAGCAAAAGCCCCGTTTGAAAAAGCAGTAGAAACTCAAGCAGCTCTTAGCTTTTCCAGTAGTGGCAAAGTCTGAGTAGTCACTCTCCCTTCAATAAACATCAGAGTTCACAACTTGTGATGAATGCTAGAAGATGAGCTGGAAAATCTCAACAACCTCTTTACCTGGTTACCTGTAGATTTGCAACAATTATGGTCAGGTATTAGAATCATGGAAGGCAACACATAGAAGGATAATTGCAATATATCATCAAATGTACTGAGAACTTCTCCGTACTTAGGATTTAAGTCAAGCTGAATAGAATGAGAGATGACCCAATGACAAGGACGTTCTACAGATTTAAGATTGGAAAACTTATCAGGAAATCCACAACAAAAGAATCAAAGGGTCAGTGCAAGTCACAAACTAAAACAAAAAACACTCTGGAAGGATCGTCCAGGAGAGAAATACACATACCTAGTAAAGCTCAGCAGCAGACATGAGGGTCACAATTAAGTGAATAGTTACCCACATCACAAAAGTGTCTATCCACCATCTCCTCTTCATAAAAGTACCTCAACCAGGATTGCACATCCATTCACCTCCCTGGTCCACAAATACAGAGGACAAAGAATATATGTGACATGCATATGTGCTACTCTCTTCTTTGATTGGCAAATTACATGATGAGCCAAAGAACAGCAATGACATGATTTGAGATATCCACATTCATGTAATAATGAAAAATTGCATGCTGTAGACAACCACAAACGTAAGCAGTTGCTACTCAACGATAGCTTTGAAAAGAAACTAGACACCCAGCAACTGGTCATCAACTGAGAATGGATGCAAGGCTTTTGATTTCCATGATTTTGACAACCCTTGATTAGCAATTCCCAAATACAACAAGGAGGGGTGTCAATGGAGTAGTGTCCACTATAGAAGTTTGGAGTAGTAGTAGTAGTGTCAATTGCAGCTTCTATAGTGAAGAATCATCCTGGTTAATTGGGCACCACAATATATTCTTCCAAGAAAAAGGGCAAGCAAATATTCCATGGAGATACCTTTACCAAACTCAAAAACCTTGTCTTTCCTCCATAGCATCAGAAAACAAGCAGAGTAGTATGTTGCATCCAGAATATGCATATCCAGGCGATGATGCTGAAGCCATATCAGACATATTCTCAGAAGATTTCATGATTAGAGAGAAAAGAAACAGTAAAATTTTGCATCTGAGTCCCAAGATTCTGGTATGGTTTGGTTTGGCTGCAGATTGTGACATACTGTAACACCTAAACATCATGTTGTTGCAAGCATAGTTTTAGAAAACACACCATCTGAGATAGACTATTGAGAGAACTTAATGACCCGTCCTAAGAGGATATCTTCACATTCAAAGCTGCACAATCATGATCTGAAATTGCTCCATTTGTCAATGAGAAGGAAATTTGAAAACACATACTACTGTAAAAACTATTAGCAAAGAGCATATACATTTGAGGAAAAAAAGCACCTGCAAGTGATGCAAATAGGTAAGCAGTTCTACAAAAAAGTGTTGAAAGTTGAAACCCTACATGAAGAAGAAGAAAAGGAAGACAAAGAAGAATCACCATGTCTTTTGACAAAAGACCTGGTGATTCTTCTTCTTCTTCTTCCTAAAAAAAATACCTCCCTTTCAATGCCTCGCAGCAATCCGCTTCTTCTTCTTATCCATATTCTTTTTCTTCCGCTGCACAAAAAAACCTCCCTCACAATTCCGTGCAGCAAAACAAGCGGAAAAGAAGGGGGCGGAAAAAAAAACAGAGAGACAAAAAAATCCTAAACAGGAATCGCACGCACCACGATTTGCATTGATGGAATTATTCTCGTCGGCATCTTGTGCAAACACAAGAAAAATCTAGCTCGCAACGTTGTAGTTGTCGTTTAAATCTTAATAAAGCATGCGTGGGTTTTTTTTTGTCTTGGTTTGGAGGTGTGGGGCAACGTGTTTGTTTTGTTTTTTTCGTGACGCGGAGTGGGCGTTGACAATGGACATCTTCTCCTTCGTCATCTTCTTCTTCCGCCGTCCATCATCTGCGTCCATCGACGCACACTCTCTTCTCTCTCTCACTCTCGCTCTCTCTTTCTTTCTTTCTTTTCTCTCTCCCTCCCTCTCTCTCTCTCTCTCTCTCTCTCCACTGACAACAACAACTTCACAAAGGATAAAGTTTTGTCTTCAAGAGCAAAACAACAAAGGGCAAAACAAAACCCCAGAAGAAAAAACGAGACCGCGACGTTTGAGGAAGATATATCCGCAAGATTTTTTGAGCAGATCGATTTCCTTCCTTCCAATGGCGTTTAGTCCAACCCCGCCGCAAAACCCAAAAAAAGAAGAAGACAATGCTTACCCGGATCCCTCCAGCTACTTGGCTCCAAATTGTGCCACGACTTCCTTTCCCAAAACCCCACCACACAAACAAGTCAACTCCCTTCTTCGCTTCGCCAATCCAAAGCGTCAAAATAGTACGACTACTTTTTCACAGTATCTCTCTCTCCGTTTTCCTTCCTGCCCATATTCTCCACAACCAAAATCCCTTTTGAAAAATAGCCAAGCCTAAAATTAATTAAAAAAAAACCCAAACTCCTTGACCCCCCCATAAAAAGAAGAAAATTAATTTTGCAATAGGGGTAAAGTACCTCTGTAGTAGTAGTAGAAGTAGTAGTTGTAGTCGGTACAATTTTTTTCTAAATTTAAATTTTTTTCATAATAGTATTACTCAACACATATAGACAGACTCTCTCCAATTGTGAACAAAAAAATTCTCCTTTCTTTTTGAGACCAAAAAATATATATATGTCAATGCTTCTTTTTTTTCTTGACTAAATTTTTTTTTTCCTTCTATTGAAATTTGTTTCTTGCTTTCCTAAATCTCCTTGAGACTGAAGGAGAGATTGATTCAATTCTCGTGAGTGTTGAATTGGAAACAACAACAACAACAACAAGCATCTTCTCGTCTCCCCATGTTATTTCAACAGTAGAGGTCTCTTTAATGCAAAGCACACTAGTCGAGTTGAGATGCTCCAGGAAAAGCCTACATACATGGCCTGAGTTGATAGCAGTGTTTTTTTTTTGTGACAATTTTGTGATGTAGAGCCAAAGTGGCAATGATCCACATCAAGATTTAGCCAGATTTGCCTACAAGCTAATTATAAAACTTTTAAAACATCCTACTTGAACTACTTTTGGCTACCTACTTGAACAATCCACAGAAATCGCCAGATTTCTCTTCAGCTTTAACGAATTCTGGCTATTGAAAATCTCAAAAAAGAACATGGTTTTAGGACTTCACTTTCACATAACTTTTTTGGCTATGTGTAGCCATCGAAAAAGTGGCCGGTTGATAGTCCAAACTAGTTACAACAGCACAAACAAGATTATCCTCTCACCAAGAGCACTACCAATTACACTTCCAATTACTGTGCCACAATGAGAAAATGGAAAAGCTAGTGGAAGCTGCCAATTAAGTAGAGCCAACAAAGACCGGGGCAGGCAAAGCAAGTCAACTATCAATAATTTCACTGCATAATATTACACGGTAAAAAACATCACTTTGATGAATGAAATAAAAGCTTAAATCTTTCGTACAAACACTCTGAAGCAATCCTGTAAGCATATACCTCAAAATGCATTTCTCTAGGTTCCAAAAAATTGCATACGGTAAAGTTGATTTTCTCTGCTCCAAAGAACAATACAATATAAGAGAATGAAATGCTACTCGATGAATTGTATGAAATTCACAGCAGCGAACAGAGTTTCATGCAACAGTAACCCATGACCATGATTTATAGTAGCTGAGAAAAGAGGAACATGCAGCATACAAATCCATAGCCACAATTTACAGGTGAAATCATAACTTCGCAATTTCAAAGACAAACTTAGTAGATTGAGGATCAACAGTTTTCTAAAAGCCAAGTCCATTTTAACAAGAATCTAAATGTTTTCAGAGCTGCAGCTGCTCTACACACACAATGCAAGGATTTTGGTGTGTGCACATGTAATAAATTAGCCATTAGTAAGCATCATCACAGGCAGGCCATCATGCATACCTTTTGAATGGAAAGAATATCTGCCAGTAAGTCAATGCATCACGTCCACACAGGTTCCTTCTAATGCAATGCTATACCATCTGCAGATTTTGAAAGAAATGAAGCTAACAACAGCTATTGCTTCCGGGGGGTTCTTGCTCAACCTAACTAACCCTCTAGTGAAGACAGTTTTTTACGTCTTCACATCATTCTTGCCACTCCTGGTGCACTTGGCTGTGGGATGACAGGGCAATTACTAATGAAAGAGCTAAAAATGTGCACAAGCTCTGCTACTCCCCATCACTAATACTACAGCCATGGGGTGCTACAATGGAAGTCATCCAACTTTCGTCGCTTGTGAACATTTGATGCCAGTGCCAAGCTCATACCCAGGCTTGTTGACTCACAAGACAATTCCAAGATACTACTACTCTTGCTGCCATTCCTACTCAAAGATGCCGCTTCCAGTACTCCCACTGGACTCAGGGGTTCAGGTAAGCACCAGAATACCTTCCTCTTGGATAGCTGTTGCCTGCCATTTGGATCACCCAGCACATGTTTCTGCAAGTCATGATAGCACTTCTTCAAGGCCTCCTGCATCACAACACCAAGAGTGTCAGATCCCTGATCAAAAAGGAAGTGGGAGTTCTACAACAGAAAGAGACCCCTCCACAATGAAGTGATCCTCACCCCATCAACAGATAAATCCACAAAAACTCGATGAAGATCAATAGCTTTGAGGGGTGTGACTTCTTCAAGTGAACATATTGTGGCAGCTGCTGCAATCACTGATGGCTGATAAACAAGGAATACAGTTTCTGCAAGAATTCAAGAATCCTGGGTGTTAGATGCACAGTACTAGTACAAACAAGAAATGTCAAGTTGGACTATCATCAAATTGAGCATCAATAACAGATCCACACAAGGAGATCTCATGATAGCACCACTAAACACAATGAAACACTCAAGGTCTGTCAAAAAACGTACCCTTCACAGTTCCCAATATGACCTCACTGACTCGAGACAGAAGAGCCCGCATTAGCAAGCTGCTGATTCTGAGCTTGTGGAAGTAGAAGTCGATGTACGAAAAGGGTGTCACAGAACTCATTCGCCACTCCAATGTGGACAATACAAGAAGCTCCATTCTTTGGATTGTATGAGCTTCAAAAATGTGTTCTACCTCCTCAATCTGCAACCAAATTAGAACCAAAAAAAAGGCACCCTCACTCACTGCGATTCTGTACTTCTTCCAAGCTTGAACTAACCATGAACACTACTACTGCTACTTTTGCAAAACACCTGCTGCCCAGGATAAGAACCCAAGAGATGGGGTTGCAAAAGTTAAACCTGCAAGTCAAGGAGGACAGGAACTTCAGTCTCCTCCATCTTTGCCGCCAGAGATATACAGGCAACTGACAGAAGCTGGAGCATCCAAGCCTTGCCTTGCTGCACAACAGTCAGTTCAGATGTTAGAATCACCACATCCAGGAGGCAAGCACCCATCATCTGACACCACCACCACTCAACTCTTATGAAGCCTGACGACAAAGCGTTCAGAGACAACAAGAATAGGTTTTTCCCTGCTGCACAAAGAGAGTACCAAGATTGGGAGAGCGACCAGAGAGAGCATCATCATCATACCGGCAGATGCTGGCGGGACATGAAGCGATCCATGTAATTTACAGAGAGGGTGATCGTCAAAGGCCCGAAATTGTAATACTCTTGCACCTGCTATCAGCCAAGGAAGAAGAAGCTACGGCGTTGTCAGTAACCCCCAGGTTCTTGCGCTCTTTCTGTGAGCATTACACTATCATCATCACCTTTCTTACAGGAACCAACTCCCAACGGTACTGCTGTACAAAGGCAAACTTTGACTCGGAGCTGCTAAAGGAGTGCGATGCATCGCTTTGTGCTTGTGTTGTGTTCTCTTCTTTTCTAGGAAAAAAAAACAGTGCGAATCCAGCTGCATTGCAAGCAGCAACAATGCACAAGAGAGAACATCGCATCGCATCGCATCCACAGCAGAAACCACTAGACCACAACAAAGAAGAGACTAAACTCCAGCAACAAGACAGCCAAGGCAAACGCTCCACAACAGAAAGAAAGGTTACCTACCTTGAGCATCCAGCGAATGGCGTTCTGACGAGCTTCAGCATTCAGGCTGCGGGAGCGGTATTTGCCAGAATACTCCGCATCCGTCATGTAGCACGCCTCCTTGAGCATCAGAACGGATATGGCTTCGTCATCTTCCACAGGAAAATCCAGAAACACAACAGGAGGATGGCAATCGGTCAGTTTCTTCTTCTGAGTCACCTTCTTCAACACCTCGCCGCTCTCTTCTCCTTCTCCTTCATCTTCATCATCGCCGTCATCGTCCCACATGCCTCCGTCCACTTCCTCGGCGCAGAAGAGGTTAACGCTGGAGATGTTAGCGAAGCCGCCAATGCTGGGTGCCATCTTCCTATCCAAGGAGGACCTCCTACCTCCTCCAGCCGAGGGTTGTCCTCCCCCTTCTCAGATTCTTCATTCATGGTAGACTTGGGCCATATTCATCTCTGTACTTTGTGTAGAGCTCTGTTGTTCCTCTACAACATTTGAGCGATCACAATACTACTGTTGAAGAAGAAGAAGAACTGTCGACAACCTGAAGAAGAAGAAGAAGAAGAAGAAGAAGCTCAGCCATGTTATCTTCGCAGTCAAACATTTACAGCAGCAGGCACGCGTGCACGCACGCACGAGAAGAATGATCAACAAGGCAACAACAAATAAATAATTCCTCTAAATAAATGAGCATCGGATCAAAGCGGTTTTTGCGTACCGCTGCTGCAGCAGTTGCGCTTCTTCCTCGCAGCGATGGCGGGCGGTTGAAATGTAAGCAGTAGAGAGGATTATCAAAGAACGTGGAAGATTGGCCCAGAAGTACGTTCGCAGATGTCAGCGACACCTGTAGTAGAGAGAAGACACGACAGCCTCCTCCAACACACACTCGCACACTCTCTCTCTCTCTCTCTCTCTCTCCGGCTTCCCCCCCCCCCTCTCTCTCTCTGCGGATATACAGTCTTTGTCTCCGTCGTTGGAGGCGGAAAAACCTTTAGGGTTTTCGTATTCCTGTGTCAGATACTTACCGTCGAGCTTTTTTTTTGCTTGTGTGTGTGTGTGTGTGTGTGTTGTAACAGAATATCTTCATGTTGTTGTTACAACGGAGGCGGGAGAAAGTGATGTCGGTGAGGATCGCGAATTCTTCAAAGCGCGTGCGAGCGAGGAGAAGATATTCTTCCTTCACTTCATAGTGAGGTAAGAGCTTGAGAATTTCTCTGCTGTTGTTGTTGTTGTTTGCTGTTGTAGCAGTGGCAGGAGAAATGGATGCCGGTGCAAAATTGAGGAATCCTCAAAGCACAAGGAGAACATGTTCGTTCGTTCACAATCCATAGTGTGTACTTACAACTTCAGAATTTCCTCTTGTTGTTGCTGCTGCTGCAACAGAGAGAGGCGGGCGGGGAGAAATTGATGTCGCAGCAGAAGTCACAAATTCTCAAAGCGAAGGAGATAATGTTCGTTCACTCCATAGTCTGTTTCCGACTTCAGACTTTCCTGTGTTGTTGTTGCAACAGAGGCGGGCGGGGGAGAAATTGATGCCGCTGCAAAAGACACGATTTCTCGAAGCGCAAGGATAAGATGGTCGTTCAGTCCGTTAATGTGCTAAAGACTTCAGATTTCCTGTTATTGTTGTTGTTGCAAAATAGGTGGGAGAAATTGATGCCAGTGCAGAAGTCACCAGAATCAAGGAGAAGATTTTAGTTCAGAATTGCCTGTCCTGTTGTTCCAACACAGACGGGAGAAAGCGATGTAGGTGAAAAAATCACAAAGTCCCAAAAGCTCAAGGAGAAGATCTTCCTTGATAGTGAGGTAATGATTTCAGAACTTCCTGTGTTATTGCTGTAATAGAGGCTGGAGAATTTGATGTTGGTCAGTGCAAAAATCATGAATTCTCAAAGTGCAAGAAGAGAGCATCTTCATCACTTCATATTGAGGTCAAGACTTTCAGAATTTCCTGTTGCTGTTGTAAGAGAGACAGGAGAATGCACCAGGGAATAATCACTCCTTGAAGTGCAAGGAGACAGGATCTTTGTTCACTCCATAGTGAGGTAAGGAGTTTGCAACCTTACTCTCTAATTTTCACCTCTTTGAGGACTGCATCATCATCACTGGATGTTTCATGGTTTTCTCTCTTTCTCTGTACTTGAAGGCGATCGACATTTGATGATTTTCATGCAGAATTTGTTGCACATAAATGGGTTCCAATTGATCCAGAGACAGAAAGAGACATCACATTTTTTCCCCAAGACTCTAGTAGTTTTTGCTGATGCCAACTGAACATTTTGCTTTTGATTTGACAGCAGCAGATTGAATCTATTTCGCCACAATCAATTTCTGAGGGACAAGAAGAAAGTGTTTTGGAACTCAATAGATTGGATTCTCATTTCTTTCTTGTAGGTATCTTGAGGTCTCCTGTGTGGATTTCAACTATGCTGATAGCAACAAATCAGATCAGTGAATGCCTGCACAACTTGGGTGTGTCCAGTTGGCATTTTGCAACCACAGTAACTTACATTATGAAGACTCATATCATGGAAGTGATGAACTTCTGCCTGCATAATAGGAATTTGTTCAGGGAAATGCTCAGGAGGTACTGGAAAAGAAGACTACAAAATTATTTGTGGTGCCAAGAGATTCAAATTCAATCAACTTCCTGGGTTTGGTGGACTCAATTCCTGCATTTGAATCTGCCCCTCCTACTCTGCTTTTGTAGATTGTGTTTCAAGTCACGTAGAGTTCGCTGCAACAGCACAAGAATGGTCCAGAGGCACATGTTTATGGTTCTAGAGGGTGGGGACTTATGGTTTTCGACATAACTAGTAATTGTATGAGGAAAAGGCTGTTACAGAGGTGCAATCCCCATTTTATTATCACAGCACAAGAAATGCATATCAAGATTTCTTTCATTATGGACCAGCCTGAGTCCAGCTTGAGAGCTCCCTGCAATGAGGTTGGGCAATTGAACAACACACTTTTGTTTGAACTACAATCCCTTGGATATATATGAGTAGTTTGTATGCATTCTATGCCATGTTTTGCTGAAAAAATAGTCAAATCTTTTATCTCTACAGAGTCATCAGATTGTCAGTCTTTGGTGATTAGATCACTAACAAAAGTGCTTGTCATCACTTAATGCATTGTAATAGGTGCATTCTTGTGACATTGTACACTTGAAAGTCAATCACTGCATGCGTTTGTATTTGTACAAAACATGACGTCTGAGTCTTCCCATTGCTTCCGGAAAGGCAACAGAAACTCAGGACGCAGATTGTGTATAATGGTTTGCCCAAGTTTTTGGGAAGATTATTATATGCTTATCTACACCCACTGCTGGGAGCTGATGAACTCAGTGGGTGGTCATGGCAGCTTGTCACTGCCGTGTGTGATGAAGGTGATGGTCTGTCACTTTGTGAGTGACTCCCATGAGGTTATGACTGCACTCATTGTCGTGTTACCTATAATTGTTGTTGTGGAGATTTCTCTGCAACTTCATCAAGCTTGTAGTTGCATAAAACATGTATGGTAAAAGATAGTGTTTGAGGATGATAATATGATGTTATGTTGCTTGTCTACCCTTTGATTCCTCTTCCTTTCCTTTCCCCTTCATTTGCATCTTTTTGTCCTTTTGGTCTTTTTCCTTTGTTTCTTTGTTGTTGTAGGTCTCATGTTCCTTTTCCTTGACTCCTCTGCTTGCTGCGGTTGTGGTTTGTTTTTGAGAAGAGTTTTTGACGACTTGTGGATCTTTTTTTTCCAGAAATTTTGCACTTTCTGTCTTCTTCATTATCTTTCCTTTTTAAGGACTTGTGTGAGAGTGCTGTTTGATGTGAGGAGAGTCAAAGTCGTTCGAACCAGCTACCTTGATGTGTCTGGAACTTCTGTATACAACATACTCGGGCAGGTTGTGGTTTTGCGAGCAGTGCATTTCCTGTCCTGCCCTCATCATGTTCTTGAATCTGGATGGTGAGGTCAAACATTCTCAGATTGAAGTTCTTGTCAATCAACTCTTGTCATATTTCCATCCATCAAAAGAAATGAAATAGTTGATAAAACCCAATTCTCTGTTTTCTGGCTGTTCGCATAAGTCTTTCCCAAGGTTCATGCTGCCCATGACATCAAGCTACATCTCATTGGCTTAAACACACTAAAAAAAAATTCCCTAGTTCAGAAAAAAGACCCTATGATATCTCAGTGACAATCCAATTGTTAAATGCCTTAAAAAAAAGAGATGAGGTTAATAGAAGATACTTTAGGAGCTGACAGTTGAGTGATGGGGAAGTGCGGATCTACTGAGCTAAAGTCACCCTTTTTCTAAAAGCTTTGCATACTTTCATGTGAAAGTTATAAGTAGCAAAATATGTACTTGTGTTGGAGGTTTGACTACCAAGTTTTTGGTCCAATCTGTTCCACTTCTTTTGCAGTAACTATTTGACTGATAAAGTCTCTTACCAATCTTGAGGCGTGTGTGTGTGTGCCAGAATGTGATTTGTTTATATGGAGGATGGAGGTGAGGCTCAAAACAGAGGGGAGAAGTCCAACTGGTTTCACATGTGAGTAGTATCAGCAGCTCCAGACCTTTAGCAGTCACGAACCCATGATCCCTTTCGCTGCTGCTTCTTCTGCTACCTGTCATTCATGTATTGTAGTATCCTAAACACACAGAGATTGTTGTGGGTTTTTTTTTTTCTAATTTACTAATAAGTTTAACACACATTCTGTCTCTCCCCATTCTTCTTCCCCCTTCTCATCCATCTGTTTCTGGCTGTGTGCTCTGCACTGCAAGCAGAGCGGGGAGCATCGTTATGTGCAGGTACGTAAAGGGAGCTGGATTTCACACGTATGTTAAAGTTGATTAATTAATAGAGTATGATTAAGGTGAGTAATTAATTAATCAAGTTAGTTAAGACAGAAAAAAGCTGCTGCAATGGCATTTAATCAGCCTTTTTTGAACCGTTTGTTTCTCTATTGCTGTTTCAAAACTGTGTTCAAAGTCGCCAAAGCTGTTCCTACTTCCATGAGCACACGGTCAATGGACCCAGATGCCTTCTCAATACTTTTGACTTAATTTTTCAACCCCTTTTTCACGACCACATTTAGAGGGCGGACCTCTAACAGCAAAACTCCAGAAGTGCTCCGTTCACCCAGCACAGATATTTCACATCCACGTTTAGTTATTTGTCTTTTTCCAACCTCACACATAATACTGAAACGGAGACTGCAAATAGGTGGAAGACTACTAATAGTAACCCACATGGACCAATCATCATGATCGGTGAATCAGAAACAGGGACGAAGAGTCAGATCATATTTATGACACTCTTCTTTTGGAACGTGTTAGACACTTTGCAGTGCTTTGTAACAGCCACAGCAAACTGTGCATATATGCAGATCCAAAACCCATTTTTCCCAGGCAAACCAGCATGTTTTGACTTTTCCTCATCCAATTTTGATTTCCAGAGTCACACATACTGATCTTTGCTGGAGCTGCTGCTAATTTTCTTGACAAATTAAATATGTTTAAACTCCTAGATTTGTGTGCAAAAGTGGAGATGATCACATAAATGACCGTGCCTCTTCCAAAATAGACACATGATTGAACATTTTAAGCCTTTTTGACATATATTATATTTTAAAATTTTACAAATATGATTCATATATGTAAGAATTTTCACCATCCGAATGCTAGTTTCTGTTTATGCAAAAAGAGAAAGGATTTGTAAACAACATACTGAATGCAATAGTGACACCTCATAAACCTTAAGCATTTGGAGAAAGAATTTTATTGCACCTAGTATGATATGAGGTTACAAACAACAGGTAATTGGAAAATTGTCAAGTGCAAAATCCAACACTAGACAATGGGAGTGTAAGGAAGTTTGAACATTGTCATTCATCATCACCCAGTACACTTGCACAGCTTCTGAATACCAGTGTTGTGCATGCCAAAGGATGGATGCTATGGTGATGGTTGTATAAATTGATCATGAAATAAATTGTTATCACTGAGGCGCATGTGTGTGTGTTTATATCAGCACCACACACATAGCCTGTGATGAACTTCTAAATGGTGAAAGAATATACCTGCCGTGGAGTTCATGCATTGCTAACAAATCCAGACTTTGTAGTGAAACATGACGCTAGCAACAACTACCCTTCCAGGGTTCTGGCTAATTGTTGTCATCATAAACTAAAGCTCAAAGCTCTAGTCTCTCTGGGCATTTCGCACCTCAAACTTTCAAAGAAGAGAAGCTCCAGTTAACAGACCCAAATATTGTGACTCTGAGATTAACAAGAGAGAGTTCAAAATGGGCAGAAGAAGCTCAAGGTTACTAGATGTTTTCTGCTGTGCTGCTGCTATAACCAAGCATTGCTACTACAAAAATCATCCAACTTTCTTCTCTTGTATGCAGTTGTTGGTGTGATAGCTAAGCTGACATCCAGACTTGATTCATGACATGAACCTGTCATACTCTCACTGCCAGTCCTACTGAAAGCTGCTGCAGCTTCCAGTACTCCAACTGGGCTCAAGGGTTCTGATGTGCACCAGAATCCCTTCCGCTTGGATGGAAGCTGCTGCTGGCAATTTGAATCAACCACATGGTCTTGCATATCCTGATAGCACTTCTTCAGTGCATCCTGTTTACCAAACAAGCTCATGTGAGATCCTAGATCCAAGACTTGACAATGAAAATAATCAGATCCTAGCAATAGGATCAAAAAAAATCTGATTTCAAAAGTGACAGCACAAAGTTTGTGATCCTTACCATGTCAATAGATAAATCAACAAAGAGCTGATGAAGATCGGCAGCTTGTAGGGCTGTGACTTCTTCAAGTGAACAGATGCTAGCTGCAGCCGCTACCACAGAGGGTCGATATACAAGAAATGCTGTTTCTGTGAAACATTCAAGAATCATGGGTGTTAGATTCACACCGCTAGTGCAAACAAATGAAACATCAATTGGCTACGATTAAAATAGACCATCAAAAACAATCAGGTACCACATTACAGGTCAAAGACATCATCACCAAACACAAATGAAAACACTACAAATGTCTGTTACGGAAATATGCACCTCTCAATGTTGCCAATATGATCTCACTGACTCGTGATAAGAGAGCCCGCAGTAACACGTCGCTGATGCCAAGCTTGTGAAAGTAGTAGTCAATGTATGAAAATGGTGTAACAGAGCTCATTCGCCAGTCCAGTGTTGACAATACAAGAAGTTCCATCCTTTGGATGGTATGTGCTTCAAAAATGTGTTCAACATCCTCCACCTGTATTTTCCATCATATCACAGAACTTCTACACTCAGCATCATTCTCACAGCACAAAAGCATCACCCAAACTAATCATCATAGCCACACTGCATTGCAATCTGCTCAGAAAAAAACAAAACCTCACGCAATAAACCTGCAAACGGTATAAGATTCAACCTGCAAGTCAAGGAGGATGGGAACTTCTGTCTCTTCCATTTTTGCAGCCAGAGACATACAGGCAACTGACAGAAGCTGAAGCATCCAAACTTTGCCTTGCTGCAAAAACAGGCAAACAGTGGCATAAAAACTCCATGCACATCTTTTGGCAGACAAAACCTCTAGGGACAAAAGCATGTATGCATTCCCTACTTCATCACATAGAGAAGAGACCATGCAAGAGTGCATAAAGCATGTTTTACCATACCGGCAGATGGTGGCGGGACATGAATCGATCCATGTAATTTACAGAAAGTGCAACTGTCAAGGGAACAAAATTGTAATATGCTTGCACCTGTCATCATCATCAGCACAGCTGAATCATGTAAGAAAACTCCGGTTCCTCTTTGCACTCTTTTTTCTCAGGCCATCACACAATTTGCTTACAAGAGAATCCAACTGTGCTAGTACAAAGAAATTTTCTTACTGTAGGTTCAGTTTGAAAGCATTTGCACAGATTGCAACCCAGGCAGTTATTCAAACATGTGCTCTGCTATTTTCTGATCTTATCTTAGTGAGGTCATAGTGCAGAGCTTCTGTTCCGGACTGATGGCCAAGAACAGACCAAGCTTGGAAAAAGATGGGTAAGAAAGAAAGAATGCATATTATATCTGCACGTTGTGAAAAGAATGGAGGTGGTGAAATCCAAGAAGCTGCTCATGTTGTGAAGAAAGAAAGAAAGCAAAAACCTTTAACATCCAGCGGATGGCGTTTTGACGAGCTCCGGCATTGAGGAGGCGGGAACGATATCTGCCCGAGTATTCAGCTTCCGGCATGTAGCAGGCCTCCTTCTTCATTAGCATGGCTATAGCATCCTCATCCTCTACGGGGAAATCCAGCAGCACAACAGGTTGGAAATGGATGGTGGTCAATCTTTGGATCCCCCCGGCACTCTCCCTCCTCCTCTCCTCTTCATAAGAATCCCATGCACCCGCCCCGCTCACATCTTCTTCGGCGCAATACAGACTAGCAACACTGGGCGCCATGATCCTTGAGTACAGGACCTCCTCCTCTTAACTTCTACCTACGCTTTTTGGGCATGGCAGATTTCAACACTTGCCATCTCTGAGCTGCGCATTGCCCTCCAATCTATGCTTTATATGTTCATCAAAATTACTGCTGCCTGAAAAAGCCTCACCATCCGCCAATGCAGCCTCTCTGTCCGCTACTCCCTTCACTCCAGATACTGCAACACTTCAAGCTACCGCAAAGCAAAACCCAAGAGAACAGAACAAAAAAAGAAGGCACCGTACAAACACAACTGCAGTTTTGATCACGACCCACGTACAGCGCTTCTTCCGGTCCCCACAATTCCAACAAGATTTTAACCCTCCTACAAAATCTCCTCAGAAACGATCTAAAACCCTCTGAAACTGAGCTAGGTCAACACTCTCTGCATCCGCTCACCACCAGCACAAACGTTCCCAAATTGTTTTCTGTACAGTTCAGGACATAAAAGATTGCGGCACAGCCGTTGGAACTCAGCTCCCTTCCAGTGCAGCAACCACGAAAAAAAACAAACACAATAGAAACAAAGAGTCCGATAAAGCATCACCACCACTATCACCAACTCCAACACACTCCCATGCTTCTTCTTCTTCTTCTTCTTCTTCTTCTTCACAGTACGTAAAAGCCCGATCACCGAGTCTTGAAAGCCCAGACTGAGGAAAAAAAACAAATCTGCAAGCAGAAAAAAGACAAAAACCCCCCAATGCAATCAACTAAGCTACACTATCATCAACACCATCTCCTTCTCCTCCTCCTCCTCCTTCTCCTTCCTAGCTACGGCCACAAATAGCAACTACTAACAAAACCCAAAAAAATGCAGCCAACTCGAATCAACGACTCCAGGTACTACTTCACACTCTTCAAGACGACGACGACGACGACGACAAGAGATGGATTACAAACTGGATGGACCTGTCGAGTATTGAAGAAACAAAAATGACACAAAATGGGTATGCGAGAGAGAGAGAGAGAGAGAGGAAATGGCAGAGTGAGGCAGCAGGCGCGGTAGATTTAGTAGGAGTGGGGACCAAATTAGAGGGAGGGAAAAAACAGACTGGATGGCGGCAGAAGAAGAAGAGAAAAGAAAGGGAAAGGGAAAGCAGGCACAGAAAAAGGCAGGGGGCCAGGCCCTTTGTTTTGGCGCGCTTTTAACTTCATGGCGTTCGGGGCCAAGTTTAGCCCTAGCTACTATGGACTACTACTACTTAATTCTTTTCCAATCTTAACAATTTTAGGCTATTTCCCCTTTTTTTTCTCTTTTTTTTTTTTCTTTTTTTTTTGTTGTTGCTTTTTTATTTGCTTTGCTTTCTTGTTTTTTTTTTTTTTGGGAAATAATATTTCTCCTTTTGTATTGCTAGTCAGGCTGCCTATCAGGGTTTTTTTTTTTTTCTTTTTTTATCAATCTTTGCATTTGGAAAATTTGGCGAATTTTTCCAAATTAATAGTAAATTTTCTAGTCGAATTTACACTATAAAAACTAAAATTTTCCCCCATTTTTTGGGTAAAAAACACACCACAATTTGTCAAAATATAAAACACTTTTTTAAATTTGTATGATGTATCCCACCTGAATTTTAATCTCACCCAGTGTTTTTTTCTGGCGAATTCTCTTTTTTTAACTTGAAAAATATGATATCAACACATAAAAAGGATTTTTTATTTTTGTTAAAACTGAGTCCCCTAATTCGCCAGATTTCTACAACAAGTTCAGTTCAGCAGGTAGCCAAATATATAAAAAGGATTCTAAAACATTTCTACTTTCATATCTGGTCTGTAGCCAAATTTGGCCAAATCTTCTTGTGGATGATCACCAGTTTTGTAGCATCACAAAATTGGGAAAAAGAAAAGGATGATCGCCAGTTTTGTTACATTGCAAAATTGGGGGAAAAAGAAATTAAAAATTAAATCAAATAAAATTATACATATATATATATATTCACCTGCCCCCAAGTAAGATTTATTGATCTTTGAATATTTTTGTGGTTGAAAATCTAATAAAATCAAATTTAAAAATTACAAGGAAACTTTGGCATGCTCTTGGAAATTGGATCTTAGAAAGCTCTTGATGATGAGGGTTGGTTGCATGGAGGTGATTTTATAATTTTTAGACCTAAGAGTTTATAGAATTTTGAGTAATTTGTGTCATTAGAAATTCAATAATAATAAAAATTTATATTTTTAATGTGAATTGGATTTCAAAATTAGGTTAAAGGAGGTGTACCATTTGCCTTTTAAAAAATTCATCCCATATTACGATATGTGCCCAAGGGCATAGGCCACACTAGTAATTCTGAAATTTCTGTTAAGTTGTACATCATCAAATTGTATTCTTCTGTCATAATTCTGAAATATTCTCATAACCAATCTCAAGTAGGGTTTTTTTTTTTTTTTTCAATTTTTAGATTCAAAATTTTGGTGATTTTTTCGAAAATTTTAGCAAAATTAGTCAAATTTACCAAAAAAAAAACCCCCAAATTTCACCAAAATTCTCCCCATTTTTTAACATTAAAAAAAAATTTCCAAAGAAAAATCACTTATCTGGAATAGTAATAATGGTTCTGTTGATTTTATTTTATGTTCCCCCAAGCCCCATTTCACATTTTCCATCCATGTAATGTGGATCACTTGCTTGTAGAAGGCTGTCTTACATGAATGATTTTTTGGATTCCATCCAAATTTTAATGTGATCCTGAAATTGTGGGGTATTCTTATTTAGGTGTGGCTGGGAGAATTTGCTAAATCATCCATTGAGTCTGAATTTTTCTGTCATATCCCACCCACCCTCACAAACCTTCACCAATCCCTTCCCACACAAACCCCTTAACTAATTGTTCATGTCAATTGTGGTGGATGAGAGTAAGAAAATAATTTATCATCCTTGGAACTCATTCTCCTATCTTCACAACCAACAAACTCAAAATTCCCAAATTATGTGCCACACATTCTTCTTTATGGCAAGGCCAATAGAAAAACCACATGAAAAAAAAAAATTAAAAAATTGCCTTAATATTTCATGTGCATGAACATGATGCCGATATTCTTTGAAAGAAGAAAAAATGAGAGTTTTTGACAAACACCCAACTTGATTTCTTCCCATAGTGTCCAATTTGCAAAGAACAACCATAGATGGTAGTTTGCACAAACTCAAAATACCATAGTACCTGAAGAATTTCAACATAAATTTTATTTTATTATTGTTTTGCCAAATTTTTGTAATTTTATTTATAATTAATTTGTGTCAAAAATTTTAATTAAATAAAAAATTTCAACCAGAAGGTTTGAAATCACAGACTGAGTCTAGACACACTAGACTATTTCATAACCTTAAAAGGGAAAGTTTATTATTATTTTTTATAACCATTACCTGTCGAAAAAATCTCACAATTAAAAAACCAAATGCCAAAATTAAGATTTAAAATTTAATTAATTGTTCGGCAATTTGTTTGTTTGTTGCTGAAATCGTTCAGGTACTAGGGTAGATGGACACCCATCATCCATTGAATCCAAAAGCTTCCTAACTTCAATGCAATAATTCTCTTGTAGAGCAATTGCAAAATGCCATGCTTTCAAAACAAACACTTCATTGCAGGGTAGTATGTATGTGACTAGTAGTAGACTAAAAATAATAATAATAATTTTAAATAATATAATTTATTATTTATTATTATTTTTATTTATTTTATTTTTCTATTTTATTTTTCAGAGAAAACATCATAACATCAAAATATAAGAGAGTGTTCTATTTCTTCCTGCAATGGATTCATTTTCCATTTGTTTCAATTTTCAAAAAATACAAATAAAAATACAACATAAGAAGAGAGTGTTTTGAAGTTTGCTACCAAAACAATTTCATTGCATTGTAGTTTGCTACTAATAGTAGTAGTAAAACTATACTAATTTCTATTTTATTTTTTAATTTTTTCAGATTATAAGATCAAAAAATAATAGAAGAGAGAGTGTTTTTTTTTCAGTTTACACCAAAATATATTATTATTATTATTATTATTATTATTATTATATTATATTATATTATATTGGTCAGTTCAACTTTGAAAAAACCAGTGTCATGATGGTAAATTATATAGAGTGCAACCTGGGTATATATTATAGTACTGGTATGAGCAATCTGACTGGTATGGAAAAGAAACATGACCAGTTGGGTATATGACCCTGGATGGAGGTAACCTATAATACCAAAAGGTACCATTTACATGCCTTGTCTGCCTTATACCAGACTCTCCCAGTACCAATACCCCAGCCCAGGCTTTATACCTGCCACATTACCAGTCCAAAAATCAGCCTTGGACCCCTGATACCACCAGTACACGAGACTTGGTATGAAGGTAGAAAAAATGGATGAATATTTTTCATCCTGTAATGTGATGTCTTTCTACATTTTTTAGAAAAAAAGCTAGGCATTTACAAGAAAAATAATGGGGTGAGAAAAGGAAGAGAAGAAGAAGGAAATTTAAAAAATTAATTTAATTTTAAAAAAATTTACCTACATATATATACATACATATATGCAGACATACATACATACATACATGCATTCATGCATGCATGCATACATTCATGTTTATATTCATACTACTTAAGAGCACACTCTGCTTATTCACTCCACCATGTCTTCAGTTGTTATGACTCCTTGAATGACATACTCTCTGAATGAATTCATTATTTGCAGACAAATCTGCTGCTGTTGCTATTGCTATTCCTCCTCCTCCTCCTCCTCCTCCTCCTTCTTCTGCTGTCCTTAATAATAGAAGATGGCAACCCACAGGAGTAAATGGTAAAGAATGTGTGAGGTGAGTGTATGTGTGGAGAGTTGTTGATGATGATGATGATGGGTTGTTAATTTTTGACATCCATGAAAATACAGATCACATGCTCCAAGAGGTTCATTGTCTAAACGCTAGTTTTTCCTCCTTTCATCTCCTCATGAACAAAGGCATAAGATGATCATCATCACCATCATGTGTGCACAGGTCGATTGCAGGGGATTTGATGACTTTTGAAGGCATGTCTATCCATATCCTCTGTTTCTCTGTTGGGTAGGAGAGTGCAGGACTTGTACTGAAGAGAGAGAGAGAGACAGATGGGGCTGTTGCTCTGCTGTTTAGGACTTAAGATCAGCTTTTGCTTTTACTCTTGAGCAAAACATGAAAACCAAAAAAAAAGACTGAGAACCAGAAGCAAAAACAGGTCATGCAAAACACATTGTCAAAGTACAGAGTTCAATAGAGTGTTTGGCTGAAAAAGTCTATTCGCCTTGAGAAAGAGGAAAGCAACGGGCTTTTGGCCCCCAACAAAATATATAATGGTTTTCATATGGCCTTTGTCTGCCTCTCTTTAGTCCCTTAGAGTATCCTTAGGGTTTTACTAGGACTTTCCAACAACATTAAAACAAGCTACATTAGCCTCTTGCCATGTTTCCCATGCTTGTTCAGTATTTTGCACCTCTTGTGTGGCTTGTTTTTTTTTGGAGGCAACTTGCACCTTCACCTACGGACATCACACAGATCGGGAGGGCACACAACTTGGGAAGCAGCAGCATGTAGCAAACAACTCTTCTCTTCATTGTGACTCGCATCTTTGTTTGCAAACATCATGCTTTCCGACCACAGTAACTCTTCTCTTCAACTTGATTTGCACCTTCACTTGCACACATCATGCTGTCCAACCACAAGAACTCTTCTTTTTGACATGACTTGCACTGTCACTTGCAAACATCACTTTCTAAGAGCTGCATCAGGCTTTTTTGCTCACAATTTACATAGTTCCACCAACAAACTCTCATTCTCCAAGCTGTAATTCTCTTCTTTGGTACAACTTGCACATTCGCTTACAACAAATTCTAAATTGTGGATGGCACAAGTGTGGAGGTAAAATTTGCAAGCCCAAATTAATGACCTTTTGAATGATGATGAGGCAAGGAGCTCACGTTGCAAGGCCCGTTTTTTTCATCAAGTATAATGTGTTGTCAAATGGTAATCAAATTACTTAAAAGAAGCACTAACATGGATCTAGGCTAGAGAGGGCACACAACTCAGGAAGGTAAATGCACATTGGACACCTACAAGATGTATTTGGACTATTTTTATGCAATGCTTGAGTACGATGGTAGGTTGCTTAAAGCTCGTTGCAAAATGAAAATGTCTTTATTTCTCATGATCATGGAAAGGATTGTTGAACATGATTCATAATTTTCTACAAAAGAAAGATGTTGCAAGAGTTCTTGGGTTGTCTACCATTCAAAAGTGCATTCCAACACTACAAACATTTGCATATGGAGTGCTTATGCTTGACCCCTAATGAGTAAAGTAGGTTGGGGGAAAACACGACTATTGAAGGTATTTGCTTCAAATGTGAAAGCATGCATTAAACTAGAAAATTTGTCAAGTCATTTAGTAATGTTAATTTCAAAATAAAAATGGTAAATTTAGGAACAATTTCCTTTACATCTTGCATCATTTTTTGCCATTCTAAACTCCCTTTATATCTCACATCATTTTTTGGTTTGTTAAAGGGAAACAACAAATCAATATATTGAATAGGTCTCATTAGTTTCAAACATGTTGAAAGTTTCTACTACATGATTGATTTTCATTGTAAATGGAATCACATATTTGATATATAATTTCCTTCTAATAATATTTAAATGATTTTTTTTGTTTAGACTATTTATAAACCAAAGATGAAAAAGGATCGCATTTTGTAGAAATGCAAGGGAGTGTGAAAAAAGATGTTGAATGATGTTTTAGGTTTTGCAATTTCACCTTTTTTTTATAAAATCATTGCAAACAATGGGACATTAGCCCAATAAGAAACAAATGAAATTGCATTAATAAAAACCACAATTATTACCAATACTTAAATTTTCATGTTTTGATGTCCAAAATATCTTGCAGGTCTTTAATGTGTTTAAATAACAATATTTTTCAGATATTATGTTGAACAATTTTTGCATGAAACATTTGTAAATGTTTTGTTGCAATTTCGACGATTTTTTGAAAAAGATAACTGATATTTTTAATAAATTACAATATTTCTAGACATGGTTGAAGTAAGTATCCAAAAAATAAAAGGATTTTTTTTTCAATTCATATTTTGTTAATAGCCAATTTGAGTTATATCAAGTTGTGGATGAGTGCCACTTCAAATGCATAACATTTTGATATTTAAAAAAAAACCCCATTGAAAGTAATTGGTGTTTTCATTATTTAATGGCTTCCAATGCATTTTAAATGACAAAAGCATGGACAATAATTATCCACATTTTTACATAACAGTATAATGAAACAAATTTTTTATCATGAGTATTTTTATCAAGAAAAAAATCATGGATTTTTTATTTATCTGTTTTTTTAATCAATCATAACTTATCACATCATTTTCATAAACAAGCTTATTACTTTGTAATTAATCACCATGGGTGGCACGTGTGGCTCCTTTTATCATGTTTACTTTCAAACATCATGATGACTTGTGTGATTTTACACAACATGATTGTTGAAAATGAAGGCAACAATATCAAGAAAATATGTTTTTGTTAGTAACAATGTTTTTCTTGTCAAGAAAGGCCTTTCATTTGACACATGTAAACACACCATTCTTGAGCTTGAAAATGAAAAGACTTATTTTAGTGTCAAAGGAACTCTCATTGAACATCTATGGGTTAGGAATGACACTAAATTTCAATGAACATCTTATAGTGCTTCAAATTTTGAACATGAATTGGAATGAAAATATGCATAATTTTTTTAATCATCAAATGTAATTTGGAAGTGCATCAAACATTAAATCACAAATATATTATGTTGTGTGCCTTGGGCAAAATTTGTAAGCCCAATTATTTGATTGAATTTTTTTTTGTGATTCCCATTAATTCTAATGCAATCACAAATAATGGTTTCAACATCCACCTTGTAATCATGTCATAGCAAGGAGGATAAAAAGATTAAATAGAGTCATGGTCATCAACATAATTTATTGTATGCATGGGTTGACCTACTTATAAGAGTCTATTTATTGATGTTTCTTGTTGTGTAATTGGTGTTTTGATGACTTCAAATTGTTGTGTGTTGCAACCTTAGCCTTGGGCTCACAACTAAATTCAACTAAGGCTAAAACATGAAAAGGGCAAGTGGGTTGGGAAAATGTTCTAAAATTTGAACACACTACAAAAAAATGTGAGAAAATGAATCCCAACACTTGCAAGTGATTTTCCCACTTTGAAAATACAAATCTTGAATTTTTGAAACAAAAGTGCAAGTAACAAATATGGTCCAAATTGGGTTTCCAATATACCATTGGAAGGGTCTTGAAACTTAAATATCAAAAATGAGATTACATTTTTCATTTGTGATATATGAGTTATGACCAAAAAAAGGTCATGAATCAAATTGTCAACTTGACTTCTAATCATTAAAACCCAAGAAACTACAACAAAATGACCTTTGAATTTAGAATGCGATATGGCATTGAAAAGGTTTGTATGAGGGTTTTTTTTTTCTTTAAAAGTTTTTCAAAAGGAGTTTTTATACGAAAGTTATGGACCCACAAGTTTGCAAGAATCATAACTTGAGCAAAATTAAAAAACTTCAAGACACTTTCTTGGGAGTCCCAAAACTTTGTGCCACTTTGATGTAACCCCCAATGTTAGTTAAGCCAACATTTTCCAAGCATGCATGACTTGTTTCAATTTTTGTTTAAAATATCATTTTTCATGTTCTAAACGCCAACCAACAAAACATCCTACCTAGAGGTGCGTCATAGTGCTATGAACATAATGCCAAAACTAAACATCCATTATTAAGGTGTATTGTGAATGTTATACTTGTCACTATTAAATTAATTCCCATAAATGAATGGTGTAAAAATTTTAAAATATGAAGATGGATTGCCAAAATTCAATATATTCAACAAACTATACCAACAATGAGTGATAGGTATGATATGTGTCAAATTTAAAGTAATGTAATCATGCACATCATTTGGTTGTGCACAACTAGCCTCCCCTAATCATCATTAGGATCACATGATTAAACTTGTCAAGTCTAATCACCATTGAGGCCACATGATTAAAGTACTATGAGGATTTATCATAGTTACATCAACGGACTAAAGTGAAAACTTTAACTTTACAAAATGAACAAAAAATGATTAGAGTCTTTAAGTGCACTTACACACACACATTTAACATTGACAAGACCGCCTTTTTCACTTATAAAACAACCATGAAATTTTGAATTGTTATTATAATATCCATGTTTAATGGTGAAAGTTGATCTAAATATTTTTAGATTACAAAAGATATTATGTAGTGATGAAAAGGTATCAACATGTTGATGTGGAAATTGGGATTGGCCTTTTTTATTTTGTTGCAATGGGTATAATGTTTAACTTGTGTTTATTAACATTAGACATAATCTTTTTAAAATGTTTTGTCCATGTTCTAAACCCAATAAATTCATTACAAAGTTATCCAAATGCAACAATGGTATCTTATAAACATTACTTTATAATACATCATACATTCTCACTAACTTGCCTTGTCATTAAAACCCATGTAAAGTAAATATGAGTTATAGTTTTGTGGTGCTTTTTATTACGATTTTATTTCTTTTCTTTCTTGTTGTCAATTATTATTAATTTAAAAAATAATGTATACACAATTCCCCATATTGCCATGGTTATTTACAAATTTCAAGCTACTACACATGATCTTTAAGTATTATGTCATTTCAAAAAAAGACTCAAACAATTTCATTTGAAGTTGTCAAATTCCAATTTCAACAATATCCATGTATTTGTGCAATTAAGACATATTGTGTACAATAATAATTAGAACACATACTTGTCCAATAATTAAATAAATTTGAAAACTTCATTTCAAAAACGTTTTCATCTTGAAAATATTCTTGAATATTCCAAAACATTAATTATTTTTCTCACAAGATCATTGTTTTCTGAACATGTTTTTTTTAATTACAAAAATATAACAAATAATATAATTGTGTCAAAGTTGCCAAGGCATTATGGTAGATCAATTTATTGCCACAACGTAATTGACTATAACCCTTTCCACAATCAATTGAAATATACAAATGGTTCATATGGTTAAAATTTTAAAAATACAAGCTACCATCTAATGTCACCATGTTACCAACCAATAGACTTATTATTATGAAAGACTAAGATTGCCACACATTTTACCACATGTTTAAACAAGTTCCAAAAGTCCCCATTTCCATTATTGTACAAGTGGGTTGGTGAAAGGAATGAAATAATTAGGCTTGAAAGAAGTAAGTATGAATGGCAGAAATAAATAAGCCTGATTTTTAAATTATTATATAGATTTGTATTTTTTTTGGTTGCATTTGGTTTAATGGAAGTATGAATATTAATTCAAAATTTGTACGAATCAAAGAAAAGAATATGTGTCAATTTATTCTTTGTTTTGGAATGACATTATCTAAAAACAAATGATGTAAAAGTTTTAGAAGAGGTGAAGCCTAAATGTTTGGGATTTTCAAAATTTCAATGAAAAATATAAAACTTTTTTGTAAGAACTTTTTCCTCACAAAACATTGTCAAAATCTTAATTAAATGCATTGTGGGGATATATTTGGGCATGCAATGCATGAGCATGTTATTAGTTGGTGAAGTTAGTTAATAATATGTTTTCTTAGTGGTATTTGATAATGTTTAAGACTATACATAATAAGCAAAATTAAAGCAAATTAACACTAGTGACTCCTTGGTTAGTGAATTAAAAGAATATGCGAGGATTTGTTCAATTGAAGTACAATTGCCACTTGTGTAAGAAAGGATTAAAGTGATCACCAAAATTGTTAAATATGGGTGATCTTGAGGCATTTGGATGTTTATTTGTAAACATGTTGTTTACAAGGTTTGGTCTTAATATGATATTGCTACAAGTTATTCTATTCAAGTACACATTACCAATGACAATGAAATGATGAAAAAAATTAAAAAGTTGATTTTGTGAAAATTATATTAAAATTTATTAAGAATAGTGAATGACATTGCATGCAACTTGAATTGAAATTAATTTTGATTTTCATGAATTATATTGAAATACATTGAACAGAGTTCAAATTCCGTTGAATTCAATTCAAATTCTTAAATTGAATTGGGATCAAATACATATGAAATTCAAATTCAATAGAACATAAATGTGATGTAAATTGGTGAATAGGGCATTGAAAATATGCTTGGCATTTTTATCATTTGTGCCTACGGTGTTGGAAAACAGTAATTTCAAAAAAACACTTTTCCATCCCATTGAAGTAAATTCCAAATCAAATTTTGTTTTGGCAAGACAAGCAACTAGTGGACCTTAAATGTTTTTACCTTATACTAGCTTCGATGACACCATCGTCACAAGAAATTTTCACTTAAAAAAGAGTTAATGAGATCAAAATTGTTTTATTGCTTGGAAAAATCATTTTGTTTTATTTCTTTGTGAGATTTTTACGTTGTATTTAGTTGTGGACCTAGAAAAGAATGTTAAACCCAATAATGTTTATCAAAATTGGATTAGAAGGTGTGGTATGTTTAGTTTTTGCCACTTTAGATCAACCATGGTTTTCTTCAAATTACAAAGTTAACGTATGGTAACAACATTTCAACCTTCCATATTCATTTTAAAGTAAATATTGTTATGCAAAAAAATAATTCCAACCCATGAATCCATTAAAACACCAAACTAAAATTCATTGATTGATATTTTTTGGTTACCAACCTTATTCAATAATCAACAAAATATTTCCCATGTATGTTTAAGATGACAAGATAAGTTGTCATTTAGAAATGTGGTAATGGATCTCTTTTTAGAAGGTGTTAGGGCAGAAATTGAAATACCCATTAAAACAATTGAAATGGAAATTTACAATCATATTGATAATTTTTTCACAAATTGAAAGTTCATTTTCAAACTTCCAAATATATGACTAAAGTTTTTATTTTCACATCTATTTGTCTTGTATAAATTATCTCACTTGGGCTTTGTGTTGCTTTGCATTACAAGTGATGATCAACTATTTTCTTTTTCTTTTCCTTATGTTTTCATACGGTTTTCAATATATCATCATTATTTATGTCAATTTCAAATTTAAGTTAATTTGAATTAATATAAATATCATGAACATTTCCATGTTCATGTTGATGGGTGAGGGAAAGGACCGAGATAATTATTAAGAAAGTTAATAGAAAGCAAGGTAGGTATTATGAAAAAATGAACTAGTTAGGGTTGAAAATGAGATAAGTATGAACTATCTTTGAATTTGTTTGTGAAATCTACATATGGACAATGATACTATAAATTTTAAAAATCACCCATATATATTAGTTCCTCGTTCCTCTCGTCACTAAAATACATAAAATCAAGTACAAATATTCAATCACAATTTATAATAATCCATCATTATTGTTCCCCGTGATTTCAAATATACTAGACGTGTTGTAAAAGCTATTATGAATGTGATGTGCATTTTGGTACATGGCACTTACCTATGCTTGTCAATGGAAGGAGACCCCTTTTTCTTATGTGTTGTAAAGGAGTGTAGGTGAAAGGAAGGATGAGAGTTGAATGGTTGTTGTTGCAATGGCTCCAATTTGTCTTGCTTGCTTGCTTGCTTCCTTCCTCATTGAGATGGGACCTACAATCAAGCTTCAACATATCATCCATAATTCTCAATGTGAGATTGGACCTACAATCAAGCTTCAACATATCATCCATAATTCTCAATGCCCACAATGATTCATAATAATAGTGCTTCATAATAATAGTGCTTCTTATTTATTTACGACAATTGACCATGGTAACAATTAACCATGGTAGTGGAGGTAGAGGTTTCCTTGGGCACCAACATAAGGCCTATTGTAAGCTCATCACTATACCGTAGTACCTTGGCAGCTACACCTAAGACAAGGCCAAGTTCGGCCCCACATTTGGTGAATGTCCCCCGCCCGGGATTTACTTATGACGGAGAAAACACGAGGGCATACGATATCATATACTTAAAATGTATGTAAAGCACTTGGAGAAAATTTGTAGTGTACGTGGAGGGTACCTACTTATAGGTGTAAGAACCCGACCACTATTGAGGTGTAGGCATAAGAACCCTACCGTTCATACACCTCACGGTCTACATAGGTTTGGTTCATGATAAATTTTGCCTTGTGCTTTACGATAGGTGAAGCCCATGGGTGGGGGGGGAGGGGGCGGGTGGGGACATTCGCAAAATGCAAGGCTAGACTTGGCCATCACGGTCAGCCTAGTCCCTTTATTTTGAGAATGCCCCCACCCTAGTAGGGCTTTATCATACACATAAATCATGAGGCATAGGACAGAGGAAGGTTCTTACACCTACTCTAAAGAGTGAGAGGGATCTTCAGCCTAGCACTCTTAAGAACATCACTCCCACAATTAAAGATAAAAGGAGTAAAAGTGTAATATGCCTCTTTCTTTTCTAGAAGGATGGTGGGTCCAACAAGCCACATAAGTGGCGCCTCTTAAGTGGAAGATTATAGTAGGCATAGGTCAATTGGCAAAATGCACATATTTTAAGCACTCTTCTCTTCGTTGGCTGCCACCTGGGTGGCCTTTTAGGACATTTTTCCCTTAAAACTAGGCCCTTCACTGTGGGGCCCTAAAGCTACAAGTGTCGCCTTTGGGAGAGAGCTTCCTGTACAAAGTCTCTCTCCCTCCTTCATTGGGGGGATTTTTATTTTATTTTATTTATTTATTTTATATTTAAGGGGGCTAGAAACCAATTTTTTTCCCCCCCTCTTTAGAACATTCTGGAAATTTTTCATGGGAAATTAGTTTTTTAAAAATCTAATACTTCAAAATTCTGTCATTGTGTTTTCACATTGAATTTAAAAGCATGGTAGAATTTTGGGTAATTTGATTAAAAAAGGGGTGCCCTAAGTATATAGTTGATGACCTCAATGTCATGACCCTAATTGCAAGTTATGATGCAAATTAACTCCAAAATTCATTTTGTATCATTCATGTTCATAATTTATTTCATTTTAGGGTGGCAAGGTTAAGTTTATCATGATCATTGATGTATTTCATCATTTAATTATAATGAATTAATGCATTAAAATTTGAATGGATTATAGTAGAATTAGTCGATCGATTGGGTTCATTTGAAGGGAGTTTAACATAAGACCAAAAGTTAAGAGGGTTTAGGATTGGAGCTCCAAATGGAATGGATGACATTATTATTTCATTCAACCAATTAGTGCAAAGATCATTCTAGTTAGGTCAAAAAATTGACATACACGAATAATGAATGTTCATCACCAACTAATCAACTTCTTTCCAAATCTTTCTCATCAACTTTTCCCACATGAAAACTTAACTAGAGATCGAAAGATGCATTTGACATAGTTGATCCCAAAGGCAAAAAAATAAATTAGGGCAATGAACATTTGAATCATGGATATTATTATAGAGAAAATATACACCACAATTTTGACAATGTAAACCTCATTCCTTAGACAAACCCTAATAACCACCTATCTACTTGTTGGTTATTAGGGTTTAGGGTTTAGGGTTTAAATTCAATACCAAAAATCCTTATGTTAAAAAAAAAACCAATGACATTCATTACTTTCAAGCTCATGCACCCAACAGCTACCCCAACTTTTATTAACTAGGCTAGTAGTACTGGTGGGGGGGGCGGTACCAGGTCAAACATTATTTCATCATTGGCGACTGGAACAATTGATGGCAGCAACAGGGGGATCATCCCAACATTCAAGAAAATCATTTGTTTGTTGCCCCTTACTCATTGGTCATAGAACCAATTATAAAACATATATATATATTTATTTATTGGTCATAGAAATAATAATTAAAAATTACGTATATATATATATATATACATATATATTGGTCATATGAATAATTATTATAAATAATAATTATTTTATTAAAAAAAATTGAGGTCAAATTGAAGTGAATACAATAATGAAGTCCAAAGGATTTATTTCCTAAAGTCAAACCATCTTGTGTTGTTGTTGTTGTTGTTGGAAAGAGTATTATTAGAAGAATGAAGAAGAGTACTCACTCTTTCCAACAACAACACAATGAAAGAAAGAAAATTGAAGAAGCAAGAGCTTTTGCTATTAGCGAGGTCATCAAGGTTCCACCTTGGTAACCAATCTTGTATTGTAAACCCTCTTACTCGACTCTCACATTATTTACCTAACTATCTAAACGTAAGTGAGTGTTATTTTTTTAATGGATGAGCATTATTTTATTTTTTTAATGGGTGAGCACTTGGTGACTATTAGGTGGGTAAGTGCATGTGATTCTTGAATGGTTAGTACACACTACGGTTTATTTATGAGGTGATATACAAGGAAAAATGTTTCCCATCCCACACACCATGCATCCAACCTCATGGGTGCTCGTTTCACTCTAGACTCGTATTACACCCTCGTGTAGAACCCCAACTCTCAAACCCTAACTCTCAAACCCTAAGGTGATGATCATATCTTATCGTAACCTTTGGTGTTGTTGTCCTATTCCGGCACTTTTTAAGGTTCTTTCTTAGATGGTTCCACTTTTGTTTTTGCCCCTTCCACTCGTAATGTGCTCTTGGGTGGGTTCATTTTAATATACCTGTCGGCCAGATAAGGATAAATACAAAATAAGAAAAATAAAATAAAAATATATATACTAATTGGCTTTGTAAATTAAAAAAAAAACATACACTAGTATAGCAAATAATGGCTTTTGTAAGATTGTCAATCCGGAGTTTTTGGTAATTCGTGTAATGAACCCAAAAATAAAATAAAATGCCAATTTTTGTTCTCATTACTCAACCACCGTATTTCAAACAAATTCAGTTTTTTAGATTTTTTCTTTTGGGGGGGGTAAACCATCATCACATTCAACTTAGTTTTTTTTAAAGCTTTGACAACGATTTTGTTTTGTTCGTTTGAACGATTCTGCCAAAATTTGTTGCCAATTAATGCTAAATCTTTCTCACTATGCTCACTAACAGTGTCACCTTCAAGAATTGCTTAAAAAAAATTTCCAAATACTAAACCTTGAGAGCCCTTGAGGCCTCGTGTTTTAAAAGACTTGATGGTAATTATGTTATTTTAAAAAAATTGAATTCTCTAAAAATTATTTTTCCTGAAACACCGTATGTTAAGGAAATTATGGAAATTAGCTGTGCATCATCAATGTTGAAAAAATCACTTCAAATAATTCTGAAAGTTGTATTTAAGGTTAATATTATTAAAAATTTCCCCCTTATTTATTAGTATTACTTAATATTATTTTTCCCCCTTACTTATTAGTATTATTACTTAATATTTAATAGGTAGGTTATTTATTTAGGCTTAGTAGTGGCTCCAATGTCCGTTCCAACTCACTTAAGTTTTTGAACAAAGTGGGTTCCGAACAAGGGTACTTGATTTGCTCACGTCCCCTCCCCCCTTAGCAAATCGGCCCTCTTTGGAGGATTCTTCGATTGCTTGGACTTGGGATTTTTCGTCGTGTACCCTTTTTTTCTTCCCCTTTTATTGAGTGCTTTGTTTTATTGATGATTGCCAGGTTTTCATCATCCGAATCTTATTGCTCGTAACTTGTTTCCGTAAGGGAGAACTATGACAATGAGGAGAAAAATTCGTGCACTAATTTTTTATTCTTATAAAACCTATTTCATGGACATTAAAGTGCAATTACTAATCATCACTTTAGTAATAAAATTTGAATATTTTTTTAATATCCTGACATAACATTAGGTCAAAATTTATATAAACTCCCATTTTTATTGCCAAACTTGATTTTAAAAAATAAAAATAAATTATGTGCCGAACTACACTAGGTACTACTACTGTATTCCTATTAAACCCAACGCAACTTTTCACTGTACAAGGGCTTATCGAGGATGGCTATTTTGTGTCAAAGGTTGTCAAATTTATAAACACACTTGGGCTTTGGGTTGCTTTGCACTACCAAAGAACATAAAATGAGATACGGTCAAAATATTAGAATATTAAAAAAGTTATTTAAATAAACTAAAAAAATTAAAAATGCATGAAATAATGGACATAAGGTCAAAATATTAAAATATTTAAAAATTTATTTAAATAAATTGTTTAAATTTTTAAAATGCATGGCATGGCATGGGTAGCAAGCCTATGATGGAGTTTGAAGAAGGTTTGTGTCATTTTAGTTGATTGGATGGGGTGCCAAAGAATTGTCATTAAATTTCTAGTATCCTTTGGCATTCAATGAGGCTGTAATGATTTTGTGCCCTCACCCCAATCATAAATACATGATTTTTCCTTTCCATTTTGGTAGCCATTATTATGTCTATTGATGGGGCGAGTTTAATTTATTTTTATTTTTTATGGGTGGTGAGTTTTCAACATTCTGTGAAAAATATTATAAACACCACCAATCATCACCACAATTTTTGCCTACAATGTGAAAGGATGCTTAAGATTTTTCTACTTTGAAAATTGCCAAATTTTGGCTAAATATACTTTGTGGAGGATTGTCACTTGAGCAACAACATCACAAATTAAGATTTAACAAAAATAAAAAATAAAAAATGATTTACTTGGTAGATACTTGCCCTCACAAACTATATTTTAAGGAAATTATATTATAATTTGTGAGGATAGTTTTTTGTAAAGGAATTCTAATGAAATTATAAGGAAGTTTTTGTATTAGTTTTCTTGGGGATCAATTAACGAGCCCTTCTTCTTCTTCATGTTCTCTTTTCAATTCTATGGTGTGGAGCAAACTCATTAAATAAATAAATAAATAAATATTTATTTATTAAAAAAAGAAAAAAGAAAAGAAAAAGACTTTTCTCCTCTCCCCTAAACGTGTGAAAGAAAGTAAACTCTAATTGAAAACTTTTTTCAAAATGATGGCAAATAGGCACATGACTAGAACATGGCGGGCCCGGCTTGTGTTTTATTTTTTATTTTATTTTTGTTGGTTGGTTTTGGGGGACGCTTGTATGTGCCGTGGTCGAAGAAATTATGACCGCGCGGTTCCTCATTCCCGGTTTCTTCCCGGGTATAGAAAACGCGTGAATACAGCGGGGGGCTATACCTAGTACCCTACTAGACAACTAATAGCCCGAACCGCGCGGTCATCACCGTCGTGGCTTGAGAAGCACAAACTAGGCCGCGCGGTCGTCTTCCTCCTCGCGACGCTGCGTCGTTCTCTCACATCTTCTTCGCTCGGCTTTTCTGTGACGGCGCTTGTTTTGTTTGCTTGCGCTGTTGATCGCATCCTCCATCATCGTCGCTGTCTTCTCTCTCTGTCCTCTTTGCATCGAAAGCTGTGTCGCTATTCTCTGTCTGTTTCTCTAATTTCGGATCCGGGAAGAAGAACCAGTAAGGCGCTTTACTGGGGAAACGGAGGAGATGGGCGTGGAGAAGGGGCGGGTGCTTGCAGGTGGTTTCTTCTTCGATCTGGAAGTCGCAATTCTCGAATTGTGAGGGTTGTGTTTGCATATTTCTGTCGGTTTCATTTCCTTGTTCCTCTCAATATGATACGGGAACTAGGCCGGACAGAGATTTGATGGTTCTTTCCGTTTTTGGAGGAGCCAAGGTTTTGCGATTCGCTAACTGGAGCGATTGAGGTCGCTGTTACGGGGAACGCCTCTTCGTTATGTGCACTTCGTTTGGTTTCTTTTCTCTCTGCTCTGTCTCTGTATCTTTCTTTGCTTGTTGCGGTGAATCGTAATCTTTGACGGTGGTAATTCGTTTGGTGCGGGACGACGATGCCATGAGAGGGAGTAGGATGCCCATCTGGATTGCGATGACTGCCGGAGTTGGCAATCGTATCTGACAGAAAACGCAACTTCATTGTGGAAGTACTTATTACATGTGAAATTGAGGGCAAGAAATGCATTCCTTGTGCTGCATTTCGCCTGTTCCATTCGAGAGATCGCAGAGTTTCTCGGCAACGAAACATAACAACAACAAGATGTTTCCGGAGTCGAACGGTGCTCATCAAAGATCCCACAAGGAGCGCCCCAACTACTACCACATCACACAGCAGCAGCAGCAGCAGCAGCAAAGCGCTGCTGAGTCCGGGACAGATGGTACTCTTGCCTCGTCTCTCCCTCCCCTTGCTACTAAGGACCTGGTGCTATTGCCACCGCCGGAAGTGAGCCTTGAGACTCAAAAGTCCGCTCCCGTTGTGTTAGGTGAGTTTGGAAAGGTTTTCACGGTGACGCCAGAGGCAGTCAGGAAAGCTGGTGCCACAAATTTCTCAGGCGAGCTTTTTCAGGTGATGGAGAGTAGCAAGATTCCAGCGCCGCACGGGGGGGCGGGAGGAATGAGTAACGTTGCGGGACTCCTTTACAAGTGGGTCAACTATGGCAAAGGCTGGAGGCCGCGATGGTTTACTCTTCAGGATGGCGTGCTTTCCTACTACAAGGTTCACGGCCCTGACAAAGTCACAGTGAATCAAGAACGCCATAAAGGATTCCGCTTTATTGGCGAGGAGGGACAACGGCTGATGCGCAAGCACAAGTATGTCCAAAGCGATTACAAGAGCCCTGGAAAAATTTGCGGCGAGATCCATTTGAAGGTAAAAGCACTTGCAAATTTGGCACTCTGCTTGCTGTAATGATCCTCAAGAAGTGTTCTTCCCATGCTTTGCTTGAAGAGGAACTGTGCACTTCATGTTAGGTCTATTAGTCGATGCAAAGCTGCTGCATGTGGGGTGGTGCAACATTTCTTCCAAATGGTGAGCAAGTGGTTTGAATTGCAACTCAGTGTTTTTTGATGCTAATTCAATTCTGATCATCATGGGTATCATGGTCTACATCTGATCTTTTGTTGCCGCCTGCTGCAATTCATCTGATGATCACATGAACTGGGTGATGTTAAATGTTTTCTCTTGTTTATCATGTTGGATTGGAGTAATCCCGTTGGAATAGTGCAAACTTGTCACCTTCCTCTGGTTTGACTCTCTTGCATTCTTAGGGTTAATTGTGTGTCTCTGGATTTTGCTGGTGATATAGGTCTCAACCCTCCGCAATAGCCAGTCAGATGATAAGAAGTTCTATATACATACAGGAACAAAGACAGTTCATCTTCGAGCAGAGACAAGTGCAGATAGATCAGCGTGGCTGGAGGCCTTGCAATCAGCTAAAGACTTTTGCCCACGAAGCTCATTGGTGATTGGGATAACTCCTCCAGCAGAAGAGATCACAATTTCAACTGAGAAGCTGAGGGTAAAGCTGATTGAACATGGCTTGTCAGAAGAAGTTGTGACTGAGTGTGAGAACATCATGTTAGCTGAATTCTCTGATGTGAAGGACAAGTTACAGGTTATGCAGAACCGGCGTGTAGCATTACTGGAACAAATGCGATTGCTGGAGGTATTGTGTGCCTCCACACGCTCCCAGTGTGATTATCTAGTTCAAGTTCCCTTGCTTTGTGGCAGTCACAAAAGCTATCTTCACATGGTAGGATGGATGGGCATCACTGTTGGCACTGGAAGACCTTATGTAAATTTCTGATGTTTTCTTTCTTGACCCATATTACCTGGTTTTGTCATGGTGCAGGCTGACAAGGTGGAATTGGAGACAGCTGTAGTGGATGAAATGCAGAGTCAAGGGGGGTATGGTGGCATTCATAGGCTGAAGAAGTATTACGGTAAGATATCCATCAGATGTGTGCATATGGAATGGTCAAATTTGGTGCAGTCAGTGCAATGTGTTAGACAATGACATCAAGAGGTGTTGTAGCAATGTCACAAGGTCCAGCTAGGTCAGAATTTCTGCAGCTGTTCTGCTTTTCTATTCTGGTGGCTTGGATTGGCACTGAGTTTATTTCAGTACACAACATCAGGCAGACATCAAAGCTCACCGGAGATTTTACATTAACTGTGCTGCAGATGGGAGTGACACTGAGACAGATGATGACAATGACAAGGGAAGGTGTGGTGAAGCAGAGACTGATGACGAAGAAGAATTTTTTGATACAAAGGAGTCACTTAAGAGTTCATCATCTGTTGAGCAACAAACTTCAGACAGAGAAGTTGATATGGAGTTAGTTGGACTGAATTATCCAAAAGTTCATCGAAGAAAGTCCTTACCACAACCCAAGGAGAAGGAGAAGAGTGTGAGCTTGTGGTCAATGATCAAGGACAACATTGGCAAGGATCTCAGCAAAGTCTGCTTGCCTGTGTATTTTAATGAGCCAATCTCATCCTTACAGCGGTGTTTTGAGGATGTTGAGTATGCATACCTGCTTGATCGCGCATATGAGTATGGAAGGAGGGTAAGTGTAAATCTAAACCTGGTGCAAAATGCCTCATTCAGTAGTTATTCCAGATTTTGTCTCCAAAAATGGTCTGTTGAACAAAAGTGAAGGAAGCCTCTTCAGCAATACAGGTCAATTCCCAATCACTGGCTGTCACAAGGAGTTGGATGTCAGTAAAGAGAGTGGTCGACCTGCCTTTGGGAGATTCACTGTGCACATGCAAATGTTATTTCTGACTTTGCAAGGATGTGTCATTTTGGCCACATCCTATCTTTTAAAGAAGAGTTTAAGTACTGGTGTTGTTTTTCACAGCTGGTCAGGGACTGTGTGACAGACTTTAGTGTTATGAATGGTAGTATCTTCAGTCCAGTACTCAGTTTTGCAGAGTCTGTGTGCAGGGGAATAGCCTTATGAGGATTTTGTATGTAGGAGCATTTGCTGTGTCAGGCTACTCTTCAACAGAGGGTCGCACTTGTAAACCTTTCAATCCCCTTCTTGGTGAGACTTATGAGGCAGATTATCCTGACATGGGTGTGCGTTTCTTTTCTGAAAAGGTTAGTCTCTTGTTCCACCTCATACTGTTGGACTAGGATACTGTGCAAGAAGATGCTGCAGATCAGCATCTCCAGCTTGGTTTCAATATGAGGGAGGCTTTAAATAATTGTAAGGGATGCTGGGTGTATGCCAAGTATGCTAAGCTTAACCTGGGTTGACTGATAATGAAGGTCAGTCATCATCCAATGATTGTTGCCTGCCATTGCGAAGGCCAAGGGTGGAAGTTCTGGGGGGACAGCAATTTGAAGAGCAAGTTTTGGGGTCGCTCAATCCAGGTTGACCCTGTGGGTACCCTGACCCTTCAGTTTGATGATGGAGAAGTGTTCCAGTGGACCAAGGTATTCTTTTATCACAATCCTCTTTGATCTCATAGTTCCAGAATAGAGGACAGCCATGTCATCATGGATTTGAAGCAGTATCATACAACCTGTCTGTTCATCTTCTACAATCTTTAAGCTCTGGCATTATGCATGGCAGGTGACAACATCAATATACAACTTGATACTAGGCAAGCTCTATGTGGATCACTATGGCACTATGCGTATTCAGGGTAACCGGGAGCTCTCATGTAGGCTAAAGTTCAAGGAGCAATCCATCATTGATCGCAATCCTCACCAGGTACTTCAAGCAAAGAGCTCATGTGATCCCAGGCTTTTAGATTTGGGGAGCAGCCACAAGTAGATGTGTGAACAACCTTTTTGTTTCTTAATCTTGATACAAGGAGTGAAATGTGATAACAGATTATGATAACCCATTTTCTGATACAGCATCAAGGATGATCATGTTTGTTTGGAAATGGCTTGAATACTTGGTTGGACAGGAACAAGCTACACTGAAGTGAAGCTCACCTTCACAAGGCTGTTGCAGCTTGAGTTTAGATACCATTGACCATCTTGATTAGCTATGGCTCTTGAGTGCTAGTCAACATTATGACTCAGGAGGCCTGATTTTTGTAGAATTTTTACCATAAGTTTTGAGCATAATATTGTATACTAGTCTACACCCACTGTTGGAGCTGATGAAGTCAGTGGGAAGTAATAGGCAGCTAGTGACTGCCATTCATGATGGAGGTGATGGTTTGATACTTCGTGCTTGACACTTACAAGGTTATGACCACACATGTTTGTTTTGGAACTGATGCAACAGTTCACTTCAAAGTGTTTGTGTGGAGATTTCTCAGCAATCTCATGGTTTGTTTGACAAAGCATTAGATGTAACAGATGTCATCAAGTATTCATAGGTACCTGAGAGTTTTAATGGTGATGTCCCAAGCAGGTCCAAGGATTTGTGCATGACAAAAGTGGTGAGAAACTAGCAACACTTTTTGGAAAGTGGGATGAGGCCATGTACTATGTGATGGGGGATGTTGGTGAAAAGCACAAGAGTTATGATCCAATGTCTGAGGCAGTTCAGTTGTGGCAGTGTGCCAGTCCTGCTAAACACCCAACACGTTATGGCCTGACAGCATTTGCTACAACAGTGAATGAGCTCACCCCAGGGCTTAAGGTACTATTGTTTCAACTATCATGCCCTGCACCTAATGGTGATTTTGTGATGGACTTGATCTGCGAGTTGGTTGAAGCCACATTCAGGTTTGTCTATCTGAATTTCTGTTGTGGCACAGGAGCTTTTGATGGTCATGCCATCCAATGACTTCCTTTTTTGGGTATTATATACATGAGATAGTAAAATTGTGACTCTGCACAGGAGAAGCTGCCACCAACAGATGCAAGGCTACGACCTGATCAGCGACATTTGGAGAATGGTGAATATGATGATGCGAATGCAGAGAAATTACGGTTAGAGAAAAAGCAGCGGCGGGTAAGTTATGATTCATGTTTCTTCTTGTCTTTTACAATGGAGAAAGAGTTAGGTTGTGTTGTCTTGGCAAATGTAGGGGTACTGAGAAGGCTACGTAGAGGAGAAGAAGCACCATGTTCTCACCATTTTAAAGAGCAAAGGAAGTAGCTTTGAAGTCAGGACCTCTTTGGTAAAGACTACATGTGCATCTGCAGATGACTGAAAAGTCAAAAGTGTGTGGATGTGTTTGTCAACAGGCTCGAAATCTGCAGGAGACAGGATGGCAACCACGGTGGTTCCACAAGGAGAAAGGAAAGGACACATTTGAGTACATAGGTGGTTACTGGGAGGCAAGGAAAGAAGGGAAGTGGGAGAATTGCCGTGATATTTTTGGCCCAGATGTGACAGAGGCTGAGAATGGTGTTGCTGAATGAGGAGAGAAAGAATGCGGATATTGATTGGTTTGGTTGGCAGAGGAAAAAACTTCTCACTGCCAGAATTCAAACCTTGAGGTTAGTTTGTAACATTAAAATGGGGTGTTTTTTCTGTTTAAAGTGTAGATTCTGGTGATACTTAATCTTAATGTAGAGTATGTACTCCCAAGTGGGGTCTCTGATGTTGATGAGGTGGATGACCAGGTTGTAGCAAGTTACTGGGAAGGTTGGTGGGTTGTTTCTTTTTCACAATTACAGATACCTCTAGTTTAGATTCTCTGCATGTTCTTGAGAAAAGGCACCTTTTCTGTTTCAAGATATTTTACTTCCATCCGACAGAGGGCATTCTTTGTCAGTTCCTAGTCTATTTGGATGTCTGTTTTGCAGACAACTTCACCCTTGTGAACCAATTGAATCCAACTAGTTATGATCCAACAAGCCTATAAATATAGATTGCAAAGAGTCCAAGGCAGTGTTTGGGCAGAAATTGGAAATTGCACCGAACTGCCGCTGGTTAGGAAGTGGTTCCTAGGATTCATAACTGCGGTTCTCAAAAATCAAAGAACCAGTTTCTGGCCTGTACTTGTGGTTCTCAAAATTTTGAACAAATCAAATATATATCCTCCGCCTACAAAAATACTGGTTCTTTCATGAAAACCATTGGTGCATTGACTGGTTTGAAATAACTGGAACCAGTTGTTCTTTGATGCATTTTTGTCTTGTCTAGTCTTGTTTTGTTTTGTTTTGTTTTCCTCCGTAATCCCCCCAAAAAAGCTGGAAATGGCAGTTCTCTGATTCTGATATATTAGAAAAACTGGAACTGTTAGTTATTAACAGAACCAAATACCTTCTGAACATAGCTACTTCCAAAGTTGATCACTGGGTTGTCTACACTAAATTTTCCTGTGGACAATTGAAGAATATGGCTACCATTTATTTATTTCATAATCAGATTGAGACTGAGTTTATTTGAGTTCAAGTTTCACTTCAAGTTTACACTAAACGGGATTTCCACCACACTCCCTATTTGAGCATGTACCAATGTTTGTCACATCTAAAATAGAGTGTAAATTCTTTCCCCATCCATCCCCACCCATGAACATGGAAGATTGGGCAATATAAAAGGAGAGGCTATTGAAGTGCTCCCAGCCGATCAAAAGTAGTGATTTTCTGGAGTCATTGAAGCCTTAATAAATGCAATGCTCAACTTTTGGGGCAGGTTACACATATTTGCAAGAGGTTTTTGATCGCAAATCAGGTTATCCTGATTTCTTCCTGGGCTTTGGCCTTTGTACAGCCTTCTCAGAATTGTCAAATTTTGAGGTTAGAAGCTTAATCCAGGATTTTTCTGGGGAACAAAACAAGTGAGCATCGTCACTAAAGAAAAGAAACCATGACTTCTTGATAAGATTTCTAAACGTAGAGATGAAAGAGGTCCTATGCTGATTGATATTCATTACCAACTGATTGCATTCCTTGTCAAGTTGGAGGTCAAGGTTCTGTCATTTGTAAAAGCATGGTGGAAGATACAATTTCAACCTCTTACCCCAACTAATACTCACTAGTTCATCGGCCATTGAAAGCCTGTTATGACTTAGTTGTGCATGAACCTCGACTGAGTTGTTGCATTTCCCCTTGGCAACCTTTCGATTATAGGATATATCGTGTAGGTAGGTAGGTAGGAAGCATAATAGTTGGTTACTAGTAATGAGATGCATGTAGATGGTTAGGTAGTACATAGTTAAGGGCTAATGGGTTGTTAGTAGGTAGATAATAAGAGCTGAAAACTAAGCTAGCCACTATGGTTAGCTAACAAATTGGAATGCCATGGAAAAAAACTTTTCAGTCTAAACCAGTGTTGGATGAATACCACATTTCAGGGTTAATTTCAGGATATCAATAAGGTATTTTATGTAAAAAATATAATAGATGGATATGCATTGAAAAATTTCAGCAATTTATTTGTAGAGGCAGATATGGATTTTTGTTTAATTTAGATCTTTCAGCAAATATGAGTTTGCTGGTTATAAAATTCAAACAAACTACAGATACAAACAAAGGTTATGCATATTATTGAAAATCTATTTGATATGGATTTTAAGTTTAGTATAGATCCTTTTGTAGATATGAATTTCACTATGGATATATATAGAGGTTATGCATATACAAAATCAATATGACCACATTTGTTTTCCACTCGCCTAAAGCACATTCCTCAACTGTAAATTGGTACTAACTTGCAGGAGTATTGAACCCCTATTCTCAAAACAATTTTGCTCATTGCAGCGCAAGTTGCCAGCCCCACTAACACCCCAATTATCCCATACAAAAACTCCTATAGAAACCCAATAGCTTGCCATCCCATGATATCCAACTCTTGTAAATTGACTTTCTCCAAGCCATGTTCTTTCCAAGCTTTCTAGTGAGAAAACTTGTTGTAAATACTTGGAAATGTTAATGATAGTAGAATGAAAAGAACAACAAAAAAAATTCATTCTTGCTGGAAAAAAAGAAATAAGGAAAAACCAAAAAGTTGATTACTTGTGCTCATCACCATCAACATTTAAATCTTCAAAATACTTTGCTCTTTCAATCAACTCATAATTGTCATCAACTAAAGACTTCAAGTAATCTTTCATGGTCTTATTTGGCATACAATTAACCTGTGGATCATCAAGCCAATTTTTAACAATTGTGATGATCCTATCCAAGTTTTCCACTTGTAAGTGGCATATCATAAAGCTGCTAATACTCTAGAAAGACTAAATACTCCTTTTGTTTCAATTTGTAACCTTAGGATGCCAAGAATCTATTTGGCCATAAATGCCGCATTTGGAAATTGCCTTTTGTGGTTGCACCACCAAGCAAGAGGATCTTCACATGAATAGGAGGTATAGATAATCTCCTAAACAAAGATAACTCGCTAGTGACAAGTGCTTGAGAAGACTCCTCAAAAGATGTTCCAACCCCAAAGGTGTTACCTTCATTTTCAAATTCATCACCATGACCAAAAGAATTGCATGCCTCAACAATAGGGTTTATGGTTTCAAAATAGGTCATGAGAAAGGGGATTATAACTTTCAAATCATACTTAGAAGCAAGTCAAATTGTATCCCCACTTCCCACCAAATTTTTCACAATTTGTAGTGATTTGAATCAATGCTCCAACAAAATAACAAGCATGTTATGAACTTGGTTTGCATAAAAAATTTAGAAATTGGAGAAAGGTTTAAAAACCTTCACAATTTCCTTTTGCATCTTTCTTTGGAGAATCAAATTGATCCAAAACCTCTATCCCATTTTAAACTTGCACCATTTCAACTAGTTTAGCTTGTAGCTGGATAGTTAAGGTAATAGCAATAATTAAAGCATCAAACATTAGCCAGTGACCACATGACTAATTCATAACAGAAGCCGTGACCATAGGGTTTAGGAATGATGTGACTACCTTTACAATGGCCCACACTTGGGCTATTGGAACTCTTTGTTGTAAAGTGATAGTCAAAAGCCCACTTCAATGAACTATGGAAAAGTTAATTCCGATAGGTTGTGGAAAGCTCACTTTGATGAGCTATATAGAGAAATGCACTCCCACAAATTAGAACAAATTGTCTTGATGTGTCAATGAGCTTGTTACTCAACTTGATGATCTTGTTGCTCTAACCTTTAACCTATAACAAACAACAAACTTCTTGGAAAAAAAAATTGTACGAGCATGCTTCTTACATGAAAAAAACCTTTGTGCATTTGAGTGTTTTAGCACTTGGGTGCTTGAGTGCACCAAAATCCTCTAAACAGCAAAGTTTTGATGTGATAAAAAACAATAAAATAGTAGGAGAAAAAAGTCAAAAGAAACCTTCAAAACCCTAAACAAACCCTAAACAAGCATATGTATATACATATGCATATCCAGACCCTTAAACACAAGATATTAAAAAATGCATAACATAGGATCTCATAAAATAATGGTAAAACCAGATATGCATAATGAACAAACATATATGTGCAAGTAAGTATAAACATAAGGATATCATCTAAACCTACATCTTCCGGTTACCTATACCTCAAAATATTGGAGATGCGGAGAATCCAAATATGCATTGTTCATAACGGAGGCACTATGCCTGTTGATAACCAACACTTACAAATATATCTGGCCAACAATGGCCTAAATCCACCATCCATCCTTCATGGTGCACTAGTGACTACTGGCTCACTCTGGCTTGCTTCATTATCCAGCCCAAGCTCTGTTTTTTTTTACCAATTATTTGCTTTTGAAAGTTTGGTGAAGTTTCAGAAAATATTAGCAAAATTAGTCAAAATTTACACTTGAAAAAATTTAAAATGACTTGTTGAAAGAAAAACACTGGATGAAAGCCTTGGAATTATTGGATGAGGGGCAAGAAATCCTATTTGGGTAAAAAATTATTTCTTCAAATGTGGTGCTAGGTTTCATAGCCATCTAAAGTAGTAACTTTCTAAACACAAACACAAAAGAATTGAAAGAAGTGGAATCCAACAAATCAAGTTACTGCTGGTGTGGAAGATATTAGAAATGACAACATTGAGGTGGCTGCAAGTCAAAGGAGAAGAACACAGAACAAGAGGTGCACATTCTTATGGATTTGGCAAAAGGATGATAAACTTGTGGCAAAGGAGCAAGCAACCAAACACTTGAGAAAATGTGTTTTGACATGTGTGGACAACCTTCCAACTGTGCAAACATATGTGCATAAAGGTGCATTCACACTTGGTGTTAGGGGACTCTAGTGTTGAATCCCCTAACACCATGCTAGTCATTTAGGACTTAAACCTACTTACAATGAAAATTTTATGTTACACTAACATTCACTTAAACAATAAGTTATTGCCCATTTAACAATGGGTGCCACCTAGGATGCCACCTAGATTTTCATTTAACATTGACTTAACATCAAGTGTGAATGCACCATAAGAACCATGTTGTGGTCCCTTCACACGACAAAGTTGAAATGATTAGATTTCACAATATGTATATGTGCATATAAGCTTAATTAAGACCCATATGTTCAAGACAGAAACCTTATGGGACCCTTTGCACAAAAGGGTGAATAGAGCTAGCATTCCCATACATGCAATACCCATGCAAGTAAGACTCCTTTTGGCTTATGTTGCCTGCCTGAACATAAAATAAACCACATTTCACATATACATTGAAGTTATCCTTAAAGCAATCCTTACTTTGAAGTCTGGCTTGGGTCCTCACAGTACTCTCTCATTAAATTTTTTTTTTGGAGATGTCGTAAAGCTCATTGAAGTGAGAATCACTTCTCAACACGAGATAAATTCTCAAAAGTGATCACCATATTTTGTTTTAGAAACTAGATTATAATTCAATAGATTAAGAGACTACTTAGGTAGGGGGTTGATGAGGTTAGGGCCTATCTACCTCCCTCTCTAACTACGGGCTACTTATTTACTTATGGGCTACCTAATTACTTATGTAGGACAAGGCCAATGAAATGCTTACATTGGACCTACCTAAGGACTACTTAGGGATTACCAAAGGCCTACCTACGTTACGAAATATCTAGGGGCTGTTTTATAGACTACATGAAGCCTACCTAGGAAGCTATAATTTTTTTTCCTAGGTTAGGGGATACCTAGGTGTTATTTAAGGAGGCTAGCTAAGTAACTAAGAGGGCTACTTAGGAACTACCTATAGGCCACCTAGGGGCACATTTTGGCTATGAAATATTTAAGTTAAAGATAAAAAATGCTTACATAGGAGGTTGCATAGGGGCTTTGAGTCAACCTTAGATATCCTTAGGTAGTCTTTAGGAAGTGCCCTTTGTAGGTCCTATGAAGCCGCCTTTGTCCTATGAGTTAGTTTTAGTTAGCTCCTTAATACCCTAAATATTCCTTAATTTAAGAAACCCCTAGCTAGTCTTATAGGTAAGCTCTATGTCACCTCCTAAATAATCCCTAGGTAGGCCTTATGTAACTTTTAATAGCACTTAGGTAATCTCTAAGTGGGTTCTATGTAACTCTTCAAGTAGTCCTTAGGTATCCCATAACCTAGGTAAACCTTTAGGTGTCTCCCTAGATAGTCCTTAGGTAGACTCTAGGATAGCCCTTTAATTAGTTCTTTAACATCCCATGACCTAAGTAGTCCCTAGGTAACGTTTGAGGTAGACCTTTTGTAATTCCTAAGTATCCTTTAATTTAATAAATCTCTAGCTAACTCCTTATGTAGATGCTACGTAATCTTGTAAGTTCCACTTAGGTATCCCATGACATAGGTAGGGCCCCAGTAGGGCTCATCAAGATCTCTCCAATAACACCAAAGGCACATTCCAATTCCTCTGAAATTTTCAGCTACGATTTAATTTAATTTTCAGTGAAAAAATCATTCAATATTCAAGAGCTTTTGCACCACAAGTCCAAATGTCATGGAACCAAGCCCATGCACCCCTCCTTGTGGAGATCTATCCAAAGACACCAAGAACACGATCTGAAGTTTCCGAGTTTGGTGGATCTCATAACTACAAAACAAAACAAAGCAAACTACCTTCTTCCTTCATAGATAGACGGGTGACAAGTTTTAAAAACTTTTTGGTTTTGATTTCCAAACCAACATGAAGCCCTTGGGTGCCAAATCTTTTTGCCAGGAATAATGAATACAGTTGAAAATCTTGCTTATGGTGCTCAACATGGCCATAGGAAGCTTGAAAAACTCTATAGAAATACTTCTATTTCTCCTTGAACTTACAAACACCAATGTAGGCTTTGTGGTCAACATTGTTTTTTTTATTCAAAACAAAGTTTTCTTTTCTGAACCAAAAACTTGGGAAAATTTTGGATTTTTTGGGGTTAAACTTCTAGTGTAAATTTGACTTTATTTTGATTTTTTCAGGGAAAATTTCACTTAATTTTCTATATGAAAATTTGGAAAAGAATCCCTGGTAAACAAGATGAGAAGAAAAAAGGTGTTGTGTGTGCAAAGTTGAATATGCCCGAGTTTTGGATATGCTTGGTCAGAATAATATTATTAGACCTAACTCAACTCAAACTAATTAGGCTAGATGTGTTTTTCCTTTACTATTTTTTTGCGATTTTGCAAAAGTGACAAATTGTTGGTGGAAAAAACACAATTTAACATTGAAAAACTAGTTTTTTCAAGTTTTTCTCAATTTTCTTTCACAAAAATGTAGAGAAAAATTCCCCCAGACCACCCTAAAAAAATATTTTAAAAATTAATAATTAATAATTTTAAAAAAAAAACTGAACAGTGCATAGTAGTGTCCTACACAATGAGAAAGATATTTCAATAATTCACCTCATTCTGCACATGATTCTGAACCTCACATCATGTCAAGTAGTTGTCTTAAGCATCTATCCAAAATCCCTTCACGTATTGGAGGTATCTATCATGAAGCTAGTAGGCTAAGTGGACAATGACCAAAGTTCCGGAAAAGGCTAAAAGATAAACGAATTGTGGATATATTACAAGATTCAATAAATTTTATATAAGAGAGCCAAGTGAGGATAATAAAATATTTTGAAAAAAAGAAATGCTGACTTAATTTTTCCATAGTATTATCCTTACAAGCAGAATTTTCCTCCTAGCATCAAAGGTACTTTACAAAGTTATAAGGTACTTTCAGAGTGGATGATTCAACTCATGTAATTTTGTTTATCATGTGTAGCCTAAGGCCCTAGGATGGCGGGCGTTACTCAAAATAAGGGACCCTGTGCAAAGCTGGAGCTGAGCATGGATGGGTCTTGCATTTTGGGATACACCCCCATGCAAGGGCCTTACTTGGCATAGAACACCAATAATACACACCTCCTACTAGAATCCCAATTACATGCAGAGCATTAGCCACAGAATTTCGCTTATAGACGAATATATATATGCCATCCATCCGGCAATATTCGAGAAAAATGAGATGCCATCCATATGTCATATTCCGGCAATATCCAAATTAAAATAATTCAACATCATCAGGAAATATTTGAGAAAATATGGCATTTTATTCCCTTCCAACATGTTCTAAAAAGTCTTTTTTGGGGGGGGCAAATTTGGAATTCCCTCTCTTGGGTTTAGCCAAATTTTCCTAGGCCCTCTTGTAGAATAATGGCGAGCCCACCTAACTCACAAAAGTGGAAAAAAAGAAAACACTGATGCTAACTGGGGTCATGCAACTAACTGGGCCTGTTCTCTAGTACACAAGGTACCCCATTAAAGGTACAATGCAGTTTGGTATACCTAGGCCAATATTTATTTATTTTTCATTTTTTCACTTCTACCCTCACAATCATAGAAATTTTAAAATTTTAAAAATGATAAATATTTTATAAAAATATTCAACACATTATTCTTTAAAATATTTATTTGGAAGTAAATATTTGTGTAATTATATATTTGTTGATAAATAAATAGTTTAAATGCTGATAAAAATTAGACCCTCACAAAATGAGTGAATCAATTATGATGATTTTAAAAAAGCAGATACTGATTTCGATTTCGAGTAAGTATTTGTCATTGAAATTCACATGTGATCAGTTAAAATCAGAGTTAAAATTCATAGATACTCATGGACAAATGAACATAGTGATCCATAAATTTTGAAACTTTAAAATTAATTTTTTTTAAAAATTCGATAAGACAACCAGTAAAGTTTATGAAATTTCAAAATTTATTATTATTATTATTTTGATTATGGCCCAAATGATAAAGGTACTATGATATTAGTTTCGAATCTCTTATTACTTTTGCGTCACAAAATAATAATAATAATAATAATAATAATAATTTTCTCCTAAATTCTTTCTTTTGTCCTCAAAAGGGCCCATCCCTCTCCTCCTAGTGGGTTGAAAATTCCCACACATTGATTGAGCAACCGTTGTGGCTCCCCCCATTTTTGGAGTAGAATGCAATCAACAACCTAGAATAAAATACAAGGAAAAATGAAATAAAATAAAATCCATGAGTTGACATTTGCATGAACCAAAGCATCTTTAAGAGAAAACGCAATTACTTTTATTTTATTTTATTTTTTGCATCCACAAATGTCTATTATTACTATCTTTGTAATTTTCCTTTTCTTACAAGTTATATCCACTTATTATTATTTATTATTATTATTATTATTATCATTATTCTGTTTGTGCCGACAAAATTTTGTCATTTTTTTTAACCCAAGAAAAATGGGGTCATTTTGGAAAACTTTCTGCTTTTAGTGAAAATTCGACCAATTTTAAGATATTATAATAATTATTTTAAAAAATTATTAAAAAAATTAGAATAAAAACACATGTTCGAACCATGTTTGTTGTTGTTGTTGTTATTATTATAATTATTATAATTTATGCCTCTTTCTATTTACGACTTTTTGGGTGCTCGAAGGGGCTTAGCATCTTCTGGAACTCTCGGGGACATTTTTTCTCCCGTGCAGTCCTGTAGTCGTCGGAAAACCCCAGTCGTCATCACAACGATGAGGTCGCGATGAGTTCATAAGAGAGATCTCTACTTCTGCCTTGGACCTAATTTGTATCATGAAAATTATACTAGTCATGGGTCATGGGTCTTATATATAGATTTGAATCTAGTATAATTTGCTGCTGGTTTTGATCCTTTAATTCCATGAAATCGTTGCCTCATTCACTAGAATTTGTAAAACATCTCTAGTTCTCTTCTACTTCCTTGGACCTTTGCATAATTCAACTGGTCGTGGCCTATAATTTGCTCTATTATTGAATGACGCTCATCAAGTTTGAGCAAAGAACTGCTGCTATAATTATTGGACTTGTTGTGTAACTGCGTATTATTACGTAATAGTATAATAAGAATTTTTGAGTCAGATCACTCCAGTACAGTGTAGATCATGAGAAGGGTATGTATCTGTAGAGACTCATGATGTTGTAGTGCAATGTTCTTGTATACTAGTGTCATCAAGATAACTTATAAGTATAAAAGATAGCGAACTTCTTTTTGTTGTTGTTGTTATTGTTGTGGGGTGGTTTGATTTACAGGGAATATTACGAACTTTGCAGTGAGCTCTTTTTTATTTCCTCTTCCTGTTTTCGGGATCCTCGATCCCTGCTCATGAACCCCCTTGGAAGATACGAGATTACCACTTTTCCGACTATTTGGTAAAGTGTACTACGAAAGACCAGGTCGACGCCGATTTTCTGATTTGGAGGTCTATATACTCAAGGTTTCATTGAGCGTCGTACTCAAAACAATTCTGCGTGAAGAAGCTGGTCACGATCCATTAGACGTGAGGTTTATAGAAGAAGAAAAGTTTGTGAGTTGGTGAGCCTGCGTAAACTGAAGCTGGCCACGGTCCATAAGAGGTGAGGTTTATAAACGAAGAAAAGTTTGTGCGTTGGTGAGCCAGCTGCGTAAACTGAAGCTGCCATATAATGGCCGATGACGAGGTACACAAGACTTCTGGATGGATCAAAGTGGCAAACACGATCATTGCATGCTTCACACTAGTGATTATAAACTGTTTGAACATTTTTTGGTATTGATATGCATGGGGCAAGAAGCTGAAACTGCACTTATTAATGCTATAACTTTGGCTGTAGAGGTTTGTTTTTTGGAGTACATGAATTGTAAATTAGCTCAATGAAGACAACATCTTCTTCCAGAACTCTAGCATGTTATGCGGATCGGATCAGCTGCAACGACTTATAAACTAGAACTAACAAAGCTCTGAATGTAAGCAATGGCATTGGATGTGCAGTTGTACAGCTTTGGACTCGACTATGGGGCGCCGTCATGGAGGCCAATTCGACCTTTGACGTTCTGGAAACTCGTTCCAGAAACTCCTGTTCAGCAGGTCAGAAGTTTCAGTGAAATTTTGTTTTGGGGGTTCTTTTTTTTGCCCTTTTTTCTTTCAATTTTGTGATATAGCCACACTGGCTATCATATTATCCACAAGAAGAAGAAGAAAAAGAAGAAGAAGATTTAGCCAAATTTGGCTATATACAAAAAAATTAGAAAATTTAAAGATTTTTTAAAACATTTTGGCTACCCTGCTGGAATCTATTGGAGAAATCTGGTGATTAAAAGAAAAATTTAGAATCAAAATCCAGCACGAATTTGGTCCATGTTTTTCACACAAATATGTCCTTTGTATGTGTTCAAATCATATTTTCCGGTTCAAAAATGCAAAAATTCTCCAAAAATAAATACATTGGGATTCTAATTCAGAATAGTGGGAAAAGAAAATATGCCCCCTTATGGTGACTTAGGCAATATATATATATATATATATATATACATGTTTTATAAATGAAATAAATATCTGGAAATATATTCTCAAATGCTTTCTTTATTTTAAACATATTTCAAGATTTCTTTGATCACCAACTGCATTTTCTAAAATATATATGAACTTTACAATCAAAATAATAATAAACAAGTACCTTATTTTGGGTTGTGATTCTTTTTTTCTTTTTTTTGTAGAAATGGAAGTGACTTCTTCCCCCAACCATCATCTTGTGTTGTTGCAGAAACTTGAACTGAATTTGAAGAAGGTCTGTTGCAACAAACACATCCAGAAAGTGGAGAAAGTGAAGCAAAAATTGTTGTGTGTTCCTGGTAAGTTATTTCTTAACAAGGTACACATGAGTAATGGCTCTTTTGTGTTTTTTTTCCCCAAATTTTGTGATATCAAAATTGGAAAAAACAATTCAAAAAGTTAGAAAAATTAGGAAAATTTACATTCCACAATTTTGAATTTTTAAGAATAAATATATCACATGAGGAAAAATTTCCCAATTTTTTTTGCCAAAAAAGCAACAAATTTTGTTTCGGGAAAAAGGAAAAAAACAATTGGACTCATGAGCTTCAATTAATTAATTCTTCATTCTTGGTGTTCTAAGGCTTCCTTTCTCTTTTCTTTTCTCTAGGTGTCACAAATGTTCAAGCTGATATAGAGAAGTCGAAAGTGACCATTTTTGGCAAGGTGGATCGTGCCATAGTATTGAAGGTGGTGAGAAAAGTGTTCCCAAGTGCGGAAGTTGAAGATCCATCACAAGATGATACAAAAAGCAATTCCTCATCCAAGAGTGACGAGGATGATGATCCAAGTAAGTTATGGAAGTATCATCCTTTGTGCCTTCCCCCGGTCCCGATTGTACCCACTTACCCTTGCACACCAATCAACTACTACCCTTATCCTTGCAATGGCGTATGGTATCCGGAGAGCTTTCAATACTATTACCCACTTCCACCCCAAAGCTACTTGTATTAGTCTTGCCCATCTGTACTTTTGTATATAGATATAGGGTTTAGGGTTTAGGGTTGAGTGTTGTGGACATTGGGCTGGCTTTACTAGCAACTCCCTTATTAGATTGTTGTTTGTCCTTAATAGGACTTTGTAATCTTGTTTTACAAAGCTTCAATCCTTGCAAGTCATATTCATGAAGTTGAAAACCAATCATCCATGTGAATGAACAGCCATTTCAATCCACTTGTGTGAAGCTTAGGGGAAAAAATTAGCAATTTGATGTAGTAGTTTCAGTAGCCCCTTGATGATAACTATCTAATACATGTAAATTTTGTAAATGATAAACAATGTAAGCTTTGTAATACCTATGTATTTGTCAATGCTAAAACAAAGCAAAACTTTAGAGATTGTGTTGTTTAGCTCGAGACATGTACTCATTGGGTTTTATTTTTTCAAAAAATGCAAATCTCACTTCTACCCAACATTTTCTGAAAGAAAGTTAACACCTACCTCACTTGATAATCGCTGATTTTAAAATTTAAAGTAGGTTCTAAAAATAATTATAAATAATCAATATGCATTTTTAATTGTGATTGCTGCTTGTACATTTAGGTGACACATGTGTTCAAGCTTGCAAAACATTACTCTCGTTTTAGATTGTCAATAGCTTGCCTTATAAGCTTCAATGATTTAGGACTTTTTGTCAAAGCCTTAAAAGACTTGGCAAAGACGTAACTTTGTTAGACATTGTTAAAGGCATGTGTTTTTAAGAGGTCTTTGAAGAACCCTGATAAAAGAACCTTTTTGTACCCGTCTGAGTTTGTATTAAAAACACATATTTATTACTTATGTTGGTTATAGGGGGAGGATTTTTTAATTATATGTATATAAACATTTGGGGTTGGTATGGTGTGAGGACACAATGGGGGGTGGGCCATTTTCTTTTTGAACTACTGATTAGAAATAAGAAATACATTGATATTTGGTTGTTGTAATAACTTGGTTGATATGAAATTAAATTAATTAAATTAATTTGTATACGTGTTGAAATTCTCCAAAAGTGATTTGTTTCAAGAACAAAACTTTGTGAAGGGCACCTAGCTTGGTGGGGGTAGCCCCATTGTTCAAACACAAATACTAGATTACTAGTCTTGGAAGTTGGTTGACACCATTATCAAGAATAATCAGAATTCCTCCATCCCCTTCAAAGTAACAACACATCTCATCATTGCATCACTTGGCTAATTCTTCATGAATATCATTACCAACTTGACCAAGTTTTACATTCACAAGTGACACCATACACAAACTCATCAATATGTCAACATTAAAAATCTTGGAGCAATTTCAGTTTGAGTTTTTAGAACACCCAAAAATTTCCAAGCAAAGAATGCAATAATAGGAAACTATTTTTCATGATCTTTCCACCATTGTAAAGTTCAAATCACTCTCATTCATAGTAATTTGTTGATATAATGATAATTCAGTTTTCACCAAAGAGAGATTGGCTTCCTTAATTTGAAACTTGAATAAATCCCCACAAGGAGTCAACAATGATGGAGGTTAAAGGGGTTGAGCTTGCTACACACTTAAGGTTCAAATGTTTGACCACCTTCATTAATAAAGGCACCGAAACTTGTTCATCATGTTCTTTTACTTATCACTACCTATATATTTCATAACACATTAAAGACTTTTAAAATGCGGATCTAGTTGGACTAGGGCACACATATTGTGTGTAGTAACAAGGTTGAAGGTGATTGTAAACGCCATGAAGGGACCCAACACATTGATGATCTCAAGGCCCATTTTGGCATTAAACAATTTCAATTGTTGCAATTTCCAATGTGGAGTTCAAAGGTACTTTAGCATGTAACCTAAAAGTCTATTGGATGTAATAGAGGTTAATGGTTAGAGAAAATTCCAACATTTCTTGAAACAAAACAACCTTGGAAGCAAACTTGGTTTGAAAGGTGTTTTCAATTTTTGTGCCCTCAAGCCAACCTCCTTGCAAGTAATTCCCATTCTTGCCCTTGCTAGACCTTTTTGTCACAATAATTTTTTTAATAAATTAAACTAAGTTTCAACCAAACTAATTTCTTTCATCCCAACCCCAATCTTACCATCATTTGTGGCATACTAACATACCTTAGACATCACATTGCCAAAACATGTCCCATTGAGAAGTGAAACAAGCTAAAATGGTGCATAGGACACAATAGTGATCAAAGCAACACAAAAATATGCTCAAGTTTGTGCCCTCATCGTATTAGTGAATTAATACTCAACTAACCAAGATTCAATTTATTAACCAATGTTGTTCTAGAAGTGTCAAGCCTCAAACAAACCATCTATAACATGGCAAGGCGCTCAATCTTCATTGATAATATTTATCACAAGGGCAAATGTATCAAACTTTTGTTCTAAACATCCAAAGATAAGATCAAAAGAGGCGATGGTATTTTCACATTGTGCAATTGTTCCATCACCTTAGCTAACATGTTGGGCAAGTGTTCTTGGACAAGTAGTTTGTGAAATGGAATTCACATTCTATCATATTGTTGCATCATGAGATGTTCAACCAAGGATTTTCAACAAGTCACATTGGCAAACACCCTTTTGATATGAACATAACTAAATCCTCTATAAATTGTTGTTGACCCAAGTCATTAAGCTTATAAGGGTTGTGGTTTTTAAAAAAATTAATGATTAAAATATGAATAATTGTCTTCCTTTTACTAGTGTGTCCTATGCCACTAGCCCAAACATGAACCCATTTCAAAATAGTGAAAACTCAACATATGAAAATTGTTTTGTAGGGTTTAGGATTTAGGGTTAATTAAACGTTAAACCCTACATCCTATATCCAATTTTTGAAGAGTTAAATATGACTTGCACCTATGACCACATTCTCATCTGATTTTCCTTCCAAAACCTGGTTTTTTGTAATTTATTTGAATTTATAGTAACAAAAATCATTCAAATTTTGATATTTCCCACATCTTAAGTCCAAAACTTACAAAATAAATCCTACTCATCAAGATCTTTCCCAAAATATCAAAATTTGGATGATCCCAATTCCTCATACTTGGATTCAATGGTAAACCTTCAAATGCAGCCATGTTCTCAACTGATTTTTCTTGCCAAAACTTGGTATTTTGTGATTTATTTGAATTTTTAGTGACAAAAACCACCTGAAATTCAATGTCTCCCCCATCCTAAGCCCAAATCTTACAAAATGTAGTCCGTTAAATCTTTTCCTTAAGATGTTTCCAATAACATGATTCCATTGAATTTTTTTGTTATAATTTAATTTAATTTTTAATGAAAAAATCATTCAATATTTAAGAACTTTTACATGCAAATCCAAAAGTCATGAAACTAAACCAATGCACCCCTCCGTGTTGAAACTTTCAAGCTTTCCAAAGATACTAGTAACACAATCTAAAACATTTTAATTTAGTGGATTCATGATACAAAACAAACAAACATTAACCTTGTTTCATAGATAGATGTCAAATATGTCTAAACTCTTCAAACACCTTAAGTTTTTTATTGTAATGAAATAGGGTAAATGAATGTTCATTTTTAATGATTTTTTTTATGCTTGCACAATACCAAAGGATTGTAAGAAATAATATTTCTCCTTAATCATGTTTGGTTGTGGTTAGAGGAAGCTTGACATGGGTGGCATAAAACGCACTTCATACTTTGAACAGCCTAAATATTAATAGCAACATTATGATCATTGAACATAAAAAAATGCCCATGCAAATGCACTATGACAATAGGAACTAAGAAGTTTTGGTTTTTCTATAGCTCTTGAAATTGTTTATTCAAAAGACTTTCAAGAACTACAAATTTTCATTCATGGTCTTTATGACTTATGATTTGTCCATAATGTTTGTTGATTGTTACATTGCTTCTTGTTGTCCCATGCTAATAAGTTCTACTTCCCCCTTCTCAATACATTATTTAAAATCACAACTTAAGAGGTCCATTCATGGTTGGGGTACCAAAAATGAATGACCTTTTTTAAAGGATTACAAAAGGACAATTTTGTATTTAAAAGTTTTTACATTATCGTAGTTGTAGTGGATTGTTCTATACCAATAGATAAAATGATGTCTTGTTAAATTTAAAATAATTTGAAAATAATTTGGATATTATGTAAATGTCATTTGAGTCCTTTAAACTAACTATATCAAGTGTCCCAATCACATTTTATTTTTAAAGTAATCAAAAGGAATACATAAAATCATACAATTGATTTTTTAAAAATTGTACAACAAAAACATGTCTCTTTCTATGAAAGTACATGTTCAATGGATGAACTTGACGAAAAATCAAATTGTACAAAAGTTTCAAAAACTTGAAATTTTGAAGCAAAGATTTCATTTTTTTAACATTTGAGAAAAAAATTATGTTCAAAAGGTTCAAAATGTTTAACTTTAGGTGCAGGTCACATGTGTTAGAAATAATCTTGCCAAAAAACATGTTTGTTTGTCCACGGAAATTCATTTTGAGATTTTTTGAACTTTTTACCATTTTTTATTATAAACCAAAAAATTAATACACAACTACGTATGCGTACGAAAAATCACCACTTTAAAATGAATTTTTTTATTTTAAATTTATTTCATGTAAATGTTAATTGCAAAAAGTATCCATATAAACGTCTTGGAATTGTTTTTCCTTTTTTTGGAACCCAACCTTGAATGGAATCGAAAATGTATTGAAATTCATATCATAAAGCTTGAAACTTTAAACCCTTGTGAATCTTTGAATTCTCCCATTAGAAGTTTCACTTTACACACATTATTGCAATGACAACCAAAATAACAAAAGAAACCCACAACAATGAAACCAACCACCAAATGATAACTAGAAAGATTATTGTGTAACTCGGCATGTTCTTTACAAATGTTGGCTCGATAATATGTGACATGGATGCAAAAGCAAAGAACACAACAAACAAATAACTTTGAATGTTCAAAGTTCAAATATCTACATAATACGTGAACTTTTGTCATAGCACATCATAATTGAAACAAAACTCACAAAATTAAAGTGCACATTTAAGTAGAAGCATAGCCACCAACTTCATATCATATAAGAAAGTCACCATATCTTTCACAAGTATGTTTTCTAGCTTTCACTCTTTGTCATGCACAAATTATTACATGTTCTTGAAAAAGATTAATGTTGTTTATAGACATCTTTACTAGACATTCTTAGATGAATTTCAACTGGTTCCTTTTGCACATGATTGTTGGAAATGGGAAGCAAGAAGGTATGGAGAATCCCCCATAATTATGAAGTTAGATTTAAGGTTTGGGGACAACTTTATGAGAGAGATCATTACAATGGGGAAGGGTGTTGGAACCAAATTCTCACACTAATAGATCTATGAGCACTGGTTCATTAGAATTCAAAGTCTTGGGAGGTGTTTAGAATTTCTTTGTGTCAAGTGCAAGTGTTGCATCTTAATTATGTAGGTTGTTACATTTTGGTTCACAACATGTGGCAAGCAAATTGATGGTTTAGGGCAAGTGCAACAGGGGCCACATTTATTGCATACTAGCATTTTGTGTCTATACCAAGATCTGAAAATTCATTGTGGAGCAAGGAAGGGATTAGGGTTTTGATCATGTTGCTTAGTTGCATGAGTTTTGGGAATTCATGGAAATATTGCAAGGGTTGTATGGTCATATTGAAAACATTTTGTAAGTGAAAGAGAGCTGCCAATCCCACATGTATGGTTGTAGCCACATAGTGTATCCGTTATGGAATTTGTTGTTACCAATGATGGCAAGACCCCAAAAACACATGCATTTGAGTTTGCAATTTTCTATTTGCATTCATATGTTGATAAAAGAGGTGTTCACCTGCACATTCCTAAATGCAAATGGATGACTTGAAGTAATTTATTTATTAGTCATTTTATTCTATTTATGGAATGAGGGGTTATAATTCTTGGCTTAGAAGTATGTTCTTGATGTTTTCCCCCAACTAGAAGCAATCAGTTTTTAGCAAGATAAATGGTGGCAATTTGGTGGGGTGGAATTACATTTTACAATGAAATTACACATGCAACCACCTTTTGGAGTTAATCAATTCAAACAATATTTTCATTTCAAACTTCACTTTTCAAAATTTTCAATAATGGACAACCTATTCATCTTGTTTATTACAAGTGTTCATTAGTTTCATTATTTTCTAAATGGTAAAGTGTGTGTATTTGGTAGTCTACCAATGCAATGTCATAAATAATTTACACAACAACTTATTCCAATGTAGAGATTAATGTCTCAGAGCTTTCATTATTTTTGTTAGAAACAAAATTATTCTCAATGAGTAGAGGTTGGTTCTTGCATTTTCCTTTGTTGAGACTACATAAACTTTATTTAAGCAAGGAAAAAGCTTCTATCAAACTTGCTTACCAAATGCAATGTTTTTCTAGTGTGTCCCAAAAATGTGGTGATCAAACATATGACCATATTGGCTACACTTCATTCCCCCAATACCAATGGATCCAAGTATGTGTAGGGGCCCAAGAAAGTAAAAAAGCAAAAAAACAAGAGAAGGTTGGTGAATTGGCTAACATGACAAGAAATAGAATCATAGCAATGGTCTCATCAAATAGGGATTGATCACAATGAAATAAGGTCAAAAAATGGAAATAGTTTCCATTCAAATAGGTGGGTGAATGCAAGATAAAGTGGCTCACTTTTTGCATCACAAGTTTAATTTCCTCAAGTATTTTGTGTTTAAATGCCTATGGTGAATGATTTAATTTCAAACACATTAAGTGATGACTCATTTTAAATTAACAACTTCATTATGAGGATATTTGCACAATTAATTTTTGAAATTATGCATTCATTATCAATAGTGGACTTTTGAAATTAAAAATATGGATTTAGCAATTGACTAAATTGCTAAAAAAATTCAAGAATTCATATTGAATTCCACTCCAAATTGGTTATTATGATTAAGCATGGGTTGAAAAATGAAATCATAAAGTTGAATGTGAAATATGTTTCTGTGAAACCTTAAGCAAATGGTAGTTATAAACTTTTGAAAGGTCAAAATTGGACCTTGCTTTCAAAAGTCATTTTGAAATGAATTTATTTTTGTTTATTAAAATTTTTTATGCCCAATGGGTATGTAATTGAAATATCTAAATGGGGTTTATTCTTATGGATTCTATGAGACTTTCTTTTAAGATTTTAAAAATGATTTCACCATACCTACAAACAACAACATTTTTCAATATAAGTTTTGACCTAGTTTTATGACGCACTCCTAAGTTCTTTGTTAGACCCACTTGAGGGTCTAAATATGTGAAATTGCGGAAAGATGGAACTTGGAGCCGCTCCTGACTTCCAACACTAAGGGGGGGGGGGGGGGATAAGAAGGGTGTGCTAGAAGTCCAAGGATAGACTAGAAAGAGGGACAATTGTGTTGTTACACGGTCTTGCATCCAAAACCAACCCCAAGTTGGTTAGAACTCATTTTGCATCCATTTGACAAGCCACGGGCAACCTTGGACTCACTTGACTCACCACGGCCCGAACTCGGGGGAAGCCATCACCTTCCCCCATATAGTATTCCCTACGTTACTCCGTGGGAGCCACATCCGAATGGCACTATTTCCTAGGACTCCCAAGGAGGAGTCCCGAAACTATCCCGAGTTGGACTCCCGAGACTTTGGGCACTCATATCTCCGACATCCGATTGGAGTGAGGTCTAAACCAAAGTTGTAGCTCTCCTCAAGAGCTTTTCAATGCCTTATGGCACTCCTTCTGCAGACATTGGGAGGAGGTCGATTCGCGACTTTTAATGGTCGGGAGTCAAATTGCCAATTTGACTCCCGGCCCTTCTTTTGCCCATAACTTGGGCTATAGATGTTCAAATGGTTCATGCGAGGCCATTTTGGACATCTACACTTCAAGACTTTCCGTTGACATAAGGAACACCCCGATGCGAGGTGTTTTGACCCTTACAATCGAGCTCTAAGTTTTCGGGAGTCCCGGAAGACTTCAAGTTCCCACTTTTGGGAGTGTGAGTTTCATCTTCACACTTAGCCCAAAGTGGGGTTGCGACATTTTAAAAGGTTTCATACATTATTGAAACTTTATTAGTCAAAGATTACACTAGTGAAAACCTTAGAAATTGAAACCATATCCATATGGATCATTTATAAGAACTTGCTTGTGATTCTTGTGAAAATTATATATGCCTAAAATGAACCATTAGATTGTGCATTTACCTAGGTTTTTGTTAGCAAATTCATGGGATTCAAAGTTTGTGTAGTTTTTTTGCAAATTCTAGATGATCTTTTTAACTTATAACCTTAATGGTCTATGACTATAGATTCTTGCCAACACATTTGTATTAAGGGCTATTACATTGTGAGTAGTGATGATGTCCTTTCCATCAAAATGGGTTGGTCAATATGGAATGTCATTTGAAAAGATAAATTTTGAACCACCATCCTACTTGTTGTGAAGCAAATGGTTTGTAGATGAAAGTTTTAACAACTTGCAATAGAGCAAAAATTCAACAAGTGTCTATATAAAATATTATGCATGTTGGAATAAGGCCATTTGTAAATATCTCACTAAAGCATGAATACATGCATTTCCTAACAATTTGAAAGGATGTTTTTATAAAACATGGTTGATTTCTTACCATACTTTCACCCATATTGATATTATCTTATGTGATATTATGTTAATGATATGTGATTTAAGTGGAAACTCTTACTTTTTTGTCTATTTTTCCATGTGTTTTATCACATATGTAAATGTAACTCTAATGCATATATACGTGGAGCCAATTATGGTTAGATATGAATTCATTTTTTAAGGAAGAGTTTTGGGAAATCGAGAAATTTGAGGCTACCAAGGAGTTAACATTGTTATAAAAGTCAAGGTCATGGTATTAAGTATTAATGAATGTTTTAAAAGTTTTTGATTGACATTCCTTCGATATTATGTCAATAGAATCATACACGTTAAAGCCAATAACATGGGACTCTCTCAAATTCCATTAGAAGAGATGTTGTCCATTCTCACCATATTTTTGTGCCTATTATGCAACTAATGTCCAAACCAATTGATTTTACAACTAGAAGTGTGTTAGTCCTACATGTCCATGTAGTTGCAACTTGTTGTAATTGCATATACAAATACAAGAAGGGTTGAACCAAATTCTAATTATAGATGCAATTACAACTTACAACTAATATGATTTTCTTGAAAATGTAGATGAAAAGTGAACAATGTCATCCAACTTTGATTGCATTCATCAATGGATGATAACATAGTTAATTTTGCAACTACAAATGAAAGGTTTTTCAACTACAATAGTATATTCTACCACATGAACAAAAATATTTACACCACATATGGCAAATTTTACTAATTCAATGGGACTATTATCTTTTCAATGTACCCATCCATGGGTCTTCTTTACAATTATCCATTGGTTTTCCATGATATCATATCTAATATCTTTTAGTTTGCTAGAAAAGGTTATTATAACTTAATTGGTAAACTAAACTAACTAAGTTTAATACATTACATTAAATTAAGTAGGTCAATGTACATTGGTAGCCTAGCCTAACTTGCATACTTAATTAATCAGGTAAATAATTTATAAGTAATTATAAGCTAGTTTATTAAAAGGTAGTAAGTATGTAAGTGAGTTCAACAAAAGGTATTTTATTTTGTGGATATGTCATAATGTTTTTGTATTAATTGATAATATAATTAATTATGTTACGAAATTAATTTATTAAATAAACTAGATAGTAGATAGTAGGTATGTAACCTAGGTAGTACGTAATAAATAAGATAGGTACTAGTAGGTAGTAAGTAGGTAGGTAAGCTCAGCAAAAGGTATTTTATTTTGTGGATTTGTCATAATGTTTTTGTATTAATTGATTAATTAATTAGTTATGTTAAATTATTTATTTATTAAATGTAGGCTAGGTAGTAGATAGAAGGTATGTAGCCTAGGTAGTATGTGATAAGTAGGATAAGTAGTAGTAAGTAGTATGTAGGTTAAAATTGTATATATTTTATTATGTGGATATATTATGTTTTGATAATAATAATTGATTAATTAACTAATTAGGTAGCTAAACACTTAATTATCAAATGTAGGTTAGGTAATAGATAATAGGAATGTAGCCAAGGTAATATGTAGTAAGTAGGATAGGTAGTAAATAGTTAATGAAAAACTAAATATTTTATTGTGTGGATATATGATAATGTTTTTGTATGGGACAAAGGATGTGATAGTGTTGTAGTGTTTTCCTTTCATTATAATTGTTCCATATCTTTTGTCTACAACTTCAAAGTTGTAAAATATATAAGTAGGTGAAGGAGTGGACTAGATTCATGGTATGAATCATAAACATTAGTGCATGTGCCATTTGGAATGAACCAATCAAAAGGCTCGTCCCCAACAAAATAAATAGGATCATGCCTACCTACTTAGCCTATGCTAGTTAGCCTAGAATAAGTTGCCTATTATAGTTTAACCTAGGATATATTATAATTAATTAATTAAAAATTAATTACTGTAATTATAATATATCTTTTTTGACCAAATGAAAAATTGCCATGTGTTTTATGGCCATTGACTTTTGAAACTACCATATGGTTAAATCTTAACCACCCATCAATGGCACATTTGGTAGCATGCAACTATCACAAATGTAGTCGCAAATTAGGGTTTCATATCATGATAAAAATCATCTATGACGATGGATAAGAAATTCTAGCCTAGTTGTAAGGTTTGCGATTATACTTTCAACTTCATGGCCATATCATGTCTTTTAAAACAATTGTCTTTTAGCACTTGTCGAAAGCAACTAGGCTATTTTTAGTCACATGTGTCCATTACAACTATAAATGATTTGCAAATTTCTTCAAGGGTTCAATGGAAATAAGTTGTCAAAAGCAAATAGAGAACGGAAGATATAATTGAAAATGAAATAATCACAAATTGTGCATTAGGTATTGCAAATTTGCAAGCATTTTAGATATGTTGTTATGTTGCTAGGTTGGCTAGAAACTTTATAACAAACAACACAATCTATGTCCATATGTGATTAAATTTTCAAAGGTTGGAAAACATATGAACTTGGGGGCATCAAGCCCATCTCCATGCATACACCCAATACGTGTACTGGACATATAGAATAGTGTGCAAATTATTTCCCATCCCCACTCGACAATCTTCAACAATTTAAATTGAGGGGATAAGAAAATGTTATCACATGGGCCAACCATTTTGACTAGCCAACAGAAAATGACCATTTTTTTTTCATTGGCCCCTATGGAGAGCTCTATATCATGTGCTAGGTTTATAGGTTCATAGTTCAAACTCAAGTTCACATTGTTTAAAAGCTTTACTTCATCCAAATGGGTATGTGAAGGTCATCATAGTGCTACTACTGGAGATGTTATAATGTTTCAATCTCTTGGGACTATAGTCTATGATGAATGTGTCCTTGGGGGAAATAACACCAAGAAGCATTTTCAAAGTATGAAACTTCTCAAATATTGAGGCTTCTAAATCTTGTGCATTCACATGTATTTGGAACATCAAAAGTTATTCTCTTTTGATGGTGCACAATATTAGTAACATTTCCCCATGATTTTTCTGTAAGAAAATTATAACTCCCAACCATGTCTCTTTTTCACATTGTTTCATTTTGGAATAAAGTGTTGCACTAGGAACTCACATCTTTTTACTACTTCAAGAAGAAATGAAAAATAAGAAAATCATGAAGAGTAAGAAAGAGATTTCACAAAATTCAAATTATGAAGAGCAAGGACTTGGAAATTTGAGAACATTTGAGGAAATCTTTGCAAACACAAATTTGAGCATGAAACCTAAATGCAAAGTTCACAAGCTTGAGATATAAAAATTTTGAATCTTTGCAATAGGTACATACAATTTTTGAGGCTGAAGAAATCTTTTGCAAACAAAAATTTGGGATCAAATAATCTTTGCAATAGTTGACAAATTTTGAGGAGTTTAGAAGCAAGTACGCTAGTTTAGAAAGTCTACAAAAAGTGTGGGATGAGACAAGTGCACTAGTAAAGCTAGTTTCAAGGGTCTTGATTCTTAACAACAAGAGCATTGATGTTTTCCAGCCGCTGTAACAGTAGTGCTTTTGTGTACATGATGATTACTACTAGTACCATGATCCTCATGCTTAAGTGCAAGTTCCTCCCTCAACCGTTGTGCCATCTCTCGTCTCAACATCTCCCTTCGTTGGTTTGCCTAGAACAGCGGCAACAAACAAACAGCCACAACAAAAGAATTAGACCCAGAACCTGTAGTGATCACCCACCTCAAGTTTGCTCAAGAAATTGAACCATATGTGCCTAATTCCAAGTGGAATCGTCAACTTTGAGCTACTCCATGTAATCCATGTGGGTCAGAAGACATTATATTGAAATTAACCCCAGCTTCTTTGCAAGTATCTAGCTAGATAGATAGAGATGCAGTAGCATGTGGACATTGTTCAAGTAATCCCAGTGTAGCTGCTGCTGCAAAGTAGTACTGAATTAAATAAACAAGCAGGTCGTCACATAATGGCTCTAGTGCCCTTTAAATGACATCCATAAAGATGATATATATTCAACATAATAAATTGGAAACAAAAGGTCAAGATTAGCATGGTGAAAAGCAAAGCCCCAAGCTGTGGATCCTTCAGTTATGCTGGAAATGTTTCTATAGTGCAAGTTCTACATGACCTTAGAATGTAGGGATATCAAACTTTGGCCCATTTCTAGCTGCATCGCAGTGTCTAAGAACCCTGAAAGACAGAGCCAATCTATATATATGTGTGTATGTATGTATGTTGCCTTCAAAGATTAGAGCTGATCAGGAGTTACAATGTTAACCGCAGAAAAGAATTTTATTATGCAATTTAAGTAAAGATGATGGAGGATGATGATGCATGCTGATGATCTGATCTGACTCACCCAGCTGATTTCAGAAACCATTTCCTGTGAAGTTTTGTGAACTTTCTGATCACTTGTTGCAGGTCTTGCTGGGGTTGTACAGGTGGGGCTTGGATGTCGAGCTGAAGTGACGACGCTCAAGCTGCTGCTAGTGATGGGTGGTTGATTACCAGAGCTGATGGGTCTCCGCAACGCCTCTTTCACCCTCCACAAACCAGTACTCCTGTTATAATCCAACTGCAGCCAAAATCCCAAACCCCACCCAGTTCTACACAATTGGGGCACTGACTTTATAGATCATACCCAAGAAGAGGGGATAAAACCCTAATGCAGGGACCAAATTGGAGACCCTTGCAATCTGAGTTCAATCTGAGTTCATCAGTAGCTGGATGCAAATTAGAGACATATGGTCTAGAATAATTGGTCATTGACCTCGTGCCTCTCAGCTGCAGCTGCCTCATGACACTTTTTCTGTTCATCTTGCAACTCGTTAAGCTGGCGTTTCATCATTTTCTGCTGCTCACGTATAGCTGCACCAGATCAATAATTTCACTCAGGCAGACCTGATGAATGTAACTTCAATATACAAAAACATACTTCCACTGTCAAAAGTACAGTACTTCCAAAACACACCGAAAGAATTTTTCACAAAAGCTTATGTTATACAGCGCTCTGCAGGAAATAATACATCGAGTTGTAGTCCACTTCTACCACTTCTACCACATCAGCTTGTATGAATCAATATAGTTAGTAGTGTTCTAGTTTTTTGAACTTTGAAGTCCAGGGATTAATGAGAGAGAAAAGCTGGTACAAGCAGGTTGCTGAAGGACTTGAGTAGCCACACACTTCGTGGGTGCATTCACAAACTATCATGAGTCTCAGCAATTTTATTTGATTTTTCATGTTTTAGTGTCAAAAAAATTGTACTAATATTACAAGTCCAATGTGTCTCGTGTTGATCAAAAGGCAACAGTTTTAAGAAAATCATGATTTAGTGTAAAAATTACAGTTTTGTTACAAGTCGGGTGTGCCTCATGTTGCTGTGAAAGCAGCAGCAGCAGCAGCAGCTAGAGATGGTTCAACATGCATATTCATGAGTTCGAAACCTAAGTACCTTTTCTTTGCTCAACAAGACGATCCCGAGCAGGAATTTGATGTACGATCTGTGCCTGCATCATGTGCTCATATTGTTGTGACCCATCCTTTTCTTGAAGCATCCACCCCTGGTTTGGCTCTCTCACTGCCACCTTCATTGAAACAACAACTCTTTTCGCGTGGAGCTGGTTGTAGGAATAGGTCTTAGGGTTTTTAGGGGGTTTAGGGTTCAGGGATGCAGTGTTTAGCTGGATCCATGGCTGGCAAGACCCCGATTTTCTGCAGCTAGCTACAGGGATCCCAAGGGATCAACAGAACAATTGTTGAAATTCTCGATGGCCAGACCTTCAACAATTGTGAAGCTGCTTGACACTCCTTGTAAGAAATCTATGAGGAATTTTTATATATAGATGATCAATTGTGTACTGGATTGAATCTGGAGCTGACCTCAAGAGGCGGAGCTGCTGGTTCGGCCTCTAGTTCCCGAAACTCAGGCAGCTGATGGCTCAGGATGAGCTGATCTAGCTCCTTTCTGCCTTCTACACTTTTCAGGTACTTCTTCTGCCTCTCACGCATAGCTGCACATGATGATGCAACAGTCACACAAATTTCCCTGTTGTTGTTAAAGCGATGATCTGATCGTCGATCTCATGCTGCATGCAAGCAGCTGGTCCCCCTAGAAATATATACTAGACTGATCAAATCTTCTTTGCATATAACCAGAGAGCTCTGAGATTCAGATTCTAGAGCTGTTGCAGGCTACACGTCATGAGCTGCAGCGAGGTGGTTCGTTTACGTCCAGCAGGACTTTGACAAAAACTGCATGAATGCATGCATACATGATCTGCTGCATCCAAAACAAAATTATGGAGCCATGCAGGATGATCTAGCTAGCTAGCTAGTTGCAGAAAGAAATAAAGAAAGAAAGGATTGGAGGATTGATCTTAACATTGTCGCCGAACAAGAACACAATCACGCGCTTGCTGAGCAAGAACGCGTGCTTGTCGTTGTATCTCATTCTCGCTTCGTCTCAACTCTGACTCTCGTACTCCATCTGCCAGCTGCAGCTTCATCATTTACACAACGACTTCAGCATGAGCTTCATCGATGTTGTATTTTCAAGCCAAGTCTCTAAATCCTAAGCATTCTCACACGCCAGATTCATATTGTCATCATGCATCGTCATACCATCTTCTGACAGAGGGTTCAAGTAAGATGGAGGGTTGAATAATCGCTAACATTGTTTGTCACAGGCTTCCATTCTTCAAATAACGACGCCTGTCTGCAAAGAAATTACTTCCAGTTTGCATGAAAAAATTCTAGCCTGATGAGGAGATTCAAGTGATTCACTGATGATCATCATGAGATCAAGTACATCAACCAAGACGAGAAACTTCGCAGATCATGAAGAAGAACACACATCCACATGTTATAAGAAGAAGAAGAAGATCTGCATAAATTCACGTGTTTACAATAATAAATTCTCCCAGCTACAGGTCAATTTATAGAGGTTGCTGCTGCATGCACATCAGATTTTGTAGTACATTTACATGGGTTTGAGAAACCTGGTGTCATGAGCAGCATCATGATGATCCTGCAGCTGCTGCATGTTAGTCGACTGCAAGACGTTGCTGCTGCTGCTGCTGCTGCTGCAGCAGCAGCTGGGTTCTGGTAATTCCCTGCTCTCCAAATCTCTTTGATCATGATCTTCAACAGCACCACTTATAATTGCGCCAGCAGGATGAATTGTATCATGACTTATAGAATCTCCTTGAAGAGACTGATGATGATTTCTAGAGTATTGATGCAGCTGAGTAGCTGAAACAGCTGTAGCACCCTCCAGCAGCTCCAGTGCAGCTGCTGCTGGAGGACATGATGAGATTCTACTCTCATGAGAATATGCGCTTGATGGTTTGGACGATCTGGCACTGGTTGTTGGGGATTTTGGAATGAAGCAGCTTGTTTGCAGCACTTCAGCCTGAACATGTTGTTTCTTTGTTGTGCAGCTGCCTGGGTGTGAAGAAGCAGCTACAGCCTGAGCTCCTCCTGCTGCTGCTGCTGCTGCAACTGCAACTGCAACATGTTGTTTCAGACCAGTACCTCTCTTTTTCCCATTCTTTTTTGTTGTTGTTTTTGCTGCTGCTGCTGCTGCTCCCTGGAGCTCTTTGATTGATTTGTGTCCAGCTGCTGCAGCTTGCTGATCCCTAGCACTTGCAACAGTGCAAGTTCTCACTTTTTTGTGTTAACTGTGTGTTCTGATTCTTACATGTGTTTGTAAGAACTGATCCAGTACTTACAAATTTTTTATTTATTTTGGCTTTCTAAGAAATTGATTAGTGTATTATTTTTTTAAATCAACTAGTTTTTCAAAAATTGTTGGTTTTCACTCAATTCTTTTGACCAATTCAACACTATATAATTGAAAATCAAAACTTTCAAATATATGAATAAATATTAAAGGGAAACTTAATGTAAAGTTTGATATATATGTGCGTCAAACAATCATTTTTAAAAAAGTATTGAATAATTGTTCAACCTAATTTTTTTCACCCTATTATTATTTAAACTTTTAATATTTACAATAAAATCATCCTATTTTAATTAGAATTTATTATTTTAGATTATTATATAATTTATATTATATTTAAATTAATTATTTAAATAAAATGTACCCTACATTTTTACTGATTTATTTATATTTTTACTCAACAACCAATATGTAACACTCTATATTTTTACTCCCATATCTTTTTCCTGTTTTTACTAGTGTTCCCCCCCAAGATAAATATTCATCCTCATAACTTAAATTATATTTTAAATTTATCTAATTAATTGTTTACTACATCAATTATATATTTTAAATTATTTATATTTTTAAAAATATTAAAAATTTCCCCCTTTTTTTAAAACATTATTTGAAGCTGCTTAGAAGGTAAAGCAAAAAAGTTATTTTTATGCCTACTAACAATTTTACTCCAACCACCAAAGATAATTATGCACTCAAGACCACCCAGCAATTATCACCTCCTCCCTAGATTACAAGGCCTTCACTAGACATACCCTTTGCAAGCAGGTGCCAATGCTACCACAAACTTAATTTTATAAACATTGAACTCTTAGAACCTAAGCTCACCCCTAAGAACCAGACCCCAGTTGAGCCTTTAATGGCACACCTTAGTCTCAGCATTAAAAAAAATAAAAATTAACTAAAACAAGTTCTCAGGAACCGATTTTCACTAATGTGAGAACTGATGGGTAGGTTCTCAATCTTGGTATCACATTCTGTGAAAACCAGGCTGAGAACCAGGGAACCCTTTGAGAACCGCCCAACACCAGTTGAAACCCAATGTCAACTTAGTTGAATTAAGGGTTTGAATGATAATTTAAGACATCATAGCAAATTGCATTAATTTGCAAAATATGATCTCCAGGGTGTCAAAAGTGAAGTTTTAGACTATGAATTCATACAACAACTGCATAATTTATTCAGTCTACTAGTCACAAAGACTTATCAAATTAACACCAAAATTAATATAGGCTTACCATGAAAGAGTTTGAAACACTGTGTTTGGATTCATGAATGAATGAAAACTTACAGGCTAAGTGCATATTTCATCAAGCGTGCAGCGTCTGTACCCAGCAGATTCCCCTATAGATGATGACCCACAAGATCAATTTCAAGGAAAATTGAACCCGCCCTTCCATTGCAAACATTTGCATAGCCAAAACCCATCAATCAATCAGGACAATTTATGTACACCATGTGGGAAAAAAAATTACACCAAAAATTTTCTCATGTGCAAGTGTTTTCAGATGTATATAAATTATTGTTTTAAGTATCCACCATCAGCTCCCAATTTTGCTATGATCAGTTCTTGAGTTACTTCAACTTGTACACATGATAAGTTTAAACAAAATCTCTAGCACAAAGATTGACAATTGACATGATTCAAATTGAGCACAGTTTGCACGATGCATGATCTGAGCCTATTAAGTTTCTACATCATACCTTTGTTCCTTTGTTTGCAATTTTGGAAAGATACTTGGCTGCTTCATTGTCAAATTCTTGTGCAAATGTTACTGCAATTTGTGTCAATTGCAATAGTCATTGATCAACCACGGGCCATGGTTCCAGAATTTCACTGAACAAAATTGGCTAGTCAACCTATGCCTGGGCCCGAGCTGGATATCCACTTTTGTGTGAATCTTGTAATGAAAGATTATAAAGAGTATAATAATAAGGGATACGATAACATTTGCCTTCTTCCTTGGGATGTGAGTAGACTTTCTTGATGTATGGTGCTGCAACTATGGTGTGTCTGCCACAATCATCTAGACTCACATACCCTCGCAGCTCCTTGTTCAGAGTCTTCCCTTGATTCAACAACTGTTTGTTCCTCTTTTGCATCATTTCCTGTAATTTTTGTATCATGATAAATGTTTTGAAATTTCAAAACACAAACACATGAAGATTTGTCAATTTGTGTGCATGTTTTTTATATGTGAGTGACTTAGCTAGTTTTGATGACATTGATCTTCAATTTAGTAGTGCTCAACATATTTACACAGAAGTTTTGAAATTTCAAAACACATGCACACAAAGATTTGTCAATTCGTGTGGATGTAAATCTTGGAGAGGCAATTTGGGTAGTTGGCAAGTGTGTGTGGATAGGTGATGTGGAGGGGATAAAGAGTAGGTAGCCTTTTCTCTACTGAGACGAAATTTCTTTTAAAAAGAGAAAGAAAATTCAAAATTCAAAAATAAAAAATGAAGTGATTTTGGAAGGTTTCTATTGCCACAAGTGATGAGGAAAGAAGCACAAATTGCCAGATTTTCTGAATTTGGATTTTGGTGCATGTAGTCATAAATATTTCAGGTTGATTAAATATCTGTATTCATATTTGGTTTGTAGCCAGATTTCACTAAATCTTCTTAAGGATGGTTGCCATTTTTTTGTACATCTTTCTATCACCACTTAGGCTACAGAAAAAAATTAGTTAAAAAAAAAGTGGCAAGAAGGAGAAGGGTTTTTCTCATGATGTTTGGCACTCCAGAAATGGTCAACTTTTCAATTCTCTATTTTGAAGAGTAACTTGTGAAGAGTAACTTGGGGAAGTCATCAACTTCCAAAATTCTAAATACCTTGAAGAGAAGGAAATCATCAACTGCCAAAATTGCAGCCACCACAATACTAGACATGGCTTCATTTCGTTGTCTGCATCAGAAACAAACTCACCCATCTGATTCATGAGTGAATTTCCAAGTTGCGTAAAACTAGAGTTTGGCATATCTCTATCATTACTTAATGAAAATCTTAGCTGACAATCACAAACACTAATTAGATTCATGTCCAATGTAACAGGCAAGAGTGGAGGTCCTATTTCTTAGCAACTAAGCTGTGGAAAGCATGTTGATGAAATAAAATACAATTCAAAATGAACACTAGAGTTTTTTCAGAACTGCTTTCTACCTGGTTTTCATGGCCTTCCAAGTGAGGTTGCAGTTTTCAGAAGTGCATTGTCAGTGTTAGATGGGGAGTGGTAATAGAGAGGAACTTACTTGGCAAGCATTTGAACAAATTGGGTCACAGAAATTCCTAAAGTTTTCAAGAAATCAGAAATGAGGCCATCTACAAGCTGCTTGAAGTTCTCATGTATCTGCAAAAGGAAAGTATGAAATTGGTTTTGATTCGGTCATACAATCTCAAACATAATTTAGTATACTTCTCGTAAACCCAAGCATCGCTTTGGTGCTTGCAGTGGCTCATGACATCCCAGGGCTCGTTACAAGTGTGATTTGTAACAGGTTCAAAGTCATGTTGGGACAGAAACTGTGAAGTTGGGCAAATTGTGTTTCCCGAGTCTGAATATAGTCAGAATAAAATTGGTATCCAAGAAGATTGATGAGAATCTTAAGAGAACCCAAACATCAACTTTGTTCTTGTGGACATCTTTTTTCCTGAAAAATCCAAGCTCTCTATACAACAACTGTACAACGACATACTGGCCAGCCTCTCCTTATGACAAGCAAGAACTTAAGAAGGGAAATTCTTTGGGGGAAGGAAGGAAGGGACAAGACATACAGTGGTATATGCAAGCTTATTCTGTTCACCATCCTCAAAAGTGATACAATTTGTATCTATGAAATTCAGCAAAGGACCCGAGTAAAGAGGGCTATGCAGAAAACGAGTGACCGCATCTGTCATCCATTTTGGGCATTCTGAATTCTCCATTCACCTCCTCCCACAACAAAATATGGTTACGGTACCAATGCCCGAATGAGCTTATTTCTTATTGAGAGATGAAGAGCCAATCAATTTGAGAGTCAGGTTTCAGGTTCTCATGGATAGGGGATCGTATGATACGTCTTGTAGCATGTCTTCTCCTAGAGCAAGTGACTCTCAGTTTCTTTCTCATGTCTTTGCTCCAGTATTCAACTTCATCTTGTTGTTCCTCAAGTATGTTTGTGCACGGGCTACATTGCGACTCTCTATAATATATATGCTCCAAATGGTGGTATATAACAAAGGACTCAAAATTGCAACTTTGAATCTATGCTCACTGGGCAAAGACACAAAGGACTTACTATTTCCAAATGCAATTTCCTGCAAGTACATCAAATTTTAGTAAGGCAAAGTGATTATTTTCCAGATTACAAAAACAAGAAGAAAGACCTATATGCTTGACATGAAAAGACTTACAAAGAATCATGGGTTTTTTGTATTTTTGGGGAAAACCCAAAGAAAGAAAACAAGCACCTACCAGCTATCATTCCAATTGGGATCACGTCATATGAACTTCGAGTAACAAAAGTGCCTCAAATGCAATGGACATCTTTTAGGTTTGGAGTTGGGGGTGTGGGTGGGAGGTAGATTAAAAGAGAGACAAATCTGGAGAATAGTAGAAGAAAAATGCATGACAAGAAGAATAGTATACAAGTTGGAAGCTGAATTGGAAGAAGCAAAAAAAAAACAGAAATGAATGTGATCTAAACAATATTTGTTGGGCCCATGGAGTTTATATCAAAGTTACAAATTCTCGATTTGTCCCAGGACACATTTCCAATTCAGGGTATTGTGAACTCAATGAAACAATTTGGTGCAAAATGCAGACCTGAAAGGGTGGTGCATGGTGGAGGTGAAATACAAAAAATTAATGTGTGGCAAGGGGGAGAGAAGGGATGTCATATTGAAGTGGGGAGATAGAGGGAGATGGAGAGATACAAAAGGCAGCCAAAAGTGCCTCAAATAGGTACATCTGGATTATGATCTGGTCTCAACTTTTCAATACTGTATAAAAAAAAGCACACGCAATCCAGACCAATGTAGAATTCCTTCTGGAAATTGATGCAAAATCTTAAGTGAAAAGCTAAGAATTCAAGGGTTGCTTGGGAGCTCTTCACCCAACAGTATGGTTGGATCACACAAGTTGCCACAAACTTTATGATCTCATTATGGTCCACCCTTCCTTACTAGTTTTTGCACACTCATAATCCAAAACTATTTTTGCAAACTCAATAATCATCTGTCACATATATTGAGGTTTTTTTATATTGATCAATTGTCACCTAATTTGGTGGATACCTAATTTGTTACTATGTGTCTTTCTTGACTAAAAACTTATTCTTGGATATGTAACTACTTGATAGTAACTTCACATTAAACTCCAAAGTGAAATGCATTAGGCTGAAATTGGTCTTGGGATGGGCATCCTTGCAAAACATTAATAATATCAAGGACTTCATCAAGCTATGTTATTCAATTGTGATTTAGTGGAGAGTTCGACTCCCAATCATACTAGAGGTTACTAGGACTAGTCACAGATTTATTTTTCAGTTTTCTCCTCCATTCACTATTGTAATTAATTCCACTTGTATCAAAGGTTTAGGATTCCATTTCATGCTCTTCATGAAGACAAGGAGGTGTGTGGTCATGAGGCTCCCCCTCCCAATTGCAACTATAAAGGGAAAGCCGAAATTGCCTTGTGAAGAAGGATGGTGTTGTTGGACTACAAGAAGAGACAAAGCCTGCATCTTGCTTCTGAGCTCTTTACAAACTAGCAGGTTTCCAATTTGACCCAATCACCATCAAATCATACATATGTATGTTTGTGATTGCAAGTGTACTGACTTAATTAGAATTAACACCAACAAGCACCAAAACCCATAATCCTTCTGCCATGGGGCTTCAAGTAATGATCTCAATGGATCAAACTCCATTTCCCATATCTTCAACCAACAGTTGCAGTTCAGCTGAAATGGCTCCCTATTTTCATCTGTACTCCAGTCCAGATCTGCCACTCATATCCAGCACTGAATCCTTATTCTTGTTGACACCCCTGGCTAACCTAGTTCGATGGAATGAAGAAGAAGAAGAAATGGTGATTTTATTCTTGGCCAAGTTAGCAGTTTCCATTTTGGTTTGAGCTGCTAAGGATGCAAGCACTCTCACCGTCAAGCTTCTTCTCATTTTTCATACTCTAACCTCTTTTGAGGTGGAGCACAAGCTCAAGAAATTGTGCAATATTTTGAACTCTGAAAATTGCTTGGATTTTGCAAAATGTTTTTTGGTCTCATGATTGAATCATAAACGATTCAAATAAGATGACTATGACATCCACAGAATGTCAAGATTTTTGTATCTCCAAATTTGTCACAAAAACATCAAAAGAATGTGAAGTCCACAAAACTAATTAATTAGATTTACACTGAAACATGACACTCAGTCTCATCTTATGATTCATACAATGTGTACTCATAGGGTGAACTCACTCTGTCTAACTCTTGCCTCTTCACATCAAAGGAATGGGGCTGCAAGAGCATCTCCACCCACAGCAGTAAAATGGCATGTACAATATAACTTGTAAAGTTAAACATCTTGGAAAAAGAAGAAGAGTGTGATGTGCATGAATTCATAACACCCCACTAAAACCTTTCACCAACCTTGAAGTCTTGTCTAAATTACACTGAACAACATACTAGAGATACTGCATCTTTCCAGCAGATGTGTTCCAATATTGAATGTGCAAAATGCAATATAATCTTAAGCATAACAAGCAATAGGGAACTTGGTGTCAGAAGATAATTTTGCTCCTGGTGATGAACAAAGAACTGAAAAAAGAAAACTGTGCTAAGTGTTGATTTCAGAAAATTACATATCATGATTTATCGCCTAGAAAACAATACTCTATGCAAGAGGGCATAGCAAACTACATAACAAGAGCCAGATCAACAAATGAGACAATTGTTTGAGTTGTTGAGAAAACAATCAAATTCACTCAGGGGTTTGGGGACTAGTGCCTAATATGTAAACATAGTTAGGAAGGCAAAAGAGCCATTATCCTCTACACCCATTACCCTCTAGATGAGGGACATGGGTACTTCCCAACTGGAATCTCTCCAATCCAAGAAAGTCTATTCGGTTATACAAAAGTGCAGTGTATCTCAAGGAGAACATCTTTTGTTCAGATGGTTAAATCTTAAACCCAGATATTCTATCCGGTGCACCACATGATTGGTTCAGACTGCATAATAGACTGCTCATCATATCTTCCAGAAGTGCGTATGCTCCTTCAGACTCTTACTTTTTAAGTAGTTATTGGCTGGGAAGGTTTTAATCTGCTTTTTCATAGGAGTGTTCAGGTTACTCTAGAAACATAGAATCTCATACTCAGTGCCTCTAAATTATCCACTCACTAGATCCACTCACTAGAGGCAAGTGATTTTTTCGCATACAAATTTAGATGGGGACAAGAGATTGCTGAGCTGTCCACGAATCCCCTGGCTGTAACTGCACTGGCTCTAGCTGTAGACTCCACCAAAAAACAGATTCCAGAGTTCAGTGTTAGACCACCCTCCTCAAGGAATTTTTTTTCTGATAGTTTAGGGTTTTGGGTTTAGGGGTCTAACTTTGAAAAAGCAGAACCCCAAATCTTGCAGTACAACATTTGAGGTAAGAAAATACCCATAACCAGATGAGACATTTGCAATCAACATTAGAACATGGACTAGATGATGACATAATATCTTGATTCTGTACACCTCTCATACCTGTGCATTTTCAACACAGACAAAATCTTTGTAACATGCTTCCATTGTCAAATATGGGTTCCAGAGGACTATATCCGACCATCTGCAAGAAAAACACAAACCATTAAGTCCATCTAGAACTAAATGTGGAGGTAGAGAATGAATATCAGATGCACGTGCCTTCACAACAATGCCATCTTTAAGTCTGAGGTCAAAAAGTCTTGTTGGGATGAAACAGAATCACAATTAACAACAACCCAATCCTGATATTCTGGTATCTTTCAACTAGAAGGTCAGGAAAATTCAGCATGTAATATTAATAAGGAGGATCAAACTGATGGATGAATCTTTTGACCTTGAATGGCACAAAAAAGCTTACCCAGAATTCTTTATGGACAAAGTGGTGCCAAGGCCATTTGCTAATACGACTTCATTTGGTGTGTTACGATACATACAGTCCACAAACCCCGGGAATGTGATTGTCTCTCTGTGGTACCATAATGGTCAGATCCATAAGTTTTTCCAGGCAGTAACATTTTCAAACATGCCAACCTCTAAAACTACAAAACCACCTGACAAAGAAAAGAAAAATTCTAAAAACATGGTGCACGAGATTAGGAGATGTCAAAAAGACAGACCTGTCTTCTGCGCCCTTTACAGGGTTCTTTGGATCCTCATATGGTTTATTGAATGTTTCACAACCCTTTAGTCCCTTGACTGATACATTGGCAATAGCTGCCTGCAAATATGCAAAATATATAAATATATATCAACGTCAACGATTTAGGGCTTAGGATTTAAAATATAACACTTCAAGTACATATGATACTGCCTGGAAAAATACGTTGGGAAATGTGAGGCACACATTACCCGGAAATATGTATGTAGTGCTGTCGTGAATGAAAATGGTTTCTGGTCAGTATTTTCGACTGTCATCTCTGTGCTCAGCTTGTCATTGCCCAACACAATCTGCAACCCATATATGCACGATTCATTTTCCCAACAACAACCCAAGATGAAATAAGGGACAATCTGTGCTACGTTTCCAGAAACCCACAACAAAGTCATACCTTCTTACAAGCAGGAGAACCCTAAACCCTAAACCCTAAACCCTCTTTTCTGTCATTAGAGTCACAAATATGAGGGAAGCAATCTGAGACTCACATATTGAACAGAGGTTGTAAAACTTGTCCTAAAACCCTAAACCCTAAACCTGGGACAACAAAATCTCATGGATGATTCCAGAGACACCAAATCTAGAGTGTACTGGACGGTGTAAAAGCTGACCTTGAAGTTTACAACAAATTCATAGTCCCACATATTGCGACTATAAGCACTTGGCTTGAGCTCCAAAACAACAGTGGTGCTGTCTGCATCACTCTCTGTGCTTGAAATGTCCCATGAGACATTACGGGCAAATCCATGCTGCTCATGCCAACCACTGATTGTTACAATCCATGTCCAATTCCCTGAACCACTTTAACCTTCGGTTTCGAAGTCAAGCCAATCTCAAACAGATGAAGAAAGCACCATGAATTCATTGTGCTTTTAGATATCATAAAGCGTAAATTAGCCCATCAAAATTGCAGGAGCTCATTGAGAGACACCGAAACATCAAAAATTGGCAAAGTACAAAACAGAGAATTAGACAGATATGAACCCTGTAGTTAGAAACCCATAAACATCAAACCACCTTAAATTCATATTAAAAATCAAATGAACCCAGAAGAACACAAGCCTAGAGAACAACAATTCTAGGAACCCTACGCTTAAAAAACTCCCAAAGGCCAGAACCCAAAATCCTTATGCCTAAAACCCTCAAGGGGGAAGAGAGGAGAGGTTGCCTGCTGAATGCTTCCTGGACCAAATTGAGGAAAACAATGAGGAATGCCTCCACTGCACACACATAACAAATGCCAAAGGCTCAGAAGCAAATACTGTGGGAGTTGGAACACAAATGTAGAACAACAGTGAAAGCAACTACTTATTACACAATAATAGAGCATGCTATCTACACAATCACCTCACAAACTAGGAACTTGGAAAGAAACAAGAGGACAAAAAAGGCAAGAGTTATCTGTTAAAGCATGGGTTTTTTATGCTTCTGCCATCACCCAAGAAACAGACGAGCAAAACAGACCAAAAGAGTTCATGAAGGAAAATGACCTAATTGGCTTCTGGCCTGTGAAGACCGCATCAGGTCTCACAAACAGCAAATCTTTGCCTTCTGCTGTCTTCCAAGATGTAGTGCAAGCCCCATACAAGTATACCTCTGCCACACTGCTCCTCAACCAAAATCATGAGCATTCACATTTGTTTAGTAAAACAAGATTCAAGGGGCTCCATGAACAAAAAGAAGCTTCACAAAAAATATTATTGAGTATGGCTAGAAAAACACCTTTGCTTGAATCAAATCAAATTTTCCACCAAACCAACAAGATATTATGTGGGAAGCTAAAACCAGGAGAGAAAGGCAAGGTGGATGGAGGGCAGTGACAAAATAGAGAGATACCTGCCATTTGGTGAAGAAAGTGAGACTTTAGGTAGCCCACCTTCTCCGCTTTCCACTTTCACCCCCTCCTTCCCAAACTTGTCATTCAAGCTCTCAGCTTCAGCTGTAAGTCTGCTGATTTCTCCACACACCATTGATGAGATTTTGTGTGTGTGTCTTTAGTGGTAAAACTTGGTAAAGCAGCAGGTGAATGTTTGTTTGTTGTCAGCCCCACATTTTGTAAGGTGATGATGAACTTTAGGGTTTTCTTCTCATGCAGAAACTGAATGTTTTTGGAAAGCTAAACGAAGATATAGCAATATAAAAACTAACCATATAATTTGAGGAAGAAGAAGAAGACCAATGAGATACCATTTGAATTGTTTTTCCAATCCACGACCCAACAAGAACTTGTGGTAACATGGGTCAAACAAATGTGGAATGGATTTAGCTCAGAAACCCAATTCTGAAAACAAACAGATTGAGAGAAAAAACACATGGAAGAACAATAGGTTCTTCAAGAACGCAAACTGTGGAACTTACCCAACAGCCTGAGAAGAAGCTTGAGGAAGCACCAGATTCAAGGACAGAGCAGCTGCTCTTCTTCTTCTGCTGCTGGTGCTGACTCCACCCACAATCCTCTTGGACAGCCAAACTGCAGAAGAAGCAGAATCATCAACTGTAGATGAGCAGCAGTGCTTCCATGAGATAATACAATTTGTGGGTGGCGGCTGTTGTTGTTGGGAAGAAGCAGTGAGATCATTGGAGAACCAAGGAGACGATGCTGCTGCACACAGCAAACCCTGAGCAGAAGAAGGTGATACCAAAAACTTGGCCATGACTTGACCGGCTGCTCCTTCTCTCCCCTTTTTTTCTTCTTACTACAAATCCTTCTTCGCCACCTTCTTCCTTTTTCTTCACTGAGAAAATCCAAAAAACTAGTTGCTGCTTCCCCTTTGATGTAGATTGTAGATCACCTTACTGTCTTGTCTTCTTCTGGGTCCAATCAGAGAGCCAGCTTCTTGCGACCCAATGAGTACAGACTGTGATGAGCAGACTTTTACAGAAAAGTATCAATGGAAAGTGGCATTGGGTATCTACAGGATTTGGATATGCTTCTTCTTTCCTCCTTGATACTGAGAATCTGCTGCAACCAATCTAAGGTAGCAGATTGTTTGGCAGCCTCAACAGCAGCAGCAGTATGATCTGATTGCAATAGAGACAGAGGAGTGCTTGGAATGTGCATTGCATCTTGTGTACAGTGGACCATGTACTCAGAAGTGTGTAAGAGAGAGAGGGGGGGGCATGTACATAGAGCAATGGGAAACTCCTGGATTTGAGAGTGAGCTTGTATGCAGTCTTTGAATTGCATGTTTTGCTTGCTGCAGGCACTGTGTTGGAGCAAAGAAGGGATCATCATCAAAGCTGCAAGATTACTACTAATGTAATTTCCATTGCAAGAAGCTTGTTTCTCACAGAAGAAGCAACAACACAATGGTGGAACACAGACATTGCATAACTACTCTTCATTGCAGGAAGCTTTTCTTCCCACAGAAGGAAGGAGCAACAACACAATGGTGGAACACAAGATTACTAGTAGTCTCCATTGCAAGAAGCTTCTTACCACAGAAGGAAGAAGCAACAATTACTAGGAGCAATAACACAAGGGTGGAACATGAGCAAAAGAGAAAAATAGAGATTGGATATGTGAACATTGACAACACAGGCAATATACAGAACAGTAGTAGTAAGGAAGAAAAGCATTCCATTCAACCAGTGGCACAAACAAATTACCAAGCAGTCCGTACACAGGAAAACAAAGTATCAAAATACTGACCTCAGAACTCACTAGCCATGGTGAGTCTACACATAGATCACACATAGATGAAGCAAACACATGTTACAGAGAAATGGGGAAATCCTACAAATGTGCGTCACTGGCCACTGTCTGAATCAGAATCCCAGACTGTATTGTCATAACAAGCCAAGTTGAACTGAACATATTTTTCAGCTTTGTGAAAGGTGAACCATCTTCATCCCTGATGCAATTAAGCACCCCTAAAGTAATGAAGGGAAGAGACATGAGAGTTTCCAAAACAAACATTTTTCATGAAGCTCTCTTATGATCCAACAGATACACAGCTTAAGAAATAATAGATGGGGCTGTGAACAACACTACTAAAATTACAAACTATGATGGAAAGTACAAGAATTCTTTTTCCGAAACTAGCACAAGAAATATGTTGCCCGTGGCTATATGTACAATGGACACCAATTTCTGTGCAAATATGGATTAGCGATGAAGCAGTGCACACTTGTGAACTTAAAGCCAAGCTTTGTGACAGTGTCTCATCTTAGAACTTTGAGAATGAGGCAGCACGATGTCCACACAGCCATGGATGCAGCCCGGATGACAATAGGGTGCCTGTAAATCCTGTTCAAAATCCCACAGAATTACACATCAGTATTTCCATGCTATGGTGCATTCTCAGCAAAATCTCTCCCAAACAAGTTGGTCCCAAGGAAACATAAGCCACAAGTACCATATCTGTCAAATGCAGCACATCAATGAAGTTGAAAAAACTTCATAGCAGAACACTCTTCACAGGTTATGGAACTTACGAAAGAGCTGTAGCACCCCAAGACCCAGCAGTGTAGAGGAATTTTCCAGTCTCCCAAAGTTGGCGAATTCTCCCCTTCTTCTCGACCTTCTTGAATGCTTGCGCTATTGCTGTTCACACAAAAACAACAAATTCCTTTTGTTGGCACAAATAACTTGTCAAAAGCCTGATCTAAAAAGTGTGAGCCATATGCAAAAGGTCTTGTTTGAGGCACATTGATGGCAAACATAAAGACCATAAGGGGATAAAATCAACCGGGCATTACTGACAACTAAAACAGATGACTATCCAACCTACACAAGGGAAGTCAAACTTTACCATCTTGCAGTTCCTTTGCAGACAGATTCTGCAGCCCAACACACACAAGGACAACATACAAGTGTGTTAGAACCACAACTTACATAATGAATATCCACCCAAACAAACCATAAAAATGTCTACAGCACATTGTAGCAGCCCATATGGTAGGTCAGGTTGGTGCTTAGAGGACACCCAAGCCTCTTCCTTGGGAGGAAAAAGATTCCTTGTGGGCCACAACTAATACAAGAAGGTATACAGATGTTAACTCTGCTAAGATTTCAGCTTGATTGGAACAAGGTGTTAAATCAATCACCCTCGTCTTAGGCTAATGGATGTTTTAGGGTCCATCATTTTAGGAAGAGTTAGCTGCTATAATGGTGAAAGATACCTTTGCTTGAGGGATGGACAAGATGTATCGGGCCATGAAGCTTGCAATGCTATCGACAATGTCATCCTGATTGATCATAACATAACCATCAGCTCCCAAACAATCTTTCACCTCCTTGGGATCCCCATGGACCAAGTCAGTTTCAGAGAGCCATAGCCACCCATTTGGATCATCCACATCCGCCTTTACAAACATGCCATCTGGATCCAACATTCACTGTCAGTCCAAGCAGGAAGAGGAAAAGAAAATCCACACCTCATAAAAATGTAACAATCCTCAGCTTGTCAAAATTGCGTTAACAACCCCAAGATTACCAAGAAAAACCAAAATGGAATCCCTAAAATTACAGAACTCTAACTTAAGGCCTCCAGACCTTCAAGGTTTCCATCTCTTGGAATGGCCATGGCTTAACTAAGTCTTACTAGTGGTTCAGACCCAAGAACTACCTGCAGGCCTAACTGACATGTAACCCTAGAGGTAGGGTGAATTCCATTGGCAGGATTTTAACACATACCCAAAACAAAGCAGTAATCATTTTCACAGTCTTCTAAGGATATGCAAATCACATGAGAAAGACTTTGGAAATTTTCAATCGAGAGGTCTTCACTTCATATGGAATTTGCAATCACTTGAAAAAGAGTTAGAAAAAAAAAATCACCTACCCTAGAGGCCTCTTCAATACTACGGAATTTGCAATCACTTGAGAAAAGAGTCTGGAACCACTCTTCATAACCCTAGAAGTCATTCACTCATATGGGATTTGCAATCAATTGAGAAAAGAGTCAGGAAGAAACTTTTCACCTTCTGTCTTCACTAGGATGGAATCTGAAGATGTCATCCCGTCACCATTCAGTGAAAATGACTTTAGCTTCTCCAAAAATGTGGCAGATGCTACATTCATCTTCAGTTTCTCATACAACTGATGTCACAAACCCCCCCAACAAAAGGATTCCAGAAAGAAAAAGCTTTTTAGTGTTGCTAAAAGGTTGCAGGTCCACTGCTGACGTAAGACCCTTGATCTTCTTGAAACTCTCACTGAAAAAATTCTTGCAAATGGTCCATTTATTGATCAGGAGAAGACCAGAGGAAAGAATTAAGTGCAAATTCAGAAAATGTAACAACATGATCATGATGAACTGGGGGGCATAAATGGAATTCCAAGCCAAAATTCTCTTTCATGCAAAGCCAAATTCTCTTTCCTTGAATGAAATTCTTATCCTAAAAAACATGCAATTGCCTATGATATACTCAAGACACAAACTTCAGTTCAAGAGATTTGGCCACTAAAATAAAAAAAGCTTTGGCACGAGAGTTTAAAACCCCAGCAGCTCAGAATTAATTGGCCAGGGAATTGCCACCCAAAAAAAAAAAAAACGAAACCCTAGAAAAGAGATCACATAGAAAACGAAACCCTAGGAAATAGATAACCTAGAAACGAAACCCTATGAAAAAAGAGATGCAGAGAGAACAAGCAGAAGCCTCACTTCGATAGAGCGTTCCACAGGCACGCCTCCATTCTCCATTTTCTGCTCATGGAGATGATTGAAAGCCTGCTCATACATGGCGATAGTGGCACGCAGTCGCGCGTTCTCCTTCCTCTCCGAATCAAGTTCTCCTTCAACCTCCGCCCACTCCCATTCCTTGGCCACGGTTTTAGCCACCATCCGCTGGTGGTTCCACTCTAACGCTCCCACAGCAGCTTCTGCCATCTCTCCTACGGCCACCACCATTTCCACTCCATGCGCTCCCACCATTTTCACACAGCTTCCTCAAAACCCCAACTACCAGACCTTCTTCAAGCCTTCCACCCCCACAAAAAATTCCAAAAAAAATACCCCAAAAAAACCTGAGAATAGAATCATTCAAAATACGCCCACATGCTTGCAATCCGTGATCTAGAAGCAGGCGGGAAAAAAAAAAAAATGGAGATGGCGAGGGGAATCGCGCTTTGCAAAACTCCCTCTTTGCTTCGTTTCCTCTTCGCCACGAGCAAGTAAGAGCAGGAGGAAAGAGACGAAGGCAAAGGGGAAAAAAAGAAACGGTGCCTCTTCTTTATCCCTAAAGTTTCGCCATCTTTCTCGTTTCCTTGACTGGAGCTAAAAGAAATCGCATATTGTTGTATTTCTTTCCCATATCTTTGAGACCTCTCTTTAACTAGTTATCATTAACCCAAGTTTGGCAAAAACACTTCTTCTCTTTTCTTTCCGTCTAGGTACTTCTGAAGTGGGACTAAAAGAAAAGGAAATCTGAGCTTTCTTTCCCATATCTTGAGCCTCTTTAGCCGTTTGACAACACGTTTTCTTTTATCCGTCAACTTGTCTATTTGTCTAGCCTATTTGTCTCTTTTCGCGAAATTTCTTTTTGCGCAAATTCGTTTACAACTCTTTTACACATGTGCAACTCTTTTTTTATCTTCTCTTTTACACTTGTGCAATATCTTTTCCTGTTCTTTTACAACTTTCAGCAATTCTTTCGCAACTTTCTCTGTTGGAAAGCGTCAAGGCATCGTATTTGTCGCCACCGTTGTTAGCTAGCAAACGAAGTGTCACTCTTTTTTTTTTCTTTTTTGGCACCTCGGTTGAGTACAAAGTTTGTCCTCTTTTGGCAATTGGGGCGTGGACCTAGTCTTAGAAGAGAATACCCTAAACCCCTCATTGGGCATATGGTCTTACAACTCTCAATTTTTTCATTGATTTTTTTTTTTTTGTGAATATTTTTTAATCAATGAAATTCAAATGTTATTTTCCTTCCTAGAATTTTTTATATTTATTATTTATTTATTATAATTGTGTACACCAACGTTTTTTTACTAAATTTCAGGTTCAATAATTTTGTGTAAAAATTGGCCTTTATTTTGCTAAGCTAGGTGGATTGAAGTGGCAAAGTACCAATGTGTAAAATTATTATGGTAAGGCATATTGATTTTATAATAATGGTAAACTAACATTAATAATTTAAAACTCAAATGTGATAATTATAATTATGATTTATCACAGCACAAGTGTTTGTAAAACCTTCATAATTTTTTTTCATTTATTTTTTTTTATTTTTTATTTTTTATTTTTTTCATTCTTGCTTGGATTGTTAATATTAACAATTTGAGAATGAATACAAAGCTTGACATAGAAGATTATAGAAAGCTATTCAAGGGAATATCTTTCTTTTTTCTTTTAAATTATTTTTTTGGTTTTTATAAACAAAATAATATATTTTCTATTTTCTTTATATTTATATGAATTATTAATATATATATATATTAATTTCTTTTAATATTTTTCTATATATATACATACTATGGGTACCCGTGACCAAAGGTCACTCTGAAATCGACTTGTTTTTTGTTTTTTCCTCCTGAATTTTGGGGGAAACAAAACAAAACAAAAGCGTCAAAGTCGCCATATTTATAGAATTCGTTCTTGGAGATCGCCAAAAAAAAACAAAGCAGAACTTTATGAAATTTTTATTTTCTCACTTCGCCTTTAGCCAATTTTCACCAAGCTATGATTTTCTTTACTTTTCTTTCTTTATTCTTTTCTCCAAGGATTTTTTTTCGTTTCTCTTTTTTCTTCTTCTTCTTTCCTCGAACAGATTCAAGCCAAAAATCCTAAATAAATAAAATTTAGAAAGGAAAGACATAAACCTCATAACAACAACTCCTCCATTTTTTTATTTCAAAATACACCAAAAAAAAAATCAGGAAAAAGAAGTTATATATACATGAACAGGCCCTTTTTTTATTTTTGGCTGCAACCAAGCTTCTCCTATTACAAAACATGGGATGAGACAACTGAGCTTCTAGTATGGTAAAACACGGGATGGGACAGCCCAGCTTCTCCTATTATAAAACATGGGATGGGTACCGGTAACCTTCGGGCACTCTGAAGTCCATTCATTGAGAGCCAAAGTTTGCCTGCTCCCTAACATTAATGGTAGGTACCCCACTCTTGGAACACAGTGGAGGATCGTCTGAAAGCGTGGGGAGCATGGGAGCAATGTAGCATAATTGGTTGCCTCTACAGGAGGTAGGGTGCTCTTAGGAAGGGCTAAATTCAGATCAAAAATTAGTAACAACCGATTTTAACCAATAAAAAGTCCTGTAAACATTTCGATAAACTGCTACTGCTGCCATTCGTCCTCCTCCTTCCTCCTCCTCTTCCATCATCTTCTTCTTTCAAGTTGAAAGAACTTGGATGGATGGATGATGGGATGGATGACAAGACGGATAGATGGAAAGGACGACCACCAAGGATATTATATAACTAACTGTCACACCAAGACCAAAACCATAGGAGAGAGATTCCTTCCTAACTCGGCCATCAAGAAGAGAACAAAGAAGAAGACTATAGCTGGCTTGATACCTACACACATGTGAAACCGCAGGCTTTGGAGAAACTCAGGAAAGCAACCATGAAATCATCTTTTTCATTTGCTGACTCAAATCCAGCAACCCCACCACCCACAACCCAAAAGCCTTACAATTGCCGCATCAATGCAATACCCAATTTGCCCATGATAATGTGGTGATTAAATTCAACAGCCATGAGATGGAATCATCGGGGGTCCTCATGAATGAATAATAGCAAGTACATGAGCAACAGTTCAAAACTTGTCTTGGATTGGACAATCTCGAAAGACTCTTATGTTCTGTGCATATGATGCACTTTAAGAGAGTGCTTGTGTTTTGGCTCAATTGACTCATTGAATTCTCAAGGAAAAGAGAAAATGTACCTTGTTCAATCCAGCAATATTGCGGCTCTGAGCAGTGCTCTCTGTCACTTCAGTTGCTGTAGACTAGACAATCTCCTTTGCTGATCCCTCCTTTGATGACAGAGCCTCTTTTTCCTGTGAAGATCACAAATATCACATGCCACACAACTTCTTGGACATAGAAAACTTGGAACAGGTAATTTTACAAACTCAAAAGGCAAAAGCTGCAAATTGCATTCATGTACCTGATCATGCCCTCTTCCTCTCCTCCAGCAGCTCGACATGGAACCCAATTTTTGCATCTGTAAACACCCCAATTTCAGCAAAGGAGATGGATAGGTATGGGGTGAAGAAAAAAAGAAGAATTGTAATTGGTAAGATATGCATTTGACATTATCAACAAAAAACTGATCAAACCATGTTCTGCTTGCAAAAGAAATCACCCTTCAGAGTTCAGTCACAAAATTAGGGTTGAACCAAATTTCACTGAGACAATTAGGGTTAAACCAAAATTTGGCAAGACATTTCAGTTGCAGAATTGGAAAGCAAATGATGATGAGTAGAGCGGAGAAAGCTGAAGCACAATCACAAACAGAGTTGCATCTTTTCCTCCCCAAATCCGAATAGGGTTGCAGTTGGGAAAAATGAGCTGGAAATTTGTTGAATCTGCTGAGCTAAGGTAAATTGCTGAGACAAAGTTGGCTGAAAGAAGAATGCTGAATCTGTGCTTGGGTTGAAACAAATGGGTGGTTTAGCATTGCATTTTCCAACATAAGAATTATGATCATTGTCCAAGTACTCACTAAATTTCAGTAAATTTCTGCTGATTCCTTTCAGCACTGCAAAGCTTGGGGTCTGTAACAACAACCCTGGGAGAAAGCATGAATGAAAATTGAATAAAGCAGTAAATTCATCTGACCTTGTGGGAGCTTGAATTACAGCCAAATCAGGCACCAGTCCCAGCTTGATAATACTCCTCTTGCTCACAAAAGTGGAGACACAATGCATATGCTTGCGTGATGAGGATGATGATGATGACACATAACCAAGAGGTGTGGACCTGGTCACAGTAGCAGCAGTAACAACAACAGCACTGCGACAACCCAACGCTAGAAGCAATGAACCCATGTCCTCCACTACAAAATCTCTACCAAAAACCCGAAACTTCAATTTGCCTAAACATGGGAATTTATTTTTTCTAGAGAACCCACTTCCCACAAATCAATATTGAGCCAAAATCCTTAGGGGAGAGCTCAAAAGCTACTAATGCTGCTCACAGAGTCAGAAATCCTTCAACCCTGATTGATGACGCCCAAAATCCAGTTTGCTCATCTCAATCAACACACACATACACACACGCGCACACAGATTTTCACAAATCTCTACAACCCTAGTGAAGCTCAAAAATCAGTTTACTCATCTCAATCAACACAGAAGAGTTTCAGAAATTTCTACAACCCATGATGAAGCTCAAAAATCAGGTTGCTCATATAAATCAACAGAGTTTCACACATCCTAGTACAAACACTCTGAAGCTCAAAAATCTCAGTTTGCTCATCTGCTAAATCAACTCAAAATTGTTTCTGCAAAACTGGAAACAGAATTGTTGATACTGAGGAGGAGGAGGAGCAGCAGCAGTGGTTTATAATTTCTAAATTTTTTTTCCCTTTCTTTCTTTCTTTCTTTCTCAATGTTTTCGATGAAACCCAATTCCTCAGGGAAATAAATTTAAAAAAGCAAAACACAAACAACTACAACAACAACAACAACATGTGATAGGAGCATCAAGGTCACAGGTTTATCCCGATAGTAATAATGATGGGTCCCTCTGCCTGCCCTGCCTGCTTGCCTCCTTACCTCTCTTGGTCTGGTCTATATAGACCTGCACATGGTATATAGTCTGGTCTATGCATTGGTATTGAAGGACCTTACCAGGCTTGTATGATTTGAAGCAAAACAAAGAAGAAGATTATAGCTGGCTTGATACCTACACCCATGTGAAACCGCAGGCTTTGGAGAAACTCAGGAAAGCAACCATGAAATCATCTTTTTCATTTGCGGACGTTGGCATTTTCTGCGAGTTTGCAACCAGTGCAACCATCTGCAATGAAGGATATGATTTTCAGCCAAAGGTAAGCTACTTGACCACTTCCCTCTAGGCATTTCCACGTACTGCCTTAAAGTTGTTCATCTCTTATTTTTTAGCTCTTTTGGTGTGACGATCCCCCATAAGATATCTCCTCTTTTCGACAGCTTCGGACTAATACCTTTTTTCACCGTGCCTCCATTTGGTTTCTGTTGTTGTTGGCTCTTCATGACTTGCTCTGCTAAATTCTTGCAGACCACACAAAAATAATTTCGCAATGCTAAAACAAACTGCGCTAACAAGATCGCATGAACACGTGAATAAATTGCTGCCATCGTCGTGAGTCATCGTCCTCCTCCCGTTCCATCTTCTTCTTCCAAGATGAGGAACTTGGATGGACGGATGATGGGACAGATGGATGGAAAGGATGACCACCCAAGTAAACATGTATGTATGTATGTATATATGTATGTCTAAAGTCATGATCACAGTTCTGACATGTGGAGGTATGCATGGTTAGGGTTAGGGTTTGGCGGGAGTGGTTATGTCTAAAGTTATGATCACAGTTCTGACATGTGGAGGTATGCATGGTTAGGGTTAGGGCTTGGCGGGAGTGGTGCCGATTTTGGGTGTTTTGCTGCTTGGTTTTGTGTGCCGTTGTATCTGTTCCAAGCTGCAGATTTCGAATGAGGACTAATCCAATGAACAGTTGTTGTTGTTGTCTCTGAAATAGAGCTTTTTTTTTGTTTTGGGTTTTGGGTTTTGGTTTCAGGTCTTGTGAATGTCAGGAGCTCTTGTGGCTCTTGTAGGTAGCAGATCGCGTACTACACTGCTGTATACCAAACATTGTCTAGCTGGTCAGTTATCCAGTATTCGGAGTTTTGCATTATCGGTGAGAGAATATCACAAGGACACAAGAGACGACAAGATGGCAGCTCCTCCACAAGAAATCAAGAAGAACAAGATGTTTGGTGGCTTTAACCGGCGCTACAGGCATGAGAGCAGCTCCTGTGGATGTCCCATGACTTTTACTATATACTTCCCACCAGCTGCAGAGTCTAAGAAAGTGCCGGTGAGCAGAAAGAATCTCATTTGCATGTACCAGCTTAGCATGTTTCCATAGAGAGGAAGGAAGGAACATCAATGCATACATGCTTTTTACCTTTGCAACATGTTGATTCCTGTAGCATTGAATTCATGGGTTAAATCAGTTTGTTTCTGGAGAACTACCTAAAAGAGAAATTCATGAGCATTGAGTCGTGTCAGATGGCTTGGATCATGTCTCTTTTATCTGACATCTCATCTCGTGGGAGCTCTAGATTCTGTACTGGTTGTCAGGACTCACATGCACAGATGAGAATTTCATTCAAAAGTCAGGTGCACAGCGAGCAGCATCTGCACATGGAGTTGCATTGGTTGTCCCGGACACCTCACCTCGTAAGTTATCCTACTCCTACTATTTGAATTCTCCTTCCACTGAGCTTTGGGTATTTTCACCATTTGGATCCCACACAGACCCAACCCATCTTCACGCCCCTGCACCCACTGGACTCTTTATGAATCTGACCCCATTATGATTATTGCCTTCAAACCGTCTACTTCTTAACTGGAGTGTTTATATGATAGATGTGCTGAGGGTCTGACCCCTTTCTCATCTGTTCAATTTTTTCAGGAGGTTTGAATGTGGAGGGTGCAACCGAAAGCTGGGATTTTGGTGAAGGTAAAGAGACTAAAATCTCAAATTGACCAAAGCTTCCAAGCCTGTTGGAGATTGGGATTCTAATGAGGAGCTTCTACAGATGATAATACAGGGCTTGCAAACTTTCTGGACCAAGCTGTGTGCTTATTATGGTGGTGGTGTGGGTGGCAATAATATACAAAAACAGGTGCTGGTTTCTACTTAAATGCAACCCAAGAGAAATGGAAGAACTGGCGTATGTACGATTATGTTACAAAAGAGCTGCCAAGTTTGCTGGACTCCCACTTCAAGCAGTTGGACACTTCAAGAGCCTCAGTATTTGGGCACTCCATGGGTGGCCATGGTGCACTTGTGGTCTTCTTAAAAAACCCGGGCAAGTATAAAGTAAGTAAATTTCATCTGTTGTTCTATTGCAACTCCTTTGCAGCATTTCACAGACCCATGTAGCAGCATACAATTGGGTTGTTATCTAATTTTCAAGAGCTTTTATTGAAGCATTTGTTCACCTAATATCTTCCACCCTGAACCTGGATGTTGCAGTCTGTATCAGTTTTTGCACCAATTGCCAATCCATCTGAATCTAAAGTTGGTCAGAAGGCATTCAAGGGCTACTTGGGCGAGGACAGGTCCCTGTGGGAGGTGAGTGTTGATGCCCTTTTGAAGTAAATTATGTCTACCTATCTGATGAAGGCAATGGTCTGACACTTTTGGTAGTGATACTTGTAAGGTTATGACTGTATTCATTGTTGTCCATGTGAGGTTTGATTCTGCTAGAACTAACATAATGGTTACCTTCAAAGTGTATTGGGGAGTTTTCCCTACAATTTCATGAACATAAAAATCATGAGTGCAAGAAATGTATACATGATTTGTGCTTTGCAGGAGTATGATGCTACTGCGCTGGTGAAAAAATACAAGGGGCCCAAGACCACCATTCTCATTGACCAGGTGAGTTTTGTGAACAAAGGTCAAAGACCTTGTGATGTTGTTGTAATACACAGATAATGACCTCAATTTTTTCTCCTTCAACAAAATGTAACCGCACCAGAGATCTCATCATTTACGCATAGTGCTCCATTTTGCTGTTACCAATCAGTCCTGAATGCTGGGTGCATTTGGAAGTAGTTTTGTAAACACATCCTTGTCTCAAAGATGGTAATACAACCTGCTGGTCACATTTCTGAAGATGGGATAAGGTTTCCTGATACCATAGAAGGGAAATTTGTGTTGCAGGGTGATGAGGATGAATTTTATCATGAAAAAATGTTGCTTCCAGAGAATTTTGTTGAAGCGTGCAAGAGTGTGGGTATGCCAGTGAATTTTCGCCTGCAACCTGGCTATGACCACTCATACTTTTTTATTGCCACCTTTGTTGATGACCACATTGAGCATCACGTCAAATCACTTCAGGCATAATGTAATGGAGACAAAACTGTGTCCTTTTTTTGTCTTTTGTATGTCTTTTTGCATATTTCAGGTGTTCAATGCTCTTGTAAAGTGCACAGGGGTCAACACAATCTGTAATTTTCACTCTTTAGTATATATATGTATATTGTAATGGAAAGTTGTAAGTGGTTATCCAACTGGTTGGTACTTAGGGTAAATAAAGTGTTGTGCATTGCAGACTTTCATGTCTTTTGAATTTGCAAGACTTGGAAGGGACACTGAAAACCAGTAGGAATTTCCTGTACCTATCCTGTTCTCAGATGCAAGCAAGTGCAGTTAACTATATTTGACAAGGCCACTTCTACACTTCTACAGTGCAGCTGAATTCATTCACAACATGCGGTGCATCAAATTTTGGCAAAAGCTTCCACTGAGCTACCAAACTCTGGTACCACATGATTGGATGGTTGCAGTTATGAAATCTGCCTAAAAAACTGTTCTGGATATCAATTGTTCAGGTTCCTGCCCTTTGGCAAATAAACAATATTGGATGCATCTCTGTAGAAGAGACAAACTTCCCACCTCAGTGATGGGAATCAGCTACAACTTCACGTGTTCTAGATAAGAAAAGAATTTCAAGATTCACAACCAATTGATCATGTCTCGAGATGATATATGAATCTTATTTGGACCCAATGCTGCAAATGGTGCCAAGTGTGATCCACACTAGTAGATCACCACCCAACACTATTGAAACCATCAAATCTGCACACAAACTTGACAAGACCTTAGAAGATGAATGCTAAGCTCTCTTAAGATCAATAAGAGACAATATTGAACTCTGGTTGTGACATGTTGCAAGGTAAAGAGAAATTTTTCTCTTGGCAAACAATTATTGTTTTGTTGTTCTTCAATTTGAAAAATACATTGACAATGTGTTGAGTACCTGTAATCGTAACCTTGTAATCCCAACCTTATTCATGGAATTTTGGTTTGTTCCAATGTTGGCTTCACAAGGATTTCATTACATGAAAGAAAGCAAAATGAATATGCTCAAATTCTAGAGATCACATCCTATTGGTATTTGTAAATTATTTGCAATTTTGGCTACTAAGATGATGTGCACAATTGAAGAAATATTTGTAATGACACCAAACAACCTTGATCAGGTATCAGTTTCTTTGGAAGATGCCTTAAACCCTAGCTACATAATGGAAATTTGTTCATAACATGTACAGGCAATCACATGCTTGAGAGGCCTCAGCTTAAGAGCATATCCACAACCATCTGTTTTGCATCACATTGATCTACCTTCGCCTAGGATTGAACATGTATACACAATTTCAACTAGCAGTTTTATGAGGCGCTACCAACAGGTTGGCATTCCAGAACAATATGGAAAAGGTTGCAATCAAGTTCTAGATTCGAAGTTGGGGTACTAAACTTCCAGCTCTTTACCAGCATTTGGTCAGCAAACTGTAAAATTGTGCTCAACTTCTTCAAAGCAAATGGCAATATTGCCTATCACGATTGATTTTCATTTTGACTGCTTTGCTGATACTGCTGCTCTGAGAGACCTGCATTTCAAAACTCAACATGATCCGTTGTGCACATGAGTAACTTGGTTCAAGGAATTTTGTGTTTTACTGCGGGGGGACTCAGGCATTGAAGGGATGACTGATTGAGCATTGGGTTTCCCTATATACCTAATAAACCATCACATATTAGATAATTGAAAAGAAACCAGAGTTGAGATGATCTCAAACCTGAATCATCCTTGGATAGTGTCAGTAACATATGAAGGAATTTCTTTTTCTTTTCAATAAGCTGAACTACTTCTTGCCTCCACAGAATCAAAAAAAAATCAATACTTTTTACATCAATTTTCATCTCATTTTTCTTCAATTGAAAATCTTGTTCAATTTGGATCATGAATCCAATTGAATTTGAATTTTAAAATGAAATTTAGGATTTTGATCTTTTAAAAGTAGAATTCAATTCAAGTTGCATGCAATGTCATTCAATATTCTCCACAAAATCAATATTCTTTTTTCCATTAGTTGATCGTATCACAGGTAGTTGTTGAGCCCGAAGTGTGATATTTATCTTTAGTGATTGTCATCATATGTAATAATGTTTCATGTTATGAAGGTCCATTCATACCAATTGATAGCAAAGTCGATAAATGATTTTTAAGTTAACAATGTTCATACATATCAATACAATTAACTAACGTGGATTGCCTATCTGCACAATAACATGTTTATCAATGTGTGATAGCCCAATGTTAAGACATAAGCATGAAGGTAAAAATCTTTCAAAATCCTAAATTCCCACTTATTTGCAGCCTTATCAACATAGTTAAACTAATAATTTGAAAAATAAGGTGGTAAACTAGCATTGTAGCATTGTGATCGCTATGTTCCATCAAATCTTGAAAAGGTGTAGAGGAACACTTTGCTCTAATAAACCTTGAAAAAACACTCTATTGCATTGAAGCTTGAAGATGTTTGTAAAAGTTGCAAGATTTTTTAATGATGGCATCAAGACAGCATTCAAGAGGGCATTTAAGAATAGCAAATTTGCAAGTGCCAGCAACAACTTCACAAATTGTAATAACAAGTTTTCAAGTGCCATGAGCAACTTTGTAAGCTAAAGTGCAAACAAGAACACAATTGAATGCAAGCAAATCGATAGGCAATCAAGGCAAAGGTCAAGGTGGCAATAGAATGGGTCATAATGCCAGTGATGAAGAATCAACAAATCATCAACAAAGGCATGGCAACTAAGAACGTATAGAAGTGTTAACGTTCATTTCCTACAAACACATAGAACACATAACCTTGAAGGAGCTTGTTAATCCATGAACACAAATGATTCCTACCATGCACCAATGGGAGAAGATTGTTGAAGATTTGCAAACAAGGACCAAAGGCAAATTTCCATGAATTCAAACAATGTGCAAAGATAAGTGGAACTCTTTTAATTTTGATTACAAAAAAATTATTGACTATCACAAAGGAATTGATAACCATACTTTTTTTTGGGATCTTGTGGTTGAAGAAAAGGATAGGTATCATTTACCTCATCAAATATGTCAAAAATTAAATGATTTGATTAAGGAATTTCAAGGGGAAAGGAAGGTGATTACTCCATTGCATCCTAAGGACATCAATGTTAAAAGTAACAAAATCTACAAACTAGCACTTCAACAAGTTGCACATGGAACATAAAACAAGAATGATGATTTTGAAATGCAAACGAATGCAAACGAATCCCAAGATCAATTGATTCCAAATGTTTTTGGGGTGCCAAGATATGCAAGTATCATGGATTCGTCTCAAGAAGACACGAAATTGTTATTAAATAATAACTGCTAACTTCATGTGGTCAATCTTCTTGATTTGCATACAATACTTCCACATGGCAACATTATACTCAAACGAAAATGTAATTATGTTTTTTCTATTGTCATTGACTCTACAAATAAAAATTAAAAAATTCTTATGGAGGCAATGAAAAAGATCAATGCTACACAACTTGATGGTTACAACCACACCTTCAAAGAACGCCTTCAATTTTTCAAAGCACCAAACAAGAAGGTGAATTGAATGAGCAAAAACTTGGTGACCATTCTTTCAAACTTGAACACAACTATGTGTTGTGCATTCATCACAAATCAAACATCCATGCCTCCATTGATTGCGTTACCTAAATCTTCAAATGAAGATGAAGAAATGGATGCAAAATGAAGAAGCCAGATCACTTGAAATAAAATCGTCCCTATTGTCATAAAATAAAAGCACTTGGTTTTGTTCATTTACAAAGATTTGATTTTATGTTTAAACATCATATGTTAGCAAATGTTGTCACCATCAATTGATCGAACATGTGCAATACCATGATTCAAAGCTGGAAAATTTACCATCAAGGATAATAGGAAAAGCATGTAGGTCTAACCTTTGTGGGTTAATGGCTTTAGTCCTAAAGTTGTTAACCATTGTTAATTTCAATCATGAATTAATTGGAACAAAGCAATTACAGGATGTTGCATGATTTTGAGTTAGACTTTTGTTTGACATTTAAACTTCAATTCAATTTAGAATCTTGTTGTCAACATTTAAACTTTCAATTCAATTTAGAATCTTGTTGCAAACATTTAAACTTTCAATTCAATTCTAGATCTTGCTTCAACATTCAGAATCAATTGACATTTAGACTTTCAATTGACAATTTTGCTATATACTATTCATGTATCATTTTACTTCTCTAGTTTTAATGCAATGTGCACCATGTCAAAGTCAAGCATTACTGGAAATAAAATTATAAACATTTCTCAACATTGTCCATGGATTTGTGGTCTCTAGTCCCCCAAGTAACATTCTAATGCCATTCTTTAGGTGATTTCTGAAATTTCCTTTTTCTGCAAAATAGGTTCATTTCCTTAATCAACCACTTGATCATCAAAATTTGGTCTCACCCCCCCATGTCTATCTTTTCCCAAATTTCCAATTTCCAATTAAACCATTAGTTCATCAATGTTGCATCTTTCCCACTCAAGATCATGTTATTTAAGATACAACAACACATAACTACATTATGTACGAAAAACACATTTAAGTTAAAGGTGTTTGCATGGTAGGGTGGACCAAGTTTGGCATCACAAGAGTATTTTTTCTATGGTCGGTGTGATTGCAAGTGTTATATATTATTACATATGTTGGGTTTGGTTAATAAGGACTCATTTTCAAATAATAGACTTTAATATTTACATGGTGTAAATTTGTTTAATGCAAAAAACATAAAATCCCAAGAGCTATTATGGATTTTTGAAATTGAAAACCCGAGGTGTAACACCAACTATAATTACGTAAATTGACTTTAATTTGGTTCAATGATAGATTTAGAACTTGTTTAGGGAATTGGTTTAAAAGTGGAAATGCATTAATAAAAACAATGCAAAAAAGTTTTACGTCATGTGAATTGAAGGTATTAAATTATGAAAAAGACTACTAAAAAAACACACCCTATTTTTAAAATTCCATAGCATCTAAAACAAAGTTGTTTTAAATTTAAATTTTGCAAACTTATGTAAATCATTAGCCTCTACAATGCACAAATCACATATGAAAAAATTGCTAAAAATGGATAGATTTCATCTTGTCATCATCATGTGTCAACATTGTGCACACTATAAAGCTTACAAAATGGACGTTGGGCCAAGTTTTTTTTTGTCGAATTTTGGTCCACCCAACCATGCCAAGACCTTTAAATTTGATCATAATTCTCTAAAGGTTTTCTTCAAAATACTGAAATTGTTTTCAACCATAATGTTTGCCCAAAAAAGTCTTTTGTTGAGCAAAGCTTGTAAAATAAAATGCCTTACACTAGTTTGCTTATGTGGTACCATCAACCACAAAAGCAAAGGATATCCCTTATCCTTGATCAAATATGGACTAATGCCTTCATTCAAATTTTACTCATTAATCATTTTTTGATAAATGGAAGAGAGACACAAAACTTTCATTTCATTCATGAACCCCAACATCCCAACAAAAATGTCAATGAACCTTTTTTTAATGATCAACAATTACTTGAAACTACAAATTATATCCTTTTGGTTTAAAGGAATAATATCTAAAATTACAAAAACATTAGATTTCAACTTTTGTACATGGACTTAAGTTACATTAATAGCTCATTAAATCCTTGGTACGCGTAACAAATCTTTGAAACCTTTTATCATTTCCATTTGATTGTCAACTTTAGGCCACTAAACTTGATTCTTGAAAACTTCTAAATGGAATGTGGATTTTCTGATATCAAATAGTTCACCTTATTAGAGGTAATCAAATGCATGAACTATTTTGTATAATGAACATGTTACTGTAATATTGACTAGAATTGCGCATTTGTAATTTGTGTTTTGCTCTTCCATTTTGTGTTGTAGTCTATTAATCAATTATTTCACAAATGATTTACATACGTAAAAGTGTTGAATCCATCTCCTATCATCATATTGACTCATCAAAAATTTAAAATAACATGTCCTTGATCTAGCTTTAACCAAATCCTGTAGATCCTGATTTAATAATAGACTGTATACAAAAGAAATTCTAAAATTGTGAGAAATTAATGTTTCCAAAAAACACTTGCAAATGTTTCTGTTTACATCAAAAAGAAATAATTTGAATCCAAATCTTATGAAATTGAAAGAATTGGATGCAAACTCCTTCTAGAAATGACTAATAATGAAAAGATTTTGTGCTTGGATTACAAGTTGGAGAAAATGAACAAGTAGAATGATTTTTAATGGCTTCATGAAATTGAATAAAAATTGGATTAAAAAAAAATCCTTGGAAAACAAAAACAAAAACACAATAAAGAGCTATGTGAAAATAAGAAAATAGATAAATAAAACATTGAAAGAAAAAAAAAATTGTTTGAAAAATGGAATCAAGAAATGATCATGATGGATACTTGAGGTTTAACAATAGTTGCATGCAAGAATAGAAGTTTAGAAAAAATTCATTTGAGAAGCAAAAGGTGAAAACTTTAGCCATAATAAATCGTGATGGACACTTGAGGTCTAAAAGTAGTTATGTGAAAGAATGGAAGTTTAGAAAGATTTTCTTGAGAAGTAAAAGGTGAGGAACTTCAATCGTAGGAAATTGCAATGGACACCCAAGAATAGATACGTGAAACAATGGAAGTTCAGAAAGATTTGCTTGAAAAGCAAAAGATGAAAAACTTTAGCCACAAGAAATCACAATGGACACCCAAGTCTAAAGGTTTTTGTGTGAAAGAAATGGAAGTTTAGAAAGATTCACTTGAAAACCAAAAGGTGAGGAGTTTCAATTAAAAGAAATCAGGGTGGACACCTAAAAACAACTACATGAAAGAATGGAAGTTCAAAAAGATCTACTTGAGAAGCAAAAGATGAGAAAATATGAAACTTTAGAGCTTTGGAAAATCAAAACTTTAAAGAAAGTGAAACAAAAGTGAGAGGTGCCAAAAGAATTCATGACAGACACCCACAAACACCAAGAATAATCATGAATAGAAATAGAAATAGGGAAGAAGGTACACATAAATATCCATGGAATGTAAGTATGTTATTTGAACAAAATTAACATTATTACTATGATGGTATGTTATTAAACGAAATTCTAGCGTGGAAAGACTTGTTGCATTCTCATAATCATCCATTAAGGCCTATCACGAAGATAGGTTGCCCTTAGGCATGAACCAACCTTAATAGTGGAAGTGCATATTTTAATTACATGTCACATATCATAGTTCAAAAAAAATTTATACATTTGAATAATACCATCAAGTAAGGTTTATTCAATTATTCTTTGATAGAATACAATTAACCATTTTGATGGCAAAACCATATCACAAAGACATCATTCACATGCATCCCATGATTTTTTAAGAGTTTAAAACCTTTTCTAATGTTGCATTAGAGGTTAGCATCCCAAGTAAAATTTGATATTAAATGGTGACAAGTTTTTAAAACCTATCTAAATAATAAAAAAATTAGTTTAATAAAAGCTACCAAACTAAAATTAAAGTCCAAATGTCATGAAACAATTTCTATTTTTTCTTGGAACTTTGGCAATTTATTTCAGAAAATAATAATATTGTGATAAAATATTCCCTTTTATTTCTATTTTTCTTATTTTGGTGAAATTTCACACCCCAAAAAATGTTGCATGGATCACATTACTAATTTCATTTTGTTCCGCACTTTCACAATTTCATAAACATTTCAACTTTATTTAAAGACTTTTGCAAACATTATATTTTTCCCTTATGTTTTTAAGTCATCGGTAGGATGATAGTAAGATGATGGTATATATATATTATCATTAATATATATGTATGTATGTAATTTGGATGAATGTAGATGAAAATGATACATGCTCTTAGTTGGGTACAATTCCATATTTCTCCTCTTTTTCCTCTTTCCAAATTTTCAAGATGGATTTTGTCAATTTTGGAGCATATTTATTAAAATCAACTTTAATTATTGTTCTCCAATTTATTGGGATTTAAGGTCTTCACTCCTCACATATAACAAAAATCAAAAACCTATTTTAAAAAACAAACTTGCATAATATGATATCATACCAAACCATAAGCTTATATTTATCTCACTTGAAATTCATCGCTCAAAACTAGGCACTTATTTTTAATTAATAAATTTGTGACATAGAAAAAATGTCATATTTGTCCAAATTAGAATGGACAAAACAAATAAAAACAAGGAAAAATGACCTCTTGACTATCTATTGTGAAAAAGACGAGCACACTCCTTGATGAAACGATCCACATATCAAGGATCCACATGATCTTCAGGTGCACCATGTACCTCCATGGCCATTGAAATAAAATGGTGCCTCTAATGAAGCTCTCTATACTTAAAGATATTAGCAATGGTGCTAAGTTTTACAATTACATTTGTTGATTGACTAATTACACTTGAAACCACCATCTCCCACATCAAATCAGTAACCACCACATTGATAACAAAGACTTGGTCCTCTCTAGTCATGAAAAGAACACCACACTACTAAAATCTAGGTCGTCTTTGATTGAGATTCATGTTTCATATTCGACTTTTCATGATACATGTCCCAAAGTTTATTTACTACCCAAATGGAAAAATCGATTTCAATTCATGTACAAATTCTTTCAAAGAATGAGTCGTGCATTGATTTGAGAATGTTTGCAAAACAAATTTATCTTCGGTGCTGACATTCAATATGTTTTTCAAAATGGGTCTTTGGGTATTTTCTCGTCTTTGCTCTCTTAGATAAAGAGTTGTGGTTCTTTGTTGTAGAGAATAGATTCCATACAACAACCTTGTTACCAAGAAGCACTTCAATTGAGATGCTAGACAAAAAAAAAGGGTTGGCAATCACCACCACCACCACCACCACCACCTACCATTTTAGTTGTGGGAGCTCACCATCTCAATATACTTAGTCCCAATAGATGTGTCAAAGTGTCTCCAAGAATGATATTTTATTTCCCCCAATCAAAAGACCTTGGAATGCCTCGAAGAATTTTCATGATTAATATACACAATTCTGGCTTTAAAATAATATTAAAATATAATTTTTTGTCTTTGAAAAGTATTTTCGTATCCTGAAAAATGAAAAAAGAAAAAAACTGTAAAATTAATTGTAAAAGAAGAGAAAAGACAAGACAAGAAAATACAAAATGAAAAGAATTAATGCAAAATTGAATTAATTAATGAATTAATAATCGACTACAGAAATTAAGAATGTAACTGATTAATATTAATTAAAAGAAAATATTATAATTAATTAAAGAAAATTTAGAATCCAAAAAGAAAAAATAAATAAATTTCAAATTTTAAAAAAAAAACAGCCTGGTGGGTAACTTCTGGAAGCCTAATGCTGCACCCAAAAAAATTTATATCGGGCAGGGGCACCACATTGAGCAGAGGATTGGATGGCAATTGGATGAAATTCTACCCCGCTGGACAGAGTATTTCATCTGTGTAATGTATGTATACGACGACGACGACGACGTATTCGTATTCTTCTTTTCCTGTATATACTGTATACGTATTCGTACAGTTCGCAAGACTGTGTGAGAGGAAGAATCTCTCTCTTTCTCTCTCTCTCTCTCTCTCTCTAGAGTTGCTGCTGGAGTCCCGGAGATGGAGGGTGCAGCAAGAATCGCTTCTTCCTAAACTTGAGAAGCTGTCAACTGGCACCAGGACTACGCCAGCTTCCTCCCTAAGAACGTTCATGGCGTGGCAACAAGTTCCGTCCCAGGTTTGTATTACCCGCAGTATTACTATACTCAGCGTCTTCTTCTTCTTCTTCTTCATCATCATCATTCATGGTCTATTTCGGAACGGAAAGTCATGGATGGGATGATCCATGTGGTTGATGACGGGATTTCCTTCGGGTTTGGATTTCTTGTTCGCCCCTTTTTTTGATTTGAAGATTTCTTTATCTTGTGATCTTGATGCGATTTTTGGTTGTGGTGTAAGTAAAGTACCGTATTGGGAAATTTTTTTGGATGGAAGAATAGGGTTAGGGTTTGGTGGAACATTGCAGAAAACCCTAATTTTTTTGGTCACTGTTGGGTCCTTGTTATTCAGTAGAGATTGATTGATTACTGCACAAATCTAGAGATGTCAAGAGTCTGTATTAGTTCTTGAAGAGAATTGCCCTCCGATTGAGCTCCATCAGGTTTAGGTTCTGCAGTGAGAAATTCATTTACAAAGGGGTTGAGGATCTGAACTGTGGAGCTGCCGTGTGCATGCTATTCATTCATCATGGACATCCTTTTTTGACCCTGCTTGAGAGTGATTGCTGCATGATCCTAGGCTTGTAGTGTACCACTCTGTCCATTTCTTCTTGAGAAAGTAGGTGAAGGACTGACTCTCCAGATGAGCAATATAATTCAGGTGTAAGGTAGGGGAATTTATGAAACAGGATACGGTTTTCTTGGAGTCTGATGATGGCAGGGCTTTCCTGGAGTGGGAGGTGGATATGATCCTCGATATGGGCCACAGCCTGGCATGCAACAACCGCAAACTGGAGGTCCAGGCCCAGGTGTAAGCAACCCCTTCAACAATGTCTTGTATGGGGCAAGCTCTGGCATTCTTGGGACATATCTTGGCAACAGCAAAGAATATGTTCAAAGCAATGTATGTGATGTCCACCCAGTTCACCAAACTATATGGTTTTTTTATTCCATGCTCAAAAGCATAAGAGCAAAAAGCAATGGCACGCTTCGGTGCCATATGCCATCCCTGCACACTGATGGTTGTTGTAATGATGGCTTGCTTTCAAAACAGAAGTTGCCTGCTTCCTGGCCATAAAATGTGGTGTGCAATGGAACTGTGTGGTGGTAGTAGCAATATGAATCTGGAATGGTGAATATGAGATTGGCAAATTAGAGAATCTGACTTGGTTACCATTTTGGATGCACAATTCCAAATTGTATTCCAATTTGTATTCTTGTCTTTGTAGAACTGAGTTTATGGGCAGTGTGGTTTTGGGTTTATAGGTGAGCAGATATTTTGCAACTCATGACGTGCAGTACTATTTTCAAGTCAATGACCAGTATGTCAAGAACAAGCTCAAAGTGGTGCTCTTTCCATTTCTTCATAAGGTTCAATTCTTTTACTATTTATTGTCTCCATGTTTCTTTGTCCATGAAGTAGAATCCCACAGATCGGAAATATATTTGTTTGCAAGATGCCCATGCTGGTGACATGACATGCTCATACCTGCTTAACCACAGGGCCCTTGGACCCGAATACCAGAGCAGGTAGCTGGGGGCTTGAAATATAAGCCCCCTCGCCATGACATAAATGCTCCAGACCTTTACCTGCCACTTATGGCATTCAGCACCTACATTGTTCTCTGTGGCCTTACTCTGGGGATTGCTGGCAAGTAAGTAATTGCAAAGACCTTTTCGTCCTTGTCAACGTCAGTCTCCCAGCTCCACAACAGATGTTGTAGCATCGCATATGGATCTCACGTTGAACATCTTGCTGGTGGCACTTTCGCCTCAATGATTCAGGATGATTTGTTCAATTTGGTTTCTTTGAAACTTACTTGTACATGCTTGGGTTTCTGTTATGTCTATGTCATGACAGGTTCACACCTGATGTGATCAGTGGGCTATTCACAAAGGCTGTACTTGGATGGACATTGGAGACAATTCTGCTAAAATCTGCCCTATTTGCATTAAGTAGCAGTGATGCTCCACTTCTAGACATGGTTGCCTATGGAGGCTATTCATTTATTGGGTTGTCTGCTTCCGTATTAGCCTCTATGGTGTGGAGTTATGCCTACTACCTCGCATTGCCTTGGACAAGTTTGTGCATGGCAAATTTCCTGGTGAGGACAATGAAGAGGTTATTGTTTGCAGAGGCTCGAAGTTACGATCGAGATTCTACCCGACAGCACTACCTTTTACTTCTCATAGGGCTTGCCCAATTTCCCTTGTTTTATTGGCTAGTGCGCGTGAGGTAGGGTGAAAAGTGTGGGTCCTGCAACACAAATACAATGTAGAAATTTTGGTAGAAATTTACTGTGTCATTGAACAACCACAAGAGCTAGTTGTATGTCAACTCACAAGGAACTTCTTGATTATTTTCACCAACCAAAACCCTTAACATCATAATGTGGAGAGACTCCAGCTTTGCAACAAACTTTTCAGCATTCAATTATGCTCTGGTGTTCTTGAGATCCTTGGATGAAGTCATTCAAGCAATGGGGCTGACACAGTGTAATGTTCAAGGTTGCTAGACTGGAGGATATGTGATCTTCACTTGTGTATTGCGAGTTTTGCAGCAAGACTTGATTGAATTGTGCATCAGTTACTTTCATGTTCTGTTTGCCAAAGAAAGAAAGACATCAGGTGGAAGTCTAAGCCAATGGGTGTTAGCTGTTCTAGCTGTGAAATTGTTAGTTTGCCCAGGAGAAAAGGATGGTGAGGTACTATGAACGTGGAGATTTGAAGCATATGCAAAGTGCAAGGAGAGATCTTTTCAAGGAAATCATATTTGCAATCAGTAAAGATGATCTTCTCTGGTGACCAAAGAGTGCAAGACTTGGTAGGACAGAGGATCAACAACAGTGAATAGTGTATGCAGAGGAAAGGTGGTGTTCTTCTCATGCTATTCAGCTTCAACATTGAGAGTGTACGATAAATTCATGCTTTTCAATGATTGATATTGTGAGATAAATCTCCCAATTCATGCCTCACCAGCCCAAAAACTGAAGAAAGTTGGAAAGTAAAAAGTCCAACAACTCACGTGCCATGATTTGACATTGATTTTGTAAGCAACGTCTAGTATGGAAGAAGTGCATTTCATTTCAGGGTGAATCCTCCACAGCTGCACGGAGAGCTGAATGAAAACAGGTGTGTGGGCTGGATTCTTCTTGGTCTAGAGGCTCTCTCTCTATTTCAAGCCTCCTCCTCCCACCCAATGTCAGCCTCTAACAAAATTCATCCTCTAAGGTACTACTACTACTACTACTACTCTGTAACAATATATCCTCATGTTCTTAGGAGACTTTAGATCATGTGGTTGGTCTTGTAATCATCAATTTGTGCCCCACCAACCATTAATATCTGAAAGACTATTGGGATTGAAAAAAGAACAAAGACCCAAGAGAAAAAAAAACTGAAAACCAGTTCAACAATTCATTGCAGCAAAAAAAGGCAAAAGTTTCTTCCCAGTAGAGAAGATGAGGGAGGAAAGATTTTGTCCCACTGGAGAGAAGGCTGGCAAGAATGGACAGAAAGACAGACACAGAGACACGGAGCTATGTTGGGCTGTAATAAGACACATGAAAATATATAGATATATTGGGTGGAAAGAGATTTGGAGACAAAAATTTGGCCAGCAGTAAATGGGTGGCAGGAATATGTTGAGAAATTTAGAGAACTGATCATGTGCTTCACCAGTTTACAGGAACAAACACATAAGCAAGGGCAGCTACTAAAGTGGCAGTAAGAGTAAGAGCGATACCCTGATGACTCAGAGAAGCTGCTGCACTGGGATCAAGGTTCTGGGAGACGAAGTTGCCACCACTTTCGTTGGTGGCAAGAACCAGAACAAACCATTCGTTGTCCACGGATCCAACTCCAGCGGAAGTGAACTGAGTGTTGTTCAGCTGTTCAGAGTAGGCATCAAACTCTGTGTAGTTTTGAGAAGCTACCAGATACGCATCTGCTGGGCTCGTACCCGGCGGCACACAATCCGGTGCAATGAAGCCGTTCTCGACATTGTCTGGCTGCAAGTTGCACGTTGGTAACACAGCCGGCAGGTTTTCAGGCTCCGAACCATCCAATGCATCCGCACCCGTCGAGTTCGTGCAAGCTTTTCCCTTGTAGTAGTTCGCCAACCCCTGTGCGACACAGGCGGCTCCCTGATTCACCGTTAGCGCTGGCAAGTTGCCCGCAATGCGATACTTGTTGATGTTGTCCAGCAAGTCCTGATTCACTGCCAGCATCCGTTCACAGTACTCCCGGAAATTATGGAAAACACTCCAACCGAGAACAAAGAGACAGAGAAACAGTATTGTATCGAGGGCAAACAAAAACACACACAAGAACGAACTTTTTTCTCCATGTCTATGACAAAATCTCCAACATCTGCTTGACTTCTGACACCCATTTCTGCGCATCCCTCTCATCACGCGGTAGAAGATTGCAATCAGATCAGGAGCTTCCAGTTTGACAAAGCTGAATGTCTACAGTAAACGGCCAAATTTAACAGTCAAGGGGTGTATGTCTTTCTTTCCGTGTTTTCTGCTTCAGTAGTACTGTTGGAGGAGGAAAACGCAAAGAGGAGGAGCTACGATTTTTCTTTCACACAGCATCCAAGAAGGAGATTAGAAGAAGAATGCAATAATCAGGACGAAGAGGAAGACAGACGACGCACCGTCAGCAAAACCGGCTTGTAGCAACAATGCGAAGCAGAAGAGGAAGACGCAGAAACCAAGCGGACAACAGGAACCTGATCCGCCATGGACTGCAAGTCGAGCCCGCGCCATAGCTGCTACTGCTGTTCTTCTTTCTTGCTTGCTGCCTCGTTTCCGCGATCTTCCACACCACTTCAAAACTGCTCTTCTTTGCTGCTGGTTCGAATCCGGGATCTTCCAGACCACGTCAAAACTATTCTTCTTGCTTGCTTGCTGCCTGATCTTCCACACCGCGTCAAAAAACAACACACCACAGCAACGAGTAGATCATAGGGCGGGAAAAGAGAGATATTGTTCTATGCTAGAATGCAACAAAAGCAACAAGAGAGAGTGTGCTGCGATTGTTGCATTTGCAGAAACAACAAACAGACGCTGATTGTTTGGTGTTCCTGGCACTTACAATAATGGACAGGAACTTGATTTTCAATACTTATTACTCTAATACCAAAAGCAACAGGGAGGGACTACTGTGGGATAGGTGATAATAATAATAATGCAGCTGTGGCGAATGACGACGACGACGCCGCTCGACTCACTCCCTCACTTAGTCACTCACTCAGCACAAGAGACAGAGAGCGGCATTAACAGTGAAATGGCTCAATAATTCCGCCCTTCTTTCTTCTTCATCAGCTACCTAACACAACAATAAGGGCCGTGGATGATGATGATGTGCCTGGGGACATACCTGGGGTTTCCTTTTGGCCGTGATTTTCGGGGCCGGCGCTCGCTCGTTCCTCCGCGCGCTCTCTCCCTCGCCCTCGTTCCTTCGCTCGCTCGCGCTCTCTCTCTCTCTCTCTCTCTCTCGCTTGCTCGTCCCTTCGCTCTCTATCTCGGTCGCTCCCTCGTTCCCTTCTCTCGGTCGGTCGCTCTTACCTTCGGTCGCCCGGTTTCCTTCGGTCCCTGGGGAGCGAGCTCGGGGCCGATTTTTTGGTAAATGGATGAAATTTGGATGACCTTGTAGGGGTGGATGTATCGGAACAATTGAAGAATGATTGAGCATAAAGTGGTTACTGGATGAATTAATGAATAAATGAATGAATGAACATGGAGACCATGATATAATTACGTATTTGGAATAAATAAATTAATTATGAATAATAATTTAAAGGTTAGTGGCAGTGTTTTTTTTTTTTCTTTTGGGCGATTTTTCACTTCTTTTTTTTTGTGTAAAATGAGGGCGAAAAGAAAAACATGAAAGCTTTGTGATTTTTATGGAATTAGCCACTCCAAATTCTTCTTAAGGAAGGATATTTGGATCCAAAATAAATGGTTATATTTAATGATTATAAATTGTGATTATTAGCAAGTTTTTTTCACTTGTGGAATTATTTTTTCAAATTTGACATCTATTATATAATTACAACATGGTGTGTGTGTGTCTGTCCGTCTTTTACTTATCTTTTCATTTACTTCACACGTTTTGGGGACGGTTAGAACATACCTTTTCGTTTCAGGTCTCAAGAAATGAGGGGTCTGTCTGTTTAGGGACATGGGGCAGGGCAGGGCAGGGCAAGGCAGGGCAGGGCAGGGCGGGGAGAGCAGGGGGCAGGGCAGGGAGGGCAGGGCAGCGGGGGGAGGGCAGGGGCAGGGCAGGAGTGGCTGGAGTGGCGTAGCCACGGGTTACGGCCAGCAGGGGGGGGCCAGCACGGGCCGGGGGGGGGGGGGGGGGGGGGGACGGGCGGGGCAGGGCAGGGGGGGGACCTGTATCTAATCAAACAAAAAATAATTTTTTTTTAAAAAATTATTTTCATTATAGAACATATTAAAAAATTATAATTTTTTTAAAATAAAAAAGAAAATAAATAAATACATACATACAAACAAAAAAAATGAAGATAAACAAAATAAGAATAGAAAAAATAAAAACATGAAACAAATTAAAAACTATAAAAAAGGAATGGAAAGAAATGAAACAAGGAAAGGGAAATACAATAAAATAATTTTAAAAGAAAAAAATTCCAAAAATGAAAAAACCAAATAAAAAATAAAAAATAAGAAAAGCCCTACTTGAAAAAAAATGAGGTGTGTCTTCTTTCTCCAAACTTCAAACTTGCATCCAAATAAAAATATATATAAAATAATAATAAAAATAAAAATAAAAAAGTTAAAAGTTTCTAAAACATGAACCAAGGTGGCCGAAGGCCACGGGCACCCACTAGTTATGTAAATTAGAAGAGGTTGATCAAAAATATTCTCTTGCATCACATGTACATTGAGCCCCTAAATAAATAAAATTCAACATGTTTGCAGTAAAAGAATTATACACTTGTTCAAAGACTTACAAAAGATAGCCATAATTACAATTTCGTGGAAGGATCATCAAGATGTTTTCATTCAACATGGTTTATATATTTAGTAATTATAAAATTTGAGACCAAAACACACCACGTTTGACATCCAATAAGTCTAAATTGCTTTTCATAAAACCACTTTTTCCAACACTCACATTTTGTTTTCTAATTTCAAGTTTTCGTACGATTTGTTCTCATTTTGGACAACTATTTTAACATTTTATTATTAGCAAAAATGTGGCTACTAAAATGGTAAAGCCAACGAAGTGGAAATCAAAGGGATCTAACCCATCACGATTGGAGAAATCATTAATTAATTAGTTGTTTGCACATTCGTCATTTAGTTAAATGATACATTTGCGAAACATTTTAGTCTTGTCAATTTGATTTGATGACACAAAGCGGGTGTAAAACAGTGATTCATGGGGTTCATTTTATTTTGGATTTGCATCCAGATTGGGTGGTATTACAAATGATCGTCCACAATGCTTTCAATTTTGTATCATAAACAACCATTTTTCAAAAGTTGTGATCTTTTATCGATCCTTTTCCATTTGTTTGATGATTTTATGCATGTCCATTCCCACTATATTTTTCACTAGCTTCTCAACACAAAGATCCCAGAATCATTTCATTAAAATGTAATACACAACATGGGGATCTTCTAGGCAAAACATTGTTTGTTTTAGCACATTTTCATGTTTTTTTGCCTCATTACAATAATCCACCTTAAATGTGTTTGTTTGTCATTTGCCGATGATAGGCATATTGTTGGTCATGTTTCAAATTTGGTACCTTTTTTTTACACTTATAGGTTATGTTTGCAACATTATGATTTTCCATTTAGTTGATGAAGTGTGTAGTTTAGTCTCCACATGGGTTAGACTTGTCCATATCACTTTCATCAGAAAAATTTACATATAACATATGTTTTCATATTCTAGCTGCACCAATAGCTTTTATGTCATTTGTGGAGTATTTTGTTGTAGAAGCATTTTAAGAGGATCTCAATGGCACAATGAACCTCCCTATGCTTATAGATTCACAAACAACCTTATCAATGTTCTCACTTTATTATGTCTAGTGCCCAAGTTATTTATGGTGTACCATGTTTCTATCTTTAAATATTTTGTAGCATTATGTGGAATTTGATTCATGTATCATAGCTGCATGATAGAAATTATTGGGTGTAGGATCTTTTGACACTACTATGGGTCATTTGGCTCATCATCAAATCAATTTACCTATTTCTTCAAGGGGGTTTGGCCTCCCATCAATGGTTCGACTTGCTACTTGTATCTTATTGGAATGTTGGGCTATGATCATTTTTGCATTTGTCACTCATTTCCAACTAGACGATCACTTTCTTTTTTTTCATGTGATGGCACATGTCAAAAGTGGCACCTTTCCTTTCAAGTTGGCACTATGGGATACCTAAGTTTTAGTATTCCAAGTTGTTTATTCTCAAATCCTTCCCTTTGAAAGTCTTATGGTACAATTGTATATTCACTTTCAAGTTTCTTTTCAGAATGCCTACATGAGCAAAAATTTGCCACATTTTTAATAGATGTTCCTTTCAAATGCCACATGAACACATTTTCGATTTTGTGTAGGTTTAACTATGGGCATTTGGTTATTAGCCCATCCTACCACACTTGCAATGCGGTTTTTTTTTTGTTCATTTATTTACAACATTACATACCCACCTTGGTTTGCCACATCCTACTATTGCACATCTTTCATGTTGTTAGTATGGACAAACCATTGATGGTTTAGGTATCCATTTGCTTTAGTGCTCAAGCGAAAGTGATCACATTGCAACCTACAATATTCTTTGAAATATTGTCATAACTATTGCTTTGGAAAGTGGGACACAAATGTAAAAAAAGGTTACCTACCTTTTCCCCCACCACATTCGACAATGAGTCGATATTCCAATCACTGAAAATGGTTTTTGGACCTTAGTGGACATTGTCATAGTTAATCTAATTTGCATGGATATGGTATCATTCATGCATCATTCACAATAGCACATGCAATGACAATTGCTACTTAGGAGAAAACATGATCATATGCAAAGTGTGCATCAAAAAACAACTTCATTCCCTTTGCCATAAAGATTTATAGTTGTTTTCATTCAAGTTTCGACTTTTTTTTGTTCATGCCACTCTAACCTATCATTAGGAGTCTTCTTTAATTATCGTGATGTTTTTATTTATTATTATCAATGTGTGTCCATAGCCTTTTAATGTGCGCATGCCATAACAACTTTTCAACGTGTTATTGCACTTGGGAGGCATTTATTGTTTCTTCCACACATCACAGTTAATGTACTTCTATCGTTAACCCATTTGTGGCAAACAACATTTTTTTAGCTTATGGTCTTTTATTTTCTTAGTAAATTAGTGGTGTCCTAGTTATTATGTGAGTTCATGACATGTGTTTTTGGGCTTCTATTTGCCTTGCACCTTTTATGGATGGACTACATCCATGCCATTTTGTTATGTAAGGTTTTTTTTAAAAATCAAAGGGCACCTAGCTCACAATGACCATTAAAGTTTAACCATCCTACACCCAACAATATTTATGTTTTTTTCTTGACAAATCAACATTAGACATGAAAAACTTTAACATTCCTCAAACCCCATTAGAAAATTGACTTAACAGAATGTGTGATGTTTCCCATGAATTTTAAAATCAAAGATTTCATATATTCTTAGATGGATCCATCTTTATAAACTTCTCACCATCGTTTCAACATCACACAAGAACAAAATTAAAACTAAATCATATAAATAACAATTCATATAAACACTTTAGACCTCACATGTGAAACACTTGCCAATAAATTATCGCATACAAGTAGCCATTTTCCATCCATGTATGATCATTTCCATCCTCTTGAAACTAAAAATAACAATCATTTTTTTCCATTTTATGGTCTCATTGGATCATCCACACCATTGACATGATCAACAAAAGGACAACATTCATGCACACAAAAAGTCAATACAAATGGACGATCAAATAATAAAAGAGTATCATTAAACTTAACTTTTACACCTAGTGCACCACTTGTACAAATCAAAACAAGAGAAAGAAATAGCAACATGTGTGTTCAATGTTGGTGTATTCAAATTTCCTAAAAACAACAAGAGGGATGAATTTTTTTTTTAAAAATAAAGCTTTTAAAGACCTAGCACATGAAGCATGAATGTTATTATCATAATTAAAATCACACGTGTTGTCTTTTGATCAATAGCTCTGGACCAAACCTTCATCATAAAATTATAATATCAAATTCAAATAAAAAAGGGGAAAAAGTTTCCAAAATCAAGATGAAATGTTATGTGCATGCTGTGCTTGTTTCTTATAACACACACTCCTTTGTAAAAAAACCAACCATAATTTTTGTGAAGCCTAATTAGAATTTGAAAAAAGGCATGTCTTTTCCAAAGCTAGTAGTTGCTTGGAATGCAAGGTTTCCTTGTTCTTCAACCTCCAAAAGTTTTTAGGATCTTTGGTTAAATTTGTTTTTGACCCTAAATGGGTAAGTGGATATATATGGAAGTATATAATTGCCATGGGTCTATCCTTGTTTTTAATAATTGCACAAAATTGGTCACGACTTTAATTTGGGTGCATGATCAACTCTAAAAATGGGGAACAAAATGTCACTTATGGAATAAATTTTTTTTTGATGGTTTCTTAGTTATAATCAAATTAATCAACAAAGGATTGAAACATAAAGTGAATGTAAGAATGTTCAAGTTCACATTCCCATTTGGAGTGAATTTGTGAAAGTCAAGAGTAAACATTCCTAAAATTCACAAGTTGAACTTTCATTTTGGGAATTGAAAATCTCAAGGTGTAACAAATTTTTGGATTAAGGTTTGAGAACCAAACCTTTTCAAATTGAACCTTATTTGGATTATCAAAAAGGTTTTCAAAAAATATATAATAAAACGGGGTTGCATTTTCAAAACAAAGATTTGTAATAGTAAATTTGGCCATTTGAATGGTAAGGAATCAAACTACCAAAATGATTTTCAACCATTCAAATGACAAAATTTAAGGATTCAATCATTTGTGAGTGAAGAATTTGATATAACGTTGAAAAGATCTTTCAAAGGGTTATTATATAAACCTTTAAATTGATTAATTTGGATAAAAATATGATGAAAGTATCAACTTTCAAAATTGTGAGAGTCATAATTTGGGGTGTAGACATGCTAATCGAAACCACTATTGCCCACTTACGCAATTGCTTTTTGGGGGAATACTTTCAAAATATTTTCAAAAAAAACTTTTCAAAAAGTATTTTAAAGCTTTTAAAATATTCTTTGTACTAGTTTGTTAAGGTTTGTGTTAAATTTTTTCCCAAAATATGTCATTTTCAAAGTTTTTCAATTCAATTTATAAATTATTTTATTTTTTAAAAGCAATGGTTACATGGATATTACACTACTTTTGAAGATCCAAATGTTAATGAAATAATTTCATATTTTGGATATTTGTAGAATAAGATATTAAATTTGATAATGTGCAAAAAAGTTAACTTATTTTCAAATTAAATTGTTTAAAAAACATTTGGTGTAAAAAAGGCAAAATTAAACAATGGTTACAATTACTTTTGGCTCCTATTAACATGATTGCACCTTTTGACAAAATTGAAAGTCATATTTTAACAATTTTGGGACTTTCAAATTTTAGCCATTTCAACATAGCTTTCATAAGGAACTACAAAATATATTATAAAAAGGAGAATGATATTTGTTTGTAATAAAGTTCATGGTGTAGTGAACCTTATAATTTATATGAATTCATGGTTTGATTGTGCATAATTTGTTTTTTCAAAATATTTTAACTGTCTTTTCCTCTTGATGGCAAGCTTTCAAGGTCATGTTGATGTATCTATAACAAAGTGCCAAATTCATTGAGACATTTTGTCAATTAATTCATCCTTTGTGTTTGCAATTTTTATATTTATGAAATCTAGCATGCACATGTGCTTCTTGTGTTTTCATAAAAATCCATTGTCTCACTTCTTTACATAAAAGGATTCCAAAATGGTCCAAGGTTTTTTTAAAAAACTATTATTATTATTATTATTTAAAAAAAATTGGCCTAAGTTATAAAATAAAAAATCTTTTGGGAAGAGGGGTGTGTATGGGGACATTATGATTGAGGTTTCAAAATGAAAGACCAAAATTCATAATATTAAAAAGGTTCTAAACAAATATGTGTAATTTAAATTTATTTTTTCCAATTTTCAAATTAATAAATATCTATTATTACTTATACAAGTGGACAAAATGAACCAATGTCAACATAAATGATTTGGTATGATTGCTTGTTGGTCTTAACATAAATTGAGTGAAAATTTCTACATATTTTGCAATTTTTTTTAATGATAAAAAATTTTCCAAAATTAAAATGTATAAATTGTAATCAATGTAATGAAAGAATAAATTAATAATAACAATTGATTAAAAAAATTCACGAATAGTCATATTCATTGAATTATTACAAACATTTCCATTTTGTCCATGTGATTGTTCCACTTTTCTTGGCCATTTTCATATCGTGGATTTGCATTTGGTTTCATTTATTATCAAACTTTTAACTTGCTTCCATTTGATAAAGATATTCCAAGGAATTGTATGGTAATTGAAATTAGCATTGTTACTCACAACATTGACATATTGTCATTCATTTGGAAAATTAGGGGTGGATCATGAGTTTATGACTTGGGTGAACTTATGATTATTTCAATACAATAGGTGATTTTGTTTGTTCTAATTTTTGCATTTTTGCAACCTAAAAAAATAATTTTAACACATACAAAAGCTTGTCCTAATCAGTTAGATTTCAATTAAAATTTCTACAACAATTTTAGCATGTACCTAAAATACATAAGGATTTTTTAAAATTTAATTTTCATGCTTGATCTATAGCTAGTTAAATCTTCTTATGGATGATTGTTAGTTTGGTTACATCACAAAATTGAAAAAAGAAAAGAAACCCATGCAAAAAAACAACTTATTGGTTTAGGATTTAGGCATAAAAGTTTTGCTCAAGATGCACCCAACATGTGAATGACATTTGGAATCACATGGGTGCATATGATGGATGGGCATGTTCCATAGAAGTGCATGTAAATTACATGAGAAGTTCTAAAGCCAAGAAAAAAAGTTTTTGATTTGAAGTTTGAATATGCTATTCATTATAACAATGAGTTACTTGTGTGTATTCTTCCACCTTTTGCATTATATTTCAACAATTTGGACCTTTATTTCGAAGAATAGGAACTAAAGTTTAAAAAGAACAAAATGGATTAATGGATTATGGTTAAAAGGTGATTTTGTATTACATATTACATAAAATTTCACATATGATAAATGTCATATTTTTTGGGTTGGTTTCACATGCTATAGTTGTTGGTATTTGGTCAAACTCTCAAACCCACCCACCTTCCAAAGGTTTTTTTAAAAAAAATTAAAAAATTAGAAAAAAATAAAACTGTTTTTAAAATAGATTTTAAACTTTTAAAATATAATTGTGTATCATAATAAATTTCAAATAGTCTCAAAACCTTCGAAATTATTTGTAAATGTTTATGTTGATGTTTTTAGAAATGGGAAATTTGGAATGGTTTGCAAAACTTCTAATTTTTAGACTTATGCATTTTTTATTAGAAGACTTGAAACATAAAAAACCATTGAACTTTACTTTAAAGTTAACCTCACAATGAAAAGATGGAACAAAAAAATGGGGAAAATATTGGGGAAATGTAGAAAATTCTTTCTTAAATCATTAAATTTACCTACACAAAAGGGGAAAAGATTGTGAGAAGATGATCAAATTTTATTTCTTTAATAATTAGATTTACTAAGAGAAAGGAGGAGAAAATTGTGGGAAAATAAGTACATTTATCCTTTCTTTAATAATTAGATTTACTAAGAGAAAGGAGGAGAAAATTGTGGGAAAATAAGTACATTTATCCTTTCTTTAATATTTAGATTTACCTTAAGAAACGTTAAACCATAAAATAAAATCCTTTCTTCTTTTCTAGTCTTTGGAATGTAAATATTACATGGGAAAATTTCCTACAAGGTGGCTAATCCTTGGAACGTAATTTCAATTGGAAAATAGGTGGGTAAATAATTAATACAACCACAAAATACTTGCTCACCTATTAGCTTAAGGTTTTAACTTAGCAATTCCAAAGTGCATTATCATATCTAAGATTGAATTTCAATACAAAATAATTCTCAAAAATTCTTGTGGAAAAAAGGAGAAAAAAATATTCATGTTTGTCTAAAATGTTGAAAATTAAATTCCCAACTTGCAAAATTTTGTTTATTGTTAAAAAATTGTTCATTGAATTATTGAATAACCATTGAATTATTATTGCAAATACACAACTCAAGCTATATTTTTCATACTTATTCTTCAAATGTTGAAATCCTGAAAAATTAAATTAAAAATTGCCTAATCTCATTTATTAAAATAAATAAAATGTTTAACAAAGAAATGCCAATTATTAGTCATAGGTATGATATATTTAGCCAATTCCCAAGTAAAGAGGAATGGAGGTTGTTTTTCCAAATCTATGTCATTTCAAAGTTATTTATTTATTTCTTAAATACCATAATCATGGAATTTTTATTAAAAAAATTTGCAAAAAAATTTGTATCCCATTTCTCTTCAATTGAACTTGAATTCAATTCAATTCAATCTGAATCCAATTGAATTTAAATTCAATTAATTATATATTATATTCATGAATTAAATTTCAATTCAAGTTGCATGCAAAGGTTATTCAATATTTTTTCATTTGAATGAAACTTAATTTTCACAAAATGAATTCAATTTTTTCATTAGTTGATTGTCATGTGTAGCAACATGAAGCCCAAGTTACTTACCTACCTACCTACCTACCTACTAGGTTAAAAGTAACTAGTGATTAAAAGGTGGAAAGAAAAAAGGTGAAAATGGGGGGGAAAAAAAAGAGTAAATACTTAATCCTTGGAATATAACTAATTACATTGGAGTGTAGGTAGGTAGGTAGGTAATCAATATTACCATGACAAATTACTTACCTACCTATTTAAGTTATCTACCAACTTAAGGTAATTATCAACCTAGAGATTTTTTTCAAAAAAAGAAAAAAAAATTGTAAAAAAGAAAAAAAGAAAAAGAAAAAGAAAAAGATTGGGGGTAAAAGATAAGTAGGTAGGTAAGTGATGCTACCACCACAAATTACTTACCTACCTACTGAAGTTACCTACTGACTCTCAGTTATTTTTTTTTACTTATTACCTACCTAGCAATGAAAAGATAGAGAGGGTTAAAAAAAAAGGGGGGGAATAAAAAATTATTAAAAATATTGGAAAAAGAAATTACCTACCTACCTACCATATTCTCACCTACCTACCATGTTCTTACCTACCTACCATGTTCTTATCTACCTACCATGTTCTTAGCTACCTGCCATGTTCTTGTTGTCTCTCTCGCGCTGGGTCCTTTCTTCCTTGGCCCGAGCGTAGTCCCGAGCGCTGTCTGTCGTCGTTGCGTCGTCGCTCTCAGCGAGGTTTTTGTGGTGGTGTTTCTGGGTGCCATGGCAATCGCTGAAGCCTTTGTACACTTGCTGCTCTTGTGAATTCTGTTTTTCGCGAATACCCATTACCGGAAAACTGCGTTTTGGAGGCTGTTTTTGGCACAGGGACAAAACCAAAAAAAAGAAAGAGAGAAAATGGAAATCTTTTGGCGGTATGGAGATGTTTTGCGTTTGCCTACATGAAGAAGAGATTTGGAAACAACGACCGTGATGGATTCGTTTGTTGTCTTCAAGTAGTGAAGCATTAGAAGAAGAAGAAGCAGGAGCGCCATTGAAGAAGAAGAAGAAGAAGAAGAAAGGAGTCGTTGTTTTCGCTGCTGCAGCTGGTGGTGGTTTTTGGTTGTTTCTTCTGTGGGTCCTTCTGGCTTTAGAGCTCTTTGTAAACCCTATCTTCTTCTTCCTTTATTAATCAAAAAGCACAACCCACTACCACCAGTGTGTGTGCATGCCTGCCTGCATGCATGCATGATGTCGAAGCAAAGGGAGTTGGACTTGATAGACATCGGCAAGAAACTCGCCAATGCACAATCCAAAGAAGCTCTCATGAACCTCTTACCGGTAATACTCCCAAAATCTTTTCTTCTTTCTTTCTTTCTTGGAGAGAACACAATTTTCCTTTCCAGAGCACACTACTTTTCTCACTGCAATATCTAAATTCTTTCTGTCTCTAATGCTGCTGCAAAGCTGCTGCTCTTTGTCGTTTCCATTTCTAGGGTTCCTGTGATTCCCACTGCCTGCTGGTTGTTGCCCTGGCTGGTTGGGAAAGGTTTTGTAGTTGCAGATTTCGAATTCATTTCTTTCCTTGAGAATTGAATTGTAGTTGGTTTGAAAGAATGTAGGTGTTGAAGAGATAGAAAAAATCTGATTGGCGGCTATGAATGATCTATCACCTTACTATTCTGTTTTTCCCTTTCCCTAATTGCATCTCCACCCATGTGCTCAGCATGTGGCCCTGCAACAGTAGTGCTCACATCCAAGACTAGTTTTTACTTTGTTCCCAACCACACCCATAAAACTGCAAAAGGCTGAAAGACTACTCCGTACTAGCAACCCACCTTGACCAATCAAACCGTCTAGTCAATCAGCAGCAGCAGGTGTTTGGCTTTGCTGCACCTTTTTGCCAGCTGCCTCAGCACCATGTGCAAAAATGCTGGGCCAAACTATTTTGCTGAGCCAAACCAGCATGTTTTGATTTTTCTTCATCCCAAATTTGCTGTACAGTGCATCAGTGGGGTTGCTCTATTTGCTGATGATTATTTGAACTGTATGATGTACACAGCAAGCTGCAAGCATGCTTGAAGATGTGGAGCAGTCACCGCCACCGAGCACAATCTTTGCTATGAAGGGATGTTCAGATGCGCTTGTGGACCCAACTCTGTTGGGTCATAAAGATAAGGATGTTGGGGTGCTCGTGGCACTCTGTATCAGTGAAATCATGAGAATTGTTGCACCCGATGCACCTTACAGTGACGATTGCCTGAAGGTAGTATTTGTCTTCTTCATTGTGGCAACAGGCTTTTATTCTGGTCAATAACAAAAAACACACACTCTCTCTCTTGCAGTTTCTTTCTAACCCAGATACTAAAAAAGTGGTTGTTGTTGTTCTTCTTCTTCTGTTGTGCAGGAAATTTTCCAGTTGATTGTGGGCATTTTCAGAGGGTTGGATGACGTGCACAGTCCTTCGTTTTCCAGCAGGGTAAATATTCTCGAGACGGTTGCAAAGGTGCGGTCATGTGTTGTCATGCTGGATCTCGATTGTGATGATCTGATTACCGAAATGTTTGAGATCTTCTTCACTACCATTAGGTAACAATGAGTTCTCACCCTCATAGTTTTCATCAGACACCAGAACAAGTGTAAGGTAATGTTAGAAGAAAAAAAATCTTATGACTAGGTAGGTACCTTCAGGCAGGCTCTGAAACAATTGGCAAATGGGTTTGTTGTAGGAAGATGTTTAGTGGGGGGGGGGCAAGTTTTTGTTTTTTTTCCCTCCATTTAGTAAGGTTGATGCTCTCATGCTCTCTTATCAAGGACAAGAAAGTTCTCAACTTAGGTACCTGAGACAATATATCTTGCTGCAAAATGCAGTGACAAGCATCCAGAACCTGTGTTTGTGGCTATGCGGAATGTCTTGTCACTGGTCATCAACGAGGGCGAGGAGGTCTCATCACAGATCTTGGAGGTCATCCTAAACAATCTTCTGAGGCAGAAAGAGGTATAAAGAAAAGAAAAGACCCAAACTCATTATAGAACTTTGGTTTATATGGTCCTCACTTTCAATGTAACTTCCTCCTCTTCAGTTGGGTGGTCCAAGTTGGTTTGCTGCACTTTGCAGCTCATCAATGTCTTTGAGTCCTCCTGCTCATACTGTAGATTGTAGATTCCTAGGGTACTAAGTTCAGAAGGTTTTTCTGGCAGTTGGGTCTCTTTGAAAAACTACTGAAAAGAGAGCTCTTAAACAAAATTTCTCATTACATTTCTATAAAGCAAAACTGTGTTTTGGGGGTAGGGTGTATCACAAGCTGGACACATGCTGGCAGTGGCGGTTGTGGAGAAGAGTGCAGAGATTCTGGAGCCATATGTGCAGCAATTTTTTAGTCTTGCAATGTCAGATGGAAGAGGTTTGCCAACTGCGCTCAAAAAGGACTATCATGAGCTCATCTATGAGCTTTATTGCTGTGCACCACAGATGGTACAGGGGGTCCTACCGTATCTTAAAGAGCAGCTTGTGGTATGCACATCTCCCTCCTTTTCTGGAAGCTCACCCAATTGTCAATGCACCCAACATGCTTGAAAATGGAGTCTTGATATAGTTTCTTGTGACTGCCAAGGACTACTACCTTGTTTGCACCAGATTCAGTCTAGTTTGCTTCCGTATCCTTTTGGTCTCTTTTTGATAGTCGCAGGATGGGATATTCTCATCACCAGAAATTATGGAAGGCAATGTAAGTTGGGTGGCTTAGGTGGTGTTTGAAAATCAAGCATTTCTGGAAATGTGGGGTTGGGTGAGTTCTTCCAGTCCAATCAGGTTCCAATACGTTTGAAGGCGACAATTCTCCTAGGGCGAATGTTTTCTGTGCCAGGTCGGCAAGTGCCCCCAGAATATCAGCAGCTTTTCTCAGAGTTTTTGAAGAGGCTGAATGATGAAGATGTCGATGTTCGAGTAGCCGCTGTGAACTGCGCAAAAGTGTATCTAGAGACAACAAAATCATCCACTGTGGAGACATCTGAAATTCTCGGTGAGGCTGTCAATATGGCTCTTTCTTTCTCTCAGTAGGTCTTGAAAGGCTTTGGCTCAAAATTGTAGCAGACATTTATCATGTTCATCAAGAGATTCTATGTCCTTCCTATTACGTGTTTTCTATGTAAGAACCAAACTCTGTCTTTTTTTCTCCTTCAAGTCCTGAACCTGAATGAAGTGCAGTTGTGGGGTGGAATGAATAGTTGCACTTGGTGAGCAGCTCTGTTGCTTTGATGATGGAGTGCGCATTACAGCGATGAATGCCATTTGCAATTTTGCAAGAGTGAATCTGAACTTAAGTCCCCCTGGTATCCTACATAAAGTTGCTGATTGTCTTCAGGATACCAAGGTTGGTGGCCCATCATGTCTACCCATCAGTAAAATCAGCTGGTTTTATCAACTGCCCATGAATCTTATACTTGTGCTGCTGCTGCTGTTCCAGTAGATGTTAAGCTTGAAGAAAACAATGAACCCATTAGGTTTTCTTCTTCTTCTTCTATTACTACTACTATTTGAATGTTTCTTTTGTCTTCCCATACAAGGGACTCATCATGCACCTGGTATTTGTGGTGATGAATCTGAACATGATGCAGGTTTCAATCAGAATAGAAACTCTACATAAGTTGGCAGGTGTTTATAGGAGCTACTGCACAAAATCCTTTGAAGGATTTGAGGCTGGCCATGATCAGTTTGAGTGGATACCAAGTAAAATTTTTCACTCCTGCTATGGAAAAGGTTCTGCAGATTTCATGTGAGTTTTTTTCCCGCTTTTCCCAATGAACTGAAATGCAAGTTACTTTCCTTGGAACTGCTTCTTCACTTATCAAAAACACACACATCTGGACACACACCCATCAATGGAATTTACTCTGAAATTTACTCTGTTGCCATCAGTTTCTTCTGAAGATCTGGTATACCATAGTGACTGTTTTGTTGGGTCTTCTTGCTTGATTCTTCCCCCGCCCCCAACCTTCACCAGAGTGATATATCAGAAGAATTATTCTCTCCAACAGGGTTTTGAATGTACTGAAAAAGTTAGGCCTGATTGGGCAGAGCACAGGACATGGAGATTGTGATTTGTGAGGAGCTTTTTGACGCAGAGCTGCTCCCTGTGGAGGAGCAGGCAAAGCACTGGGTAGTGTTTTTCTCCACATTTGACGAGCAGGATAAAATTGCTCTTCGGCACATTTTGTCACAGAAGCAAAAGTGAGGACTTTTCTGGGTTCTTCCAGTGTGCCTCCAGGATATTACTGTTTAGGATGGGTTTAATTTTTATCTCACTGCATTCTTTCAGAATCTGAAAAGAGAGGAAGTCACAAAAGTAAAGGAATACTAAGGACCTGTCTCTGTAATTATCTATGAGCTTCATAATTCAGGCAAGAAATTGTACAATTGCATCAAGAAAAAATAGGAGAGGAGGAGAGACAAGGAGGGTTGAAGAGGATGCTTATCTGGATGCAAGTGTGGGTGGGGTCATGCAGATTGCAGTTGGAGATGCTTGTTTACCTCTCTGTGCAACAGACAACTGAGGTGCAGCAACTTAGCTCTTCATCATAAGAATATACACCTCTCTGATACTTCACAAATTCTACAGTCTGTCCACATATCATCATAGTTGATCTTTTCTTTTGTCTGCCATCGTGGTATCTGTGGTTTGGCATGGACACCTTGCTTGTATAATCCTCAAAAACAGTCAGGATCATCAATCAGCTCAAAGTTGCTCTGTGATGCTGAAAATAAAGAACTTCTGATCTTGTGCTTTGGAAATTTTGGCAGTTCGTGTGTTTGGCAGTTTTATAACCCATTTGTTTGTACATAAGAAGCAGCAGCAGCCCTTGACAAAGTTGTGCATTTTGCAGGAGAAAGAGATGCTGGATTTCCAGAGGAAGATTGAGAGCAGCTTCACTGTAATTTCCGATCAGTTTGTGGATCCACCCAAAGCAAAGGAAGATCTGTGGGAGCTTCACAAAATGGGTGATGACACTGTTTTCAAGGAGCTTTCTATTTTGCTGGATCCAAGCACCAGTATTGCTCATGCACGTGCAGCTTCTGTACGTTTTTCCTTATCATATAATTCAGCTCTTAGAGGCTCCTGTAGCAGTACTAAAAGCTCCCCTCCCTGCCATTCTCCTATCTTCACTCAATTTAACACCAAAACCCACAGTGGGAAGTGGTGGTAAGGATAAAAGCAAAACCAGTGCTGCTGCTGTTATACATACTTTGTGGTTGCGAGACAATGCAGAGAATGAAGAATCTAACCTTCTACAGAGGCTTACAAAATATCAAATGATGAAACCCTTTAGTAATATTACTGTCTGATTGAGTGCAGGCAGAGCTGTTGAAGAAGATAGGGGAGAATCACCCGCAGCACAACTTCTTGAAAATCCTAACCACAAAGTGCGCATATTCGCTGTTCAGTAGGGAGCATGCTCATGCTTTTATACAGCAGATTCTTGTCTACAGAAATTCAGCCAGGAAAGAACAAATGACATCAACTATTGATCTGCTTTTGGTTGGTGCCCATCACTAGTTGAGATTTTGTCTGTCTCTTTTCAGATAGCCTGATAGATGTTATAGTAGTAGGGTTTAGGGTTTAGGGTCCATGATATAATACCTGGAGGTGTCCATCTCTGTCAGACATGTGACATTTGCTTTGATGGGTGATGCTAAAATGGTTGGTTTTGTAGGTTCTTGCACGACTAGGCTTTAGGATTTAACATGTGTTGATTTGGGATGAATTGGACCTAGTTTTGTAGATTAGGAATCCTCAAGAGACTTTGGGGCATTTAGGGTTATGGGTTATGCCAACTTATATGAAGTTGATAGGGGGATCAGTGATCTGCCAGAAATGCTGACTGGAGTCCTGGTGCTTACGTTGCTATATGAAACCTTTGCTGAAGAGTTTATATTAACTCCCATTTCCTTACAGGAAGTTGCTGCCTATTGCCCTCTACTTATAGATGATGTGAAGGAGAACCTGCATCTCTTGTCCAAGGATGATGAGGAATTCATCAGAAACAGTGTGCTCGATGTCATCTCTAAAAATCCTGGAAGCTCTTCCTACGCACATGCAGCTGGGTCTGAAGTTAGCAGGTATGTATGAGTTGAGTAGCAAACATTCCCAGTGAAGAAAGTGATGCTGCCACTGGTGCAGAGAGCTGATAAGAGCATACATAAGATAAATTGTGAAGTGATTTGCATTGTGATCCACCTGCATCTGTCCAAGCATTCTGTGAAAGAAATCAATCACCTCACTGCCAGTTGGGTGGGCCAGTTTTGTTGATCTAACTGATGATACTATGGTTGTTGATGTTTCTTTGTGTCTGGCAGCAAATTGATGTCAAGATCTGAAGAGCTCTGTATGAAGGAAGACTGCAAGCAAACCAAATCTGCAGTTGCTGAAATTACTATGACTGCAGATTCAGGACTCTCCTCAGCTGCAATATATGAGGTATATATATATGTCTCTGACCCACATTTGAGATTCAGAAAAACAAGCTTTTTCTCCTCTCCTCATTTGGGATCTCATGGGAAAATGATCAATACTGATTTCATATTTCCTCATGTCAGCAATCTAGTCCACAAAGCCAAAGGCAAGGACAAGCGTTCAGTGATGCACAAGTGTTGTCTGAAGAAGAAGATGAAGAGGAAGCAATAGATGAGGAGGTGAACCACAACAAGGGCGAGCACAACAATAATGTATTGGCAAAAGGCACTGTGGGTATGGAGGAGCCCAGATTGGCAGAAAAGGACATAGTGGAGACCGAAGAAAAAGAACAGGAAGAACAAGAAGAGGCTGTCCTTGTGAAGCGTAAGCGGGGCCGCCCAAAAGGCTCCTTTAAGAAGCTGCCTAATTCCAGTAGGATGAAAAGCGTTGGCCAGATCGCTCCAAAGAAAATTCCGATTGCAGTTAATGACATGCATGGAGAAGAAACAGAGCAGCACGATGAGGGACTTCCTTTGAAGCGCAAACGTGGGCGACCCAAAGGATCCAACAAGGATGGCCAAAGCAAGGTTGCTGAGGAAGCTGAAAAGGATGGAGTGAAGGGAGGTGCGGATCCGGACCATGTGAAGAGCCCAGAGGCAGATGGAATGAACAAGCACAAGGAGGAGGATGCGGTCGTTCAGGATGAGGAGGTGAATGATGGCAGCAAGATGGAGGAGGATGTTGCCCAGGAGGACCATGAGGGTGGTGGAATGCAAGATCATGATCCAGACAAATCACAGGTTCATCATGTAAAAGAGAGAGTGCCAGAGATTGAGGATGTTGAAGAAGTGCTGGAGGATGTGGTTGCAGAAGCAAAGAACCAGGAGAATGATGAACCAAAGATCAAGGAGGCAGCAGTGGTGGATGTAGTAAAAAAACCCAATGAGCAGAATGGAATGAAGGAAGAAGAAAAAGATGGGATTGAACCTTTGGCTGGTGACAACATAAAGGATCCTGAGGGGGAAGTGAGAGACTTTGAGAAAGATGGGTTGCCAGAAGTTGAGGAGATGGAAGTGATAGGTGATGGTGTGAAGGAAAAGAGGGAGCTTGCTGCAAAGGATGGGTTGAAAGATCAGGACATAGACAAAGTGGAAGAGAATGCAGAGGATAGTGCAATAGATGATAGAAACAATAATGGGGTGCTGGCCAAGAACCATGAAGGGGATGCAGTGGAAAAAGACCTTGTAGTAGATGATGACACCACCAAGGGAGATGACTTCCAAGACCAGGAAGTGGGTGGCTTACAAATCCCTGAGAAGGGTGAAAGTGAGGAGAACCAAAGTCATCAACAAGAGGAGGACTTGGACCTGAAGGAGCATGGCACTACGTTTGACGAGGATGAAAAATTCAACCACACTGAAGATGAGAAAGCAGACAAACACCAGGAGACTGTAGAAAGTGGCCACAAGGAGGTTGCTGCAGATGTGACTAAGGAGGGTGGTGGACTGGAGGAGCAAGATGCAGATGAGACAAACAAGGTTGCCACAGAGGGGACTGAGGGGAGCGGCCTGGAGAAGCAGGATGCAGATGAGACAAACAAGGTCGTCACAGAGGGGACTGAGGGGAGCAGACTGGAGAAGCAGGATGCAGATGAGACTAGTGAGGTCACCACAGAGGGGACAGAGGGGAGTGGACTGGAAAAGCAGGATGCAGATGACACAAACAAGGTCGCCACAGAGGGGACTGAGGGGAGGAGACTGGAGAAGCAGGATGCAGACGAGACAAATGAGGTCACCACGGAGGGGACTGAGGGGAGCAGACTGGAGAAGCAGGATGCAGATGAGACAAATGAGGTCACCACGGAGGGGACTGAGGGGAGTGGACTGGAGAAGCAGGATGCAGATGAGACAAATGAGGTCACCACAGAGGGGAGCGAACTGGAGAAGCAGGATGCAGATGAGACAAACAAGGTCACCACAGAAGGGAGGGGACTGGAGAAGCATGATGCAGATGAGACAAATGAGGTCACCACAGAGGGGACTGAGGGGAGCAGACTGGAAAAGCGGGTTGCAGATGAGACAAACAAGGTTGTCACAGAGGGGGCAGAGGAGGGTGGTGGACCAGAGGAACAGGATGCAGATGCAGCAAACAATGTTGAAGACCGGGTTGTGGGTGATGAGGAAAAAGGACTGAGTGAGAAAGAGCATGATGCAGGAATGAGTCATGAGGGAAGATCAGAAGGTCGTGAGGAGGACAGAGTCAAGGACCAGGTTGAGGATGAAATTAAGGATCGGGAGGAGACTCAAGCAAAGATGGACCCTGAGGAGGATGGCAAGGATGAGGAAGAAGGTGATGGAGGAGTAGTTCCTCAGAAACCTGACACGCAGGAAGATGAGGATGGCAAGGATGAGGAAGAAGGTGATGGAGGAGTAGTTCCTCAGAAACCTGACACACAGGAAGATGAGGGCGGCAAGGATGAGGAAGAAGGTGATGGAGGAGTAGTTCCTCAGAAACCTGATGCTCAAGAAGACAGAGAAACTGAGCAAGAGGAGGAAAAAGAAATAACCCAGAAGGCAGATACAGGTGATAGCAAAGATGAAGATGGGGGAATGGATGAGCAGCAGCAGGGGTATCTTTCTGCTAAGCGAAAACGTGGGCGACCCAAGGGCTTAGGCAGGAAACCGAAACACAGACATCCCAAGAGTGTTGGCAAGCAGGATGTTAAGAAGGTCATCACCCCTGAAGTTGAAAAGGATCAAACTAGGGACCCAGGAATTGATGGAGACAACATTGAGAAGGTTGGGGTAGAGATGCCTCAAAGACTATCCACAGGGGAGGAAGGCGAGAAGGACCAAGAGAAGCACCACATTCCCACAAAGCGCAAACGTGGGCCGTCCAAGGGGTCTCGCAAAACACATGATTGGGGCACACCTAGAAATGTGATGGATGGAAAAACTGAGCTTGAGAAGGAGATCACAGAGAAGGATGCAGAAGACCAAGAGGAGAACCAGCCTGCAAAGCGTAAACATCTTCCTGAAGATTCTAGCAGGAATGATCCTGAAGAGGCTGGATCTTTGGAGGAATCTAGCAAGAATCATGCTGTGGAGGTGTCAAGTAAAGACAAGGATGAAGAAGAGGTGGCGGTGGGTGTGGATCATCAGGATGTAGAACAGATGCCAACACAAACAGACAAGGAGGGGGAGGAAAAGGATGTGGTGGAAAACCTCTCTGCCAAGCGTAAAGCTGGGCGCCCAAAGGGCTCTGCTGCAAAGAATAAGAGGAAACTCTCTGTGGGTGATGAAAAGGCCAGCGAGAGTCATGAAGAGGCGCTTGGTCCAAAGCACAAGCGAGGAAGGGGGCATATAGAGAGCTCTGACAAGAAGGAAATTATTACGGAAGATGTGAAGAATGAAGGAACTAAGTGGGAAATGTATGTGACTCCCAAGTCCAATTATGGGCAGCCAATGGGCGCAGTCGACAAGGTTATTACCACATATGTCTTTCGTCGCAAGAAGAAGGATGAAGATAAGAAGGATGGAGATATGGGTATTGAGGAAAACCTTGCTCCAAGGTCAAAACCAGGGCATCCGAAGGGCTCTGGCAAGAAACAGATCATGGGTGAATCTCATGGAAATGGTGATGAGCAGGAGGGAAGTGTCTCTACAACACACAAAAACCAGGGCCATCCCAAGAGCTCTGGCAAAAAGGCAATCACACGAAAGGCTGGTGGAGATGGGAAAGGCAGAGAAAAGGAGGAGCAAATGGAGGAGGAGGAGGGCCAAACTGCAAAGTCTAAACCTGGGCGTCCCAAGAGCACTGGGAAAAAGGAAATCAGATCTACTGCTGGCATAGATGTAAAAACTGGACAAAAGCATGAGGAGAAGAACAACATCAATACCCCTAAAACAAAAACAAAACCTGGGCGAACCAAGGGCTCCATCAACAAGGCTGTCAGGGAGGTGTCTAGCGGTGATGAAAAGGCTTCTTCTAGTGTACAAAAGGTCTGTTGCTCTTTTCTTGATCTATGGATATAGACTTGCTCACAATCAGCTGCTCTTTTCCTGATGGTATGAAGCATGTCATATGTCACCTAGCAAATTTGTGTCTGGGTCATGGAGTAGTGTTTTCGTGACATTTTTCTCCCCTCCCTTGGTCCTGGAAATGGGTAGAGCTCTGCTAAGAAGATTGCAGCCGACAAAGGAAAAGAGGATCTTGTGGGTTGTGGCATCAAGGTCTGGTGGCCACTCGATCGAAGGTTAGTATCTTCAACTGCCATCTTAATGGGAATCTCTGCTTGCTCGAGCAGGTCATCTTGCCCTCAATGACATGCTCTCATGTGTCAGTACAGCACAGGAACCTCTGGGCAAGAGAGAATATGGTTAACATCTTATCATGTCTCCAGAAGCTTTGCTCTTCTGGACTTCACCATGTCAATACCTTGGAAAAGCCTCCTGATTGTACAAGGAACCTAGTCTCCAGGCACCCATTTATCAAAATAGAGTGAGTGAGGTGATGCCATTTATGCTGACTGAATGACCTGCCAGGTTTTATAAGGGGGAGGTGATCTCATACGATGCCAAAAAGAAGAGACACAAGGTATGATGGATCAGATTTCCTCTGTAGAAGTTTCACCTTTCTGAAGTGTTTGTCTGAGTTTTGTTATGCTAAACCCTGAACCCTAAATTTATGTTCATTCAGAACACATTTGTCAATTGGGTTGTCTAATCACAATCAGCTGTGTTTTTGGCAACAAAGCCTCATGGTAGCAGATAGATAAGCAGAATTGGAACTCTTGTTTTGTGGTCTCATCTGGTCTTGTTACTTTGCAACTTTAAGGTACTATATGACGATGGAGAGCAAGAAATTCTTGATCTGGGTGTGGAGCGTTGGCAGCTGACAACCAAGAAACAGAGGCTTATGAAGGTGGGTTCTTCTTGTCCAATGGATGGTTTCGTTCTGTTCCCAATATTATGGCCTTCACTGGATCTCATGTACTTCTCTCTCATATTCTCTCACAGTAGTAATATGTCCCTGGCAATTGCTCCATGTTTCTAGTGTCCAGCAGGTCTGGTGATCATAAAGCTGCCACTTTCAAAAGAGAATGAGAGACTGGAAGACACTACTGACAGTCGAGTGTTTCTTGACAGAATCCACAAGATACATCAACACCTGCATGGGCTCCAGTCCCACTGTAACCATAATCTCACTTGGCACCTTGTTTTTTTACGCTTGTCCATTCATAACCCTGAATTGGCTTTGAGTCGATAGTTGTTTTACTACATTCTGCAAAGTATTTTCTGTTTACACATGCTGTTATTTTTCTTGAATGGATTATATATGCATCTCTTGATCTATCACAGTTCTGCATGTGACACTTGCCTGAGAATGTTGAATGTAGGGGAAGTTATATCCCCAAAAGTTCTATTGTGGAAACCAAAAATTTGCGAGACAGAATTACCTGTATGTTTTATCCTTGGCTTACGTTGTATTATCACAAATGCTCCTGTACATTGTATCTCCAGACGGGAACTCAACAAGGCCAAGGCATTGGCACAGCAAGAGGATGTACCCAGACCATCCAACCAGTTGTATGTGCTTTTACCTCCTTGCACTATTTACCTTTCTTTCTGGTTATGTGCAATAGACATCAATAAATGCTGCATTCTTTATTGGCACCTTTTTTTCTTCACAAAGACAGAGACTTCTAGACAACCCAAGTCATTCTAGTTCAAACTCAAGACTATGGGGACTTGGGAGTTGGGCTTGGTGCATTTGACAAGTACTTCAGGGTAGTTACCAGTTGATTTTAAACTTGGTGAGTTTGGGTTTCGAGGTTTATTGTTGTAACAATTGACCCACACATGCAGGAAACAACAATCCTCATCAAAATCTGGGAAGAAGCGTGTTTCTCAAGAGGGTAAATCAAACAATTTGGAGGCAAGATTTCTCAAGGAAAAAGAGACTCCTGTGAAGAACACCATAAGTGAGTTTGATTTTGATGAGGATAATGATGATGATGGCGAAGCACCCAAAGGTGGGAAAATGAAAGGGAAGCAAGTCCAGAGTTCCTCAACATCAAAAGGTGACTTCCACTCATCATGCTTTCTTCTTGGGACTACCCACTCATTCTTTACTTTCTCAATTGGATGGCGTCCAAAGAAGAAAAAATTTGCATATGCAAGGAATCTCAGGAATGGAGGATCTCTTTTTTGATGCTTGTGGCTTGGAATGGAGGGAGGACAGGCTCCAGTGGGAAGGTTTTCAAGCATAGTGTGGGCGATAGCAGCACAGAAAAGCCTACTACTAGCAGAGATTCTGAAGGCGATGCAGCAGCAGCCCTTTCACCTGATATGTCTCCAGGCGATGGGGAGCCTTTGGTTAGTAGTCCCTTGATCTTTGCTCTGGTCACCAATGCTTTCAGAGATTATGTGTCTGGGTTGGTTTTGTCAATTTTTTGGAAATGCCAACATTCTGTTGTGGTTGTGGACAAACAGAAAAATGTCTCTGGCAGGCTATTAACAACAAGCTTTCTTCTTGTGGGTGCTTACAGAACACATGGGTGATACGGAGACAGAAGGCCCACTGAGGAGACCTGGGTCATTTCTTGTGGAAAGGAAATGATTTGATGATCTGAAATAGACATCTATGCTGCTGCTGCAACACTTACGTTGATTATGATGCCCAATACACTTTGATGGAGGTTGTAGGTTGTAGGTTGCTGCTGTATATCCCATTATGTGCAATAGAAACACCAGATTGGATTTGTGGTCAACTGGTACAAAATGCATACACATGTTTTAGAAAAAAACTGGCCTCAAAATCTGAGAGCAATGTACTGAAAGAAGGTATTTCTAGTGAGATGCTTTTAGGGGGGTTGCATCTTTGTGTTCCCCCTTTTGTGGCCAAAAGACCAATCTAATCCCCCTCAATCCTGAGGGGCTGCTGTATAGTGGATTTCACCCCCAAGGATGGGATACTGGATTTCACCCCAAGGATGATGGGTTAAGGATTTTAATGCTGTTTGTTTATGGTTGCCTTTTTGTAGAGGATGTCAAAGTTGGATGTCTGTTAGGTGGGTGTTTTATCTGAACTGATGACTTACTGTTGTGTACTGATAGAGTCTACTAATCTGCATCCAGATGTGATCATTGTTGCAAACACAGGAATCATGAGTTGATCTCCCTCTGACTCATATGAGTTGATCTCTCTCCCTCTGAGTGTTGAAAAAGAGTTGGGCACTCATGGTTGTTTTTTTTGGGGGTCCTAAACATCAGGTGATTACATCTATTTTTTTCTACTATACTAGTACAAGGTGCTTACGGGTTCATGATTGGTATTAAGGAAAATGATGGGTTTATGATTGGTATTGAGAAAAAAGATCATGAGTTGATCGGGTTTATGATTTGGTAATAAGAAAAAAGCTCATGAGTTGATCTCTGTCTGACTACTAAGTTATGACTTGATCTCCCTCTGACTGCTGAAAAAGGTTTTTGGGTACACTGGTATATTTTTGGGGGCTCCTCTTATGCATCAGGTGATTAGGTCAACTTTTACTACTATACCAGTACAAAGCGCATGCAGGTTTATGATTCACATCAAGAAAAAAGATGGGGCTTATGAGTGTGGTATGAAGCCAAAAAAAAGAGATGGGTTTAGGATTGGTATGAAAGGGGAAAAAAATGAGACAACAAAACTGAAGGATTTCTCACAACAGAGTCTTGTAAGTGTGGGTGTCAATGAGCTGACAAATAGAAGAGATTGTGCAGACATAAGATCATTCTTTGGAGTTTGTTTGATTCCTGGGGAGGTTATGTTTCCTAGTAGCATAATAATGCTTTTTGACAATCAGAATCCTTTTGAAAGAAAGAGATCCACAACACCCCCCCCCCCATTCTCAATCATCTGAACTTTGTGTGCTATTATTGAAAGCAAGAATTTTGGTCAGATTGAGAAGTTTTTTTTTTTTTTTTCCTTCTTCAGAAGCTTTCTTTTGTCAGTGTTATGGAGTGATTTTTTTTTGCCTTGATGATACACAGATTTATTTATTTATTTATATTTATTTAGGGTTTTTTTTCCTAAAATAATAATATTCTGTCAAATATTTCAATATTCTTTTTAAAATGAGAATTGCCAAAAATTGAAAAAAAATAAAATTCTGAAAAATCACCATGTTTCCACATATTTGTTCAAGCAAGTAGGGAGGAAATAAGAGGATTTCAATAAATTTCTACTTTCATAGCTGGTCTATAGCCACAAAAATTCCAAAATCTCCTTCTGGATGATTGCCAGTGTGACAACATCACCAATAATAATAATAATAATAATTTAATTTTTTAAAAATGAAAATGAATTTTTTTAAAATTTAAATTTAAAAATACATATATAATTATTATTAATTAATTATTTTTTTGAACAAGAGTGGTGGGTACCTGGACTTGAGATCCTGAATAATTAATGCAATAACCTGGGATGTGTAATTGGTGGTCCCCCATTTTATAATAGCCAAAACTAACAAAGTGGCTAATCACTGAGAAAAAAAGAGTCATGATTCCAAATGATCTACCCATAACCCATTTATGGCACAAATTATATACAAATTATGGCACCTTTTTTTTTGTGTCAAAGAGTGTGCTCCAGAGTTTGTCTACTTTTAACATAATATTATAAAATATAGAATTATATTAATTTTATATTAATTTTATATTATATTAAAAATATTATAGTGAGCAATATTTTATATTGCTCATGCCAACTTCCTCAGGCCCACTTTCTTCTAGTTTTATAACAACAGTGCTTATCCCAAAACAAGGAGCCCAGACCCCCGGCGGTTATCAGTCCGGTTCTTAGGTAGTGTTCATACCTCACTTCCCCCCCTAAACCCTAAACCCTAACCCCCAACCCCAACCCCCAAAGAGAAATCAAACAACCAGTTGTATTCAAATTCCAGTGACTATGTTTCATCGGAACTGGTTTATGTAGGATGGATATTTTGGTGATCGTCACTTTGACAATTCTAGAGTCATTCCGGATTATAACTTGTCATGAATTGAATTCCAATTCAGAATCGTTTTTTTTTTTTTTTTGGGTTGTTTGTTTCAATGTTTTTATCTGTTTGTTTGTATCTTGTTGTGAATTTATCTAATGAACCGGACTTTCATTGGTATTTTGCCTACCAAATTCAAAATGAAAAAAAAAAATAAAAAAAAAATAAAAATATATATATATATATAATGAAAAAAAATGACATATAATGAAATTTATAAAATTTATTTTTTGAAAAAGACAAAATTGATCACAACAAAATTATTATTATGTCCACAAAAAATAATTTAATCGTCATTGCTGGTAATGCAAAGCAATGCAAAGCCCAAATCTATAATCACAGTTCTCTCAAAAAAGTTTATGGAACCAATTTTGATAACCGTCTTTAAAAAATAAATTAGCCTTATTGTACCAGCACTTGCCTCATAGGGACCTGAGGCAAAATATTAGGTGAACACTTGCTTTACACCAATTTCAATATCAGCTGTCTATAGTGTATATGTGTGTCTCTATATCAAGCAAAAAATTAGAGACTAGGCTCATCGTATGAACCTTTTTTTTTTAAAAAGCACCCAATACCAGGACTAGTTCAGTATGTTCAATCAAAAGGTGATACCCGACCAACACTAATTTTTATCATAACAGATTGATTGATGATTGTAGGGAGCATCTTGCTAAATGTGACAGATGCACGTCACATCACATCGTCGCTGAACAAGAACTCCCTAGTTATATCATGTATCTTGTTGCCTTCTAATATTTTTCATACCTCCTTAAATGTTAAGTTTTTTTTGCACATGCATGGTTGTTGTTGTTGTTAAGGCTGAAAACTCATAACTCACTCTCTTCTATGTCCCATAACCTGTAAGAGCTCAAGACTGACTGACTGAAAGAAAAGAGGGTTTAGTAGTCAGGTGTGACTGTTCTCAATATCTGCCACTGTTCCAGTTCAGTTCAGTTCAGTTCAGTTCTGTTCTGCAACAAAAGCCCAGTTAGCACGCCTAAATGAAAAACCCCCTTATATATATATATATTTAAAATTTTGTATTTATTTATTTTTTATTTAAAAATTTTAATTTAGGTAACTGGTCCACTGGTTCAGGTCCTTGCCCAAACCGCCGCCAACTGCAACAGGTTTTTTTTTTAAAACCTTACTGCCAATTTATTTACCTGCTTTCTTTCTTTAATTTTTTTACCTTTCTTTTTTATTACATTTCCTATTTATTACTCCTCCCAAGTTTCAATTAGTGTTGGGCGGGTATTTTGGGTTTCTTTAATAACCTCCGGTTCTATTCCCCACAAATAAAAAAATGTTTTGGAACCCAAGAAGAACCGCTGGTTCTGGGTTTTGAAAAATAAAATAAAATAAAATTCAGAATGAAACTGCTGTTGGTTTAGGGTTTAGGGTTTAAGGTTTAGGGTATTTTTTTTGAGTCGTCCAATTCGTAAATAAAATTCAGAATTTAGGGGTTTAGGCTTCTTTGAGAGTTGTGAGTTTTACGGGCAGTTCATTGAATCTTTCTTTCACACACAATAGTTCTCAAAAATGTAAGAACCGATTCTTGTATATATAACCCGTAGTTGTCCCAAAACATTTTAAGAACCGGTCAAATAACCTTCTCTGGAAACTGCCGGTTATTTCGTGAAAACCACTGGTTCAGTGAGGGTTTGGGGGGGGGGGAGAGAGAGAACCAGAGGTTCTTTGATTAAACCCTCAAACCCTAACAACAATGAACTGGCGAGTGGTATGGCCGGTTTAGGGTTTTGAGAACCGTGGTTATATGTTGGAACCGGGTCGTTGATGTTTTCAGACATGTGGTTATGAATCCTAAGAACCGCCCGCGATGACTGCCAGGGTCTCTGTTCCTGTTTCTAATAACCACCCAACACTCGTTCACACTACTACTGAAGGTATTTAGAAACCATAGGGTTTGGGGTTTAGGGTTTAGGGTTTAAGGGTTTTAGTTCCCCTAAACCCCTAAAAACATAGTGGCCTTGCCATTGACATTAAAAAAAGTATAGTAAGGCAAAAGAAGAAGACTTATGGAAACTCAAATATAATTTCACCATAGCAAAAATACACCTAATCTTCTTTTCAAAATCCCCCTAAAAGAAACCAAAATCCTTCAAGATATTATTATAACTCTATAATTACTACTAATCTCAAGTTTCAAACACAAGCCAAAATATCATGTTTCAAAAATCCTCATATGAAAATAGAGACCTATTATTATTATTATTATTATTATTATTACCTAGGGGCCTATAAAAATCCATTAAACTACTATATACTCTATAATGAATCTAAACACAATTAACCATCCTTGTTGCCTTGGTAGACAAGCCCAATAAACCAGGATTAGGAGTAAGAAGATGTGCATCAATCTGTGATTAAAATCTTACAGAATCACATCATAAGAAAGCCTTGAATACTATAGTAGTAGTGATAGCTGAGACCAGACTTAGGTAGATACGAGACCGGTCTAGGGAATTGATACCAATGTTGATACCAGTATTGATAACCGTCTCTGACCTTATATACCAGTCCAACATTGGTAATATACCTGCCTCATATCATCATCAGCTCAAGACCATATTGCTATGCAAGTTTTTTAAAACATACCCAATACCAGTACCCACCTGATACCTAAAACAAAACCCTCTCCCACAACACTAGCAGGACCATGCCCGAATGTTCATAAACCCTAAACCCATTGCTCAAAAACACTAATAATGAATGTTGCACTACTACGACCACACCCGAATGTTCATAAACCCTAAACCCATTGCTCAAAAACACTAATAATGAATGTTGCACTACTAGGACCACACCAGAATGTTCATAAACCCTAAACCCATTGCTCAAAAACACTAATAATGAATGTTGCAATACTAGGACCACACCAGAATGTTCATAAAACCTAAACCCATTGGTCAAAAACACTAATAATGAATGTTGCACTACTAGGACCACACCCGAATGTTCATAAACCCTAAACCCATTGCTCAAAAACACTAATAATCTGGCAATACTAGGACCATGCCGGAATGTTCATAAACGCTAAACCCATTGGTCAAAAACACTAATAATGAATGTTGCACTACTAGGACCACACCCGAATGTTCATAAACCCTAAACCCATTGGTCAAAAACATTATAATCTTGCAATACTAGGACCATGCCGGAATGTTCATAAACCCTAAACCCATTGGTCAAAAACACTAATAATGAATGTTGCACTACTGGGACCACACCGGAATGTTCATAAACCCTAAACCCATTGGTCAAAAACATTATAATCTTGCAATACTAGGACCATGCTGGAATGTTCATAAACCCTAAACCCATTGGTCAAAAACCACTATAGACTAACAAATGTAATTGATAGAAGCTCCGGAATCCTTGGGTGCCCAAAACTAATAAGCAAACTAATGAAACAGAAAATACCTACATGCATGCTTGCTTGCAACAAATTGTTGAAAAGCGAGAATTATTAGGCTGGTGGGGAAGTGTTTCACCGCCACCATGCAAATTCTAACATTCTCTATTGTGTGAGAATTTATGAGTCACTTGTGGTTCTGACACTTGTGGAAGGCAATCTTTTGCATAGGACAAGAAGAAGAGGAAGAAAACCCAAAAAGAAAGAAAGAAAGAAGATGCAAACCCAGGCTTGTGCCCCTACCATACTTGTATGGGTACCCATTGTAATTCCATGAAATCCAAGGGTAGTTGTATTCCTCTTCTTGGCACCAATGATTTTTTTAGGGTTCAAATTTCACCATTTTTTGACAAAGAAATTGGGAATTTTATTTTATTTTCTAGTGTAAACTAAACTCAACTCATTTTTGCTAATGTTTTTTAAAATTCTTTCCAAATTTCTAATATTAAAAAAATTAATTAAATTTTAAATAAACAAGGAGTGTGTCACATTGTGACCAAGTTGCCATTTACGTTTAAAAGTATCGTAAGGCGAAGTGAAGAATTGTGGAAACTCAAATATTTCACCATGCAAAAATATGATCTTTAAAAAATCCTCTAAAAAGAAACCAAAATCCTTCAAGCTATTGTTGTAGTACCTAGCTTGGCCATTTCAACACATGTCCATCAAATAATTAATTAATTTTGAAAAAATCATTTCAACAAATGGAATATTCTTAAATGTTCACTATTATCCCTCACAAAACTTTTTAATTTGAAAAAAAAAAATTTTGAAATTTTCAACATTTTTGAAAATAATATAGTTAGTGTCGAATTGGCCAAGGTCCTAGGGTATACTCTATAATGCATCTAAACACAATATCCTTGCCTGCCAATATATATATATATATATATATATATACACTGGTTCTTCCTGCTTAGGGTTTAGGGTTTAATTAGTTCAAATTAAAGGGAGAATAAGAGCTAACACATGGTAGTAAATTGTGACTTATATTAATTAATTATGCAGACCAACCCCCAATTATTTATTTATTTATTTATTTATATTTATATTTTATTTTTCATGGGCATTTTTTAATTGGCCCATCACTAAAAGAAATTATTAAGCTTTGCAATTAGTTTCCATTTTCACTATAAAAAAAAGGCTTGAAACCACATCCTAGGGCCTACTACTACACCCATGCCTTGACTTAGTTCAATGCCCAACAACAACCCTCAAAGATAAGCACAAGCAAGGTTAAGGTAGGTAATAAGGGTATTATTCTTGGGGCACTCTTCCATGTGCTATGGATGGATGGAGGTGGGGTGTTGGCACAAACTTTTAGGGGTTCATGGAGTGTTGTAAAAGTCAGGGTGATCTTATTTTTAGGTGAGCAATCCAGCATGTGCAAACCCTATGGCCAAGGTAAAGCTTTGTCCTCATGTGTGATGGATGGATGGATGAACTTATGATGGATGAATCAAGTGGCACAAATTTCTAGTAATTCCCCCCTCCCCTAGGTTAGAGGTTGATTCAGCCTCCCACTACAAAGCATGTGCAACACTGTGGCCAAGGAAAAAGCTTTGTCCTCATGTGTGTGTGTGGAAGTCTCTCACAAGTGTGGCCAACCCTAGCACAAGTTTTTAGTTAGTGGGTGTAAGGCAAAGCTGATTGATGCCCACTACTACTACTACTACTACAACAACAACCATGTGCAACCATGTGGCCAAAGTAAAGCTTTGGTCTCCTAGCTAGTGTGATGGAGTAAGTGGCAACACATTCTCCGAAGTCTCGTCATCTAATTTGGATTTGAAGGGATTGTTGTGGTGAATGCATTATTTACATGATTCTACCACAATGGACCTAAAAAAAGACTTCATTCCAAGCCATTGGATTTTGAGGTAGAAAAACAATGGGATACATTACTTGCTACAACGATCATGGAGTGTTTTCCAAAGGGAGCCAATTTTTCCTCACTTGCAAGAATATCCTCAACAAGGTCCTAGGTGAAACAAATGGGACAAGGCTAAGACTTGGAGTTGTGAAGAAGGATTTGTGGGAAAGACACTAATAGAACTAGATGTGGAAGGAGTAATTCTTTGGGCCCTAAAAGATAGGCTTAGGAGCTCGTAAACAAGAATTGTTTTACGTGGAAACAATACACAAATTTGGGACGTGGTGAAAAACTTAGGGCATACCAAAAGTATGTGAGTAGACACTATGAATGAAACTAGAGGATAAAAGTGCTCTTGATCATGGTGCAAATTGGAACCCTAACAAACATTAGTCAATAAAATCACATGATTTTAAATGCTTCATCTTCGCAATGAGATCTTGGTTTGGTTCCCTTATCAAAACAAGAAACTTATAGTGATTAGAACCACAAAGATAGACAATTGTGTAAGAATGAACACATAATACCCTCCCAAACCCCAATTGTTCAATTGATTCTTCAATGAAGGATTTATAGAACACCTAAAATGGGAGTCCAACTAATAGGATCCACTCCAATTTGAAATGGGACTAGCTTGGACCAACACACATTCTTAGAATGCAAATTTGATTTGATACATACATAATCCAACTTGGAGGAATTGTACTTCAAAAGGTGAATCAGATTTTGAAGGCCATAGCTTTCAACAACCAACTAAGCAACAAAATGCAATCCAAAACTTGAATAATTTATGAAGCATACAAAACATCAAAATGTTTTGTTCTTGATGATGCACAAGGGGTTCACAATAGGCAAGTGACATGAGAAGATGGAGCACATCATTGACTAAAATGTGTGCAAAGTTGGGAAAACATAGCACATGCTTATGGATTACCCAAAGCCCTTATATTATGTTAAAATCATTTAAACATGTTAGAAGAAAACTAAAACTTTTGCTTATACAATTGTTGGGATCAACCTAAACAAAACATTGTAATTATTAGGCCTTTTGCAAGGAAAGTGTTTGTTAGGGTGCAAACATGGTAAAGGAAATCACTTTGTGATCCTTGTAAATCTACTTTTATTTTGAATGTACAATGGTTAAAAACACAATATAAATTATTGTTCAAATAATTTTTTGTTTGGTACGAAAATCAAATACTTATGTGACATTCCATCCTTTTCCTTCTGATAATATTATAGAATTACACAAGTTTGATAAACACTTATGATTGTTCCCAAAAATGCAAATAGTTCTAAAAATTTGAAAAACAATTGTTTGATTTCACTCAAGTAAGTCTAAAATGCATTAGCATAAATGTTAATTCTATTTTGGTGCTCTCAAATGTACTATTCAAATATCATTAATATTTTTTTATAATTATTAGCTTAACATAACATCATTTTATTTATTAGGATACAACAATCCATCACAGTTATAATGATATAAATAGGAAAGAAAAACTCAAAGTTATCATTTTGGAATCCTTTACAAATTAGACACTCCGTTGTTGAACCCCAATGAATAGAACCATGAATGTTTTACTCAATAGTTGCAAAGGAAGTAAGATTTAGCTTACTTGAACATGCATTTCCAAACCTATTTTTTCCACACTTTTATGGATTATTTCCCAATATTTGACCTTAGATTTTTGAAATTTAAATCAAAGGTACAGAAGGATTAGTTTTGATATTGAAAATATCTTAATGATACTTCATTTCTTTTTAGTGTGATTACACCCAAAAAGAATTTAAAAATTAGGCATATTTTACCATTTTTTGCTCATTAATGGTATGTGCTTCAAATTGTGAATGGAGTTGGAACTTTTTTTAGTTCATTTACAAAAAGATGAAAACCCATTTTATTGTCCAAACCAACTCAAGACGTTTTATGTGTTTACACACATCAATAGAATCAAAAGAAATGAAAAAAATGTTGGTAGCATATGAGCACAATCTTGACCATTGTGAAAACACATTTATGTTCACTGAGTTAGAATATGACTTTATGGAGTAGGAAGGTATGAAGTTGGAGATGATGAGAACCCAAAACAACATTGTTCAAAAGATAATACATGGATGTTACAACCAAAATCATGAACAGTAAAACATATATATTGTTTGGAAATTATGTCAAACTCCACATAATCCAACAAGAACAATAATTCACATTATGGTAGTTAAATTTTAATTACTCAGATTTTGAAATTAATGGTCAATCAATGACCAACATTTATAAACAATAAATTTGTACTGTCATTATACTAGAACTATAATTTTTTTCAATTAAAAAAAAAAACTACAACTAAATTGGAGATTCTTTTCATTCAAAATTCAATTGTCGAGATTATTGTATACATGTTTCATCCACCTTCTTTTGCATTGTGTTGGGCAACACCCACATCCTTGATTTTAAAGGTAGTAAAACATCAAACTTTGGTTGCCCATTCTACAAATTTAGTGGGCATTTCTTTGGAAATTTGTGACATTTCACCCATTCCCCCATGATCATTTGTTGCCCAGAATCCAATCTCTAAACAAACATAACATGCATATAGATATGAGTGTGTTTTGAGTGTGGATAATAGGAATTTAATGTCTTTTTGTTTTCATCATAATGCTTCTATTATATGAATCCATTCAAATGATAAAATTGACTCTCTTTGACACAATAGGTGTTCATATTCAAATGTTTTAAATTAAAACCTAAACCTAAAATTCAAATAAATGGATTTTTGGTTTGAATTTTTTGGCATCCATATGAGTGAAAATTGAACAAATTGCCATGATTGCCATGGTTCCAAATGGGAAAGCATAAATCATTTTTTGTTTTGACTAATTATGTCTATGATATAACACCCTTTTTGGTTCATTGAATTGTGACTACACCCATTTGTGGTGCCTATGGTGTGTTGGTGCATATAATATTACAACTAACATATGTGATTCCAAATCCAACATGACTTGTGACATGTTACATTTGCTAAATTTAAAACATTGATAATGTTTTTGGGAAGTGCTTACACATGTAGATGTTTAAGCCCCCTGCCTAAGCATGAAAATGTGTAGGTCCCTTAGGCATGTGTTAGGTGTGTAGGCTCCCTAATTAAACATGTAACTCCTTACATACCATTGGAACCAAGATTGTAAATTGAGCTTTGATATTGAAAGTGAATTCACATTTTCCATTTTAGATTTTTGACCTAAGAATTATGGCCAAAAAAATGGCCAAGAGTCAAATTAAGAATTTAATTCCCAACCATTAAAACCCAAGAAACAAAGCTTAAATGACTTGCAAATTAAACACATGGTATGCCGTTGCAAATATATTTTCAAAGGCTATAACTTTTCCCATTTGAAGCTCTTCAATCATGGCTTTTTATGTGAGAGTTATGAGCATAAAAGTTGTTCGACTCATAATTTAACAATTTTTGGGACTCCCATTTGGGAGTCCTAAAATTTTTAACCATTTTGATGTATCCTCCACTGCCAATCACATAACATAGTATACTATAAGGAGGAGAATGGTGTGTCCTTTCAAGCATTTGGGAAATGTGAATCAAATGAGTTTGGGTTGCATGTCACTAACTCCTAACACCATTGGGTTCCAACTTGTGTTAACCAACTTGTTGTTTGGCTTTTATAGATTTAACTTGTTCATAAACTCTGATGGAAGGTGTCCACGAAAGTGATGAATGCACTATGCACACCTAGTTTTAAAGCATCTAATGAAAATTTACAAACATCCACCATGGTTGCAAAAGAAAAAAAGAAAAAAAGATGAGAAAGTAAGGTTTGGACAAGGACATGAACATTGAAACCATTGTTCCCATCTAGTGCACCTATAACATCATCTACCCCCCCATCCACCACTTTGATGTGAAAGATTCATCATTAATGCATGGTGTTAAATTAAACACATCATACTATATTATCCATTCCTTTTGTGTCAATGATGCCTAAGTGTACGTAATCAATAAATTATTATCATTCTAAACCCCACGCCAAAAGAAGAGTAAATGGAACAACAATATGCCTTGTGTATCCTCAATGTGAATGGACATTTAGTGGAACTTAATCAATTCCATAATTAATATCCCTCTTGCTAATAACATCCAATTCCAACTTGGAATGAAAATTATGGTCCACTATGTTTAATGCCAGAAGTACATCATAATAATAAATTCCATGAATTGATGTTATTTCCATGGCTTGTAAGGAATTGCAATATCATTGTAAATTATGTGGATAATATGACAAAAAGGGGAACAATAAGGAGGCACATTTTGGCCACTAGGAGTAATGTCAAATGAAATATGAAAATGATTTTTTTCTTAAAGTTCCAAATGACATGTGCCCGAAGGCTTGCCACAACGTCTTAGGATAAACTTTCCAATATGTGTGCACACTGAAAAAGATTTGAAAACTTTGAATGCATTGCCTAACTCCATGCACTAAGACAAAAAGGGCATGTAGAAGTTATGGGATGGGACTAGGATGAACTCAATGTGCTCAAGTTAAAGTGAAGTCAATCTACACAAACCAAGAATGAAAATAGTCGATGTAAATTGAAAACAAATTAATGCATAGATGAGCAACAAAGAATGACACATTTGGGAAGAGTCACCACATTCTTCCTTGCACTATATTTTGTAGATGGTAGTGGGAATTAAGTGCAAACAAGCTAGCAAAAACTAGACCCATCTACTTGAATGACTATTTATTTTTGAGAAATCCCAAAATGATATTCTATTTCAAAGTTGAAAAATTTAAAACAATGTTACAATGTATTATTCTGTAAATATGTTTTTCAAGAACCTTCTTTAAATATGTCATTTGTAAAGAATCTCCTACATAATGAAAATTTATATAATACATAAAAAAACCAATTATATTGTTTAATGAATGTTTTTGAATATTTTATTTTCATCATATTCATTCCAAATCGTAGAACATGTTTACATAATATATCATAAACATTGTCATAAATGCATTTGAATGATTTGTAAATTAATACAATTTTTGACACTAAAACATGAAAAATTAAACATTGCTTACAATTGTTTTGGCTCCTATTATTGTGATTATGCCCAACTACATCAAAATGGTTAAAATTCCCTAGACTCCCAAATGAGGGTGCAAAAAATTCCCAAATCTGTCAAGGTATGAATTTTATTATTTTGTGGGCTTATAACTACAACACTTAGACTCTAATTCAAGAATTTTGAATGGAAAAATTGCAACCCTTAAAAATATTTTTCAATATTATATTGTACACTCCATTTGAAGTGATTTGAACCATTTATCAAATGGTTTAGCTAGTCAAAAAACAAACTAGCAATATAATTCCCAACCAATGACTTGATCATTTTATTTATGTTTTAGATATCCGAATTGGGAGTTTGGGCCCACTTTAGATATGGACTTTACATGGCCTTTCCAATAATCTAAATAGGGTGTCATTTGGACTAGGCTTGGTCTTGGAAACCTTGTTTTGAGACATTATAGAACTCCAAATCCCAAAGTGTGTTGGGATTTTTTTGGTGTGTTTTTTCACATTTATGGGAATGTGTGCATGTATGTTTGTTCCTAATACATTTTCCTCACCCGCTTCTATTTTCATGCCTAAAACTTTGGTTGCAAGCCCAAGGTCAGGGTAGTAATTGGTCTTCTATTCAAACCAATTTCACTTTAAAACATTTAGTTTCATCCAAAGATCAACACTTCATTTTTATCCCTCTTGGGCAATGGTTGTGCACCCAAGTTAAGGTCACAACACCTAACCCTTGGAAAGACAAAATCATCACCTAAAGAACAAATGTCAATGACATAGGAATATTTTGTAAGATGTTGGAATTATGTTTGAATCTTTGTTGCCTTTCCAATATATATGTTTTCAAGGTCAAATTTGTGGTATGATTTATAATTATTATAGTTACAATACGTCTTTTCATCTTCAATGTAAGTTCAAGAGAATGTTTAAAAATATGAAAATTTATGCAAAAGAAAAAAGACTTAACAAGAATCAAGTTTTCCCATAAAGGGGTTGGACTTAAGGTGAGATCGAAATCTAACATTATAAAAATACATTGCCACTAAATGAGCTTGAAAATTCCTCCAATGTTGGTGGCAAAACAAGTTTCAACTCAAGCTTCAAATTTTCCTTCATTTTTGTTACAACTATTCATCAAATATTCTAAATCCTATGCAATACACATTTGGATTCAACATTTGGAGCCCACTTTTAATGAAATTCAGTCATTTTATGGATGGCCAACATTTAGGGGATTAAAAGAAAGCCAAAAGGCAAAGTTATTTTAGGAATAGATTTATAAGGTGAACACCAAGGTTTTTACCCCCTCGTTCAAATTCTAAATAAAGGCCATTATTGAGACAACACATTGTGTTATTGAAATTGTTTGCTTAAATGTTAAATCCCTTGAAAAGGAGTTTCTTAAAAACAATTGTTATTGTTTCAAATGACCTAAAACAATCAATATATGATTGCAAATGTTCACCCCATGTTCAACCCAAGTTTTGTAAACTTCTTATGCTTTTCAATTACATGAGGAAGAATGGAAGGTTGGTTTGCTTCATCTTCATTTGAATAAACCTTTCAATGAACAACACATGTATTTACAACCCAAAGCAAAATGTTTGGTTTAAACATGGATAACGATTTTTGAAAACAACAATTGCAAATCGATTCACAAGGTAACTTCCCATATGCTAGTTCAATCTTCAAATAGTATGCCATCGTACTAAGCACCTTCAACATATGTTTGTGAAAGAATAAATTAATTTCAAAAATTCCATGTAGAAAATAAAACATTCCAAAATATTAAAAATATATATATATTTTCTTTCATAGTATGTAGGTAGGTAGGTAGGTAGGTAGGTAGGCAAGGCAATTGGTGACTACTAGGTCGGTAGATGAATGTGAATGGTTGGTAATTGATCTACAGCTAGTCAAACACTTTTTCATCATCAAACCATCCATCCTGCATGGTGCATTCATGGGTACTGGTTCACTGGTACATACCAGTGTTGGCCGGTTATTGCTTTCTGACCCGGGTAACTGGCCAGGTCCAGGTCCAAGTATTGATAACCTACCTAATCAGGTTTATTTTTATTTTTATTTTTATAATTTTTTTAACATGGTAAATAATAACCTACCTGCATAGTATTGAATTTTCAAATTTTAATAATTTACTTGGATGACCCAAGTATCATCCAGGTAGGTTATCAATCTTAAAATACCAAATATGTTTATGATACAAAATATTGAAGCAGGGGCAAAAAATAAAAATAAAATAATCATAATGGTTGACATGTTATTATTATTATTATTATTATTATTATTATTATTTTAATGACCTACCTGGCCAGCTATTTCCAACTCTAGTTCACTCTAGCCCATCTCTCTTTCACAGGTAGGCTTAAGAAATGGAGATGCGAATGTTACCACTTACCACCCAATGTGGTGGGTTAGGGTTAGGTTTAGGTGGGGTAGCAAAATTGTGATATATAAAATTCTCAATAGCAACCATAGGACAGATTGGGTAGCCAATAATGGCTATTGGGGTGAGCACATTTCATAGTGATCACCCAACTTATGTTCGCCCCTACTGATATGGGCATTTGTAACATTTAGCTCCTAAACCTAAAAAGGTTTTTTTGGATGGAAATGGAATGGATGAAGTGGGTCCCCAATCCAACAAAGGCACATTACTATAGTACAACAAAATTGGGGTTAACTTAATCAATTAGGTTGATGTCTCCTTTCCTTTCAAACAAATCACAGCCGTCTGATTACAAAAGCATAATTCTACTGGTTTGGGGTAAGGGCTTCAAATGGGACTATTATGGGAATTTGGGTCCTTCTTTCGACTCCCATGGGGGCCTGGGGCACCCATGTTCCCGAAATAGTTCCCTTTGGGGTCCTTAACCTACCCATAGGTTCATTCATTTCTTGTCTTGTAAAAATGACCTCCTCCTACCAAATGGGTAAATTTTATATTAATAAAAACTAACATTGTTAAGGGTTTATGGTTTAGGGCCCATCTACCTCTTTTGGACTTCTCAAAACATAGTGTTCTTACCTTGTCCCATAAACATATGTAATTAAACAAAATGATTTTTTTATAAAAATGTTCACATGAGCCTCATCATTTTAGAGGATCTTTTTGTTTGATAGGGTGCCCACTGCCCACATCAAGTTTAGGACAAAATCTTACAATGGTTGGGAATGGGGAGTACAATAAGTATTGCAAATTTGTTTTGTAGCTTCAAGTTTTTTCTAAGCTCCAGGAGTTCAAAAATCTTGTAGAGTCAATATAGTTTGCATTCATGAATGTAAGCATCTCCAATGGCAACAATAAAATGGGTTGCCCACAAAATTTTGGATGAGGTAAAGCACCATAGTGGTGTGGTGTGAAAATGGGTTTGCTCATGTAAACTTGCGTCCAAGTAGAAACATGAAAATGATTGCTTCATGTTGTTTGGTGCTAGCAATTGGCCACATGTTATTGGTTGATTGGCCCACGTGTGACATATACATTGTCTCTCAATGTATACCAAACAATATGAGTGGGGGAGATGCAAACATTAACAAGATATAGTGCTTGGATGCGGTAAATACGGTCTTGAATATAGCACATTGCTAGAGTTGTTATTAGCCTTGATAAAAGGTTGAAAGAGCATCTCCACCGTTGCTTGGGCATTTGTCCTTTCTACTTGCAAAGTGATGATGCTTATAGAGGAGATGACACATAATTTAATGACATAACTTTGCGTTGCCCCCACCTTTTTTCTCATCATTTCATTCATGTAGATCATCTCTCTCCTCTCAATGGGCACAAAATATATTCATGTATGTATTTTGTGCATTCCTTTCCCATTCATAATATTTTAATTTGCATTGTCTTTCATTTGATTTGTCACTTGATGATAATGATGATCATCATTATCGTTGTGCATGTGCAAGTCCTATTAATAAAATAAGGGTGAGAAATTTTGTGCAATTTGATGTAGGCCAAGCTTGAAGCCAATGACAATGAGAAATTGATCTTTACGTGCAAGAAGAGCCAAGCATAGAGATAGTTGAATAGGTTATATTGTTAGCATTTGGTGAAAATGAAAGCTTGAACATTATCATATATGGTGGGATTACTTTTGTGATGACCTTGTTTACAATGATTTTTTTAGGCAACATTACAAAATGTGTCATATTCAATTTTTTGCGTTATGGATGTTTTGCACATGATTGCCACTTCCAACAAAAGCATGATGTTTGCAATATCTTGGGTTTAACATCAATTGAGAAATGCAATTAGGATGCTAACTTAGAATGTAGTTCTTAATGTGTGATGAATATTGCAAGTTGGGAGATGCTATTGCAATGGAAACATTGAAAAGATTTTGTCAAGATATGAGAAAAGGTTTTGAATCTATGTACCTTGAGTAACCAAATAGGGTTGACTTTGACAAACAATTGCAAATCCATGCAAACCATGGTTTCCCAAGGATGTTTGCTAGCTGAAAAAATTGTGCCTAATGTCTTGGCGATATCAATTCAATGACAAATTTTTTAAAAATATTATCTTTAAAGCCATTGCAAATTAGAGTTTGTGAGTTTGGCATGCACATTTTGGTCTTTCAAGGGGGAACAATGATTTAAACATTTTTATCATATCCTCTTGTACCAATTTCTTGCATGGTGTTGGGTTTGATATAACATTTTTGTCAATGGGAATGAATGTTTTTTTATATTACTTGCTCATTGATGGAGTGTATCCACATTAATTGATTTTTGCACAAACAATTCATGAACCCCAAGGGGAAAAGTGACCACACTTTGTTGTTTCATAGGTGTCTTGTAGGACAAAAGTCGAATGAGCATTTGGAATGTTGTAATCTTGGTTTCGCATTATTGTCAATCCTTCTCAACAACTAGGAGACTTGGAAATCATCTCAACATCTCGATGGTGTGCATGTTACTTCACAACATGATTTTAAAAGATGAAATTAGTAAAGAACTATAACCCAACTTACTAGATTCCTTCAAATCAAACAAGGAGTTTTGTTGATTTCTAGAAAGGCACACAACACATTAAAAACATTGGATTACATTATTAATTGAGGAATCACCTCATTGAACACTTGTGGGCATTAGGCAATGGCCATTCTTGAAAATAACACTTGCTAGTTTTCTTTCTATTCTTCCATTCTATATTGTTTGAATGGATAGTTTATAATGTCAAAAGCTTCAAGAGTTACAATTGTCATTGCAAGTGCAATCATGCAAGGTGCTTAAAAATGTTATGGTGTTTTGATGGTCATTGATGCAAGCAAAGTTGCAAGGGTAGTTTGTGGAATCAATGGGCTAAACATTGAAACTGATAATCAAATGACCCCATAACTTCTACAACTCCTTGTTTTGATGCAACTAAAAATATTCCTTTGCCTTTGGCAAAATAAGCTGTTCATTTGATAATACAAACAAAGCCATGATGCTTGTCTTTTCAAAGCATGTCATTTAAAAAAAAATTATAATGGTCTATCATGTGTTGCATCCACTTGAGTTCGAATCACATTTTCATTATTTTTTCCATCATGTTTATTTCTTTTGCCCTTTTTGCACCTTGTGGTCATTTTGCAAATGTGTTAGGCACAACATCCATGAATTTCCTATCAAATTCATTATAAAAAAACACAATATTTGTGGTTTTGCCCATCAACATCATTTTAGGGGTTCAACCTTTTCTATGGTGGTGGTTTTCTAAAGTTGTGGCACATGTGCATACATGCTTCAACACAAGTTAATAACTAATGAAGGTGAAGTCAACAATTAATTTTTCAAATGCTTCAACTTGCAAATCTCCAATGCCTTTTGCAAAAGGTTTTTTTGAAAATTTTTGGATTCGTTCGATGCAACTTACACTACTAGAATTTCAAGTTTTCAAATCGGGTTTAAAGACCAAAAAATACCCCAAAGTGACAAAGGTAAAAAAGACCCTTTAGTTTTTTAAGATAAGTCAATTTTTATGAGTCCAGAATGATTGGGACCATTTTTTTTTACCAACCTTACGTTGGTGCTTTTGACCAGGTTTTTTTACCAATAGATTTTTTGACCCATGGTTAAATGTGACACATTGTAAGTTTATTTTAAAATCCCACATGTCATCATTTGATGCAAACATTATTGGTCATATCCCGGTCTACCACATGGCATATGGCCATGGGGTTTGCCATGTGGCCCACCACATGTATCTACCTACTTATGTCTATACCTACTTATCTGGCCTCATAATTACAAAAAACAGGTTATTTTGACTAAAAATCCAATAATAAAGGACCCCATTTAGATAGGTGTTAAAAAAACCATCATGTCAATTAGACAAGTTGTTTTAAGGTTGGTGATTAGGGGTGGTCTTTTTAACTTGTTGACTATTGGACCATTTGACTAGTCATTTTGATTATTAGATAGTGGACCATTTGATTAATCAAATTTCTACCCAATTTTTTAAAAGATTATTACCAAATATATATATTTTTGTGTAAATAGGTTTAAGTAGGTAGGTAGGTTGTATATAGGTTTAGGTAGGTTGTAAAAATGCAAGTAGGTAGGTGGTAGCTTAGCTTAACCTACCTAATTTAACCTATTTAACCTAGTTTAGTTTATTTAACCTTCTTCGCCTAACTTAACCTACCTACTTTAACCTTTTGAAGGTGTATATAAGTTACAAGTATTAAGAATTGAACCCCGAACCTTCACAATGATGAACCAAGTCTTTACTAATGGACTACACCATCAAAAGTGCTCAACTTTTGTTAAGTTTTTAATTTCACATCATTAAACATAATGGCTAAACATAGGTGACAACTAATGACTAAATCAAATGGTTAAACTTAATGGCCTACTATAGTTGTTAAACTTAATGCTTAAACCTTGGCTAAACCTAATGATTAATGGTTAAACCTAATTTCTAAACTTAATGGCTAAATTTTGGCTAAACTTAATGGTTAAATATAGTGGCTAAACATCATGACTAAACTTAATTAATTAACCTAATGGTTAAACTTCATGGGTAAACTTTGGCTAAATTTAATGGTTAAATATAATGGCTAAACATCATGATTAAACTTAGCTAATTAACCTAATGGTTAAACTTCATGGGTAAACTTTTGCTAAACCTAATGGTTAAACTTTGGCCTAACCTAGTTGATAAATTTAATGGCTAATCTTAATGGCTAAACTTTGCCTATCTTTTGCTAAACGTAGTGGTTAAACTTTGGCCAATCCTAGTTGATAAACTTAATGGCTAAACTTTGGTTAAACCCAGTGGCTAAAAATTGGTTAAATTTAATTGATAAATTTAATGGTTAAACTTTGGCTAAAAAAGTTGATAAAATTAATGGTTAAATTTAGTGATTAAAGATAATGATTAAACTTTGGCTAAACATAGTGGTTACATTTAATGATTAAACATAATGATTAAAACTAGTGACTAAATTTAATGCTTAAACATAATGATTAAACCTTGGTTAAACATAATGGCCAAACATAAGTTAAACCTAGTATTTAAATCTAATGGTTAAACATAATAACTAAACCTTAGTTAAACATAGGCTAAACCTAATGGATAAATTTAGTGGCTAAATATAATGACTAAAATATAGTTAAACATAATGGCTAAACTTAGGTTAATTTTAATGGGTAAATTTAATGGTTTAACATATTAATGAAACCTAGGTTATATCTAATGGTTATACTTTGTGACAAAATTTTAACTATACCTATTGGCCAAATCTAATGGCTTAACTTAGTTAAACCTAATGCCAAATATAGTGGTTAAACCTAAAGGAATCTAATGGTTAAACATAATGGTTAAATCTAACATTGTTACATTTAATGGTTACACCTAATGGTTAAATTTAGGTAAATAAATGGGTGGGTATGATGTAAATAATATTCACGTAGGTGGGTAGGTAGGTGAGAATGTATAAGTAAATAGGTAGGTGGGTAAGTAAGTAATATGTGGGTGGGTGGGTAATAGGTAAGTAAATAACTAACTAGGTAAATAGGTGTGTTGCAACTCCACTTCTGGAAGAGAGTGAGGATGATGCTCACACTTTCGAAATGGGGACTTGGGAGTCTTTTGGGACTCCCGAAATTTCAGAGCTCGATTACAAGGGTCAAAACACCTCGTCTTGAGGCGTTCTGCATTGCATTGGAAAGTTATTGAAATGTAAATGTCGAAAATGGCCTCGCATGAACCATTTAGACATTTGGAACACAAGTTATGGCAAAAAGAAAGGTCGGGAATCAAATTGGTAGTTTGACTCCCGACCATTAAAAATTGGGAATCGACCTGACCCCAGTGTGTGCAAGTGGAGTGCAACACACCATTGGAAAGCTTTCAAGGAGAACTACAAGTTTGCTTCAGAACTCATCCCAATCAGAGGTTTGAACAAAGAGTTATGAACTCACAAACTCCCGGGAGTCCAAATTAGAATAGTTTCGGGACTCCTCCTTGGGAGTCTTGAGATAAAAAGTCATTCAGATGTGGGTGTTGTGGAGTAACATAGAGAATATTATATGGGGGAAGGTGGTGGCTTCCTTTGACTTCGGGTCGTGGTGAGTCTTGTGAGTCCAGAGTTGCCCATGGCTTGTTTTAGCACCAAAGGTGCTCCAAAAGGCGAACTAACCAACTTGTTGGTTGGCTTTATGCAGGTTCAAATAAGTAACTAAAGCTTATTATATTCCTAATCCCATACTGGAGCTTTAGCATGCCCTTCTACCCTTTTTAGTGCTGAGAGCTGGGAGCGTGCCCTTAAATCCCCACAATTCCGCTCTTTTAGAAACCAAGGCCCATCTTGGGCTTAACTTGGGACTTGGGAGCATGTCAATATGTTATGAGTTTGAGTTTTAATAAAATTTTATACCATGTTAATACAATTTTTAACACAAGGTTAATGTTTATTGAACTGTGTTTTATGAATTTTTGAAATGTGGGTTGTATAATACGTGTATAATACGTTTTACAAAACGTATTATACATGTATTATACGTATTATACAGCCCACATTTCAAGAAACACAGTTCATGCTATTGTTGATATTTTAATCAACCTTTATATACTGACACAACACTAGTTTAAATATAGTGCAAAAGTTATTGAATATTGAAGAATTTTGTCAAAAAATTTTTAAAACAAAAAGTATTTTATGAAAATTCATGAAAATTTTTGGTATTATTGGGAAGCCTTTCACAAGTGGGATTTTTTAAAGGCAATTTTGTAAATTTTAGACCTAAGGCATGGAAGATATTGGATTGGATTAATTTTAGTCATGAAAAATTAATTTGAAATCTAAAATAGTTTTTCACAATTGAGCTCTATCATGAAATTCCTATTCACACTTGGGCCATTGGCATGGGCCACATTAGTGTAGATTAAAAGTCCGCCCTACCCCATTGATAAACTATAAATATGTGATAATTTACATTACAAGAATGTATTAATATTACACATGGGCTAATCATTTTTAGCAACCAATCATAAATTGCTAATTTTTTTGGGGGGGTTTTGGCACCCATGGTATCCTATGAGATGATTTTCACATCCATGAGCTTGACTTCATCCAAAATTTATGATACAAGCTATTTTGCTACAACTCTTGAAAAATTAACCCAAGTTCCCCAAGGCCACCAATTGTTTGATGATTAATCATCCATTGAAACATGTTGGCCAAGTTCAATTCCTTTGTTCAATTCATCCACTTCACTTGTTCAAAATCCAAGCACAGCCAAAGATTAAGTGATCAAATTTTACTATTTCCATAGAGTAGAAAATGGGGGTAAAATATTCGTCATTACCCTTAATTTTCTTTCTAGTTATAAGGCAAGTAAGTGTAATGTACAAGGTTATGATAAAATTTGATTGTATATGATACATGTAGAAATATAATATGTTATTGAATGGGGTAGCATCAATTTAGTTTTGCAATTGGCATTGTGAACATAAATATGTGACAACAAATTATAATTCATTTTTGAGTTAAAAAAACCTAATTTATTTTTAAAAAAATTTACCGTTTAGCACTTTTAATAGCTTAGCGACAAATTTTAATGGTGAAAAAATCGAAAGGGGTTCCAACTTTCCACCAAGAATAGGTTAAAACACATTTCTCAAAGTAATTTAGTGCAAAGAATGAAAAATGAAATGCAAAAAACCTAAAATAATCGTTAAACAATTAACCCTAAACCCACCATAACTCCAAACATAAATCCAAATATTTGGGTAGTTGAAATATATGAAAATCATTTCACCTACATATTTCATCCATATTTTCATCCGGATATTTCCCCCATATATATATCAGTACATATATCCGGATATGTACTGATATATCATTGCTGAATCGATTTACCCACCCAGTCCTGAATTATTTACCCCCCGCCCCCCCCCCCCCCCCTCCCCCGAAGGTAATTAATACAAGAGTCCTTTCAATTGGCATCTAAACTCCTGCAGTAACATCACGTGTTTACTACATTAAAAAATCATTTTTTTTACTGACCCAAAAACTTTCGGTGCCCGTATTATTATATAATATAATATAATATAATATAATATAATGTATGTATAATACATAATATATTATTATTATTATAATACTTACAGCAAAATCAAATGTCAGTACTTATATGAT